>CM035437.1:131359713-131959713 GCA_020310875.1 Ceratopteris richardii
AGGCTAAGTATGGATAGAGGCTTTGATTAATTAGGATGACATTCAGCACAATCAAGTACAAGAACCCTAATTTCTCAAGTGTAAGCATCAATAAATTAGTTCTACGATGAAATCTAAGGTGAAAAGTATATAAATCAAGCAATCAAACTTCAAGTGTGTTAAAACTCAAGTACTCCTTGTGATGGAAACTTATTGGACAAGAAGTGACATCCTAAGGAAATTAAAAAGAACAAGGGACTAATACAAAAGGACTCTGCAATGAGGTTGTACTAAAGAAATTGGGATAAACACCAAGGCTTATGAACCTTAGGTCAAGAAGATATCTAAACTGAGATGGACAAAGCCTCAGATCATCTGAAGTTAGTGTCAATTATACTGCTAGGTCTTGGGCCCAACAATTGAGTGATTACCCATGCGCTCTAAATTTTGAAACGAGTGATTCTGAGATGTCATTTAGTATGGAGAGACCCGTAGGTAGCTCAAGAGTGGTGTACCTAGAAAAACTAGAAGGACCTTACAAGACTCAACTGAAATACATAAGGACCAACTGATTAGGTGCTCGCATCTATGAGGATGGTATGAGAAGATCTGTTGTCCAAATTAAAAACCCGGATCAAACTATTGGACTAGAACATCCAGTCGTCAAATTAAAAAATGATGCATACATAGATAAAGAAGTGACCATGTATGTGGTCACCACCCAACCAGATAGACAGATGAATTTGGCAATATAATCTCCAAAGATGAAATAGGTGACATAGAGCAAGGAAACCTAAGAAGAGAGCCAAAGAACCCACGAGGAAAATCAATCTTGACTAGAATAATCACTCCAGAATGGGTTCCTCAGAACAATAAGAGCATATATTTGTTCTTAAATTGAGAGTCCGACAAGGTTTTTTTGAGGTATAAACCTGACCAGCCTAATGAAGTGGGAATGCTTACAATATATGAATTCAAAGATCTTGATACCCCAGGCAAAGTGACCTACTTAGACAATACTTCAGAGAGGGTCTTTGTAGTCGTGGAGCATGGTAGGCATGCCTAAACTTCGAAGGGTGAATTTGTTTTACCCAGCCAAGATCCAATGTCTCTTTTGGTCACCAAGGAGGTGGGACATCCCAAGCTCATGGAGCTCATAGGGACAAGAGTAGAGATAGGGCTAAAGTAAGCTTTGGTAACCCAACAGGAAGAGAAAGAAATTGAACAGAGACTGATAGAGTGGAAAGTGAAAGACATAGAGACCCAATAAATCAAAGAAACGTAGATTAATACCCACTGCCAAGACCTAGAGAACACATGAGGACCTTAAGGCCTACACAACTAGTAGAGTCTATGAAGAATTATTTTGATGGTACAGGAGACCCTTGTGATCATGTGGTAGAATTTAGGCATATTGAGAGCTAAGCAAGTTGATGACCTATTCACACAATATAACACTTTTGGTCTAACACTCAAGAACATTGCCCTTACATGGTTTCAACCAATACATGAGAGGCAATTCAGGAATATAGACCAGTTGCTAGAAGCATTCATCACTGGATTCTCCAAAAGTGGCATCAGACATAATACTTCCTCGCTGATACATAACTTCAAACAGACACCTCAAGAAATGGTTAGACTTGTAGGAAGAAGGTTTAGACAATACCTAGAGAGATACCTAGTTCCAGACACCTCAAGAAATGGTTAGACTTGTACGAAGAAGGTTTAGACAATACCTAAAGAGATGCCCACTCCATCCAAACAAGTGGCCTTATTCTTGGATGGATTGTTGAGTACCAAATCGAGATCTTATGTGTACTTGAAAGACCCTAGATCCATAGAAGAGTGTGTATGCATGTGCATGGACATTGAGGAAAATCTAGGGGAGGAATTAGATCTTTCAAAAATCTATAAAGATTCAGATAGCTCTACTGGCCTCACTTCCAAAAAATCCACATCTATCGAGGAACTTGCAGAGAAGGTAGGTCAAAAACTAGGAGTCTCTCGCAAACAGATCCCTAGATTTTCCCCAGTGAAAAGATGCTACACCTATGGTGGAGACCACATGGCTAATGTGTGTCTATTGATCAGCTAGGCGGCTATGGATATAGCCTCTACCCATAGGTAATTGGGAAACTTCTTCTCATTTAGCATTGATCTTGCAGCCTCCACTATGGTTCTATTTCTTTTCTCTACCACTGTATTTTGCTATGGAGTATACCTGGTTGTAATCTGTCTATTGATGGGAGTCTATTGATCAGCTAGGCTTCTGTGGATATAGCCTCTACCCATAGGTAATTGGGAAACTTCTTCTCATTTAGCATTGATCTTGCAGCCTCCACTATGGTTCTATTTCTTTTCTCTACCACTGTATTTTTCTATGGACTATACCTGGTTGTAATCTATCTTTTGATTCCTCTCTCTTGGAGATAAGAATCAAAGTCATGGGAGAAATATTCTCCCCCTCCATCTCACATAAGCCTCTTAAAATTTTTACTTTTTTGGTAAGATGCACATACATAGGACATGACCTGATTGAGGAAGAGGGACAAGAGTTGATTGCCTTGTTAAGAGAATACAAAGATGTTTTTGCATGGAGTTGCAAAGACTTAAAATGTATGGACCCTAAGATATGCTCCCATATGATTCCCATGACCTCAGAAGCCAAGCCTTCCAAACAAAAGCCCTACACATATAATGATAATTATGCTACCAAGATCAAGGAGGAGTTAGATAGGTTGATAGAAGCTAGATTCATTTACGAAACATAGCACACCGATATCCCCCATTGTAGTGGTGCCCAAAAAGAATGGCAAGTTACAAGTTTGCATTAACTTGAAGAAGGTTAACGCAACCCCAATTAGAGATAGTTATCCGTTTCCTATCATTGAACATCTATTAGAGAGGTAGCATGCAAGGAAGTTTACAGCTTCATTGATGGATTCTTTGGCTATAATCAAGTGGTCATTTCTCCAAAAGATCAACATAAGACAACTTTTGTTACAGAATGGGGCATATTTGCTTTTTGGCTAATGCCATTTGGGCTCACCAATGTGCCAGCTACCTTTCAGAGGTTGATGTGACATGTGTTCAAAGAATTCTTGCGTAACAACTTGGAGCTCTATGTTGATGATCTATGTGCTCATTCCAACATCAGAAAACCCACATACCTAAGTTAAGACAAATCTTTTACAAATGTAGAGAATATCAAGTCTGCCCGAACCCAAAAAAGTGTATTTTTATGGTCAAACAATGCAAGATTCTAAGACACATAGTGTCAAAGAATGGCATATCCATGGACGAGGAGAAAGTTAGAGCTATTGCATAGCTACCTAGGCCAAAGAATGTCAAGGAAGTACAAGCCTTCATGGGGCATTGCAACTATTATTGATGTTTCATTCATATGTATCCAATCATTGCAAAGCCTTTGTACTCTCTTCTGACTAACTTTGAATGGACCAATGAATGCAAAAAATCCTTTAATGAGATTAAGAGATGGCTATGTTTTGCACCAATCTTGACTATGATAGATTGGAACAAGCCATTCCATGTTCATGTGGATGCATCCAATTATGCTGTTGGGTGTGTGTTAGCACAACCTACTGGTGAAGGTAATATGGATCTTCCAATTTCCTATGCAAGTAGACAATTGAATGTAGCTAAACGAAAGTATACCACCAGTGAGAGAGAAGGATTAGGAATGGTATATGCGACTAAGAAGATTAGACATTATTTGCTCGCAAATAAGTTTAAATTTTTTACAGACCATCAAGCATTACTCTATCTAGTGAACAAGCCATGCAATACAGGTAGATTAGTAAGATGGTTCCTCTTACTAATGGAATATGACTTTGAAGTTGTGGTTAGGAAAGGTAGGACTCACCTTCAGGCAGATCACCTTTCTAGAATAACTTCACGAGAGTCACCTCTAGGAGTATCAGATGAACTCCCTGATGCCTACTTGTTCAATTTAGAAGTAGTGCTTGAGTGGGCCAATAATATAGCGCCTATCCTCACCTTTGGACCTAAACATCCTGTACTAAAAGCCAAAGATAAAGAAGTAGTGAGGTCTGAAAAGTACCACATAATGGCAGGCATCATGTATAAACACACTGATCATGTCATACTAGCTATGTAGATGAGGATGAGCATGTAAAATGGTTGCAAATAGCACATGTAGGTGCACTTTAGCAACATTACTCCAAACAAAGAACCCTACAGACTCTACAAAGGTTAGGGGTATATTGGCCAACCACGAAAGTAGATGTCCATAAGTTGTGCAAGGAATTCCCAAGCTATACTATTAGACCACCTATGGAACATGCTACACTATATCAGGTGTCTTTGGTACCAGATTGGAGTAAACCATTGGTAAATTTTATGAGGATGAAAACATTCCCTCAAGAAATGACATTGGCCAGACAATGAAGTTTAGAATAGGAAGCACTCGATTACATGCTCATAGGTGGTACTCTATACAAGCGAGGAAAAGACGGATACCTTAGCTTGTGTGTTCATGAGAGTGAATATCTCAAGAACTTAGAGGTTGCTCATCAAGGTGTAGCAGGACGGCACTTTGGACCAGATAGGGTGATCAAAGCAATACTATTTGCAGGTCTTTGGTGGCCAACACTTCACATGGATGCACATACCTATGTGAAGAGGTGTGATATATGTCAATGAACTTAGTACTTGATACGTAAAGCTGAGATGCGTTTGAAACCTATGATGATGGACATGCATTTTCTAAGTGGGGAATAGACTTTGTTGGTTCTATTAATCCCCCAACTAAGGGTTCACATGCTGAATACATCATTGTGGCCACCAATTATCTGACTAAATGGGTGGAAGTGAAGGCAACAAGAAAGAATGATGCACAAACAATAGCCAAGTTCCCATTTGAGAATGTATTTACAAGATATGGTTTGCCCATAGAATTAGTGAGCGATCGAGGCACACACTTCTTGAATAAAGTCATTGAACACCTTCTCCAAGAATTCTTGATAGTACATAAGAAGTCAGCCCCCTATCATCCACAAGCCAATGGCCAGGCCGAAAGCATGAATAAAATACTTTGTAATGTGTTAATGAAATTGATGAATAATAAACACTCTGATTGGGACAAACAATTACACCATGATGTTTGGGCATATTGAGTTGCCTATAAAATGGTACTCCAAGCCACACCCTTTGAGATGGTATACAACCAAAATGCAGTGCTACCATTAGATTTCTTGATACCCACATTGAGAGTAGCATAAGAGCATCAATGGACCCGCCATGAGCTCTCATATAGAATCTTTGATCTAGAACGCTTAGGTGAAACAAGATTGAGAGCAACAGAAGGGATTTATGCAACTAAGAAAAGACAAAAGGCATATTTTGATGCCCATGTGAAGGATAACTTGAAAGCAAGAGACTTAGTTTTGGTGTACACCCTGAAGCAACATGCACCATGGACCAATGATTATTAATAGAATATCAACAAGTGGAGTTGTCCAATTAGCCACCCTAGGAGGTGACATCCTACCAAGTTACATCAGTAGATGAAGAGTCAAATTATGTCAATAACCCCTCACGGAGGAAATGTTAAACTGACTCGACACTGCCAAGAAATGTAAGGAAGAGGAAAAACGAGTTCGAGAAGAAGCGCATGCAAAAGCCTTATAACGCATCCGATGAATGAAATTGAGAAGACAGGGTAGAGATCAGCCTAGATTAGATGATTATGAAGCCCCAAGATATCACATGGCCATGTGCGAACCATCAGGTCTACGTTCCCACAAAATAGTTGACCAACATCCTTTTGTGACCCTAGAGATAGGACAAGGAAATAGTGCAAGGATTGTAAGAGCCTTGATTGACTCAGGAGAAGCCACTAGTGCAGTTAGGCTTTGATATTGTCAAGAATCACAATTAATTGTCAATCCTATAGAAGAATATCTCAATAATGAATGGTTCCCATCTCTCATAATCCTTGAGTCCATTGAGAGTATGTGCAACCAAGTTGTCATCCTCCACATGAGCTTGAATTGATCCTAGTTGATCTGCATTCTATTTAACCTTCAACAAGTAATCTTTGACTGAAGTCCTTGTATCTTTATTTATGTTATTCAACTCATTTTTGAGTTGAATCTTCCTTGCTCTTGTACTTGTAGCATACAACCTTTCCAATGCAAGCCAAACATCTCTACTTGTGTCTAGATCTTGTATGTGTCCTACCATTGAATCTTGAATATTTTGTGATAAAATGAATATAACCCTTTTGTCTCTTTCATTCCAAAGTCTAAACTCCCTCAATTGTTATTGATTTGGATCCTCTGGTAATATAGGTTTGATATTTGTTCCATCAATCATGATGGAGAGTGTTAATCTCCAAAAGAATAAGCTATCCTTGATCTTAGAGCACCTCTATACCAAGAACAACTCAAAACCTCAACCAATTTTGGAAGATCAATACCAAACTATCAAAACTTATGATAACTGTGAAACACTGAGTACTCAAGAAAGTCTACTACAATTAATCCACTAAATGACTAAATATGTAAAGTTTTCAATGAAACTTTGTAAGAAGTGTTGGATAGTATTTGCGCACCTTTTCCAAGTTAAAACATTTCAAAAGATCTAGTAGATCTTGAGATATGATCCAAACAATCTACCTATGTCTGAAAGTATTCTTCTGTATAGTCGACTTTGACACCTGTAACTTATAATGTATAATTCTCTTGAAGTAGACCCTGTTTATTCAAATGCTTTTAGCCACAAGTAGCTTACCTCTCAAGTTATAAAAGGAGTGCTTAGTTGCTCAAAACTTTACACTGTCGAGGGAGATCTGATCAAAACATTGACCACCGGGATTGCACCTGTTCCTATCTTCACTTCTTCACATTTACACATATAAATGTTCCTACTTAAAATTCTCCAGGATGATTACAATTAGGCTCTCAAAAATTGCACAAAGGTCAGTATACTATATATTTAGACTTGTACAAAAGCATTCCTCAAGAAGATAAGCACAGAAGGAGCACTGAGCAAAAGATCGAGGTGCAATTTTTCAGATTCTCTTCTATTATGACAAAGTATACATCTGATGGATGAATTACTTCTTATTACTCTCTAAGTCTTCTAATGACTTCTAATTCTTGACTTAAATCATCTCCACTACTCGTAGTCCATCTATATCAAGTATATATAGAGGTTTACATCCGGACTCATCAAAGATACAAAGTTTCTATGAACTAATTACAAGATTAGAGTACGTGTATATGCAAGTCTTCAACTTCTGACCATGCACTAAACTTCAAGCCTCATATGTTGATCTTTTCTTCATTCTTTGAATTCAAATATTTTTCCAAATCATCAATTGATGATTTTCTTGCACCAACAAATCAAACCATACAAGCCTCTACCTTGCAAGTATGCTGTGATTCTAAATCGCCATGCTTGATAGTTGTTGTTATCAAGCTTCTCTATTTGTGCATGTTGATCACCCATTGCTAAACTTCCTCCTCTTAACCCTCCTTGTGGATATTTGTGATAAGAATAAGTATGAGATTTACCTTTGTAATAAATTTTATGTACCTTTCTTTGCTTGGATGTTGCTTGAGATCTTCCTTGCTGTCTCCTCCTACCTTCGTGTAGTGTTGTTGATGTATCTCTGCTCCAATAGCTTCAAATTCTTCATCAAGGTATTATAACCTTCTCCAAGCTTCAATTCCTTGCTCTGATACCAATGTTGGAGTTTATTGACTTCCAAACTACATCTAGAAGTAGGTGGAACCCCCTAAGAACAAGTTGACCTTCTCACAAACTTCTTTGCAAAAAACCAGTCATGCTTGTAGAGATTATTGTTCTCTAGTCCCTACGAATTTTATTTATTTTTTAAATAGCCTATACTAGACACCAAAAGATCTCCAATGAGCCAAAGAACACTCAATTGGGATAAATACACTAGGAGATATGACCTCTGCAAGTTTGAGGTTTAATGCAGACCTTCAATAGAGGTGAGCCCGAGAACACATACTACTTGTAGAGAGTACTGCTCTCAAGTCACAAATCCGATGATTATGAAAATCAACATTATGCAATTAGACACTAAGAGCTATCAAAAATGTAATTTGGATATAAAACGAGGGAGCTACAAGCTCTACAATCTCTGCATACAAAACTACAATAGTGTAGAGATACACATATGGCTCTCTTGGACTTCCCACAAGAGCTATAAAAAATGAGCTATCAAAAATGTAATTTGGATAGCTATCAAAAATGTAATTTGGATATAAAATGAGGGAGCTACAAGCTCTACAATCTCTGCATACAAAACTACAATAGTGTAGAGATACACATATGGCTCTCTTGGACTTCCCACAAGATCATGACTTCTCCCATCTTTTTATAGCATGGGGAACTAATTTAAAACCTTCCTAATACATCTAAATTCGTGGTAGATACTTGGGTGAAGGTATTACATGACTCAAGTGCTCAAATAAGCAAAGTATTGATGGACTTTGAGAACTAGCCACATTGACCTTCCACTAGGACACCACTATAGCTCCCTTGTGACTCATTGATTTGACTCACCATGTTCTAGAACTCACATGGGATTTTGGCTATCTTTTATGAATGATATGATCCATCTTTAAGTATTTTAAGACTTCCCAAAGGTATTTACATAATTTGAAACTTGTACCATACATAAAACAAATGTTCTCAACACAAAGCAGTGCAAGAAAGGCACAGGCTTTCATTCGCATCAGGCCAAGCCCTGATAGAACATATGTTAGCAAAAGAAGGAGTGGACCCGCAATTCATTAGCACTCTCCAACTACTATCGGAATCCTTGGGATTTCGGGAGGCCATTCACACAGAAGTCCCACAATCAGTCCGATAGGACAAATGCAGAGTGGATGCAAGACCAAGGGCTGGCAAGAACATACAAATACCTGTACCTGAATGCGAGCCAACCATAGAACCAACAACCACCCCAACTACCACCATTGACCTTACCATAGAAACTTTTGTACAAACATCCTGATTTCACCCTAGCAACCCCCATCTTCTCCCTCTCCTCCCTCACCCCCACCACCAACCACTGCTGAAACCATTGTACTAACAACAACCATGGCCCAAACCCTAGCCTCTTCAACCTCCTTTTCCTTTCATGAACCAACATCTCAGGCCACCCTCTTCTCTTCCATTACCAAGCCTTTTATCACTTCACCATTTTTGCCTATCGAACCCACCATGGGACAACCGCAGCCCACAAAAGGTAGTCTAGGTTTCCCAGCTTACCTATATTCACACCTTGACCTTTCCAGGGATCCATACTTCCCATCTGCCTCATCCATGTTCCCCAATACCTCACTTGCCACAATCACCCCACCTCATTACATATCATTCATGGAACAATTCATTCGTGCTCCTGCTCCTCAGATGCTAGGTTCACAGACACTCATCCACGTCACTATACATAGACAACACACTCACTTCACCTACCATACCCACATACATGGTAACTCCTGCATGCACTGCACTGTTCGACCCCATGGACATTTCATCTCCCATAGCACCTCCCCCTCCCCCCATAATTCCACCATCTCCCATCCCCCTACCACCAACTACACCCACATCCACCTCTTTGTTCGACATTGCATCCACAATTCCCATCCCCATTCCCATTCCCTCTACACTCCACACCGTTTCCCTTGTATCTCATAATGTAAATAATACATGCAATACATTGATTCAATGTGCATATCAACTACAACAAGAGTACCGATGATTGGAAGAGTGAAGTGCTTCCTTCGAGACAGAGATGCAAAGACTATATGCAAGATTCACCACCCTAGAGGCCGATAACCAAACACTCCTAGAAGAATACACCACCTTAAAATAGGCTCACTCGAAATTGGAGTACAAGATGTCTACTATGGATGCTCATGCAGTCAAAGAATTTGAAAATGTAGTCCAAGCAAAGACTCTCACCAAGGCTAAATTACGACACAATCTAGGTCCACTACGAGAGCACATTGCTATGGCATTGGAAGAGAACAAGAGATTACAACAACAAAACCAAGACAATCTTGAAGTGGTTATGGAAGGGACCATCGATGTGGAAATTAGCCCTACAAAGTATCAAGCAGTCCCATTAGAAGACATAAGGATACTTCTTGAAGACCATGCCAACTTTATAGAGTCCTATGAAGAGATGGAATTAGAATGTGCTGACCTAAATACATAGTTAGCCAATGTCAATACAGCTCAACAAGAGACGAACATCCCGCAATAGTCTACAAAAGAACTAGAGGCCCTAAAGAAGTAGGTGGCAGAACTACAAGCATGAAAGACCACCCTCTCGTATTGAAGAACCAGAACCTGAGACACTGGTGGAGATTCCAATTGAAGAGAGTTTTGAAGAACCATATGAGCCGATGCCAATACCGGGTAGATGAGTCACTGAAGAGGAATGAGACACCTTTGAGATAGAAGTCCCAGATTGGCTCAAGCGAGTAGAGCAGATAGGACAAACCCACGATGATCGAGTCGCTGTATAGATCCAATCGCTCTCCAATCCAGAAGAAACCGTTCTCAGGTCCGCTTACTTTCGGGATCTCTCCCACCAATGCTTGATTACCACATCAAAAACAGAGTATAGGCTCTACTTTGTATTATTAACTGACTATTAATGTAGAGATTAAAAGACATACAAGAAAAGAGCCTACATTTGCCACCCAGTTTGAGCCCGATGATCTACCATGATCTACCACTAGACATATCTCTAGGCTCGATTTTTCCACCTAATTGGAATGATTGCCTACTCACAGATTATCCAGAAATGATGCGCACATAGGCCACAATGCCATTATATATTAAATATAATCCATGCTACTGTCTAGTAGTCCGTCGTAGATCATGGCAAGCTTTTGCCATCAAAGTACACAATAATAAAGGATGTTTGGATTGGGTCATATATCCATATTTTGCTCCATCGAGAGCACCATCCAATGTAGCATACATGATATCCACAATACACCATTGGTATGCATGCTTAAAGAATGTACCAGAGATAGTCGCCATGATGTGTATGAAAATCTTCGAGCTGATGACGGTCATATTCAAGACCTTGCGCAAGGTACAAGCACCATATATTTCGGCCCCTGGATTTTCTGAAGGTAACAAAGATTTGGTCTATGACATGAGCCAGACCCCCTCCATCAACATAATCTATGCCTGGCATGCGTGCATAAAGTATTTACCTGCTTGCTACAAGCAAACCTTTGAAGAAATGTTCTCTACCGGGCTCTGGGAATATCATTCCAAAACACATTTGTTACATCTCTTTGTGGTGGAAAAAGCCATACATGCCGATCAGTTATGCTTGCCACATCTGGACATTCTAGGTCTACTAGATTGGGATAAGCTCATGACAGATTTGGCTCGAGGATTGCACATTCAAGAATATCACCTAGCCACATACGTCATCGAGTATTACATCAAGTACTCCCACCAACAAGGGTTTGTCAGGGATGAGACACGCGAAAGAAGGGGGGTGTTCGTAGTAGCCAGGGTAGTCAGGGCCTTACGAGATAGGGAAGCCACCAAAGGGAGTCAAAATAAAGGGAAAGCCAAGCAAGATTAAGCAGGCAAAGCAGTCAATGCAAATCCAACAACTAAGCCACATAAATTTTTCATAAAGAAATATTTCCCAAACAGTGATTCTAGTTACTTCATACCATTGTAAATACCATTTTCCAATATTCATACTCCATTTTGTGCAAGCTGAGGAGTCCTTGAGCTTGAGGACTATTAGAAGTGTCTTTGTACAAATTTTCATATTTTTTAGAGCTTGTTTGAGCCTCCAAAATAGCCTAGGAACCTAGTTTTTAACTAGGCCACACACTAGGTCTGGACAAGGACAAAACCTAGTAAAAAACTATTAAAAGAGCTAGAAAGCTCATTTTTGAGGTTACCTTGTGAGAATTTTGAGCCATTGTAAGAGACTTTTTTCGAGTAATACAAATAACTCCATTGTTCCTCTCTTTTTTCTTGCCTTGTGTGCAAGTGTGTGTGTATGTGTGTGCATGCTTGTGTGCTTCTCACTCATGCACTTGTGCCATCACTTGCTCATAGTAATCATACTAGTCCTCATGTCTCCATGGATTGAAAATTATGACGTGGATCTCCTTACGTTGGTACTTGCCATTGTGATAGAGTGACATAGATATAGAGGGATAGAAATAGAGATAGAGAGATAGAGAAAGAGATAGAGAAAGAGATAGAGATAGATAGATAGATAGATAGATAGATAGAGAGAGAGAGAGAGAGAGAGAGAGAGAGAGAGAGAGAGAGAGAGAGAGAGAGAGAGAGAGAGAGAGAGAGAGAGAGAGAGAGAGAGAGAGAGAGAGAGAGAGAGAGAGAGAGAGAGAGAGAGAGAGAGAGAGAGAGAGAGAGAGAGAGAGAGAGAGAGAGAGAGAGAGAGAGAGAGAGAGAGAGAGAGAGAGAGAGAGAGAGAGAGAGAGAGAGAGAGAGAGAGAGGGGAGGGAGGGAGAGAGAGAGAGAGAGGGGAGGGAGGGAGGGAGGGGAGAGGGAGGGAGGGAGAGAGAGAGAGAGAGAGAGAGAGAGAGAGAGAGAGAGAGAGAGAGAGAGAGAGAGAGAGAGAGAGAGAGAGAGAGAGAGAGAGAGAGAGAGAGAGAGAGAGAGAGAGAGAGAGAGAGAGAGAAGCGAAGGAGGGAGAAAAATCAAAGGGAGGAACTTTGTTCACATCTAATAGTCCCCTTCAAAATCTTTCAATTATAAGAAAATCCAATAAGCTTTATAAATAAATGCACAAAAAGGAGATACATTGAATAGAAGATATGTCCAAAATTTTCAAAAAATCTTTAAATTATAAAAAAGGAAAAGTTACAATAAAATTAGGGAGAGAAGGTTGATGAACGTTTTGTCTGCTTCGTGGGGGACCCATTTTCAGCTTGTTGTTTTCTATAATGAACACCGTATGGTGCCTAGAAGGGAGAGAATTCTTACAATCAGATGTCCTCCTACCTAAATACTCAAGGGAATTCTCAATAAATCACTCTTTGGGTTGTTTACCAAAGTTGACAACACACCTTTCTTTCAAGACCTTCCATAGTGCTTCGCTCCTAATGACATTCCACAAAGAATACGAGTACCCTATTGCTTCGCTAAGGAGAGACTGTTTCTAATTCACTTGATTTGCCAATAAAAGGAGCTTGCTGAGGCATTGCCAAGTCAGAATGCTCCGAGGAGAAGAAAAGGTGTCCCGATTCTTCCTTACCACTCCTGCATTGCTTGAGAATTTACTTTTGAAAGAGCTCTCTAACTTCTCATCCACTCCAAAATGAAGCCTCTTTACAAAATGGCTTGTATTGTCTTTTATACCAATTTAAGTGTCCAAGTTCACACTTAAAATTTGGTCCTTTCACATTCAAACTTAAACATATACATTCTAGAGAGCTCTAAAAATTCTATAAAAAAAAATAATATTGATATTATCATGAGGAAGATTCTTCTGCATTTGTACAAAATTTGGAATCCTTTACAATATTCAAAATACTTTTTTTTTATATAAAAACTTCATTGGAACTTGATCTTTGAAGCTATTCTTACATTCATTCCAACAACTTCTAACTTGATTTCACGTCTTTGGCTCCTCCTTTTTGATTGTTCCACTCTCAAAAATCGTGGATGAACCCTTTTTTATGTTTGAGAATTGATTTTAAATAGCCCCCCTCAAGTCTCAATGCCTAGGTCCTTCATTCCAATGCATGCCTTGAAATGTTGTAGCTTTACTCCATCTAATGCTTTGGTAAACATATTTGCATATTGTTCCTTTGTACTCACATGCTCCACCTTTACATCCTTTGACATGATTTTGTCTCTAATAAAGTGGTAATGCACTTCTATATGCTCGGACCTTGGACCTTGCATGAAACATTGGGGTTTGAGGCAAACATATGCTACTTATGTTGGCACAAAAAATAGGTAGTTGCTTAACTTTCATGTCAAGATCAATAGAAAATTTCTTTATGCCACATAAGCTCAAATGAGACGTGCTAATCCTATAAACTCACCTTCAATTGAGAAGAGAGCCATTGCTAGTTTTTTCTATGACATCCATGAGGTGGTCTTCTTCCTTAGCATGATGACGTATCCACTAGTGCTCCTCCCCTCATCTTTGGAACTTGCCCAGTGAGCATCACAAAAAGCTTGTACAGGTAATCCATAATCAAATGGATAATAGAGCCCTTCATTCACTCATCCTTTGAGGTATCTAAGTACTCTTTTGGCTGCAACAAGATGATAAAATCTTGTTGCTTGCAAAAACCGAGATAACGCTCCAATTACATCTGCAATATCTGGTCTTGTCATGGTAACATACAAGAGATAAGAAATGATTGACCTATACATGGTCACATACTGTACTTCTTCACCCTCATGAGTATGTATTTTAACATTAACTTGTGATGGACTTAAATTGGATTTTTTGAGCTTCTCATGATGCTTACTTGGCAAAAGGTGCACAAGTGGTGCATAGTTGGCAAATGAATTGTTAGACAGTGGGTGCACGGGTGTATGCTCACAATTGTCATTTAATTATAGGTTTCAAAGGGCCTTTTTTAAGATTTTGAAGAGTTGCAAAGGCTCAGGTGAACCCTCTATTGTACATTTTGGAGAATTTAAGGTCAAAAGTGGAAAAGTTATGTAAAGAGAAAAATCTTATGTTTGGATTCCCTATTAACAATTTAAAAAAAAAAGTTGCCATAGGTCTAAATAAGGTGTCATTGGTCTCTATGTCAAAAGGTTCTTGACTACAACAAGGAAAAGCATCATGAAGAATAGAAGGAGCTGGGAAGTGTGTGCATTGTGAAGTCGAGAAGTGGGCTACACATTCAAGACCAAGATCTTGGATATAGATGTGAATTCAAGTCAAGTGAAGTGACATACACAAAGGAGTCAACAAGACAAGTAAGGAATATAGGAGAAAATCATACACTAAGACAAAGGGATATATAGAGAAATCAGGGAGTTAAAAAGTGTGAAAAGGTGTGTAGAGGCTCTTCGATAGATAGTGGAGAGCTTGACAACCAAGGAGTAATGACGAGATAATTGTATGCTCTCTTCTATGTTGCAGATCAACTATATTATAGGAAGAAGAAACAAGGTGTGGCCATAGTATTATCAAGGAGGTGTTGCAGTTTGAGAATAAAAGTTATCAAGACTTCAACCTTCTTGGAGGCTTGAGTGCAAGGGTGCACAAGAGCAAGCCACTTGGCCAAGGTGAAAAAGTGGCACATAGTTCAATTGCATAAGTACTTGGAAGTAGTTGTCTATACTTGTGTACTTTTTCATCCTAACACATGGTGAATATTTTTGTCTTGTTCTTGCAATTGTAATTTTCCATTTTAATTTAGGCACAAAGAACTTTCGGTGTAACATGTTTTTCTCCACCTTCTCCACTCTTTCTTCTCCTATAAACACTCAATCCCCTTTTACTAAAGGATTCCTTCAAAAAAATTTGGCAGACTTGGTGGGACAAGGTAGCTGAGCATAGGGGAAAAAGGCCAATCACAATTCTAAGTGAAGAAGAACAAAGTACAAAAGGTGTCAACACTACAACTTGAAGAGTTAAATTTTATTTCTCCTTGAAATTCATCTTAAGGTCATAAAAGAGGATGCTTAGATCATGACCACAACCCGATCACATACTTTAGGAGTCTCTTATAAAACCACAAGAAGGAAAGTTGCTCATAGGGTAGCTAGTCCCCCTTTATCTACAATAGGGAACATGGCATCCCAAGTAGACTTAGAAACCTTACTATCCTGATTAAACATGAAACCCCCCTCCTTTAGAGGATTAGCAAATGAAAACCTTGAGGAGCATGTCAAGAGGTTTTTAGCCTTATGTAAAACAAGGGAGTTAATGGGGAGGGAAGATGTTTTTTTGATACTCTTCCCAACAACATTGGAAGGCTTGGTAGATAAATGGTTTAGTGGATTTTCCAACAAACATTTTGCTACTTGGGAGTTAATGAAGGATAACTTTAAAGCACAATTCCAATAAGGAAATACCACGAAAACCATTATTGAAGAATGGGAGAGTTTACAAGTGGGTGTTGGGAAGACATTTCCTCAGTTTGTCACCAGAGCCAAAGCTCTTATGGCCAAATTACCAAATCCTCCTCACATTTTTGTCAAAAAGTGTCTTGCTAAGCCACTTCTAGTGTCCACAAATTCGACAACAGTATGGAGTCGATCACAATTTTCACAAGATAATCGTGCTTCTTAGTGAAGAGAAAATTGGGATGCCCTTCTTGACACAATCGTGTTTTTTCCTCGTTGCTCATAATCATTTTTTTCTCAAAATCAATGTTTTTACACAATCATATTTCACACAATTGTGACTGACAATCATGAGGGATAAAATCATGAAAATTTGAATCCTCATAAAATTGAGATGCATAAAAAATATGTAATTTTTTTTAACAACCGTGATTGCTCACAATCATGTTTTATGGTTGTTGGAAGCAGTCAGAGGCACAGACGCCACGGAAGCATGTAAAGACGAAGCAGGGAGCCAGGCGGATCAATTTTTTAAACAAATATAATTCTTATTAATTCTCAAAACATTCAACAGTGATTATTATCACTAATTGTAACATATGTATCATAGAAAACCCCATTTTGTAATCCATAGCTCCATTTTGTGCAAGCCGAGGAGTCCTCGAGCTTGAGGAGCTTAGGTAGAATGCTCGTACCAAATTTCGTTATTTTTAGACATCGTTTACCCTTCCAAATAGCCTCTAGGACCTATTTTTTAACTAGGCCGGTCATTAGATGTGAAACCGGTCAAAACTAGTCTAGAAACTATAAAAAGGGCTAGAGAGCTCATTTTTGAGGTTAGCTTGTTGGAGTAAAGAAGAGAGTAGAGCTAGTTTGAGCTTGTAAGAGTATTCTTGAGTAATAGAGCTAATTTCCCACCTTCCATTGTGTCTTGCTTGTCTCTTCATTGTGTGTGTGTATGTGTGTGTGCATCTTTGTGCTTCTCACCTTCACTCTCACATCATCTCACGTTCACGATCTTCATATCACTCCTACCTCTCCCTCGGATTGACATTAAGGAGGTGAAGCTTCTTAACGTGGTACTTACCATTGTGCTAGAGCAACACCAAATTTGGCGCCGTTGCCGGGGATCGAGTCTAGGACGAATGTGTGATGGTAAGAGTATAGCAAGAAGTGGCGTTGGAAGGTAAAAATCTCAGTTTTTGTTGTTGTTTTTACTTAGTTTGTAGTGTTTTTCACCTTCCCCATACTCCATCTTCATCATCGCATCATCATCTCCATCTCCAAAAAAATCAGAAAATTCACCATATCCACCCATTCACCTCATTTCCCCTCATTTGTGCATGCGAGAGAGCGAGAGAGAACTTTTGTGCTTGTTTGTGCTTGTGTTTTCTTGAGTTTTCTTGCAGGTACAGAGCTTCAGAGCATCAGGAAAGCTTCCAAAAGGTAAAAAATGTGCTTTCTGTCAGAGATTTCCGAGTGTGGCGGACCATCGCGATGGTCTGCACTTTTCGGTTCTTGAGGTAGGCGACCACACCACTAGGTAGGCGATACTTGCGCATTCACGGAACCACAATCGCATTTCAAAAATTCGTTGTTTGGTGGACCATCGCGATTGGCTCGGGCCATCGCGATTGTGTCGCACCATCGCGATAGGCTCACGCCATCGCGACGGCTCGGCCGGACCATCGCGACGGTTCGCTTTTTCGGACCATCGCGACGGTTCACTTGAGCCATCGCGACGGTCCACTCGGACCATCGCGACTGTCCAGTTGACCCCGCACCATCGCGATTGGCCCACGCCATCGCCACGACAGTGCCACGTGTCACGATAGACCATCGCGACGGTTCAACCTTCGGACCATCGCGACAGCCCAAAATCGGACCATCGCGATTGGCTCAAGCCATCGCATCGCGGACCATCGCGACGGTTCACTTCGGACCATCGCGATTGTCCACCGTTGACCGTTGACCGCGCCATCGCGATTGTCCGACCGATCACGCCATCGCGACGGTTCAATTTTTGGACCATCGCGACGGTTCGACCTCACGCCATCGCGATCGTTCATTTCGGGCCATCGCGACGGTTCGCTTTTTCGGACCATCGCGATTGTCCAAATTCCGCGCCATCGCGACGGTTCGCTTGGACCATCGCGACGGTCCCAGACCATCGCGATTGCCCACCCCCATCGCAAATTTTGGACTTCAATTTTTGACCAATTTTGGGGGTATTTTTGGAAAATTTTTGGACCATTAGACTCATAGGAGACCCCTTAGCTCATATTTGAAGGAAAATTGGATTGTCAATTTTTACCCCCCCAGGACCTGAACGCGTGTAACTTTCTCATCCGAAGTCCGTTTTTTGAGCTTAATAGCTCGTTAGAAAGCTCGTGACGAGTACTACGTGACCTCAACTGTTTTTTTCATAAAGTATACGTCTATTTTTGGATAGGCTAATTTGAGGTTCACCTAGTTTGGGACTAGGAAGTCAGGGGGCAAGTATTAAAAAGTTGGGCAAAAAGAGAAGGGACTTAAACGGTGAATATACTCAAGTGTGTGATCAACTTGTGAACTGGTCTAATATTGGAATTTTTCCAGGTCTAGCAAGGGCAATCAAAGGCAAGCGAGCAAGGCAGTGAAGACAGCAGAGCTTGGGAAGCACGGCTTCTTGGGCAACAGGACATCAGAGCAATCAGAAAAGCCGACTCGAGGTTGGAAGATTACTCAACCCCCTCAGTCAATTCTTAGCTTAGGCTAAACGGTAGTTGTGGATTAACGACGATAGGAACGCCTCAAGTTTAAGGTACTTAATTATTTCAAGTCTAAGACTTAAAGTAAAGGTGTGTGTGACGCGAAAACCTAAAGAAAAGAACATAAGTCTGACGGAACGAAAACTTAAAATCATCACGAAAGTCGAATTCCTGACGCATAAATTAAGACAAGAATCCAAAGAAAAATTAAAAGGAACCAAGAATTAATCACAAAGAACCATTGACGATCTAAGGGTGTAATTGAGCGTGCAAGGAAGAAAATTAATGAACCTTAGATCGGGCAAACATATAGGTAAGTCGGACAGAAGAAGCCTTAGATCATCAGAGGCTAGTGTAAGAACCACTGCACGATCTTGGGCTCAACAATTGAATAATAGTTATCCCTACGAGAGCTCAGAAACTAGCGAATCAGAAATGGCATTCAGCGTAGACAGACCAGCAGGAGGATCTCATGTAGCATACCTAGAAAAACCTGAAGGACCCTATAGAACGCAGTTAGAGTTTCTCCGAACCAACCGACTAGGTGCTCGCATCTATGAGGATGGTTTGCAAAGGCAAGTGGTGCAACTGCACAACCCTGATCAACCCTTCGGATTGGAAAGACCAGTGGTGAAATTTGAGAGAGACGCTTACATAGATAAAGAAGGAACCATGTACGTCCTGAGTACGCAGCCAAACGATACTAATGAGTTTGGCACAATCCAATTAGAGACAGAAGGGAAATTTCAAGGAAAAGAACCGTTAGAAGAACCTAGAACACCGAGAGGGAAATCCGTATTAACAAGAGTAATCATCCCAGAGTGGATCCCTCAAGATAACAGGAGCACAGAGTTGTTCGTAAATAAAGAGACAGATGAAGCCTTTTGGAGGTACAGAAAGGAAAACCCCAGTGAGGTAGGCATCATCACAATCTATGAATTCAAGGACCCAGATACACCTGGAAAGGTTGTATACCTGGATGAGACTTCAGAAAGAGTCTTTGTGGTGCCTGAGCGCGCTAAAAACACCTACACTTGGAGAGGTGAATTGATATTCCCTCCATCCCAAACAAACATGAATGCAAATCAACAAGGGGCAGGAACATCCTCAGCCCATGGAAATCAAAGAGAAGGAAATCACGAGAGACCGGAAGTAAGCTTCATTCACCCCATAGGGAGAGATGGAACAACCACGAACACTAATAGGACGGATAGACAAAGAGAACATGGAATACCAGGTGGTAGAGATGATTTTCCTCTACCTAGACCACGTGAACATGCAAGAGTATTGAGACCCACACAGTTAGTAAAATCAATGAAGAATTACTTTGATGGGACAGGAGATCCCTATGACCATGTCGCAGAATTCAAGCAAGTACTAAGAGCAGAACAAGTCGAGGACATGTTCACGCAGTACAATGCATTTGGACTAACGTTAAAGAATACAGCTTTAACTTGGTTCCAACCACTGCAACAAAGGCAATTTAGAGACATCCATCACTTTTTAGAGTCATTCATTACTGAATTCTCTAAAAGTGGGGTTAGACATGACACGTCTTCGTTGATTCATAGTTTTAAGCAAACCCCTCAGGAAACAGTAAGACTGGCAGGTCGTAGATTCAGACAATACGTTGAGCGATGTCCAATGCAAGAGCTACCCTCACAAGCCAAACAAGTATCACTGTTCCTAGATGGCTTGTTGAGCGCTAAACTACGCTCTTATGTGTACCTAAAAGAACCCAGAACGCTAGAGGAGTGTGTAAGAATATGTATAGACATTGAGGACAACTTAGGAGATGAATTAGAACTCTCAAAGGTCTATAAGGACTCAGATTGTTCTTCTCTAGCATCCACAAAATTGTCTAATTCGATAGAGGACCTAGCAGAAAAAGTGGCCCAAAAACTAGGAGTTTCTAGTAAACAGGTGCCCAAGCTACCGATGAACGTACGTTGTTACACTTGTGGTGGAAATCATTTGGCAAACATGTGCCCCAATGCACCTCAACCTCATGTCAACCCTAGTGGCCAATATTGTACAATTGAGAGAAGGTACACGAATCATACGGCTCAGGACTGCCCATACAATAAACAAACTGTGAGACAGAACTACCCGCAAGCATACCAGCAGCCAGGTAGGCATCAAGGCCAATACAATGCTCAGCCTTATTACTATAGGCCTCCTCAGAACTACCCATACCAGGCTCAACAGAGACCTCAACCCGTCTTAGCTCAGCAGCCACCCCCACCAGCGAATGTCATCTCAGTCAAATATGCGGCTGCAGAAGAGAACCTAAGTAGGGCCTTAGTGCCTTCTTCACCCCTGATCACCGAAAGTGACCCGAACTCAAACAGTTTTGACTCTACCCATGTAACTAGTCCACCCGCCTATTACACGGAGTCACCAGAGCATGTGGAGACATATCATTATGATAGTCCACCAATGGAACCTAGTTGGGAGTCAGATTATACTAATGTGATGTACACAAACCCAAACCCAAACCCACGGCCCCAACTGAGACAACAGAGACCACAGGGCCCTAGAGGACCATGCTTTAGGTGCCAAGGAGATCACTTCATAAAGGACTGCCCACATCCCCCAATAGCAAGGCAATCACAGTACTACAGCATCCAAGGCTTTTGCGCCGATTGTGGCAAAGAACACATAATCAAAGATTGTCCTAAGAACCCAGTTAACACATCAAATGTGACATCGATCAACGTGATAGGTATTGTAAACAACGCAGATGGATCCAACCCTACGTACGTGCCTATCCAAGCTATAACCAGAGCCCAGACACTCTTACAAAACCAACAGCTTAATCATGAGAAAATAGCCGAAACTAGTGAAGTTGCGGAATCGAGTAGTAAAAAGACGAAATCTTGGAAAGATTCCAGAGAAAGAATAAAGAGAAAATGGAGTAAAAAGATAAGTGAGTTGGAAGGAAGTCTAAGAGAATCTAGAGCCAAAATACAAGAATTGGCTTCACAAGAATTAAACCAAGAAATCCCAGCTCAGAAATCAGGATCAGTCTTAGCGGAACCCATACCGGAAGATCTAGACATGATGTTTCGTGCATATCAGGCTAGAATAAAAGAGGGACCTCAAGTCACGGAAATGAGTAAAAACTACCCTCGAGCTGATCTAGAAATTGAGAGAACTAAACTTTGCATGAAGATGGTAGAGTTAGCACAAGCCTTGTTCGAAGCCTCTAGATATCTTAATTGGAATAACATGGCAAAACCAGAACTACACTTTCAAGGACTAATGGAGAGGCTAGAACACTTGATTGAAAGCAAAGAGAGAGAGGATCAGCATAGGAACCCTATTATCCCAGAGACACAGGAAAGGAATCCACCATCCCTGTCTCAAGTACCCAATACAGAGAGTCAAGATAACCTATCTTCCATACATAAGTACTCACATGAATTTTTAAGAGAAATCCAAGAAGAGAAATGGAGAAAAGAACAAGGAACTCATCCTCCTATTCAAGAAATAGACGATTTGCAGGAACAATTTCCCCAAGACATCCCCTCTATATATGATGATGTAGAGGTGGAACAACTGAGTGAACCCACAGGATTTGCGTCTAATTCTTTACAAGAATTACCTCAGTTCACAGGACCTTGGGAAGCTAAGTCTATTAGTATGAGAGCACCCACGATAATAGTGAGGAATGAAGAATCAGTGATCCCTAGAAATACGGAAGTGATCAAGAATACCAAAGTACAATGTAATCTCACTCTGAAGGAACTGTTAAAGGTAAAACCAGAATTGTGGAAGCACGTAGCAAATCAATTCCCTGAGCTAGCTACCACACCCTCTCAGATAGGATCACAGAAGAAGGTACCAGAGATACCCGTGGAAAAGATTGGAGACGTAAGCGAAGGAGAGGAAGGTAACACATATCTTCCAATAACCCATCAGGGCTACACCACGAAAGCCATCTTAGATTCAGGAGCCGGAGTAGCTATCGCTACTACCGCCTTATGGAAACGTTGGGATAAGCCAGCACTCAGACCCACCAGGATGAAGCTACAAATGGCCGATGGACACATAGAAAAACCGTTAGGCTTACTAGAAGGCATATCTCTCACCACTTGTGGTGTAGAATTTGAGCATACCTTTGCCATTTGCGACTGTGCGAAAAATCATGCATATGAGATGATATTGGGACGACCATTCATGCGTCAGTTACAAATTGTACAAGATTGGGGAACTAATTCTTTGTACTTGCAACATTTAGGAGTGACTACCAAAGTCAACCTTAAAGACTATTCACATAGAGATGTACCCCCAATACAATGGAATACCATCCATAAGACACCAGCAGAGACGGAATCCGTGCACTCATTAGAATCAGATCCTTCTTGGTTGCATGAGGACACCCATTTATGGATGTGTAAAGTAGCCAAACAAGAGGAAGAGCGGTTAGAAGCCAGGACCTTAGGTGCAGAACAACATCCACGAACCCTTCAAGATCCAGCCTACGCACCTGTAGTATTCCCTGACGAGGAGTTTGAACCCCATGGTTGGGCGGAAATCCTAGCAACCATGGATGTAGCCATCAATGAAGAACAATGGACACCCCACTGTGACGAGGATGGCTATGACATTTCAGTTTTCACGATAGAGCCAATCATGGGTGATGCAATTTTAGAAGAGTGCGAACCAAACACTGATGCATTTGAGGACGCAAGCGATTTTGATTTAGAATCAATTATCATGGACCCACCCTTTGCATCAGAGGAAGAATATTTCTACGAAGTAGAGACTCACACTCAGAGTCACGAGGAAATTACGAACGAGGTAAGGTTAGCCACTCAAGTGACTGATAAGAGTGAAGGCAAGAAGAGAAAGAAGAAAGAAACCATGTCGGAAAAAGAGGAATCTTTATTTGAAGTACCCGAGAATTTCAAGAAATACGAAATCGACGATAGAAGAATCATGGTACGAATGCCTAATAGAAAGGCGAATGACAGACAAGTATATGATAACCGAGAGAAAACCAAGAAAGTAATAGTTGCCATAGAAGGAGAAGAAGAAAAATGCACATACATAGGGCATGATTTGACGACTGAAGAAGAAGAAGAACTAGTTGCCCTATTGCGCGAATATAGAGATGTTTTTGCTTGGAGTTACAAAGATTTGAAGGGAGTAGACCCAGATATATGTTCTCATAGAATCCCTATGACTCCAGATGCAAAGCCGACAAAACAGAAACCGTACACGTACAATGATAACTACGCTGCGAAGATTAAAGAGGAGATAGATCGCTTGATAGAAGCAGGATTCATTTACGAAATTGAGCATACCGAATGGGTATCCCCCATTGTGGTTGTGCCCAAGAAGAATGGAAAATTGCGTGTGTGTATTAACCTTAAAAAAGTTAATGCCGCCACGATTAGAGATAGTTATCCTCTTCCTATCACGGAACACCTATTGGAAAGAGTAGCGGGCAAGGAAGTTTACAGCTTTCTTGATGGATTCTCAGGCTATAACCAAGTAGCCATTGCTCCAGAAGACCAACACAAGACGGCTTTTGCCACTGAATGGGGCATATTTGCATTTCGTGTGATGCCATTCGGCTTGACAAATGCACCCGCCACTTTCCAGCGACTCATGTGTCATGTTTTTAAGGAATTTTTACGCAAGAGCTTGGAAGTTTATGTCGATGACCTATGTGCGCACTCAAATGTAAGACAGACACATATCCCAGAGTTGAGACAAATATTTGACAAATGTCGAGAATATCAGGTTTGTTTGAACCCAGAAAAATGCGTTTTCATGGTCAGACAAGGCAAAATTCTAGGACACATTGTGTCAAAAAATGGAATCTCCACGGATGAGGAAAAGGTGAAGGTAATTGCAGAATTACCTAGACCAACTAATGTGAAGGAGGTACAGGCATTTATGGGCCATTGCGGTTATTATAGGAGATTCATACACATGTATGCAATCATAGCCAAGCCTCTGTACTCTCTTTTGACCAATTTTGAGTGGACAGATGAATGCGAAAATTCATTCAATGAACTTAAACGACGCTTGTGCTCAGCACCTATATTGACCACCCCAGATTGGAGTAAGCCATTCCATGTACATGTGGATGCATCCAATTACGCCGTAGGATGTGTGTTAGCACAACCCACGAATGAAGGTAACATAGATCTCCCCATAGCTTACGCTAGCAGACAACTGAACGCAGCAGAAAGAAATTATACCACGACGGAACGAGAAGGATTAGGAATGATCTACGCAGTAAAGAAGTTTAGGCACTACTTGTTGGCCAACAAATTCAAGTTCTTTACCGATCATCAAGCCCTATTATACTTAGTCAACAAACCATGTAACACAGGACGATTGATACGCTGGTTTCTATTACTCATGGAGTATGATTTTGAAGTGGTAGTTAGGAAAGGAAAGACGCATCTTAGAGCTGACCACCTCTCAAGATTAACCTCGGGAGAAGCCCCTCAAGGAGTAGCTGATGATCTACCAGATGCATACTTATTCAACCTTGAGATAGCACCAGAATGGGCTAAGCCGTTAGTCCCTATTCTGACATACGGACCCAAGAGCCCTAGGATAAAGATCAAAGAAGGAGAGATTACCAAATCTCAGAGGTACCAAATAATAGCAGGAAGCATATATAAACAAGATAATCAAAAGATTCTTGCTTGTTGTGTAGATGAATCAGAACATGTGAATTGGTTGCAATTAGCACACTTAGGTGCACTAAAGCAACATCATTCAAAACATAGAACACTACAGACTCTGCATAGATTAGGAGTATATTGGCCTTCTATGGAAGCAGATGTCTACAAGTTGTGTAAGGAATGCAGTGTTTGCTGTGAAAGACCACCGGTAGAGCATGCGACGTTATATCATGTGTCCCTCACACCAGACTGGAGCGAACCTTTAGTGACTTACTTGAGGACGAACACATTCCCTCAAGGAATGACCTTAGCTCGACAACGCAGTCTAGAGCAGGAAGCTCAAGACTATTCACTTATTGGCGATAATCTATACAAAAGAGGACGAGATGGATATCTAAGACAATGTGTTCATGAGAGCGATTATCTGAGAATACTAGAGACTGCACACCAAGGTGTAGCAGGAGGTCATTTTGGACCAGATAGGATAATCAAAGCCATCCTCTTTGCAGGATTATGGTGGCCCACTCTTCACATGGATGCACATACCTATGTAAAGAGATGTGATGTGTGCCAAAGAACTCAGTTTCCTACTCGCAGAGATGAAATGCCATTGAAACCCATGATGGGCGGACGTGCATTTTCTAAGTGGGGTATAGACTTTGTAGGACCCATTAACCCCCCTGCAAAAGGTACACATGCGGAATACATTATTGTTGCCACAGATTATTTAACCAAATGGGTAGAGGCAAAGGCTACAAAAAAGAATGATGCTCACACGACTGCAAAATTCTTATTTGAAAATGTCTTTACAAGATATGGATTGCCTATAGAGTTAGTGAGCGATCGAGGCACTCACTTTCTAAACCAAGTCATTGAATATTTGTTACAGGATTTTATGGTGATTCACAAGAAATCTGCACCATATCATCCTCAGGCCAATGGTCAGGCTGAAAGCACTAACAAGATACTTTGTACCGTACTGACGAAACTCGTGAACAATAAACGTTCAGATTGGGACAAACAGCTACACCACGCTGTTTGGGCATATCGAGTGGCCTACAAGATCGTACTCAATGCAACTCCCTTTCAGATGGTTTTTGGTCAGAATGCAGTGCTTCCTTTGGACTTCTTGATACCGACACTGAAGGTGGCACAAGAACATCAGTGGACCGGCCATGAATTATCAGCGAGAATAATGGACTTGGAACGATTAGGAGAAACAAGGCTGAGAGCAGCAGCAGGAATATACGCAGCGAAGAAGCGACAGAAAGCATATTTTGATGCACATGTGAAAGATAAAGGCCTAAAAGAAGGAGATTTAGTTCTAGTGTATACGCTGAAACAGCATGCACGCAAGTTAGAAAAGCGAGGTTATGGACCTATGATCATTAACAGACTCTCGACTAGTGGAGCAGTACAGTTAGCCACCTTAGAAGGAGATATAATGCCTAATTACATTAGTGGCTGTAGAGTCAGGCTATATCAAGAACCTCTTACTGAGGATATGCTTAGACGACTCACGTTGGCAAAGAAGCGTAAGGAGGAAGAAAATAGAATACGAGCAGAAGCTCAAGCAGAAGCCATAGAACGCATTAAGCGCATGAAGCTAAGAAGACAAGGACTAGGGAGAGAACATTATAACCATCTGGAAACATCACCCAGATATCCCATGGCCATGTGTCAAGTAAAGTCAACCACTCATCCGAGCATAGTGGATAGGAGACCATTCATTACAGTGAGGCTAGCGCACGGTAACCATAGCCAAGAACTCAGGGCTTTGATTGACTCAGGTGCTGCGACTAGTGCGATTAGGTGGTCCCACTATAAGGATTCAGGAATAGAAATGCGGCCAATTGAGGCATACCTCATAGGCCTAGGAGGCATGGAAACCCCTTGCATGGGTGAGGTGGACCTTCCTATCCTCATTAAGGATTTGACGATGACAGCGAAATTACTAGTGTGCCATGATGACGACCTGATAGAACCCCTAATCCTTGGCCAAGATTGGCTATACGATCACTCAGTGGACCTAAATCTTAGACAAGGCTCCTTACAGATTGGAACCTTAGAGCAGAAGCGAGTGATACCGCTTGACTTCCCTAACCGCACTCCGCTTGACGGTTGTGACCCTAGACCCTATGAAACGCATGCGACGGAAGACCGGAAGATCTTTAATCAGACCAGTCACGTTACGTCTACACCAACCCACTCGGGCTTGGCTATAGACAGTTGTCAGTCAGAAGGACGACAGGAGATCTTCCCTGGGACTTCCTGCAAACTAGAAGAGACAGTTACCCAACAGCAAGGGCAGAAGGGCACAATCAGAGGTCAGGTGGGTTGCATCAGTGGCCAAATGAGCACGACACCCTACGGTGCTCATCCTTCCAAGCTTGTTGTGGACTGGCCTAGATTAAAGTTACAAAAGGCATCACTTCCTGATGGGCAGGTCACGCAAGTGTTGGAACTCCCTTCTTTTCCAAAGCAGAGTGTCCATCCGACCTCTCAACCCCAGCCACAACAGAGTCAACCACGACAAAGGAACCCAGATCGACGACAGTATCAGAAGACACGACCAGGAAGGCAGTTTAGGCCTCCCAAAGGACGCGGCACCAGACAAATATGGGTGCCTAAAGGACAAAAAGCACCGAAGGACTCCAACCAAGCCGAGATCAACAAGCAAAAGGCCGAACAGAAACAGAATCGATCTCCACCATCCCCTCGAGGTCCAAACATCCGACAAATGTGGATCGCCAAGAAGTACCTTACCCATAGACCCACACCCACGCAGATTTGGGTACCCAAACCATATATCATAGCTCAACCCATATGCCATGTAATATATAATCCTTACAAACCTTTTCATCCCTCGACACCACCACACCCGATACCACCCTTTACCCCTCACCACTCCAAGATCCTTAGGAAATGGATACCGAAACGTGTCCAACCGTCTTCCCCTAACCCATTGTCTAAATACCCCCCGACTAACATACAACCTTGTACTAAATCACTAACCTTTAAACCTTGTATAAATTCACACACCATCATCACGCACGACTCGTAATCTCATCTCATCAAGAAATGTACGCATGATCTGAAACGTATAGGTGTCTAGAGACCTGCACTAGTGCTGCAAGAAACATTGCATCCATCACATCACAGCACTTGGCTACACGGGTTACGCATCAGTTATGGAAAGGGATTGCGGTCTCACTTTAATGGGATCATGATTAATTTCCATGCTAATGTGTTAATCTTTTGTAGCAGATCTTTCTCACTAGCGCACCAGCCACCATGCAAACTGACGAAGGAACATCAGGAGCAGGCCCCAGTGTAGCAGCAGTACCACTCAACGTGCTACGAGCAGAGTCCCACCCTACTGCTCCACCGCCCGAATTTCAGGGATTTCCAGGGCCCATGCCTATCGACAACCCCCCCATGGGCTACACCGAAAAGATACACAGAAACTCTCATTGGTTTCAGGGCCTTGCAGGACCCCTTGCGGACGCAGACTTTATATTGAATCCTCTCTGACTTTTGATGACCGCACGTGGGGAAAGTACCAGTTTTTCTCCAGAGAATTCGAAGCCCTACAAAGCACCCAGGATTTAACCCATGTTTGGGCCCGAGCAGGCTTCACAGAATATTTCAGTGATCCTCTGCCCAAACCGGATTTTTATAGGTGCTATTATTTAATCACTACATTGCTGGCATCAGAGAATAAGGACATCCCAGGAACCTTCATATTGCCTACCCTAGTGGATGATCCACCTTACAAGAGATTTTATCTCTCTAAAGACTTAATCAGAGCAGCCATTAAGATTCATGGAACCCACACACCCACAGACCGAGAGAGATTAATTCCAGAACCGATGAAATGTGGGGATGTCACGAAGTGGGAAGAGATTTCGGCCATTACACCTGAGCTGTCAAAGCCACTAAGAATTTGCATGCAACATTTCGCATTCCCAGCTCAGGACAGGTTTACCATGCCACACAAAAGAATATGGTTCGGATTATATTTGGCATGTACGGGACCTCAAACAGTTGATCTGGCAAGCTGGATCATAGATCAGATGTACCTGGCACAGCACAGATGGGAGCGTAAAAAAGTGCTTAACGGATGTTGTGCACTCACAAGAATTGTGTATATGTGTTTGGCTTATGACTTGCCCATCGAGCGTGCATTAACAGGAGAGGAATTGAAGGCATTCAAGAGCACAGCGAAGAAAGCTAGGAAGCCCAGTAGGACACGGGCAGGTAAGCGCATGCGAGGCACCATCCCTTGCCTCCAAGTGCCAGAGTCGCCGTCACCACAACCCTCTCCCGAGCGCCCACAGACAGAAGCTGCTCCCACTGTACAACCTATTCGCATACGGTTGTCCAGACCAGTAATTACGGAGGCCACCACGAGTACCGCTGCACCTCAGGCAGCTACCACCACAGAACCCCTCACCACAACTGCAGAAGCTCCCACCACTATTGGTGCGGAAGCGTTTTCTTTCCCGATACCACATATGGAGGCCGACCCCATAAACACGACATTTGATTTTGAGATGCCTGATGCATTCTCAAACGAGTTCCAGTATTCAGAAGCACCACTGTTCTCTCAGGAATATGAACGCCCCAGCTACCCTACTACGCCGCGAGACTTGCCACAGGGACAAGCTGTGTCGGGCTCTGAAGAAGAAAGAACCGAAACAGACGACGATCAAGGCGACGATGAAGCCAGCCAGGGCTCACCTGACGAACAGACAGAGGGGCAAGGCCAACAAACCGACACGCACGGCGACACCAGCACATATGAAGATGAAACTTTCGAAGCCGCAGCGTACACATTGGCCATCAAGAAATTATATCGTACCATGGAGAAAGTCTGGGCACGAAAGAAGTTAACTGAAGAGGAGAGCCAGGCATTAATTGAACAGGAACTCATCTCCGGAGGATTCGAAGACGCCTATATCAGAGGGTTCAGAGAGTTAGTCCAATCAGTAGGCTCCCATGAAGCACTCAGGTTTTTACAAAGAAAGCAACTACCACAGTTTGATCCCCGCCGAGTGCGACTACTCTCAAAACCTGGGGAGTATATTCGTGTACCAACAGGAGCCCAATCTTCAGCACAAGCCAGGGAGGCACGCCTTGCCCCCGAACGTTCAGTAACCGCAGAAACCATTCTTGTAGATTCGCCACCCCGTACCACCATTGTACATACCACTACAATCCTCGAAATAACCTCCACCCCTTCGACTCCTCTTTCACCTCATCTTTCACCAACCCATCCTGTATCACCCGCACACCCACCTGCTTTCCCCACATCCACATCTGTACAAAGCAATATAGCCCCAACCTCTTCCTTACCCATTCATACCACCAGGCCCACACCCAACCCTCTGCATCCCTATGTTAACCCCTTCGCCCCTTCATCCTTCCCAGCGTTTCCCCCACCTCTAAGACCCCCATTCCCCTTCCTAACCCCACTAACCTTCTCACCAGTCTCACCTCCCCAACCTACCATAACGCCTATTTCCCCGTTTCACCAAGCCGCTCCAACCATCCCCCCTGTAAACTACTCTACGTTTGTAAATCCCGTATTCACACCTACGCAACCACCCACAATCACACCACTTTTCGCAGTCACAACATTAAACACGTCCAATGGCATGGACATATCACCACCCACCTCACCACCACCCACTCCACTCACAGCACCCTCATATTTAGGCACTTCACAATTTTCCACAATCACCACTGCATCCACAGTCCCAACCCCGCTCCCCATTCCCACTGCATCTACTATCACTGCATCCTCATTTAGCACTTCACTACTACTATCGCCCACCATAGACACAGCATTTCAACACATGTTCGCATGCATGACGCAAGTCCGCGATGAGTTTGCATCACTCGGAACCAACTATCAACAGCTGCAGAAAACGACGAACGACTTGCAAACGCAGCTTAATTTGTTATCAATTGAGAACGCCTCACTGAACAGCCGATACCAAGAGTTACGAGAGGCTTATCACAAGTTAGAAATAGAAAGTGAGGAAAAAAGCAAAGAGGCCACCGCGGATTTAGATAACCTACTTAGAGCCCAGACTGTCCGCAATGCAACGCTTACTAGAAATATGGGCTTATTAAGAAGACACTTAGCCGCAGCAAAAGAAGAGAACCAGAGACTCCAAGAGCAGAACAGAGAAAACTTGGAGGCGGCTTTAGATCATCCAGAACAGCCACTAAGTCCGAACAGATTCAAGGCAATCCCATCTGAGTCGATGCGGATGTTGCTAGAAGACCATGTTAGATTGCTCGAGGACTATGATCGTATGAACGAGGAACATCAAAAGTTAAAGGAAGATCACAAACTGCTACAGCTCAGAGAACCAGCAACACAACCAGTACATGTAGCAGCGGAATTACCAGCACCTGTGGACCCTGCCCCTGAAGTTTTAGAGGAACTCAACGCACTCCGGGCCCAGGTAACAAATCTTGAATCTAGGACTGCCATCTATGAAGCACCACCAAGGCCAGACTCCCCACCTGAGCTACCAGCTGAGGAAGAAACCGTCACTATCCCGGTGGAGGAGACCTTCGAAGAGGCTTATGAACCGATACCCATCCCAGGCGGACGTGTCACGGCCGAAGGCCAGATGACCTACGAATTACCTACCCCCGCGTGGATGAAGACAGTTGAAGAACTCGGAACGACACACTCGGCCAGAGTAGAGGCACAGCTACATGCCATGGCCATAATTGAAGAGAAAATTTTACAATCACCATTCTTTGCTCAAATGGCCCCGCGACGATACATATCTGGCCATGAGCTTCAGTATAAACCATACTTCATGTTAATGGCAGAATATCAGTTAACCATCGAGAAAGAAACCGGCATGAAACCAACGCATGCCACTCAATTCGAGCCAGAGGACTTGCCACCAAGGGCGCAGAGAGGTGAAATCCTTCAACCAGACTGGCGCAAAGATTTACTGCAAAATTATCCAGAGATGATGAGCACGTGGGTAAAAGCGCCGCTTCACTTAAAATTTAATCCGTGCTGGGGACCAGTACCACGACGCCGCTCTTGGACTGCCTTCGCTATAAAGCTACAGAACAATAAGCAGTGCCAAGACTGGTTGAACTACCCCTACTTCAAGCCACCAGTCGCGTTACCCACAGTAGGCTACATGATGGCGACGATCCGCCACTGGCTCCCTCGATTAAAACCTATGGATGATATTGCCGCGCACATGACTGTCAAAATCTTTGACATGATGCAGATGGTCTTTAAAGTCTTCCGGCGCATCAAGGCTCCCCATGTCAACACCCCGGGCTTTGAGCATGGCAACTTTGATTTAGTCTATGATATGAGCACAACGCCATCGCTACGGGTGTGTTACGCCTGGCACTGCAGGATCAAATATCTACCGGCCTGTTACAAGCAAACATTCGAAGAAATGTTCACCACCGGTTTTTGGGAGTACCATTCAGAAGTATTCATAAGCAGGCCCACACACTTATTGCAATTATTCGCCTGTGAACGAATGGTGTACTCCACACACTATCAGCTCCCACCACCAGACGAGCCGCAACCTATCGACTGGGAGAAACTCGAGGCTGATCTAGCCCGAGGTATTCGTGTATCAGAGCACACCCTCGCTCAAGACCTCCTACAGAATTACATCCGGCAGACCTCACAACAAGGTTCTGTCAGGGACGACAGAAGCGAGAGGGAGGGGGGTGTTGGAAGCAGTCAGAGGCACAGACGCCACGGAAGCATGTAAAGACGAAGCAGGGAGCCAGGCGGATCAATTTTTTAAACAAATATAATTCTTATTAATTCTCAAAACATTCAACAGTGATTATTATCACTAATTGTAACATATGTATCATAGAAAACCCCATTTTGTAATCCATAGCTCCATTTTGTGCAAGCCGAGGAGTCCTCGAGCTTGAGGAGCTTAGGTAGAATGCTCGTACCAAATTTCGTTATTTTTAGACATCGTTTACCCTTCCAAATAGCCTCTAGGACCTATTTTTTAACTAGGCCGGTCATTAGATGTGAAACCGGTCAAAACTAGTCTAGAAACTATAAAAAGGGCTAGAGAGCTCATTTTTGAGGTTAGCTTGTTGGAGTAAAGAAGAGAGTAGAGCTAGTTTGAGCTTGTAAGAGTATTCTTGAGTAATAGAGCTAATTTCCCACCTTCCATTGTGTCTTGCTTGTCTCTTCATTGTGTGTGTGTATGTGTGTGTGCATCTTTGTGCTTCTCACCTTCACTCTCACATCATCTCACGTTCACGATCTTCATATCACTCCTACCTCTCCCTCGGATTGACATTAAGGAGGTGAAGCTTCTTAACGTGGTACTTACCATTGTGCTAGAGCAACAATGGTTTTCCAAAAATGCAATTTTAATAGACAATCATATTTTTTCACAATCGTGTATTGATGGTTCAGAATCGTGATTTTCAAAACATTACCCTCAAGTTTTTTACTTCACTTTTTATTTATCTTGAGCATTACTATTTTCACACTTAATCAAAATATGATCATGCAATGCAAAACTTTCAAGAAAAGGTTAGATTTTCCACCTCTTTTTTCAATATTTTACAATCATAATTTTCACTATTCATTGATTACTCTTCCTTTTGAAAGCAAAAATCATGATACGCTTATTGAATAGGTTTAGCAACATCCTACCTTGGCTTTGTACTTGCCAAAAAGTCACAAACATTGCCAAAGTTCTCAAGATTGCAATTTTTCTCAGTTCTCTCTCACACCACACTTAGTGAATGAAAATTTCTTCATGTGTTGAATTTATAGGTCTCCCAAAAATCATGATTTTCTAGTTTCTAATAAAAAAAAATCTCCAACTTTGAGTCTAGTGCAACACCTTTTTATTTTTACCTTTTCCTAGAGATTCGCCAACCTTTACCCTTATCAATGGATTGACTATTCTCTATAGAGAATCATGGTTTTCTACACAGAATCATGTTTTCTTCCAATGTTGGATTTTCTTCTAATTTTATCAAATTTTGTAATTTTTTCTATTGATTTCACATATATCTTGTCTTTTCCTTCAAATTTTTTCTTGCAAATAACATCAAAGTTCAATAATCTATACCTAAATTTTCAGATATTTCAATTTGATAAACAAAAGTTTTATATCATCATCATAGTTCTCATATATTCCAAAGGTTCCAACTCATCACTTGCAATTCTTAGGTACTTTACAATAGTGATTCAATGGTTCAACTATAATGCTTCATCATTCACTATTTTTTTCTCCAAATTCAAAGGAAAAACCGTTTTAGGGTTTCTTGAACTTCTTTGGGACAAGTAATGATTTTTTAGTTTTAACTTTCTAAGTCTCTCATGTAGAAAATACTACCTTTTTTAATGCATTTCTATCCAATTTTTGTTAAATTTTCAAATGAGTTTATTTTTATGAAATGCCCTATTTATTCCTTCCATACCAACTTTTTCCAAGTAGAACTTAAAAGTTCATGAGTAAGTGAATGGATTTGATTAATGAAAATGAGAATAAAGAGGAAGCCATTTCTTAAGCAAATCAACAAGATGAATGAAAAAATCTTCCCAAGATCAAAGCTACACTCATGTTTTTTTCCACTTTTCCATTTGATGATTTCAAAAGAACTTTGGTGCAAGTATTTGTTACAATCAACTAGGGAGATCCAACAAGGTCCAAAGAACATCCCAAAAAACGGCACCAAAAAATGTTTTTTATACTTTGGAGATGCCCTTTCCAATCATTATAGCAAAAAAGATCGAGAATGTTAGGCTATTGGATGCAAGAAGGATAAAATTTGTAATTATCTTATTTATTATAATTATCAGAGTATGGGGATATGTAAAGGGATGAAACCCCTTCAAAGCTACCTGTACTTATAACTTTCAATAATGAAAATGAAATATTGCTCAGCCAGAGACCAGGGAAGATAGATGATGTTGTAGGCACAAGAAGTTGTTCTATAGAATCATTGTTATTCTTTCTTTATTTCTGGTGTCTATTATACTCAGTTTGACTTGTCTATTAACTATGTAATCACTGAAGTATAACCAGTGTAGTAGTGGTTATTTTCTAAATTTGGATAAGTATGAGAGAGGAATTTAGTTATTATCTATGGATGTTTGTGCAATTACCATAAGTGCAGAACGAGAATTTCTAGTAGAGTTGTAGATTAGAACACAAAGTCGAGTAGCCCTATGTGGAAAAGTATAAGGCCTATATATTTAGGTACCTCCAACCAAGAACCCACCATTGACCTTCTGTGATCTAAAGTTGCTTGATAAATTCTAGTTAAATTTCTTCTAGCGTTCAGTCTGTTCTAGCGTGCAGTCCAAAAAAAGGTTAATAGTGGTGATCCTGCTAGGGACTAGCACTGGTGATGAAGTAAAGTGTAGACAACATTGGGTGAAGACACATGCCTATTTTGCATTTCGAAGATATTTATCCCAAACACAAGTTAAACACACAACCACAATGAGTGCGAAGCCATTTCAGCCCTAGAACCAATGTAGATGAAGATGCATCAACTAGAAATCACCCCCATCTTCAACTCCAAGCCAAATCATCAAACCATAGCAACACTAAAAGTTTCTTCAGTGGTGTCCGATAACAGTACAACCTCGACAAAACCGTTGGTAGAGCATATTAAAAACACTATTTTTCCACCGAGAGACACCATAAACCCTTTTGATCTTGTTGGTGGCTATCAAACTCCACCCAGTAAAATAGATCAAAGTTTTCCCTTTTGCAAATTTTGAACATTTGGATGTCAAAATTCACATATAGAAGTAGAAGAGTTAATCCCTCGTATTTAGAGCCACTTGTAGTTTCCTGGCATATAGTCCAGAAACACCATGACCTACTGTAAATCCATCTACTTATCATGCATAGTTGTTTTCTTCCAGTTTCAATTTAGAGGAAATCCTTGACGCTTTCGATCACTTTAGTCCTAGAAGCATGGCAAGTGAAGATATGATGCTACATAGAGAGTTCCCAGCATGCATGAATTATGCCAAATTTGGAGGCTTTCATGTCAACGATCCAGATGTGCATGTTAGATCATTTGAAATAAATTATGGTGTAATGGAAAACCTAACCAATGCTTTGGGAGATGAGCATTACAAAGCCAAAGTGTTCCAATCCATTTTGGTGAATGAAGCTAATACAATTTGATTTCAATAGTTTTTGCAGCTATCCTTCAATCTGGGATGCGTTCTTGCATAGATTGCGGAAGAAAAGACCTCGGCTCATATCTTTGATTTCTTTAAAAACAATAAGCCCCAAAAGTTAGTACAATAATATGAAATGATACTCAAAACCCATTTACAACACATTCCTGTGGATAACACCCTCCCTATAGATGTGATAGCACAATGGTTTATCAATGGACTCATCCCACAACTAAGACAAATAATGATTATCACATGCATTGACAATATGAACTTGGACGATGTGGTAGACATGGCCTTATAACGTGAACATAAATTTTGAGGATTTGTTGAAGATTTGGAGTGTTTATTGACAAAGACTACCAAGGCTGCACAAAATGACCTAGTGAAATAGGTGTTCTATATAGAGTGCCTCAATGCTGGCCACACAACATAAAACTATGCATTAAATCAATTGTATTGTGCTATTTGTCAATATGTCTACCGCACCACATAGGCTTGATCTTATAAAGCGAAGAATCATAATAGTCCTGCACTAAATGCTATTATTCAGGATCTTACTGAACTAACCACTAGTTATATTTCCACCCACCAGAGAAACCATCAATATCAAAATTACCCATAGCAATCAAAATTTCAACAGTAATCGATGGTCACATATGTTTAATAATCCAATTGCACTAGGAATGCCCATGTGCTATTAGTTTTGTGAAGGGGTGGGACATATCCAAACAAACTATAAGAAGGCCCAAGAATAGGATGAAAAAAATGTTGGAGGAGATGGTGGACACCTTCCAGAGATGAGATGGTGGTACGAATTCCTGCTTCACAGTAGCCAAAACTCAATTGAGAAGTGTAAAGTAGACCTCTTCAGCTTTCCAAGTACTTTGGAAGATGATATTCAAATAATTGGATCAAAACAGATAACTTGGAGTTTTAGTGGGAGCAAAAAACTTGCTATTCTGGTCACCACACGAGTTCAAGAAAATGAATAGTACTCCTTTTCTGGTAATAATTGACCAAAATTCTTTTGGGAATATCTAATCGACTAAGATAGCTAAATTTCACAAGTTATTTCACTAGAAATGATCAACTATGCTTAGAGAATGATTCATAGCAAATTAGATGTCTATCTTGACATTTTTGGGAGTTAACAGTATGTAGATGAGAGGGTAATATTTTGCACATAACTTGAGAATGGCTGAGGCAATTAAAATCAAACTTTGTAGCATACAAATAGACTATCTAATGAACCTATACCAACTTAAATAACTGAAAAGGATCAAATACACGAAGAGAAATAGATCAGAGAAGCTCACTGTTCTGAGTAGTATATGATAGAGGAGAAGAGATGAGACATGGGAAGATTATGTGTATTAATGCACATAAATTACATTGACATTGGAAATGAATGATTGCACAAAGTGAGGCAATAGAAGAGCTATAATGTGAGCTCAATATGTCAGACAAATGCCCTTGAAATCTCTGCTATATCATTCTCTATTTCAAGTGGCTAGATAGTCCTCTTTTATAGCCTTTTGTTGGAGTCAAGACTCAAGTTGAATTCGGATCTTTACCTAAAAATGTTCAAACGTTTTAGGACTTGATTTGCCATAAATCCTCACCAAATAATTCGTGGAGAGATTCTCCTATGAACTTGTAATTGGAAGTGATTCCATATATGCATTTTTATAAGGAGAAAAAATCAATCTTTTACAAGAGATCATTCATGTGCTAATACATGAGTGAACATATGAGCTTTAGGATAAGTGAACAAGCATTTAGGTTTGGAGTAATTGCACCAACAACTCCCCCCCCAAGCCTAACATGCTTGGGCTTCAACTCTCTTTAATCTCCTGCAATCCAATCATCATCTTGAACTTGTTCAATTTAGTTCCACCCAAAGATTTAGTTAGAATATCTACACATCACAGGTTTGTTGATACATAAGACAATTGTATGTCCTTGCTGAGTAGCTTCTCTCTCACATAATGATAATGCACTTCAATGTGCTTTGTCCTTGCATCATATAGAAGATTAACAACCAAATGTAGTGAGCTAGTATTATCTCCAAAGATCATTGGAGTGTATGTGTGTAGTCCCAAGTCTAAGTAGAGTAGCTTTAACCACATTGCCTCTTGTGTTGCATTTGCAAGGCCCATATATTTAGCTTCAGTTGATGACAATGCCAGAGTTGGTTATTTCTTTGATGACCATGAAATCAACTTAGACCCTACAAAAGATAAGTAGCTAGAGGTGCTCCTCCTATCATCTTTTGAGCCAACCCAATCTGCATCAAAGTATAGCTTGATATCTAAGTCAGATGTTAATGGATAAAATAGCCCTTCATTTATGGTACTCTTCAAGTACTCTAAGATCCTTTTGGCAGCTTCCATGTGAGGTTTTCTTGGTGTATGCATGAATTGACTCAATGTATTCATCCCATAGCATATATCCACTCTTGTTAGGGTTGCATAATTGAGACTCACAACAAGACCTTGATAGCCTGTAATGTCTTCAAGCAGCTCTCCTTTATGAGCACTGAGTTTGTGATTCAATTCCATGGGTGTGCCTGCAATTTTTGCATTTTCCATTTTGAACTTGACTAGTATATCATGGATGTACTTTCTCTGAGTAATGAAAATGCCAGAATCTATATAGACAATATTCTAAACCAAGAAAATATGTAAGCAATCCAAGATCATTGATCTTGAACTACTCCTTCATCTGAGTTTTAATCTTCTTGATGCCATTGACATCATTTCTTGTAATGATAATGTCATCCACATAAACACATAGATAAATAACCTCTGAATTAGTCTTCTTAATGAACAATGAAGAATTTTCCTTGCTTACAACAAAACCTTGGTCTTGCAAGTATGTGACTAGCCTATGGTTCCAAGCTCTAGGATCTTGATTTAAACCATACATTGGTTTCCTTAATTTACATACATAATTAGGTTTTTCTTTGTATTCATACCCTGGTGGTTGAGCCATGTAGCCGTCTTTAGAGATCCAACCATTAAGGAATGCATTTTTAGCATCTAATTGGTACAAATTCCAATTCTTTGAAGCAGCAATACTTACTAAAAATATGATGGTTGGCATCTTGGCTATAGGTGAGAAGGTCTCCTCATAATCCACTCCATGGGTTTGAGCAAACCCCTTTGCAACTAGCCTTGCTTTATACTTATTTATTTATCCACATGGATCCATGGGTTTGTAAATCCACATGGATCCTATTACCTTCATGAATGGTTTTTTTGGAACCAAATCCCTAGTGCTATTCTCTTGAAGTGCTTCAATTTCCTCCTGCAAAGCTTCTCTCCATTCTTCTTCCTTGTTGGCTTCCTCAAGTGAAGATGGCTTCTCTAACATAAAGTCTTTAGCTATGTATATAGAATGCTTGGTGACTAGTGATGTGTCATAGCCATACCTTATAGGTTTCTTGCTTTCCCTTGAGATCTTCTAAGTGCTTGATTAGATGACTCTGGAATGCCTTCCAATTTTTTGATCTTTGCTTTGCCCTTGGACTTCCAAGCTTTGAATTCTTCAAGATTGATTTGTTCTTCATCTTTTGAGTTGACATCCTCTGATGTATGTGGTTCTTCTTTGGTCGGATTTGGAAGATCATTCTCCAAATCATAGGATAGCTTTATTTTCCTGCAACCATCATCAAAGTGAGTTATTTTCATCAAATACCACATCCCTACTAATTGTAAATCCTTTGTTAGTGGGATTATATAACCTATACCTTTTCGGATTCTAAGCATAGCCAATAAATATGCATCTTTCAGCTTTTGGATCAAGCTTTCCCCTAATCTGTGAGGGTATGTGTGCATAAGCAATGCACCCAAAGATCTTACAATGATCTAATGAAGGTTTCCTGCCATTCCATGCCTCATAAGGTGTCATCGTATCCAAAGACTTGGATGGAAGCCTATGGATTAGGTAAGTGGCTATGGGAACCACCTTTGCCCATAGATAATTAGGGATTTTTTTCTCCTTCATCTTGCAGCCTCTACTATTAATCTATTTCTTCTTTTTGCCACTCCATTATGTTCAGGAATGTACCTTGTTATAGTCTCTCTCTTTATGCCTCTGTCCTATAAGAAGGAGTCAAACTCATGTGAGAAATACTCACCACCTCCATCAGATCTGAGACTCTTCAGACTTTTACCTGTTTGATTCTCAACCAATGCCAAATACTTCTTGAAACAAGCGAAGGCTTCATCTTTATGCTTCATAAAATAAAGTATTCTCCACCTACTATAGTAATCTATGAATCAAACATAATACCTTGACCCTGAAATTGATGTCTCTCTGCTAGGACCCCACACATCTATGTGCACAAGCTCTAATTAGTCTTCATACATGTATCCTCTTTTGTTGAATGGTTGCCTATGTGGCTTGCCAAATTGGCATGCTCAACATTTGCAAATCATGTGTTGCTTGGACACATTTGGGATGCCTAGCACACTCTGATCCCTGCGTATTTGCTTCAATGTCCTTTCACCTATATGGCCTAGTCTCTTATGCCATATCTCCAATTCAGACAGGGTTTGGTCCTTATAATTGAAGAGAGCAATATTTCTTGTATCTTCAACTTCAAAGGATTTCTCACCTTTTGCAATCCTCTTGAAGCCTTGTTGAGGGTCCTCCACATATGCTCCATGCTTTGTGAATCTAACCTTTAAAACCTTCTCAACAATCCATCCAACACTGATTAGATTCTTGGTTATTGTTGGCATATACAATACCCTACTTAGAAGATTCATGTTTCCATAAGATGCTTTAACATTTCCAATCTTCTTTACTGAGTGCCTAGTGTCATCAACTGTCTGAACTTCATGCTTTCCTTTGGGTTCTTCAAGGTCATATAATAATGCTACACTGCCTGCTACATGATTGGAGCAACTAGAATCAATATAGAATAGGTACTCATCATCTCTGCCTTGCTTGACTGTCATATTCATGAGTAATAGGGAATCCTCTTGATGATCTGTATAGTTGTTTTAGTCTCTCCTTCCTCTGAAGCCTCCTTGATAGTTGTATTTGTAGCCTTGGTTGTAATTGTGATGGTACTTGTTTCCTCCGTGATTGAACCTGCCTCTTCATTGTCTATAGCCTCCTGTGTGGAAGCCTCTTCCTCTCTGATTCTTTGTGTTCTTGAAGGTTCATCTGTGATATGATTGGTCAAGCCATAAATGTGGCAAGGTGAAGAATTGTATGGTCTCCCCCTGCCTTGCTTTCCTCCTCTGCCCCTTCCTCTAGTACCTCTTCCTCTACCTGTGAAATTCGCTTGAGAGGTACTTGCATCTTCTTCATTCTTCTTACCTTTGCCTTTATCTTTACTCTTATTTTTATCTATGTAGAGGGTAGAAGATTGGTTACCTCTAGAAGTATCTCCATTCTTATTGAGCTTTGTCTCATGTGTGAAGAGTTGCCCCATCAATGTATTGAGGTCAGGTATCTGCATGTCCATATATAGGTCCATTGCTGTGTTAAAGGACTCCCGTTTGTCATCAACCTTGATGCCATTTATAATCTGCCTTACTATATGCTCCTCTTCTATTTCTTCTCCAATACTCCCAAGTTGATCAGCTACGTTCTTCATCTTGGTCACATAGTCAGCTACACTTTGCTTTGGTTGCTTCTTCAATGTTATGAACTCCATCCAAAGTTGATTTTTTCTTGCCCTTGTATTCGATGAGAAGTATGAAGATAATACTTCCCAAGTATCTTGGGAAGTCTTACAAATTCTAATATGAGGTAACAAAAAATCAGATATTGAATTGAGTATGTAAGACCTGGCTAGAGCATTCTTTGCACACCATGCATCTAGTCTCTCTTGCTCCTCTCTTGTCGGTTGGTTTTTTCTTTTAAAGGTTGGCATTTCTTCATCTCTAGATATGTATCCATACAAGCTTCTTCCTTGGAGGTAAGCCTTCATCCTTAGCGACCAAGCTAGATAATTGCCCATGTCCAATTTTTCAATGAATGATGGAAATCCATCTCCCATTTTACCTTGATGTTGTTCTCATACCACTGTTGGAGGATATGGTGGAAACCTTCTAGGCATGAGATGGTGCTACAAATTCCTACTTCGCACCAGCCAAAATAGAGTTGAGAAGTGTAAATTAGACCTCTTTAGCTTTCAAGGAAGCATAAATAATCACCTAAGTACTTTGGAAGATGATCCTCAAATCATTGGATCAAAATAGATAACTTGGAGTTTCATTGTGAGGCAAAAACTTGCTATTTTGGTCACCACACCTACCCAGGAAAAATGAATAGTAATCCTTTTGTATTAAAAATTGAAAAAATCCTTTCGGGAATAATTGACTAAGATAGCTAACTTTCACAAGTTATTTCACTAGAAATGATCAACTATGCTCAGAGAATGATGCTTAGCAAATTAGATGTCTATCCCGACATTTTCCGGAGTTAACAATATGTAGACCAGAGCGAAATGTTTTGCACATAACTCAAGAATGGCTAAGGCAAAAATGAAACTTTGTAGCATATAAATAGACTATCTAATAAACTTATATCAACTTAAGTAATTGAAATTGATCAAATACACGCTGAGAAATAGATCAAAGAAGCTCATTGTTCAGAGTAGTATATGACAGAGTAGAAGAGATGAGACATGGGAAGATTATGTGTATTAATTCACATAAAGTACATTGAGATTGGAAATTAATGATTGCACAATGTGAGAAAAATAGAAGAGCTATAATATGAGCTCAATATGCCACACAAATTCCTCTGAAATCTCTGCTATATCATTCGCTATTTCATGTGACTAGATAGTCCTCTTTTATAGCCTTTTGTTGGAGCCAAGACTCAAGTTGAATTTGAATCTTTACCTAAAAGTATTCCAAAGTTTTAGGACTTGATTTGCCATAAATCCTCACCAAATAATTCGTGGAGAGATTCTCCTATGAACTAGTAATTGGAAGTGATTCCATATATGCACTTTTACAAGGAGTAAAAATAAATATTTTACAAGAGATTATTCATGTGCTAATACATGAGTGAACATAAGAACTTTAGGATAAGTGACCAAGCATTTAGATTTGGAGTAATTGCACCAACAAAAAAAGGAATGTAATGGCCTCATTGCTCATATGGTGATAATTACTCTAGCAAAACGTAGATGAAGGTAGTTCAAATTCGATCGGGAAAGATACCTCAACCTTTCGCAAACATTTTCAAACTTGGGTTCAAAGAGCATTAATGTATGGCGGCTAAGGTTATCAAATGAAGTATTGATCACCAAATAAGCTTCCACCAACATCAATCCTCCCATTTTGGTAACATAATAAGCCACAACTGACAATCTAGATGTAGAATAATACATTGATTTTAGAGCTTCAAATATTTTATTGCACACCTCAATCACTTTGACACTAGGACAATTGCGTACACTAGTCCTGTGCCTCTTTTGCAAGCACTAAGTTGGAAACACCATTTTCATGTCTTTGTTGATGCTTTTGACATTGCCATTGGTAGTGTGCTTATACAACACATTGAGAAATAGTATTGACCTGTTTATTATGATAGTTGTTGACTGGCACCAGTTGAAACAAATTATTTAATTACACAATATGCATTTTTGGGACTAATTTATTCTATGAAGAAATTTCAACACTATTTGCTTGATTGAAAATTCATCTTCCATGTGGATCACTCTGCTTCTCTCATTGGGTTATTCTGTCACAAGAATTTGACCATGATGTAATACACCTCCCTAAATTTTCCCCATGTTATGATTGAGGTTTTGTCTCAATTAGACTTTGAGAAGCTCAAAATGGCATTGTTGACCTCTTTCCTAATCTTTGTATCTATATGACTCAATTGGATCACCCCATTTTCCACTAGGATTTGGACAAATCTTATTATGACACAATTTATACATTTCTATCCATCAGATTACCACCAAAAAGCTTTTCATTAACTACTCAAAAGAAACTAGCTCAATATGGTAGAAAATTTTAGGTTATTGTTGACCATTTATATTATCAAGCCCCATTTGGTGCTTAGCTCTAGTGTGTCGACACACAAAGTGAAGCAAGCCTTATATATGGATCATACCCATTTGACAAGAGGGAAATTTTTTGCAGATATCACCTTGAAGAAAGTCGTATAGAGCAGCCTTTGGAGTCCTAATATGCACTAAGATACCTAAGAATATACATTAACCTGTGATCCCCATCAGAGATCTGATAAGTCGATACCGAGTAAATTTTTTCCCTTATAGATTATTATGCTCCTTGAACCATTTCAAAATATGCATTAGACTTTATTGGTCCTATTACACCTGTGACAATATCTATCCACAACTGATACATATTAATCTGCACCAATTATGCTATTCATTGGGCAGAAGCTTGGTAGTTCAAAATGCAATGGATACTACTATTGTTCAAATCCTCAATCAAGGGGTTTTCCCATTGTAAAACCCATGAACTATCGTAGAACATCAATATGGTTTTAGTGTTCAGCCATTGTCTGATGATTTTGGTACTCTTGAGCCATCTTGGTGGCTAGGCAGTCTAGAGTCTTGCAGTCCTTATCAACTTTGGAAAACCGGCATTTGGTTTCTTGGTTCTATGACAAGCTTGGCCTAATCTTTCCCTAAGTGTCCAATCCACATTTTATAGTGGTAGTAAAATCCCAATTTACTCTAGTGGCGCATGGTATTGTCCCTCACATTAATTGCACCTATCCTTTATGCCACAAGTATCTTTCGCTGCCTACACACCTTTTTGAAGGAAGAACTAGATATTCTCGCATCTTCTCCTATGCAAAAAGTATAGTCGTTGCAACAAAAAGTCATAAAAATCATAGTCGAATGTGGAGGCATGAGGAAAAAAGATCTTGAACTATAGTGTGGGACAAGAAATGTTAACACACTATATAAGGACCATGCAAGAAATTAGAGGATATATCTAGGCATACATGCACATATACATATTCATATGCTACTAGGCACACATACACATACACCCATGCATAGATGCTTATTCAAGTGGTCTTAGTTAGGAACGAATTTATGCATTCACATACTTGCAGAGGGGAGGACAGAGTGCTCTTGTGTAGAGAGCTTGGGCTAGCATCTAGCATAGAGTCTTGCATGTGTGAGAGAGAGCAATCACAATAGCAATAGGTATCATAGAGAAGTTTTCTAGTAGATGTGGCATAGTAGTTGGAGGGTTCAAGACAAGGCTTAGAATTAAGCTATTGTGTGGAAGGTGGAGCTAGAAGGCGTGGAAGTGGAAGAAAACAATAAGAAGCATGACGAGTGGTGTAAAAGAGGGCTGAGCGTTATGCACTCATGAAGAAGAGGATGCTCAAATAGGAGCATGTAGAATTGAAAGATTTTAATGTGTACAAAGCTAGTGAAAGGGTGGAGCTTCCCAAGCCATAGTCAGTGGCTTCAAAGACTTGGTGAAGGGAGTTGCAGTGGATCACACCCTGAGTTGATTCACACAGAGTACCAGTGCATCATCATGAAACCGTGTGGTGAGGAGGACTAGTGAGATGGTTAACATGGAGAGAATTTACATAAGAGGTGATCCTTAAGATGACTAGGTGTCATGTCATTAGTAGCATCCATCCCCCTCTTTTTTTTCAGGGACCTCGTAATCTCTTTTTCCTCGTCGAGTGAGGCTAGAAGATTTATGTGAAGTTCCTAGGAAAATTAGGAGACTAGCACGACTTGGTATTCTAGTCTCATTGAGGTTGGGAAAAGGAAAATTATCATGTCTTTACATTTAAGTTGGGTTTACTTAATTCTTGTTTTTTGCAACACTTTGTATACAAGGTGCGTTTGATAAGGTTGGAAACAAGGCAATATGAGAGCAATTAGTTATTGATTGCTCTGCTCCTGTAATCAACACATTAGAACGTAATACAATCACTTATTTCATCTTTGCCTACCTTCTCGTGTATATTTGAACGAGTTCCGTTGTTGTTGAAGTTTATCAACTTAAAGAGTTAGGCAACAAAGGCATGGTGGTAAGGTTGAAAGATCTAGTTTCTATTCTTATTTATATGGCATAAATTCTTGTAAACCATAGTCTATCGTGATCAAGATCTACCAACCCTAATGGAGTACAAAAGAACCACACAAAACATTATCAACTTCATATAATTGTGGACCAAGCTATACAATTTTGGTGTGCCTGATAGTACCAAGGTCTTCGTAATCTTGATCATTTAGAAGTACTTAACCCATCAATGAACAAATCTAGTTCGTACCATACATCCTTGAGTCCAATATGCAATATTATTGCTCGTAACAATTCCAAGGAGAAATAAGGACCATATGTCACTCTAGCACAATGGTGAGTACCAACGTGAGAAGATTCACCTCTTAATTGTCAATCCGTGGAGACGTGAGGACTAGTATGAAGACTATGAGCAAGTGAAGGCACAAGTGTGTGAGTGAGAAGCACACAAGCATGCACACACATACACACACACGCGTACACAAGGCAAGAACAAGGAGAGGAACAATGGAGTTCTTTGCATTAGTCAAGAAGTCTCTTACATAAGCTCAATTCACAAACAATCTAACCCCAAAAATGAGCTCTCTAGCTCTTTTTATAGTTTTCTCACTAGCTTTGGCCTTGTCCAGACCTAGTGTTCGGCCTAGTTAAAAATTAGGTTCTAGAGCCTATTTGAGGGCTCAAACGAAGTCTAAAAATTATGAAAATTGAAATGTAGCTAATTCTACTACTCCTCAAGCTCGAGGACTCCTCGGCTTGAACAAAATGGAGTCTATTCTACCAAAAACGGAATTTACAATGTTTGTGTAGTGATTAAAATCACTTGAGTTGCAAATGGTCCATGGAAAAAATGATTGGGCCTTGTTGCCGTATTGTGCATGACTGCTCCGTTGTGCTAGTATGCTCTTCATCTGGCTTGTATGCCAACACGCCCCCCTTCCTAGCGTCTGTCGCCCCTGACAGACCTCTGTTCTATCGGGTGGTCGATATAGTATTGGATGACATTGGTGGCAAGTTCATGTTCTCCTATCCTTAAGCCTCTTGCTAGATCAGCTTCCAATGCATCCCAATTTATTGCGCCAGGGACCTCTGGTTGTGGTGTGGTGTAGTACTCAGAGTACATTGCTTGTTCACAAGCAAAGAGATGGAGCAGGTGTGTTGGCTTCGGTGCGAAGATCTCCGAGTGATACTCCCAGAAACTTGATATGAACATTTCTTCGAAGGTCTGTTTGTAACATGCAGGGAGGTATTTGATGCGTGCATGATCCAAAGAATGGATATAATCAGATTGACTGTGGTAAGAAACAAGGTAGACTCTTTACTTTAAGAGTGCAAGGAAACATTGGTCAAGCTTTGCTCACACATGGTGAAGGAGCACATGCCTATGTGAAGGGACAATTTCACACATGTACTATAATTGTAAAGTTAGTTTTAACTTTAGTTCTAGAATTTTCAAAAGTCACAAGATTGAGAAAAACTATATAAGTTAGTTTGTATCAACTGATGCGATGAGTGAGAGAGAGAGAGAAAGAGAGATTTTGTATGACTGAGAAATAGTCGAGCTTCTTTGAGTGAGAAAGCACTTGTGAAGTTTTTGAGTTTCCACAGTTATTAGAAGAAATATAGAAGTTCTGTCTATGAGACTTCTCCTCCATCTCCATGCTTTGCCTACTATGTAATGATCTCAAAAGTTCAAGTTTCCCAAGCAAGTTGATGCATGGCATCGAGACTCAGATGATAAGTCATTATTTTATCTATCTGCTTTAACTATTTTTGTAAAGTTTCTCAAAACAAGAGGTTGTTGGACCAATTTGATGCCTGACATTGAGTTGTAGTTGATAACCTCTTGTTTTCTATGCCTATAATTCACTCGATGAGTTTGTGCATGAAAAAGTGAGATTTTATGCAAGACGTCGATGCCCGACATCGAATTCATGCTGAAAAGTGGACGTTTATGCACCAAGTCGATGCTAGGCATCGAATTTGTAGTACATGGACATACTTTTTACTAAAACAGGCAAGGTTTCCTATTTTGGAAGCTCATACAGGGTCAACTTGTGAAGGTCATAACTTGGTGTGTAGTGAAAAGTTTTTAGCAAATAATAGCTAATTGGAAAGCTCTTCTCTTCTATTTTCATTCACAAAAAGATCTTGCCAAAATAATATTTGTGCTAAGAGAAATAAGCAAAAGAGTGAACGTATGTCATTTCGGTGACTAGAAATTTCTGAACAAGTAAAGTTCTCAGTTTTGGCTATCATTTTTCATGAATTAATATTTCCCAAATAGTGATTTTAGTCACTCCATACCATTGTAAATATCATTTTTGATTATTCCTACTCCATTTTGTACAAGCCAAGGAGTCCTCAAGCTTGAGGAGTATCACTAGTATTTATGTACCAATTTTCATAATTTTCTGAGCTCGTTTGAGCCTCCAAAATAGCCTAGGGACCTAATTTTTAACTAGGCCGGACACTAGGCCTTGACAGGACCAAAGCTAGTAAAAAAACTATAAATAGAGCTAGAGAGCTCATTTTTGAGGTTAGCTTGTTGTAGATTTGAACTTGTATGAGAACTCTTTGGTAATAGAAGTGACTCCATTGTCTCTCTCTTTGTTGTTGCCGTGTGTGCAGTGTGTGTGTATGTTTGTGTGCTTCTCACTCACACACGTGCCATCACTTGTTTGAGGTCTTCATACCATCCTCACATCTTCCTGGATTGACATTAAAGGAGGTGCTAATCATCACTGAGCTACACCAAATTTTGGTGCCGTTGCCGGGGATTGAGCTTTGAGGACAAGCGTGTGATGGTAAGACATAGAGTTGTGATGTTGGCACAGTCAATCGTGACTGATGTGTCAATCGCGATTGACAGGCCCCGATGAACACCTCTATCAATTGCGATTGACATACCTATCGATCGTGATTGACAGACCTGTCGATCATGATTGACATGCATTTTTGGCTAAATTTTTAGGGTTTTTAATTCCAAAGTTTTGGGGTAATTTTGGTCATACATATCAAGTAATTAGCAACTTGCAAAAGGTTGAAGGTCATTACAAGACTCAACTAGAATACCTTAGGACCAACCGATTAGGTGCTTGCATCTATGAGGACGGCCTAAGAAGAGCCGTGGTACAAATTAAAAACCCAGATCAACCCATTGGATTGGAACATCCAGCAGTCAAGTTCGAAAATGGTGCATACCTAGACAAAGAAGGAACCCTATATGTAGTCACAAATCACCCGGATAGGACAGACGAATTTGGTAATGTGATCCTAGAAGCGGACTTAGGTGACATAGAGCAAGGGAACGTAGCAAGAGAGCGTAGAAATCCCCGAGGCAAATTAGTCCTCACTAGAATCATCACGCTAGAGTGGGTTCCCCAGGACAATAAGAGCATAGATTTGCTCTTGAACCGAGAGACTGATGAAGCCTTTTGGAGGTATAAGGCTAATCAGCCAAATGAGGTAGGAACGATCACGATCTATGAGTTCAAAGATCCTGATAGCCCAGGCAAAGTGACCTATCTGGACAATACTTCAGAGAGGATCTTTGTGGTCATTGAGCATGGTAGGTATGCCTACACTTGGAAGGGTGAATTTATTTTTCCCCAACCAAGATCTAATGTCTCTTATGGCCACCAAGGAGCTGGAACATCCGAGGTTCATGGAGCTCAAAGGGATAGGAGTAGAGATAGACCTGAAGTGAGCTTTGCTAACCCACTGGGAAGAGAAAGAACAAGAACAAAGATGGATAGAATGGAAACTGAGAGACCTACAGATCCAAGAAACCAAAGAAATGCTGATGATTTTCCTTTGCCAGGACCTACAGAACACACTAGGACCTTGAGGCCAACCCAGCTGGTTAAGTACATGAAGAATTACTTCGATGGCAATGGAGACCCATATGATCATGTGGCCAAGTTTAGGCAAGTCTTGAGAGCCGAACAAGTTGAGGACCTATTCACGTAGTACAATGCTTTTGGTCTAACCCTTAGGAACATAGCTCTTACATGGTTTCAACCACTAAATGAGAGAGAGTTCAGGAACATAGACCAACTGCTAGAGGCTTTCATCACAAAATTTTCTAAGAGTGGCATACGGCACAATACTTCCTCACTGATTCATAGCTTCAAGAAGACACCTCAAGAGATAGTTAGACTTGCAAGAAAAAGGTTTAGGAAATACTTAGAGAGGTGCCCTGTTCCTGAGTTACCCACTCCAGCCAAGCAAGTGGCTTTATTCCTAAATGGATTGCTAAGTACCAAACTAAGATCATATGTGTACCTGAAGGACCCTAGAACCATAGAAGAGTGCGTACGCATGTGCACTGACATTGAAGATAACATAGTTTTGACTCTACTCACATTGATAGTCCATAGGCTTACTACATGCAGTCGCCTAAGCATAATGAGTCATACTATTATGAAGAACCGAGTGAACCTAGTTGGGAGCCAGAGTATGCAAATGTCATGTATGGAAATCCTAACTCTAGACCTCAACCTAGGCAGGTAAGACCCCCAGTTCCTAGAGGACCATGCTACCGATGTTAGGGAGATCACTTCATTCTTGATTGCCCCATGCCTACACCTACACAAACCCAGTCAGTAACAATTTAGGGTTTTTGTCCCGTTTGTGGGAAAGAGCATCTCTTGCGAGATTGCCCTAAGAACCCCAATAACATGAAAAAAATTACTCCTATCAACATTATTGGGTTAGTAGTAGACTCTACCAGAAGTGTCACTTCCACTACACCTGTGCAAGTGGTCACTAGGGCTCAAGCGTTGCAACAAAACCAAGGTTTAGGACATGACAAGAATCTTGAGGTTAGTGAGATTGAGAGCATGGCTAAGAAGAAGACAAGATCTTGGAAGGATAGCCGCGAGAGAATGAAAAGACAATGGGGCAAAGAAAATGAGCGAACTTGAGGAAAGCCTAAGAGAAACGAAAGCCAAGATAATTGAACTCACATCTCAAACTCCCTGTCACACTACCCCACCACCACCATTCCCATCTCCATCCAATCCACCACCTTCCAACCCACCTCACTCAATCCCACCACCCCCTAGAGTAGGATCAGTCTTAGCAGATCCCACTCCCGAGGACCTAAACATGATGCTTAAGGCATATCAGGCCAGAATCCAAGAAGGGCCAAATGTTATAGATCATGAAAAGTGTTACCCTAGAGTCAAACTAGAGCTTGAATGAACTAAAATTTGTGCCAAGATGGTGGAATCGGCTCAAACCATGTTTGAAGCCACTCACCCCTTTAACTTCTCTAGTTCAGCTAAGACATAGTTGCACTTTGATGGACTGCTAGAAAGGTTGGAGAGGCTAATTGCACAATTAAAAAAGGACCCCGCCTCTCAAAATAAGGACAAGGCAAGTGAAAGGATAAGCCTTCCTACCGAGGAAGCTTATGTGCCTAACTCCACAAAACCAGACACATCTTCTTCTATGAATCGATACTCACCAGACTTCCTACGAGAGATTCAAGAAGAGAAGTGGGCTAAAAAGAGTGAAGTTCCTCCTCCCATTGAACTTGTGGATGACGCGCATGATCAATTCCCACAAGACATTCCTTCCATTCAGAGGAGCAGGAGAGTGCCCAATCTCATGAGAGATTAGAATTCGAGTCTAATTCCTTACAGGAACTACCCCATTTCACAGGGCCATGGGAAGCTAAATCTACTTGCATGAGAGCACCCATGGTCATGGTAAGAAATGAAGACTCAATCATACCTAGGAACACAAAGGTTGTAAAGAACACTAAAGTGCAGTGCAATCTCACTTTAGAACAGTTACTCAAGGTTACGCCAGAACTATGGAAACATGTAGCCAATCAAGTGCCAGAGGTAGCAAAACCTCGTTCACAGGTAGGATCTCATAGAACGATGCCAGAAATACCCTTGGACAAGATAGGAGACATGAGTGAAGGAGAATAGGGAAACACCTATCTTCCCATTACCCATCAAGGATACACAACCAAGGCAATTTTGGACTCAGGCGCAAGAGTTGCAATTGCTACCACTTCCTTATGGAAGCATTGGGGCAAGCTAGCACTCAGGCCAATGAGAATGAAATTGCAGATGGCCGATGGTCATATAGAAAGACCCTTAGGATTTCTAGAAGGAATCACTCTCACTACATGTGGTGTTGAGTTCGAGCATACTTTTGCTATATGTGACTTTAGCAAGAATCATGCCTATGAGATGATTTTGGGAAGACCATTTATGCGGCAGTTGCAAGTGGTACAGGATTGGGGAACCAATTCCTTGTACTTGCAACACTTAGGTGTCACGACCAAAGTTAATCTCAAGGATTACTCTCATAGAGATGTACCCCACATCCAATGGAATCCCATCCATAGAGCCAAAGATGATACCGAGTCAGTGCATTCCATAGGATCAGGATCCTCATGGATGCATGAAGACACCCATTTATGGATGTGTAAAGTGGCAGTAGAAGAAGAGAAGAGAGAAAATTCTAGAGAGGTAGGTGCGAAGGAAACCCATAGATCGTTCAAGACCCAGCCTATGCACCCGTAGTATTTCTTGACGAAGAGTTTGAACCTCATGGTTGGGAAAAAATTTTAGCAACAATGGATGTAGCCATCAATGAAGAACAATGGACACCCCACTATGACGAGGATGGCTATGACATTTCAATTTTCACAATAGAGCCAATCATGTATGATTCGATTTTAGAAGAATGCAAACCTGATACTGATGCATTCGAGGACGCAAGTGACTCGGATCTGGAGTCAATCATTATGGACCCACCTTTTGCATCAGATGAAGAATACTTCTATGAGGTAGAACCTCACCCTCAGAGACACGAAGAGCTTACCAATAATGTGAGGTTAACCACACAAGTGGCCACCAAGAGTGAAGGCAAGAAGAGGAAGAAGAAACAAGTCACACCAAAAGAAGAAGAATCCTTGTTTGAGGTCCCAAAAAACTTTAAAAAATATGAGATATACGATAGGAGAGTCATGATAAGAATGCCTAAACGTGATGCACAAGCAAGAGAGGCCTATGATAACAAGGAAACCACCAAGAAAATTGTTGTAGCCATGGAAAAAGGAGAAGAAAAGTGCACCTAAATTGGACATGACTTGACAAAAGAAGAAGAGCATGAGTTGATAGCTTTGCTAAGAGAATACAGAGATATATTCGCTTGGAGCTACAAAGACTTGAAAGGTGTAGATCCTGACATATGTTCACACACAATTCCCATGACATCAGATGCCAAACCATCTAAGCAAAAGCCATACACATATAATGATAACTATGCTGCTAAGATCAAAGAGGTGATAGATAGACTGGTGGAAGCTAGATTCATCTATGAAATTGAGCACACTGAATGGGTATCCCCCATTGTATTGGTGCCCAAGAAGAATGGAAAGTTACGTGTATGCATTAACTTGAAGAAGGTTAATGCAACCACCATTCGAGATAACTATCCACTTCCTATCACTGAACATCTCTTAGAAAGAGTACTAGGAAAGGAAGTGTACAACTTCCTTGATGGATTTTTTTGGCTACAATCAGGTAGCCATTGCTCCAGAAGATCAGCATAAGATGACTTTTTCCACAGAGTGGGGCATATTTGCTTTCTGGGTAATGCCATTTGGTCTCACCAATGCACCAGCCACTTTTTAGAGGCTGATGTGCCATGTGCTTAAAGAATTCCTGAGAAAGAATTTAGAAGTCTATGTTGATAACCTCTGTGTGCATTCCAACATTAGACAGACAGACACATATACCGGAACTCAGGCAAATCTTTGACAAATGTAGAGAATATCAAGTCTGCTTGAACCCAGAAAAGTGTGTTTTCATGGTCAGGCAAGGCAAAATTCTAGGACATATAGTGTCAAAGAATGGCATATCCACGGATGAAGAGAAAGTGAGAGCTATTGTAGAACTACCTAGGTCAAGGAATGTCAAGGAGGTACACTCTTTCATGGGGCATTGTGGCTATTATCGCCGATTCATTCATATGTATGCGATCATTGCAAAGCCTTTGTACTCCCTTTTGACTAACTTCAAGTGGACTGAAGAATGTGAAAACTCCTTCAACGAGCTCAAAAGGAGATTATGTTCAGCATCGATCTTGACTACACTCGATTGGAACAAGATATTCCATGTCCATGTCGATGCATCCAATTATGCTATTGGGTGTGTACTTGCACAACCTGCGGGTGAAGGTAATATGGATCTTCCAATTGCCTATGCGAGTAGACAGTTGAATGCAACTGAACAGAACTATACCACCACCGAACGAGAAGGATTAGGCATGGTATATGCGGTTAAAAAGTTTAGACACTATTTGCTTGCAAATAAGTTTAAATTTTTTACTGATCATCAAGCACTGCTGTACTTGGTAAACAAGCCATGCAATATGGGTAGATTAGTAAGATGGTTTCTCTTACTAATGGAATATGACTTTGAGGTAGTGGTAAGGAAAGGCAAGACTCATTTGAGATCAGACCATCTCTCTAGGCTCACATCTGGAGAGGCCCCACAAAGAGTATCAGATGATCTTCCTGATGCTTACTTGTTTAATTTGGAAGTCGTACCTCAGTGGGCTAAGTCATTAGTGCCAATATTGACATACGGGCCTAACCACCCAGTAATAAACACACAAGATAGGGAAGTAGTAAAAGCCCAAAAGTACCATATCATGGTAGGAAGTATGTACAAGCATACAATTCAAGGAATATTAGCTTGTTGTGTGGAAGAAGAGGAGTACGCAAAATGGTTGCAATTAGCACATGTAGGTGCATTAGAGCAACATTACTCAAGGCAAAGAACTCTACGGGCACTAAGGAGACTAGGAGTGCATTGGCCTATTATGGAAGCAAATGTACATAAGTTGTGTAAGGAATACCCAGTCTGTCGTATTAGACCACCTGTGGAGCAAGCTACTCTGTATCAAGTGTCTCTAATACCCAATTGGAGCGAACCACTGGTAGCCTTCTTGAGAACGAAAAAATTCCCTCAAGATATGACCCTGGCTAGGTAGAGAAGCTTAGAACAAGAAGCTTTAGACTATACTCTCATTGGTGATAATCTATACAAGTGTGGAAAAGACAGATATCTGAGACTATGTGGCCATGAGAGTGAATATCTTAAGATCTTGGAAACTGCTCACCAAGGTGTAGCAGGAGGACACTTTGGACCAGATCGAGTGATCAAGGCAATACTATTTGCAGGTCTTTGGTGGCCCACGCTTCACATGGATGCCCATACCTATGTGAAGAGGTGTGATGTTTGCCAATGAACTCTGTATACTATACGCAAGGATGAGATGCCATTGAAACCAATGATGGGTGGACGTGCATTCTCTAAGTGGGGAATAGACTCTGTAGGTCCTATTAATCCCCCAGCTAAGAGTTCCCATGCTGAATATATCATTGTGGCCACAGACTATCTAACCAAGTGGGTAGAAGTGAAGGCCACAACGAAGAATGATGCTCAAACAACAACTAAATTCTTATTTGAGAATGTGTTCACAAGATACAGTCTACCAATAGAGCTAGTCAGTGATAGAGGCACACACTTCTTGAATGGAGTCATTGAGAACCTTCTCCAAGAATGCTTGGTGATACATAAGAAGTCGGCCCCCTATAATCCACAAGCTAATGGCCAGGCTGAAAGCACCAATAAGATTCTGTGCAATGTGCTGACCAAATTGGTGAATAATAAACACTCTGATTGGGACAAACAGCTACACCACGCTGTTTGGGCATAACAAGTGGCCTATAGAACAATACTCCAAGGCACTCCCTTTCATATGGTGTTTGGCCAAAATGCAGTGCTACCATTAGACTTCTTGATACCTACATTGAAAGTGGCACAAGAGCATGAGTGGACAGGGCATGAACTCTCTTCTAGGATCTTTGATCTTGAATGGCTAGGTGAAACAAGATTGAGAGCGGCCACAGGGATATATGCAGCTAAGAAAAGACAAAAGGCATACTTTGATGCACATGTGAAGGATAAGGGCTTGAAAGGAGGAGACCTAGTTTTAGTGTACACTTTGAAGCAACATGCACGGAAATTAGAGAAGAGAGGCTATGGACAAATGATTATCAATAGGATCTCCACAAGTGGAGCAGTTCAATTAGCTACACTAGAAGGTGAAGTTCTCCCTAGTTACATTAGCAGATGCGGAGTCAAACTATATCAAGAACCCCTCACTGAGGAAATGCTCAATCGACTCAACACTGCCAAAAAATGTAAGGAAGAAGAAAAACGAATCCGAGAGGAAGCGCAGGCAGAAGCATTAGAATGCATCCGAAGAATGAAATTGAGATGACAGGGTATAGATCAGCCTAGGACAGATGCCTATGCAGCTCCTGGGTATCATATGGCTATGTGTGAAGTCTCAGGTGTGAGTTCCCATAGAATAATTGATCGACGTCCTTTTGTAACCTTAGAAATAGGACAAGGAAATAGTGCAAGAACTGTACGGGCTCTGATTGACTCAGGTGCATCCACTAGTGCTGTTAGACTTCCTTACTGTCAAGAATTGAGCTTAAGTGTCAATCCTATAGAAGCATACCTCATAGGATTGGGAGGTGTGGAAACCCTTTGCATGGGCGAGGTGGACCTTCCCCTCTACATTCAAGATGTTCTAATGACAGTTAAATTACTAGTGTGTCAAGACGAGGATGTCACCGAACCTCTTTTCTTGGGCCAAGATTGGATCTATGATCACGCAGTCAACCTCAACCTAAGAAGTGGACTTCTTTAGGTCTGGGTAAATCAAAATCGCATCATAATTGAGTTAGAAAATGAAGCACTCAAGGAACTAGGAAAGGCACAAACTCTTGGTCCTTCCAGGAGTACACATGAAGATGACGATGCTATTCTTGTCCAAAACTATGTGATGTAGAGGGATGACTTTCTCAACAAAAAAAACAAGGATACGATGGAACTCCCTTCTTTTCCAAAAGTGGTAGAGACACAGCAACCAAGGGAGCAACAAACGCAAAAGAAGCAGACGACCTATGCCCGAAGCCAAAGGAAAGTATGAAGCAAGGTGTCTCAGCCACCGAAACAAGTATGGGTACGAAAAGGAGAGGATCTTGTTGCAGTCAAGTCACCACCACTGACTCAATGTCATACTAGCGATCAACGACAGAACCCTTCTATGAAAGTAAAGCCTATCTGGGTACCCAAGAAGTCAATGAAGGTTGAACCACAATCAAGACAAATTTGGGTGCCTAAGGCTTGCTTACGGGCTCAAATAGCCACACATAAACCACACCATATACAGCATGATTCACTCACGCGAACAGTTGATACCCATTCTTATTCAACACTCACAAACACATATTCGTCCATGAGCACAGGCAGAAACACTTGTAAATGGGTCCCTAAAAAGCCTCATTTCCAGGTAGACATTCTGATAAAGCCCTCCAGAGTCTCCACAAAATCAAAAGAGAAAGCAATCCACTGTGTTTGGCAGCCCAAACCTTGTAATAAACCACCTGATCCCATTGTAAAGCCACCTCCACTTTCTAACTGTATCCACATTGCACCCCACCCCCCAATTAGCACATAGGAACCCTGCATCTGCTAACCACACTTCACACTCACAACCACGCGAGCACTAACTAATGGACTACCTATGTCACAGTTCATCATGTTAATGTTATAAGGGACACGTGAACACTTTGTGTCCATTTGCAATGTTAACATTCATTTGTATATTCTCACAAAATCGGCGGCCGATTTCCTCAATATGGCCGAGGCTACAGGATCGAGCTCCCAGGCAGGCACTAGTTCTCAGGTGGTAGACATTGAAAGTCTCCCTATTTAGGAGGAGTTGAAGGAAAGGCCACAGGCATTGAGAGCATTACATGTCATACCGATTCAAAACCCCCCCAAGGGCACACATCACCAGTAAGCAAGAACTCCCATTGGTTCAATGAAGTTGCGGGACCCCTTGGAGAAGGCACCTATTTATGGGGGGCTAAGATATAGTTTAACGGACGTTGGGGCCGGTATCATTTCTTTACACGAGAGTTTGAGAGGCTTCAAAACAGTGAAGGATTGCAACCAATATGGAAGAAGGTTGGATTGTATGATTACTTCAAAGCTTAGTTATCAAAGCTGGACTTCCTGAGGTGTTCATACTTGATTAGCACCCTCGCTCCCAGTAAAGAGAAGAAGGGGTACAACACCTTTGTGCTTTCTTCTCTTACAAGAGGAAATGAATTGAAGCGCTTCAAATTGATGAACAATTTGGTAAGGGAAGCTCTACAAATGAGAGGTATGCACATCCCCACAGAGAAGGAGACAATGATTCCGGACAACATGAAGAACAGGAACTTAACTAAACTGAAGGATATGGTGGCAATGACGCCAACTATTGCCATTCATCTTCGAATGTGCATGCAACAGTTCGTGTTTCATGCTCAAGAATGATTCACGATGCCACCTAAGAAGATTTGGTTCAGTCTATACTTAGTAGACACCTTTAATCTGACAATTAACATGCCACATTGGATCATTGACCAAATCCATCTTGCACACCAATGTTGGTACAAGAAACAGAAGTCAGTGCTCTATGGATGCTGTGCACTTACCAGAATTGTATATTGATGCTTGGCATATGATGTGCCAATTCAAAGGGTGCTCATCTGGACTAGGGTGCAATATTTTTAGCGAAGGATATCAGCTGCAGGGCTTCTATCAAAGAAAATGAGGAGATCTATTCAAATGCCATGTGCATAGGCCCGGGGTGCTACCTTGACACCGAAAATGACTCCGCCACCCTAGAGGCGCGTGCAACCCTTTACCATCAAATTACGAAGGAATAGTGCAGAAGGGCACAATTTGGTGTTCCCACCGATACCCACTGATTTAGAGTTCCCTCATGGCTTCACGCTAGAGGATTTGACTGATGAGGAGGTAGCAAGGATAATTAATGCAACGAATTTGGAAGTTGAAGTAGAGCAATTAAGTGGGAAACAAACTGTCACATACCAGCTCCATCCAACTCAACCAGAAGTCGTCGAAGTAGATGAAGATGAAGAGGACACTGCAGAAGAGGCACAAGATGATGAACAAGAAGGAACATCTGACGAAGGGGAGCATGAACATGAGCAACACATTATACCAGAACTTGTAGGAGCCCCAGCTTATACAAAGCAACTAAAAAGACTGCATGATACTATCAACCTGGTTAGGAACAACACAGACTATCTTTGGCAATAGGAAAGGCCTTGATGAACCAGATACTTGAAGAAGAAGGTGAAGATGATCAATACAGGGCTACCCTCGACATGCTCGCTGATGCACTAGGAGTACCAGAGATTGTGCACACCACCCTTGCACACTCACAGAGATTTGAGCGACCACACGGGAGATGAACCCTCAGACCAGGGAAGCAGATAAATATTTTGGTATCAGAACCACATGCCACTACCTCCACAACCAGTGGCACAACTCACTCCATTCAACACACTGACGAAGCCCACATCTCAAGTGCACCCCCATCACCACCTTTACCAACCTCCCCTCCAACTCCACCACCCTCACATCCTACCACCACGGTCACCACCACTGTCACAGCCACAGTCTCCACTTCCCTTAGTGAAGCACAAATTGTGAGTCAACCTTCACAATCTGCACAACTTGACACCACCATTATTGTAACTACCACATTGGACACTGTAATTCTAACTGTAGTCACCAAAAATCCCATTCCACCTATCACACTTCTTAGTGGCTCATATACACAACTGCACACACCATTATACACCTTCACTACCATCACCACACGTACCATTCCCATGTACACAATAACTCCCACGACCGCATCCACACATGACCTCATGGACATATCACCCACTTCTGCACCTCTCCCTCCCCCCATATTCCCACAATCTCCCATTCCCCCACCACCCACTTCACCGTTCTCAAGCACAACATACACATTCCCTTTCCCTTTTCCCTACCCTCCTGCATTCAGTACCTTCCCAACATCCACTCTTGTCAATAATGTATTCAATACTTTGTATCAATGTATGTCTCAATTACAACATCATTACCAGCATTTAGATGCTGAGCATACGAGCCTGTTCAGAACCTATGAAGCTCTACAAGAATGATTCATCAAATTGGAAAATGACAAGAGGCTACTACAACAACAGTGTGATACCTTGTAGAGACAACATGACAAATTAGTGGCCAATCCCCCCCAACTAGATACACAGGAAAAAAAACAACTCAACGAAATGCTACACGCCCAAATAATAGACAATCTCAAGCTTCGTCGTAATCTCGCATTACTACGGAAACACATGTTTGCAGCACTAGAAGAAAATAAAAAACTACAACAGAATGAAGAAAACCTAGAAGCAGCAATGGAAGGATCACCATAGGAGATCGACCCGGAGGGCTTCAAAGCCACCCCGTCAGCAAACATGCAAATCGTGTTGGACACCCATGTTGACCTCCTAGAGGCATATGATGCCTTAGAAAAAGAGCGGGATGACCTATGCAACCAATTAGCCACTCAACGAGAGCCACCACCAGAGGTGATAGCCACAACTTACACATCCAAAGAGGTAGCAGAACTGAGAGCACAACTAGCAGAGTTGCAAAATAGAATTCTCCAATATGAGCATCAAACTTCTCCCCTTGTGGGATTGGAGCCGGAGGACCTAGTTCAAATTGAAGTTGAGGAAACTTTTGAGGACCCTTATGTATCCATGCCTATACCAGGAGGTAAACAAACAGAGGAAGGAATGGATACATTTGAGATTGAAGCTCCAGAATGGATGCAAAGGTTGGAAACGATAGGCCCAGTGCATGATGACAGAGTAGTAGTGCAGATACAATCCATGTCCCGACTGGAAGAGGTTGTCATCAAGTCGGAATACTTCAAAAACCTATCCCATCATCGATGGATTAGCACTTCAAATGATTTGCATGTTTCGTTTTGTGTATTATTGGCAGATTATAATGCTGAGATAAAACATTGCACCATAAAAGAACCAACCTTGGAAACACAATTTGCACTAGATGACATTCTTGAAAGTGCAATGCACGACAACAAATTTCAACCTACATGGAGAATAGGCCTACTCAAAACATACCCCAAAATGGTGCGCACATGGAATAATATGCCCTTATACATCAAGTATAACCCCTGCTACTGCCCTATGTTTCGATGCAGATCATGGCCCGAGTACACCAAAACAGTGATGAATGTCAAAGGATGTGACAAATGGCTAAACTATGTATATTTGGCACCACCTCATGGCCAACCAATAGTAGCATATATGATTTCAACAGTTCGACATTGGGGGATTAGATTCAAGAATGTACCAGTCATCATGGCACAGATGTGCCTCAAAATATTTGAGCTAATGCCGGTTATATTTTGGAACTTTAAAAATGTCAAAGAACCTCACCTTTTGGCCCTAGGTTTCAATGAAGGCAACCAAGACCTCGTCTATGATATTAGCACCACACCATCCATCAACGTTGTATATGCATGGCATGCTCGTATCAAATATCTCCCAGCCTGCTTCAAACAAATGTTTATCACAAGGTTCTGGGAGTATCACTCAGAGATATTCATACCTAGACCATCTCATCTATTACATTTATTTGCTGTGGAACATGCTCTACACTCAGAGAAGCTACGCATGCCACATTCGGATGTACCTGGGCCAATAGACTGGGATGCCCTACTCACCGATTTGGCTAAAGGACTGAGGTTAGCAGAGCACCACTTGGCGACAGACGTTGTGGAATACTGCGTCCAACGGTCTGCTCAACAAGGGTCTGTCAGAGACGACAGACGCGAGAGAGGGGGGAGTGTTGGCAGTGGTCAGGGCAGTCAAGGACTTACAAGACAAGGAAGCCAACAAAGAGAATCAAAGCAAAGAGAAGGACCAAGTAGGCAAAGTAGTCAACAGAGATCCAGCAAATAGGCCTATCATTTTTCATGAATTAATATTTCCCAAATAGTGATTTTAATCACTCCACACCATTATAAATATCATTTTTGATTATTCCCACTCCATTTTGTACAAGTCAAGGAGTCCTCAAGCTTGAGGAGTATCACTAGTATTTATGTATCAATTTTCGTAATTTTCTGAGCTCGTTTGAGCCTCCAAAATAGCCTAGGGACCTAGTTTTTAACTAGGCCGGACACTAGGTCTAGACATGACCAAAGCTAGTCAAAAACCATAAATAGAGCTAGAGAGCTCATTTTTGAGGTTAGCTGGTTGTAGATTTGAATTTGTATGAGAACTCCTTGGTAATAGAAGTGTTTCCATTGTCTCTCTCTTTGTATTTGTCGTGTGCGTGCATGTGTGTGTATGTGTGTGCATGTTTGTGTGCTTCTCACTCACACACTTGTGCCATCACTTGTTCGAGGTCTTCATACCATCCTCACGTCTTCTTGGATTGAGATTAAAGGAGTTGCTACTCATCATTGAGCTACAAAAAGCACGTGGTCAATAGAACTCACGAGACAATGATGACACAATTGTTGATAAAGAAGAATCATCTTGTAGAAGAGAATCCTCCTATATTGTTGTAGAGCCAAGATTGGGGGATCAAAAGGAAAGAAGGTGGAGGAAAGTTTAGATAGCTAACCCAAGGAAGGAAGACCAAGTTTAGATACCTAACCAAAGGTAAGGAAGCATTGTAGATTGAGAGCTCATGGTTTGACCCACCCAAACTCAGCGAAGATGATGCAAAATGTTCAACAATGAAGTGGTTGTGAAGAAAACCTCCAAGCCTACACAAACTTACTACTATATGCACAACTTCAAAGCCCTACTTGGATGGGGATATGAGAAGTTGATTTTACTCAGTCAAGGAACAACATGCATAGCTATGCTAAAGAATGGGCTTTTAACCTTAGTAGCTCGAATTGTATCACACTTAGAGAGATTTGCATTATCTTGTACATAGATCATTTTCATTTTCCTTCAAATTCTATAATACTGATGTTAGATGCAGAATAAAATCCCCATTGATCTCCTTTGTTTGGATCCTCGGGTGCATTCTTTTCGATGCTGTAGGAATGTAGTTAGGACTCTTCTTCACCCTTCTTTTTTTTAATTCCTTGAAATTTATTTTTCCACTCCAGGGAAGGGCAAACCTTGGTGGTGGGCATTGTACAACTTGTGATGTATCATGGAACATTGGTCCAATTTTGATGTTGTGCAGTTTGGTGTCAAACGATTTTGTTACTCCTAAGACATCTTGGTGGCCAGGCAGTTTGTAGTCTCATGGTCCTTATTGGCTTCAGTGACTTTACATCAAGGTTTTTGGTTCACTGGTAAGCACAGATTGATCTTTCCCCAAGTGTCCATTCCATGTTTTACAGTGGCAATGGTGCCTAACGTTGTTCGTCACATTTACACTACAACTATCCTTCTCCACCTACCATGCATTTTTGAAGGACAAACCAAATATTTTTGAATCTTCTCCCATGCGAAAAGAATAATCGCTACAATGGAAAATCATAACAATCATAGTATAGTGTGGAGGTGTGGGGAAGAAAGGTCTTGAAGTGCAGTGGCAAGCAGGAAAGGTCAACACACTATATAAGGACCATGCAATCAATCAGAGGATATATCTAGGCATACACACACATATACATATTCATATGTTGCTAGACACACATACACATATGGACTGAAATAGACGCTTATTCAAGTGGTCTTAATTAGGAAAGAATTTATGCATTCAGAAACTTTGTAAGGGGGAATAGAGAGCGTTAATGTGTAGAGAGCTTGGGCTAGTCATCAAACATAGAATCTTGTGTGTGTGTGTGAGAGAGAGAGAGAGAGAGAGAGAGAGAGAGAGAGAGAGAGAGAGAGAGAGAGAGAGAGAGAGAGAGAGAGAGAGAGAGAGAGAGAGAGAGAGAGAGAGAGAGAGAGAGAGATAGAGAGAGAGAGAGAGATAGAGAGAGAGAGAGAGAGATTGCAAAAACAATAGGTATTTCAAAGAAGTTCGCTAGTAGATGTTGCTCAATAGTTTGAGGGTTCAAGACGAGGCTTATAAGTAAGCTATTGTGTGGAAGGTGGAGCAAGAAGGTGTGGAAGTGGAAGACCGTAGTAGGAAGCATGGTGAGTGGTGTAAGAGAGGACCAAGAGTTATGATCTCATGAAGTAGAGGATGCTCAGATAGGAGCATGTGCAATGAGCAGATTTCCATGTGTAGAAAGCTGGTGAAAGAGTGGAGCTTCTGAGGTGATCATGAGTGGCTTCGAAGACTTGGCAAAGGGAGTTGCAGTGGATCACACCCTAATTTGTTCTATGCATAGAGTACCACTGCATCGTCAAGGAACCAAGTGGTGAAGGGGACTAGCGAGGTGGTTGATACTATGGAGGATTTACATAAGATGTGATTGCTAAGATGACTAGGTGTCATGTTGTCAGTAGCATGCATCTCTCTCTTTTTTTTTGAGAACCTCCTACCCCTTTTCCCCCATCAAGTGAGCCTGCAAGATTTATGTGAAGTTCTTGGGAAAATCAAGAGACTAGCATGAATTGGTGTTGTAGTATCACGGAGGCTAAGAAAAGAAAAATTATCTATGTATTTACATTTAAGCTAGGTTTAAGTACTTGTTCTTTTCTGCAACACTCTATATACAAGGTGCACTTGACAAGGTTGGTTGCAAGGCAATCTAAGATCAGTTAGTTATTATGTGACTCTATATACAAGGTACACTTGACAAGGTTCGTTGCAAGGCAATCTAAGATCAGTTAGTTATTATGTGCTCTGATCCTATAATCAGAAATTTAGAACAAAATACATTCTCTAATCTCATCTTTGTCTACCTTCTTGTGTATATTTGAATGAGTTTTGTCCCTCTTGAAGCTTTTAACTTAAAGCATTAGGGAGCAAAATCACAATGATTAGGTTGAAAGTTTTCGTTTCTATACTAATTTTGCGGCATAATTTTTTGTGAACTATAGTCTACCACAATCATGATCCATCAACCCTTGGCCAAGTACAAAAGAACTACACAAAACAGTATCAGATCTATACAACTATGAATCGAGTTGTACACCCACATTTTGGCTTACTCTTAGAAATTGTTTCTGACTGGGACATGCATTTTTCCAATGATTTGATTCAAGCTTTGATAATTCATTTTAATATTATTCATAAGTAAAATACCCCATATTACTCTTGTGCAAATGACTTGGTCGACAATACGAATAAAATTCTATTGACAATGCTAAAAAAGCTGATACCATCTGTTCTCTAGGCTTATCAGACAACCTATAAAGTCGCTACTAGATTTACTCCATTCAAACTAGAATATGTATAGGTGATAATGCCCATGGAAATAGTTGCAGTTAGCCTCTGAGTTGCTCTAGAGGATAAGCTACTCCCTGAAGAGTCCTTGTGTCATCGGCTGGAAGTACTCATAGCTTTAGATGAAGCCCATTTTTGCGAGTTCTTTCTTGAGTGATTTCCCCATTTTGGTATGGACTATGGTGGTTCCACGTCCTTTGCCAATAAAAATTATGTTTCCTCCTCCTCTTCCAACTCCACCACCATTTGACAAATATGATAAAGGCATTGCAATTGTTTCAATGGGCAAGGAAGAAACCCTACCAGTAGTCACCACCCACCTTGGATCAACATGGTTTTCTGGTGCCCCAACCATTGGCAACCTAAGATAATCCTCTCATCTTCTCCTTCTCCTACAAATAATCTAGAAGCCAGTGTGGCTATAGAGAGCCCATGAAGAATGCTGATAATGAGGAGTGCATGAGAAGGTGTGGAAAATGCACACTTTAGAAAAGATCTCATGTTGCTAGGAATTTTGGTGTACATGTAGAAGGTGGGGACCATAAAAAAGAACAGGTCAATTTGTAAAACTCTAACTTGCATTCTATTTGAGTATTTGAAATATTCTAGATCTAGAGTTTCAAATGATTTTGTGTGCTATTGATACGTGAAATTGTTGTTTTTTGAGATCAAATTGTCAATTCATAATGTGACATTGTTCAAACAGAGGTACTACTTCTAGTGTTTTTGTAGTATTGTAAATTATTGTAGACATGGGAAATGCTGATAAGTTGGAAAAGAACAAATCTCATGCTTGGAGATTTAGAATGATGAATTTCTTGATGGAAAAAGGCTAGTGGAAGGACATCAAAGAAGTCAATGAAAATTCTCTGTAGTTACTAGAGAGGAATCATACTACAGACCAATTAAGCGCATATGAAGAACAAAATCAAGAAGCACAGAAGATAATGTATTGGATGTCTTTTAGCATACAAGATAGCACAATTGGGCACATACAGGATGCCAAAACTCCAAAAGAGGCTTGGAAAAATTTGTGCACATTATTTGAGACCAATACAAAGGCATCGAAATTGCAACTCATGAATGCATTTTATACATTGGAGAAAAAGAGCATGTCGGTAAGTGACTACACCTTAAAAATAAAAAGCATATGTGAGTCTCGTGCATCTATTGACATCAATGTAGATGATGATGATAAGGTTGAACTATGCCTTCATGGTTTAGAAGCTGCATATAAGCAATTTAGAACTTCTATTTAGACTAGGGAGAATATCCAAATTTTGTTGATCTTGTGTCCATGTTGATAATTGAAGAAAATAACCATGTTTAAGAGTTGAAAAATGTGTGGTCATGAGAGAGTGTAGTAGGGTGGTGGATGTAAGTGGTGGTGCTATGGGTGATGAGATGTCCATGTCATTGCAAGTGTGATCAAGTGAGCTAATGGTGAGGAGTGGTGTGACTGTGGGTGGGTGCGTGGTTGTAAACATTGGATTTACAAACATGGATGATTATATTACATGGGGAGCTTCACAGATTGATTGGTGTATGGTAGAAGATGATGGTAAAGTACTAGGACTAGGAGGTGTCATAGGTGAAAAAGTCATGGGGTGCTATAGGGGAAAGAATGGTTGTTATGAAAAGTGAATGGAAGAAATAGAAGGGGTGAGGAAAGGACTAGGGGGAATGAGGGGAACTATCATCGAGGTAATGGGTGTGGGGGTTCAGTGGGAGAACTCGAAATCGGATGTACTACAGCTTCTGTGATAGTTCTAGAGATGGGTGGAGTTAGTGAGAGTGAGGTAGCATATATAGGGGAAGTGGGATGTACAGGAGAAGGGAGGGTTCATACTGATGTAGAGGTGATTTCCATAATGGTGGTGGGTATGGATGTCTAGGGCCGAGGAGGAGAGCCAATGACAATAGTTTCTCCTTGGGGTGACAAATCTGCTACTAGCACTGCTTCTTCGTGGTGATGGGAGGATTGGGTATTGGTTGAAACATGGATATATCACTAGGTCTTGAAATCAAGCGAATACATCTAGGGTCAAGTTGTGGTGGGGTTTTTCTCTTTAAGAAATGAAGCAATTCTACTATACCCAGTAGCTTGACTAATTCATTAAAACCTTGGACAAAGCAAGCTTCAACCCCTTCTTTTTGTAGAATTTCCTTACTTTATTTTTTTGAGATCTATCTGCTCATCCACACAGCTTGCATATTGTGACACAGCTTTTGAATGGCAATTGTATATGCGGAGGCCTCTGATCTATCCTCTTCTCTTGCACTTGTACCACCGTGAGCCTCAGTGTGTTGTTCTTCATGTTTGTGTTGGTTGTCATCTTGCGAGTCTTGACTATGTTGGCTCTCTTCATCATCGCCTTCATCATCGATTACTATCTGGTCTTCCTCATCTGAACTTGATACTACTTGTTCATGCCCTTGTTTAGGTGGAGAGCTAGGGTAGCTTGGTTGTTCATATTCTAGAGAGAAAAATTGTGCATATGAGAACTAGAACTCACTTGAAAATGCATCCTACATCTCAAAATCAAAAGTGGTATTGAGAGGTTCTGCTTCCAGGTTGGGTATTGGGAATGTGAATGCTTCCGCACCAATGGTGGTGGTGGTAGCATGGGTAGCTTCTAAGGTGAGCCGTACACTGGTGGTACCTTCAGTTGTGATGGGGTGCGGTAGGTGAATATGAATAGGAGGTACATGTACTAGAGGCTCTATGGGGGATTGTTGTGGGGAAGGTTGAGGTGAGGGTGATTCTGGGAGCTATAGGCATGGGATCATACCTCTCATATGCTTTCCTGTCCTTGCCTTAGTTAACTTGCGGGCTTTCTTGGAAGTTCCTTTAAACTGCTTTAACTCATCACTAGTCATAGCGTGCTCAATGGGGATATCATATGCTAGACACATGTATACAATCCTGGTAATGGCACAACAACCATGAATGACCCTTTTTTGTGCCCATCTTTGTTGTGCCAAATATAATTGTTCCTGAATCTAGTTGGAAAGATCAATGGTTTGGGGCCCCATATTTGCCAAGTATAAGCCAAACCAAATTCGTTTCTATGGTAGTGTAAACTGTTCTTGGGCTGGGAAGGCAAAGTGCTGCATACAAACACATAACGGTTTTGACAACTCAGGTGTTATGGCTGAAATATCTACCCATTTGAGTACATCACCTTTCTTCATTGGCTCCAGGATGAGCCTTCATTTTTGTTGGTGTATGCATGCTGTGGATCTTGAGTGTAGTCATGATAAGATCTACCGAGAGATAAAACTTCTTAAAAGAGGGATCTGCAACTAATAAGGGAAAAATGAACGTGCCAGGTAACTCTTTCTTGATAGGTTGTTGCAGTGTGGTAACCAAATAGAAATAACGATAAAAGTCAAGTTTGGGAAGGGGAGCACTAAAATATTATGTAAACCCTACTATTGCCCAAATTGGTTGTAACTCTTGTGAATTTTGAAGGGCCTCGAAATCTTAGGAGAAGAATTGGTATCTTCCCCAAGTATCTCCACTGAAGCATAGCATTGCATCGTAAATATGTTCTGCACTTGCCAATGATCCTGCTAATCCCTGAAACCAATGTGACTTAGTGTGTACTTTCTCGATCCTTCCGATGGGGGATCTTCAATGGGCATCAGCCCCATGAAGTCTTGGAATTCCGTAGGTTTCATTGTAGGGTGGGGTTCATCCAATAAGTTCTTAAAACCCACTGCTGGTGCTGGTGCTAACCTTAGAGGTTTCTTTTCCTTGCAAGGTGATCTGAGTGTGTGTAATGGATTTGCTAAAAAAAGATAACACATTAGCATGGAAATTAATTATGATCCCAGTAATGTGAGACCACAATCCCTTTCCATGACCGATGCATAACTCATAGAGCCGTGTGTTGTGAGGTGATGGATATAATGCTCTCTCAATAACTAATGCCGCTCGCCAGATGTCCTACATGCTTTGAATAATGCATACATTGCCTTCTATGAGATGTTATTACAAGTGATAGTGGGCTAGCAAAGGTGGATTTATACAAGGTTTATGTGTCAGTGAGTCATTACAAGGATAAAGGTTAATTTTGAGAGACGTTATGTTGTACAAAGAGTCATATGAAGGCTTCTAGATGTATTTTGGCACCCACTTTCTAAGAGTTTGTGTGTGAATATACTTCTTTTGATGAGGTACAAGGGATGAATCTAGCAGTGGTAGCATTGATGAGTGGAGAGATTTCAAAGGGATGTTTATTACATGGCTTGGGTATTGAGCTATAAGATAGGCCTTGGGTACCTAGATCTGAGTGGGGTTGGTCCTGATTGTTAGATATTTCTTAGCTACTGTTGGCATACAAAGCAATAAAGGAGTCATGCACAATACGACAACAAGGCCAGATCATTTTTTCCCATAGATTATGTACAACCCAAGTGATTTTAATCACTACACAAACATTGTAAATCCCGTTTTTGGTAGATTAGACTCCATTTTGTGCAAGCCGAGGAGTCCTCGAGCTTGAGGAGTATTAGAAGTACCATCGTACCAAATTTCATAATTTTTAGACTTCGTTTGAGCCCTCAAATAAGCCCTGGAACCTAATTTTTAACTAGGCCGGACACTAGGTCTGGACAGGGCCAAAAGCTAGTCAAAAACTATAAAAAGAGCTAGAGAGCTCATTTTGGAGGGGGGATTGTAATTGAAACGAACTTGTAAGAGCATTTTGAAAGTAATCTAAAAGCTCCATTGATTCTCGCTCTTTGTCTTGCCGTGTGTGCGCGTGTGTGTGTATGTGTGTGCATGTTAGTGTGCTTCTCACTCACGCACTTGTCCCGCCACTTGCTCGAGGTCTTCATACCATCCTCACGTCTTCCCGGATTGACATTAAAGGAGGTGCTACTCATCGTTGAGCTACACCAAATTTTGGCGCCGTTGCCGGGGATCGAGCTTTGAGGACGAGCGTGTGATGGTAAGACGTAGAGTTGACGCGTTGGAGTTGTAGGTATTTTCTTCACTCTCATCGAATTTTCTTTTACTTTCTTCACCATCATCATCATCACCATCTCCCACGTCCATCTCCATCATCGCGAAAATTTCAGTTTTTGACTATATCCCCACCTCCACTTCATTTCCCTCATTTCACTTGTGAGAGAGAGCGAGAGAGCGAACTTGCATGTGCTGTTTTTGCATGTTTTTTGAGCTATTTTGCAGGTTTTTTGCTGTACCATCATCCCCAGCAGTGTGCGCAGGTACGACAGGCTCTGCACAGGTCCCGGGACGACAGTCTCTGTCTATCGCGACAGACAGAAAATCTTAACATTTTGTGAATGCATGATTACCACTGTAACCTACACCTTGTGGGCACTCTAGATCACTAGAAGTTTTTCAAAAATTTGCATTTTTTCAGTCTATCGCGACAGACACTGTCTATCGCGACAGACACCGTCTATCGCGACAGACAGAAATCCACGATAGACACCGTCTATCGCGACAGACACCGTCTATCGCGACAGACAGAAATCCACGATAGACACCGTCTATCGCGACAGACACCGTCTATCGCGACAGACAGAAATCCACGATAGACACCGTCTATCGCGACAGACACCGTCTATCGCGACAGACAGAAATCCACGATAGACACCGTCTATCGCGACAGACACCGTCTATCGCGACAGACAGATTTGCATTTTTTCAGTCTATCGCGACAGACACTGTCTATCGCGACAGACACCGTCTATCGTGACAGACAGAAATCCACGATAGACACCGTCTATCGCGACAGACACCGTCTATCGCGACAGACAGAAATCCACGATAGACACCGTCTATCGCGACAGACACCGTCTATCGCGACAGACAGAATTTCACGATAGACACCGTCTATCGCGACAGACAGCCCCCACGATAGACACCGTCTATCGCGATAGACAGGCATTTTCGGCAAAAATTAAGGGTGAATTTTTGGTAAATTTAGGCTAAATTTTGGGCATATTTGCACTTTCATGTACTCATCTACTTACAAAGGCCTTAGAAAATGCATTAAAATCCCTGATAGTATCTGTTTGTCTATTTAACCCCCTAAACCCTGAACGGTCATAACTTTTTCATACGAAATCCATTTTCTGAGCTCTAGGGCTTGTCGGAAAGCTCGTGACATATACTACACGCCCTCAACTGTTTTTTATAAGAATAATGCGTTGATTTTCAGATAGGATATTTGGAAATTGACATACTGAGGGGTAGGAACACCAAGGGAGCTCTAGAGTAAATTTCTAACAATGCAAAAGGGGGAATAAGGGTCATTAAAAAAGTGTCTGAAATAAATTGTCTGTCAATTGAAAGGTCTACTTGGAGCTAATCTTGAGATTTATGCAGGCCTATTGAGAAGCAATTGAGAGTATCCAAGCAAGGGTGTGGCACACGCTTGAGAATCAACTTCTCGAGCACTAAAGAGCAAGGTTCGGCAAGAAAGGTCGGAATATTCTCAACTCCTCTTCGTCAATTCCTAGCCTAGGCTAAGAGCGATTAGAAGTAAGAGTAAGTCAAGGCGACGATAGGCCACTATCAAGTTGAAGACTACCTAAAAACTCAAGTTCAAGCTAAAAACTTAATCTCTGTACTGTCGACAACATAAAGGAAAGAACCTAACGTGGAACGATCAACCTGAGAGTACGAAGAACATTCAAGTATTCCTGACGACATAATAGCAGACAAGACTTTAAACACGAGGAATAACTAAAAAGAATCAAGTGACTGGTACCAATTGATCGGCAACGAGGTTGTACTCTGGAAAAAAAATTGGGCTAATCAGTTAGGCATATGAACCTTAGATCAGGACGACACCTAGCAAGAGAAAGACAAAGCCTTAGGTCTTCAGAGGCTAGTGTCAACCACACTGCAAGGTCTTGGGCCCAGCAGTTGAGTCGCCACTCTCATTACCCTAGCTCTGATACCAGTGAGTCAGAGATGTCTCAAGGCATGGACAGACCTACGGGAAGTTCAGGTGTGCCTTATTTGTACAGGGTAGAAGGCCCTTACAAAACACAGTTGGAATACCTTAGGACCAACCGATTAGGTGCTAGCATCTATGAGGATGGCCTAGGAAGATCTGTGGTCCAGATTAAAAACCCTGACCAATCCATAGGACTAGAGCACCCAGCTGTCAAATTTGAAAACGGTGCATACCTGGACAAGGAAGGAACCATATACGTAGTCACCAGTCATCCAGATAGGACAGATGAATTTGGAAATGTAATTTCAGAAGCGGACTTAGGTGACTTGGAACAAGGAAACATGGGAGTGGAACCTAGAACCCCTCGAGGTAAATCAGTTCTCACTAGGATTATCACGCCTGAGTGGGTTCCCCAAGATAACAAGTGCATAGATTTGCTTCTCAATCGAGAAACGGACGAAGCCTTTTGGAGGTATAAACCGGATCACCCAATTGATATAGGAACAATCATGATCTATGAGTTTAAGGATCCGGATAGCCCAGGCAGAGTGACCTACCTAGATCATGCTTCAGAACGGATCTTTGTGGTGACAGAAAATGATAGGCATGCTTACACTTGGAAGGGTGAATTTATTTTCCCCCAACCAAGATCAAATGTATCCTATGGTCACCCCGGGGCTGGAACGTCCCAAGCTCATGGTACGCAAAGAGACAGAAGTAGAGATAGACCAGAAGTAAGTTTTGCCAACCCAGTGGGCAGAGAAAGAACGAGAACAGAGACGAATAGGGTAGAACCTGAGATGCATAGAGCCCACAGGAACCAAAGAAATGTAGATGGATTCCCTCTGCTGAGGCCTAGAGAGCACACAAGAACTTTGAGGCCCACCCAGCTAGTTAAGTCCATGAAGAATTACTTTGACGGCACAGGAGATCCCTATGATCATGTGGCAGAGTTCAAGCAAGTCTTGAGAGCTGAACAAGTGGAAGATCTGTTCACACAGTACAATGCCTTCGGTCTAACCCTTAGGAACACGGCACTTACATGGTTTCAGCCATTAGATGAGCGTCAGTTCAGGAGCATAGACCAACTCCTAGAGGCATTCATTGTAGAGTTCTCCAAGAGTGGCATAAGACACAACACCTCCTCACTGATTCACAGCTTCAAGCAAACCCCTCAAGAGACTGTGAGGCTTGCAGGAAGAAGATTTAGACAATATCTTGAAAGGTGCCCTATTTCGGAGCTACCCACATCTGCTAAACAAGTAGCCTTATTCCTTGATGGACTACTGAGTCCAAAATTGAGATCCTACGTGTATCTGAAAGACCCTAGGACCATAGAAGAGTGTGTACGTATATGCATTGACATTGAAGATAACCTAGGAGAAGAGCTAGAGCTGTCCAAAATTTACAAAGATTCAGACAGTGCATCTAGTCACTCTTCCATGCAATCCACATCAATTGAGGAACTCGCAGAGAAAGTGGCCCAGAAATTAGGAGTAACTAGCAAACAAATCCCAAGGTTTGCCCCAGTGAAAAGATGCTATACATGCGGTGGTGACCACATGGCGAATGTCTGTCCCATTATGGCTCAACCCCAAGTGAATCCTAGTAGCCAGTACTGCACCATAGAACGGAGATACACCAACCACACCGCACAAGATTGCCCATACAACAAGCAGGCGGTTAGGCAACCCTACCCTCAGCCCTACCAACAAGGCAGATACCAGAACCAGTACCCTCCACAACCATATGGCAGGCCACAACAAAATTTCCAACCTCAATATCAAAACCAACAAAGGCCTCAGCCTGTGCTAGCACAACAACCCCCAGCCCCAGCTAATGTGATCCCGGTAAAGTATACTGCTGCAGAAGAGAACCTGAATAGAGCTATAGTCCCAGTAACACCCTTGATCTCTGAAAATGACCCAAGTGATCATAGCTTTGATTCTACCCATGTTGATAGCCCCCAGGCCTACTACATGCAGTCTCCTGAGCATGGTGAGTCCTACTATGGTGAAGAGCCAAACGAACCTAGTTGGGAGTCAGATTACACGAACGTCATGTATGCAAACCCCAATTCTAGGCCTCAACCGAGACAGGTACGACCACCAATTCCTAGAGGACCATGCTACCGATGTCAGGGGGATCACTTCATTCGTGATTGTCCCTTGCCTCCGCCCACACAACCTCAGTCCGTGACTATCCAAGGCTTTTGCCAAGACTGCGGAAAAGAGCATCTCTTACGAGATTGCCCTAAGAACCCCAATAGCATGCCTAAAATCACCCCTATCAACGTTGTTGGGTTAGTGGTAGACTCCTCAGGAAGTGTCACTTCCACTGCACCAGTGCAGGTAGTCACTAGGGCTCAGGCATTGCAGCAAAACCAAGGGGTAGGCCAGGAAAAGAGCCTAGATGCTAGCGATACTGAGAGCCAAAATAAAAAGAGAACAAGAGCTTGGAAAGATAGCCGCGAACGCATGAAAAGGCAATGGGCAAAGAAGATGAGTGAACTTGAGGAAAGTCTACGAGAAACCAAGGCTAAAATCATAGAGATCACGTCTCAACCGCACTCTCACACATTCCCACCGCTACCACCCCCATCACCCTCCATCCCTTCACCCTCTAAGACAGCCCACGCAACCCACCCGCCACCCCAAACAGGATCAGTATTAGCTGATCCCACTCCCGAAGACATAGACATGATGCTTAAGGCATATCAGGCCAGAATCCAAGAAGGGCCAAACGTCACGGATCATGACAAGTGCTATCCTAGAGCTGACCTAGAGATAGAAAGAACAAAACTATGCGCGAAAATGGTCGCATTGGCTCAGACTATGTTTGAAGCCAGTCGCCTTTTCAACTACTCAGGCTCAGCCAAAACGCAATTACACTTGGATGGATTCCTAGAGAAGTTAGAGAGGATAATTGCAAGATCTGACAAGGAAGAAAAAAATCAAGACCAAGAAAAAGCAAGCAAAAACAGGAATCATTCCCAATCAGAAGTGTATGTGGCCAAGGCCCCTAAACCGGACAACTTCCCCTCCTTAGAAAGAATAGAGAGGCCAATAGCACAGCCAGAAAAGGAACCTACCCCTCAAAGAAAGGAAAGGGCAAGAGAACGGGTGAGCCAGCCTCTTCAGGAAGCCCGTGGGCCTCCTCAAGAAGCTTATCTCCCCCCCCAAAAGGCAGATGAGCCTCCCTCGAAAGCTCAAGTACCTCCACAGGTTGCCTCCATTCCTTCTCAGGGGATGTGTGAGCCTGTTCGGAAAAGTAATAGAATAAGTAATCCTCCCCAAGAAGCTTGTGCTCCAGCCATTTGCGAGAACGAGGAGAGAATCAACAATAGAATCAGCCCTCCTTCACAGGTTGCTTATGCGCCCAATTCTACGGAGCCAGACACTTCTTCTTCTATGAATCGGTTTGCACCAGACTTCCTACGAGAGATTCAAGAAGACAAATGGGATAACGAAAGCGAGGTCGCCCCTCCTTTTGAACTTGTGGATGATGCACACGACCAATTCCCACAAGACATCCCATCTATTTACGGGGAGCATGAGAGTGTTCAGTCTCACGAGAGATTAGACTTTGAGTCGAATTCCATACAAGAGCTACCCCACTTCACAGGCCCTTGGGAAGCAAAGTCCACATGTATGAGAGCACCCACAGTCATGGTAAGGAACGACGACTCAGTCATACCTAGGAACACAGAGGTAGTGAAGAACACTAACGTGCAATGTAATCTCAAGTTAGAAGAGCTACTCAAGGTTAGACCTGAATTATGGAAACATGTAGCCAAACAAGTACCAGAGATAGCAAAACCTCGTTCCCAGGTAGGATCCCATAGGACAGTGCCAGAAATTCCCTTGGATAAGATAGGGGATATGTGTGAAGGCGAAGAAGGGAACACCTATCTTCCCATCACCTACCAAGAGTACACCACCAAGGCAATTTTAGACTCAGGTGCAGGAGTTGCAATTGCCACTACTTCCCTTTGGAAGCGTTGGGGCAAGCCGGCACTCAGGCCGACGAGAATGAAATTGCAAATGGCCGATGGTCACATAGAGAGACCCCTAGGATTGCTGGAAGGAATAACTCTCACCACTTGTGGTGTTGAGTTTGAGCATAGCTTTGCTATATGTGACTTCAGCAAAAATCATGCTTATGAGATGATTTTAGGAAGACCATTTATGCGACAGTTGCAAGTGGTACAGGATTGGGGAACCAACTCCTTGTATTTGCAACACTTGGGTGTTACGACCAAAGTCAATCTCAAGGATTATTCTCATAGAGATGTCCCTCCTATCCAGTGGAATCCCATCCATAGAGCTAAAGATGACACAGAATCTGTGCATTCCATAGAATCTGGATCCTCATGGATGCATGAAGACACCCACTTATGGATGTGCAAGGTAGCAGTAGAGGAAGAGAAGAGAGAAAAGGCCAGAGAGGTAGGTGCGAAAGAAACCCATAGATCAATCCAAGACCCAGCCTATGCACCTGTAGTTTTTCCAGACGAAGAATTTGAACCTCACGGTTGGGCAGAAATCTTAGCAACAATGGACGTAGCCATCAACGAAGAACAATGGACACCTCACTGTGATGAGGATGGCTATGATATTTCAGTCTTCTCCATAGAACCAATCATGGGAGAGGCAGTCCTAGAAGAATGCGAACCTAGCCCTGATGCATTTGAGGATGCAAGTGACTCCGATCTAGAGTCAATCATTATGGACCCACCATTTGCATCAGATGAAGAATATTTCCATGAAGTGGAATTTCAACCCCAGAGGCATGGAGAGGTTACAAATGATGTAAGATTAGCAACACATATGACCCCGAAGGAAGAAGGAAAGAAACGAAAGAAGAAAGAAGTCTCACCAGAAGAGGAAGAATCTTTGTTTGAGGTCCCCGAAAATTTTAAGAAGTATGAGATAGATGACAGGAGAGTCATGATAAGAATGCCTAAACGAGAGGCACAATCAGGAGAGGCCTATGATAACAAAGAAACTACCAAGAAAACCGTAGTGGCCCTAGAAGAAGGAGAGGAGAGATGCACGTATATAGGCCATGACCTGACAGAAGAAGAAGAGCACGAATTGATTGCCTTGCTAAGAGAATACAGAGATGTATTCGCTTGGAGTTACAAGGATTTGAAAGGGGTTGACCCAGACATATGCTCGCACACCATCCCCATGACTTCAGATGCTAAACCCTCTAAGCAAAAGCCTTATACATATAACGATAATTACGCAGCTAAGATCAAAGAAGAGATAGATAGATTGGTCGAAGCTGGATTTATCTATGAAATTGAGCACACTGAATGGGTATCCCCCATCGTAGTGGTGCCCAAGAAGAATGGCAAGCTGCGTGTGTGCATTAACTTGAAAAAGGTTAATGCCGCCACGATTCGAGATAACTATCCGCTTCCCATCACAGAACATCTCTTAGAAAGAGTGGCAGGCAAGGAAGTGTACAACTTCCTTGATGGATTTTCGGGCTACAATCAAGTAGCCATAGCTCCAGAGGATCAGCATAAGACAGCCTTTGCCACAGAATGGGGCATTTTTGCTTTTAGAGTAATGCCATTTGGGCTTACCAACGCACCAGCTACCTTCCAGAGACTGATGTGCCATGTGTTTAAGGAGTTCCTAAGGAAGAGTTTAGAAGTCTATGTTGATGATCTTTGTGCTCATTCCAACGTTAGGCAAACTCATATTCCTGAACTCAGACAAATCTTTGACAAATGTAGAGAATATCAAGTCTGCCTAAACCCAGAAAAGTGCGTTTTTATGGTCAGGCAAGGCAAGATTCTAGGACACATAGTGTCAAAGAATGGCATATCTACTGACGAGGAGAAAGTGAGAGCCATAGCAGAGCTACCTAGGCCAAAGAATGTCAAGGAAGTACAAGCTTTCATGGGGCATTGTGGTTATTATCGATGATTTATACACATGTACGCTGTCATTGCAAAGCCCATGTACGGACTTCTGACAAACTTTGAATGGACGGATGAATGTGAGAATTCCTTCCAAGAGCTTAAACGAAGATTATGTTCAGCGCCAATCTTGACCACACCAGATTGGAATAAGCCATTCCATGTTCATGTGGATGCATCCAATTATGCTATTGGATGTGTGCTCGCACAACCTACTGGTGAAGGTAATATGGATCTTCCAATTGCCTATGCCAGTAGACAATTGAATGCGGCTGAACGAAATTATACCACTACTGAACGAGAAGGATTAGGCATGGTATATGCAGTTAAAAAGTTTAGACATTATTTGCTTGCAAATAAGTTTAAATTTTTTACGGACCATCAGGCATTGTTGTACCTAGTAAACAAGCCATGCAATACGGGAAGATTAGTAAGATGGTTTCTCCTGCTAATGGAATATGATTTTGAGGTTGTGGTAAGAAAAGGTAGAACTCATTTGAGAGCTGATCATCTCTCTAGGCTCACATCGGGAGAAGCCCCACAAGGAGTGTCAGATGACCTTCCTGATGCTTACTTGTTTAATTTGGAAGTTGTGCCGCAGTGGGCTAAGCCTTTGGTACCAGTCTTGACATACGGGCCTAACCATCCAGTGGTGAACACACGGAATAGAGAGGTTGTAAAAGCCCAAAAGTATCACATCATGGCCGGAAGCATGTACAAGCACACAGATCAAGGGATCTTGGCTTGTTGCGTAGAAGAGGATGAGTACTCTAAATGGTTGCAATTAGCACATGTAGGTGCATTAGAGCAACACCATTCAAAGCAAAGAACTTTGCAGACTCTAAAGAGATTCGGAGTGCATTGGCCAACTATGGAAGCTGATGTCCAAAAGTTGTGCAAGGAATGCCCAATCTGTTGCACTAAACCACCAGTGGAACATGCCACTCTTTATCAAGTATCCATTGTGCCAGATTGGAGCGAACCACTAGTATCATTCCTGAGGACAAACACTTTCCCCCCAGACATGACTCTGGCTAGGAAAAGGAGTTTAGAACAAGAAGCCTTGGATTACTCACTCATTGGTGATAATCTATACAAACGCGGTAAGGATGGTTACCTGAGACTGTGTGTCCATGAAAGTGAATATCTCAAGATCTTGGAAACTGCTCACCAAGGGGTAGCAGGAGGACACTTTGGACCAGATCGGGTGATCAAAGCGATACTATTTGCGGGCTTCTGGTGGCCTACCCTTCACATGGATGCACATACCTATGTGAAACGGTGTGATGTATGTCAGAGGACTCAGTATCCTATACGCAAAGATGAGATGCCACTGAAACCTATGATGGGCGGACGTGCATTCTCTAAGTGGGGAATAGACTTCGTAGGTCCTATTAATCCCCCAGCTAAAGGTTCTCATGCGGAATACATCATTGTTGCAACAGATTATCTCACCAAGTGGGTAGAGGTAAAGGCTACAACCAAGAACGATGCTCAAACAACTGCCAAATTCTTGTTTGAGAATGTATTCACGAGATATGGACTACCTATAGAGCTCGTAAGTGATAGAGGCACTCATTTCTTGAATGAAGTTATTGAAAATCTACTCCAAGAATTCTTGGTAATACACAAGAAGTCTGCCCCTTATCACCCTCAAGCTAATGGACAAGCTGAGAGCACTAATAAGATTTTGTGCAATGTACTGACAAAATTAGTGAACACTAAACGCTCTGATTGGGACAAACAGCTACACCATGCTGTTTGGGCATACCGAGTTGCCTACAAAACGGTACTCCAAGCCACCCCCTTTCAGATGGTATTTGGCCAAAACGCTGTGTTACCCTTGGACTTCCTGATCCCTACATTGAGCGTAGCACAAGAGCACGGATGGACAGGTCATGAGCTCTCCTCTAGGATCTTTGACCTTGAACGATTAGGGGAAACGAGACTGAGAGCTGCTGCAGGGATATACGCAGCCAAGAAGAGACAGAAGGCATACTTTGATGCCCACGTGAAGGATAAAGGCTTGAAAGCAGGAGATCTAGTTTTAGTCTATACACTAAAACAACACGCGAGGAAGCTAGAAAAGAGGGGCTACGGACCCATGATCATCAATAGGATCTCCACGAGCGGAGCAGTACAATTGGCCACACTAGAGGGTGATGTTCTCCCAAATTATATTAGCGGTTGCAGAGTCAAGTTGTATCAGGAACCCCTCACGGAGGAAATGCTCAGTCGACTCAACACTGCTAAGAAACGCAAAGAGGAAGAAAAGCGAGTTCGAGAAGAAGCTCAAGCTGAAGCTTTAGAACGCATCAGAAGGATGAAATTACGAAGGCAAGGTAGAGATCAGCCTGGAGCGAATGACTATGCAGACCAAGGATTTCCTATGGCCATGTGTGAAGTCGCGGGAACAAGCTCGCATAGGATAATTGATAGACGTCCTTTCGTAACCTTAGATATAGGACATGGAAAGAGTGCAAGGACCGTAAGGGCCTTGATTGACTCAGGAGCAGCCACTAGTGCTGTTAAATTGTCGTACTGCCAAGAATTACAATTGACTGTCAATCCTGTGGAAGCATATCTTATAGGATTGGGGGGAGTGGAAACCCCTTGCATGGGCGAGGCGGAACTTCCCCTTTACATTCATGATGAGGCAATGACAGTTAAAGTACTGGTGTGTCAAGATGAAGATCTCACTGAACCTCTAGTCTTGGGTCAAGATTGGATCTATGACCAAGCAATTAACTTAAACCTAAGAAGTGGACTTCTCCAGGTTTGGGTCAATCATAGTCGAGTTATAGTAGAATTAGACAATGGAACACTCAAGGAACTAGGAAAGGCACAGACTCCTGGTCCTTCCAGGGGTACACATGAAGATGACCATGCTGTTCTTGTTCAAAACCCTGTATTGCAGAGGAATGACATTTGCAAACAAGGAGTCAGGGATACAACGGATCTCCCTTCTTTTCCAAAGGCCCGAAGGAGGCAGCAACCAAAGGCGGATCACAAGCAGAAGAGGCATAGTACTACCTATGTCCGAGATCAAAAGTACCTGCGCAGCAGAATGCCCCAGAAACTCAACCAGGTGTGGGTGCGGAAAGGCGAACGACCAGCTGCACCACCGTCAACTACACGGACAAGGCTTCTTATTAGTAACCGACAACACAACGCTAAAAAGAAGTCTTTCAGAAATTCTTCTGCTAAAGTAAAATCTATTTGGGTGCCCAAGAAGTCGATGAAGGCAAGCCCACAATCTAGACAAATTTGGGTGCCTAAGGCTTGCTTGAGGGCACAAGTAGTTACGCCAAGGCCACAACCTATGCAGCATCACCCAACTATGAGTACAACCAGAATTTCCTCGTGCTCAACACTTAGGAACACACCAAGACCCAGGAGCATGCATGTAATCACTTATAAGTGGGTCCCTAAAAGGCCCCACTCCCAAACAGCGACACCGACACAGCTCTCTGGTGTCTCTACAAAACCGAAAGCAAAGCCCATCCACTGCATTTGGCAGTCTAAGATCTGTAATAAACCCCCCGACCCAGATTTGTAAATTCACCCCACTTACTAACGGCATTAGTCTCCTAGGAATACACAAACGTTAACTACACTCACTGTCTTCGTGCACTTACTAACCACTGACTCACCATCTACCTCATGTTAATGTTGTAACGGGGCCAATAACGGATTTATTTTGTCCATTACGATGTTAACACATGATTCTATATTCTCACAGAATCAGAAAGCAAGAAGAGAAATGGCAGAAGCGACAGGTTCGGGCTCACAAGCAGGGATACTTACTGCAGGAATTGATGTGGATAGCCTACCTGTGGACGTGCCTCCGACTGAACGACCAGTGGAGATGCAACACCTTCAGCAACTCCCGGTGCCGGATCCACCTACAGGCATCACGGAAAGAGTTCATGCGAATTCTCATTGGTTCAATGGCATGCCCGGTCCATTAGGTGAGGCCAAGTATATCTGGGAGTCTAAATGCGAGTATGACAGATCATGGGTGCGATTCCAATTTTTCTCCAAAGAGTTCGAGACTTTACAGAACACAGAAGATCTACAGATCATATGGCAACGAGCAGGATTGGCGGAATATTTTGAAGCCCCACTACCTAAACCCGATCTCCTCCGATGTTACTATTTGGTCTCCACATTACAAGCTAATGAAGATAAGGACCAACCCGGATCATTTGTTCTCCCTTCATTGCTGGGCAACAACGAGTTGAAGAGGTTTGAGCTTACTGTGGAGTTGGTAAGTGATGCTTTAAATATGCATGGCACGCATGTACCCTCAGAAAAGGATGCTCTCGTTCCCACCAACATGAAGGACAGGAAAGTAGTGAAGCTGAAAGACATGGCAGCACTCACCCCAAATGTGTCCATCCCTCTCCGAATGTGCATGCAACACTTCGCCTTCCCCGGTCAAGACCGATTCACGCAACCACACAAGAAGATCTGGTTTGCTCTCTACTTGGCGGCAGCAGGTGCGTTACCTATTAAGCTACCAGTGTGGATTATAGATCAGTTGTATGAAGCAAACAAACGGGCATCTAGGAAATTAGTGGTGAACGGATGCTGCGCACTCACACGCATCATTTATCGATGCTTGGCATATGATGTCCCCATTGAGCGTGCCTTAACTTGTGCACAATTACAAATGTTTAAAAGGCTCAAGACATCCACACATCAGTCCAAGCGCATGAGGGGCGCGATCCCTTGTGTCCAAACAAGGGAAGTCCTGACTACTCCTGAGGCATCACCATTAAGAGAGGGCACTGTACCCCCCTTTACCATTAGGATACCCAGGTCGGAATCTGACACTACTGCGCAACCTACCCCATCGGCTCCTCCTGTTACACCTGAATTCGAATTTGCTGCCACTGGAGAGGCTGAAGGACTGGACCCCCAGGATTTCGAAGCATTCCTACAAAGCACACAATTCTCTGATGTGGAGTTTTATTCAGAGGCAGAGGAGCAGGGCACATCCTCACGAAGAAGACGAAGGTCTACAGACGGTAGACATGTCCATTGGAGTGACGCTCAGCAAAGTCAACAACACGGACACCCGGAAGAAGAAGAAGCGTATGAAGAAGAGACCACTGAAGCCCCAGCATATACAGCAGAACTCCGAAGGCTGTATCAGATTATGGAAAGAGTACGATCGCAGCAATTACTCACTGAACAGAGCAGCAGAGTACTTATGACTCAGTTGTTGGAAGAAGCGGGAGTTGACTCAGAGTACAGGGAAGGTCTCTTATTAATGGCAGAAACATATGGAGTTGTAGAAGCTGTGCGCACTGCCATTCAGAGGCCTTCAGTTCAATATGACCCACGAAGGTTCCAGACACGACCTCGCCCAGGTAAAAATATACAAATTCCCGTTACAGTTGCAGAAGAGCCGACTACTACACCTGACACTATCAGAACAACCTCCCAGACAGCTAGCCAACAGCACCCAGCCACCCATGAGGAGTCCACCGAACCACTACCACCTACTCCCCCGCCATCACCTCCTAGAGGAGAAACAGTAGAAACCACATCGACTAATCAACCCACCGACCCCACCTTCATCTTCCGTACTCCGATCTCCAGTGCCACCCTATTCTCTACCACTGATAATCCTATCTTCGAAGGCAACCCCAACACTACACAATCCGCCGAACCCCTCCTAGACCCTGCCCTAGGGCAACCATCCCCAACGCCCTCAGCCACGGGTCATCCTGACCCTAGATCCACATTCATGGGCTTCCCTGCTACCACGCAACCCTTTCAGCCCTCCTCAACTTTACGACCCCAACCCCCGATATCCCTCTCTCCATTTCTACAATCCCTCCAGGACATCTTTGCTAGGGCTTTTCAACCAGGCCCTCAACCATTCCCTGTCTTTTCAGCTCCTCACCCCACTTCACATCTATTCACCACTTCCACACACACACCACCTACCATACCAGTGTATATGGCAGGTCCCACACTAACACCCACTCCTGAAGGAATGGACATTTCACCACCCACGGCACCTCCACCCACGAGTTCACCTCCTCCCATTCCCCCTCCACCAATTACACCCACACACACAACTTTCGTAGACACATCATTCACTGTCTCCCTTCCCCAATTCCCTTCCCATGCATCTTCCACGGTAAACACCCCCCACTCATCTATAGGTAATGCATTGGACACCATGTTGGCTTGTATATCAAATTTAAGAACAGATTACATTCAGCTTCAGCAACAAAACGCACGCCTGCAAGAGCACTCAGCGACACTACAGCTCCGCCTTGCGGTACTAGAGGAGGAGAACACTCGCCTCCACACACAGTTCCACACCCTACAAGAAGCCCACAATATATTGGAAGTACAGCTACAGAACGTAGATCAGGAAGCAGTGCAGGTGGTAGAAGGTCACCTACGGACACAACTGGAACGCAACTCAAAACTTCAGCGCAATATGGCGCTACTTAAATGCCATCTTGCGGCTGCGCAGGAAGAGAATAGACGCCTGCAATTACAAAATCAAGAGAACCTGGAAGCAGCTATTGAGAGCACACCGGGGGCACCCATCAGCCCATCCAAGTTTCAAGCAGTGACCCCCGATAACATCAAGATTATATTGGAAGATTATGCCATGCTACTCGAAGCACATGATAAGCTATCGGAGGAGCTAGGACAACTGAAGCAGGAACACCAACAAGGCCCAACAGCTGCCCCTCCAACCACCCCCTCTGCAGCTTCGCTTCCCTCCGACGCAGAGGCCATAAAAGATCTCCAGCAACAGGTAACTGAATTGCAGACACGCCTACTACAATATGAGAGGCCATCTTCCCCTCCGGAGGCTCCCACGGACGAAGAAGTTGTGCAAATTCCTGTGGAACAAACGTTTGATGAAGAATATGATCCGCAACCATTCCCAGGAGGCCAACAAACAGAAGAAGCGCAGGACACGTTCGAGGCACCACGGCCGCCATGGTTACGACAAGTGGAGGAAATAGGGACCTCGCATGAAGAGCGCACTGTAGTGCAAAATCAGGCTATGAGGGTCATAGAGGAGACTGTTTTACAATCAGATTACTTCAAGAACTTGTCATCGAGACGCCTGATCCTCTCATCGGAACTCCAGTACAGGCCATATTACATTCTCCTGGCTGATTATAATGCTGAAATATAAAGAGTCACGGGTCAGATTCCTACTTTTGCGACCCAATTTCAACCCGAAGACCTTCCTCCAGAGGTGCGAAAAGGCAAGATTCGTCAACCAACATGGCGGCAGAAACTTTTAGAGACGTATCCAGAAATGCTACGCACATGGAACAGCGCGCCGCTGCACCTCCTGTACAACCCATGCTACGGTCCAGTCCCCCGCCGCAGGTCGTGGAAGGCATTTAATATCAAGGTACAGAACAATGCGCAATGCAAGGAATGGCTGAACTACCCGTACATCGCGCCACCACAAGGACCACCATCGGTAGCATATATGATGGGGACCATTCGCCACTGGATGCCGCGCTTGAAGCCCATGCAAGATGTAGCAGCGCAAATGATGCTTAAAATCTTAGATATGATGCAAGTGGTGCTGAAGACCTTTAGAAATGCAGCCGCACCACAGGTACGCCTTCCGGGGTTTAGCAATGGAAATTACGACTTGGTGTATGACATGAGCACCACCCCCAGTATCCGTGTGGCTTACGCTTGGCATGCACGCATCAAATACCTCCCCGCCTGCTACAAACAGACCTTGGAAGAAATGTTCAGATCAGGGTTCTGGGAGTACCACTCGGAGATTTTCGCGCCAAAGCCGACACATCTGCTTCAACTGTTTGCTTGTGAACAAGCAATGTATTCAGAGTACTACACCACCCCGCAACCAGAGACCCCCGGTGCAATAAATTGGGAGGCATTGGAAGCCGATCTAGCAAGAGGCTTAAGGATAGGAGAACATGAACTGGCCACCAATGTCATCCAATACTACATCGACCACCCGAGGGAACAAAGGTCTGTCAGGGGCGACAGACGCTAGGAAGGGGGGAGTGTTGGCATACAAAGCAATAAAGGAGTCATGCACAATACGGCAACAAGGCCAGATCATTTTTTCCCATAGATTATGTACAACCCAAGTGATTTTAATCACTACACAAACATTGTAAATCCCGTTTTTGGTAGATTAGACTCCATTTTGTGCAAGCCGAGGAGTCCTCGAGCTTGAGGAGTATTAGAAGTACCATCGTACCAAATTTCATAATTTTTAGACTTCGTTTGAGCCCTCAAATAAGCCCTGGAACCTAATTTTTAACTAGGCCGGACACTAGGTCTGGACAGGGCCAAAAGCTAGTCAAAAACTATAAAAAGAGCTAGAGAGCTCATTTTGGAGGGGGGATTGTAATTGAAACGAACTTGTAAGAGCATTTTGAAAGTAATCTAAAAGCTCCATTGATTCTCGCTCTTTGTCTTGCCGTGTGTGCGCGTGTGTGTGTATGTGTGTGCATGTTAGTGTGCTTCTCACTCACGCACTTGTCCCGCCACTTGCTCGAGGTCTTCATACCATCCTCACGTCTTCCCGGATTGACATTAAAGGAGGTGCTACTCATCGTTGAGCTACAGCTACCCAAATTTTTTGAGTTCTCGTTCGTGGAGAAGAAGGTCAAGGGGATGTCGAATGTTGAGTTTGACTCTGCTTTGGCTTCTTCCCATCATGGCCTACACTGTTGGAGATGGCTGGTGCTTTTTGACCTTTTGGTACCCATACTTGTTTAGTGCCGATTGTTTTGGCTTGCCAATGCTGCTTCCACCATTGGGTCATCTGGGTGTCATCAGGTTGGGCCCTTAAGTTATGGTTGACTTTTTTGGGATTGTGGTTGAGAGGTCGGGTTGACACTCTGCTTTGGAAAAGAAGGGAGGTCCAACACTTGCATGACTTGTGCATCATGAATTGAGGCATTCTATACAACAGATCTAGGTAGGTATGAAGGAAGTGTGGAGGATGGGCCTGACGAGACTATAGTGCCCATTTGGTCGCTGATGTAACCCACCTGACCTGCCTGATTGTTGATGGTCCCTACTTGTTCAAGGAAAAAGGAGGGGAAAATCTCTTGGCATCTCCTAGGGCAAAGAGTGTTGGTGCAAGGCAATCAACAATTGAAGTTTTGATGAAGGTTTAAACTCAAGGACTAAAGAAAAGATCCAGATATGAAGCATGAAGAAAGTACATGTTCATAGAATGAAGATGTGTATACATATGTACATTAATTTAGAGTTAGCTCACTTATACTTTTGTATGGTCATGAGCTTGTAAATATTTGCCTATATATACAAGGAAAAATGTCGGGGCAAATATGAGAGAGTGTGTGAGAACACGAATTGAAGAGAATAAGAGGTCACTAGACACTTGTGAAGTGTGTAGAATAGCTCTCTCATCCAGATGTAAAGTTTTCCAGTAATGAAGAAAAGTTGCACCTGATTTTTCTAAGTGTTCTCCTTCTGTGCTTGATCATTTCAAGAATCCTTTTGTAGGTATCTAATTCCATAGTCAATGAGTCTATTGTTAAAGTTTGAGAGCCTAATTGTAAACAGGCTATGAGAATTATGAGTAGGAACATTCATATGTGAAGAAGTGCTGAGTGTTTTCTGAAACAGGTGCAATCTCGATGGTCAAAGAATTGATCATTTCTCAGTGCACACTATAAAGTTTTGCACAAATCAGGAGTCAAAATCTAAGTTGGAAGGTAAGCCATCTATGGCTAAAAGCATTTGCATAAACGGGTTCTAGTTTGAGAGAACCAAGCTTAAGAAGTTGCAGGTGTCAAAGTCGACTGCAAAGAACTACAATTTAGACATAGGTGACTTGTTAAGATCATTTCTCAAGATTTACTAAATCTTTTGGAATTATTTAGCTTGGAGCAGGTGTGCAAACTATAGGCGACACCTTGTGCAAAGTTTCATAAAAAACTTTACACATTTGATAAGTCAATGAGTGAGTTATGTGCAACAGACTTTCTGTGTAGTCACCTTCTTCATAGTTTGTTCAAAATTTTGATAATTGATCATTGATCCTCTAAATTGGTAAAGGTTTTGAGTTACTCTTGATATAGAGGTGCTCTAACTTCAAGAGTAGCTTGTTCTTTTGGAGATTAACACTCTCCATCAGTGGTATCAGAGGAGGAATTATCAAAATTGAAGAAAGGAGGACCCCAACTGCTGCAGTCATAAAGAATTCACCATTTGAAGATCCAAAAGGTGAAAGCTTGAGAGCAAAGCTTGAAAAGGAGGCCATAAGACATCAAGGAAGATAAAAGTAACTTCATTCAAAGTAAAGGTAGCCTTATTCCTCATAAAGCTTGAAGGATATAATACACATGTGAAGAAAGGATGGGAGATTCTCTTCAGATAGAGAAACTGGATAGAGAGAACTATCCAGCATGGTCAATGAGGATGGAAGCTCATCTTATGAGCAAAGACTTGATAGGTGATATTACAGGTGAAGAAGAAAAGCCTCAGTTCAGAGATCCTAGTGTTCCAAATAGGGAGGAATTATCAGATTTGAAGACTTGGATGAAGAGAGATGCTCAAGCCAAGAGCATTATCTACATGGCAGTTAATGATTACTTGCTACCTCACATTAGAGGTCTTGAAAGTGCAAGTGATATATGGAATGCTTTGGAGGAGCATTTCCAAAACACCACAAAGTCAAGCAAGGCATCCTTGTGGGCAAAATTTACCACATTCAAGAAGAAGGCCTCTCAATCCATCTCACATTATGTAACAAGAGTGAAGGAGGTGACAATACAAAGCACAATGTGAAGTCAATTGGATCAGTGAAGGCCAAGGATGGAAGTACTCTCTTGAGTAAGGTTTTGTATGTTCCTAAAATTCCAAAGAATTTGATTAGTGTAGGACAAATTGTGGAAAAAGGATATGAGGTAAGGTCCACTAATGATGGAGTTTATGTTGAAGACCCTAGTCAAGGGTATAAAAAAATTGTTACAGGAAAGAAGGAAGGAAGGCTCTTCACATTGAAGATTCAAGGTAACATTGGTCATGCCTTGTACACCTATGGAGGACATAAGATCTCAGAGTTAGATCTTTGGCACAAATGGCTTGGACATTTTAATGAAAGATGTATTAAAGATATGGTTAATAATGGTTCAGTGCTTGGATTGCCTAATGTTGTAGGTCAACATATGACATACAGATGTGAGGCATGTCAATTAGGTAAGGCTCATAAGCAATCTTATTCCAAGCATGGTTTCATGTATTCAGAGAAGCTTGAGTCAGTACACACAGATGTGTGGGGACCATCAAGGTTTTTCAGTATCAATGGTTCAAGGTATTATGTGAGTATGTTGATGATGCTACCATAGTGACCACTATCTATGTGATCAAAGATAAGTCAGAGGTATTCAATACATTCAAACATTATCATGTGTATGTAGAGAGAATTACAGATCAAAAGTTGAAGAGACTAAGGTCAGATGGAGGGGGAGAGTATTTCTCTAATGAGTTCAGTGATTACTTGTGGAATGCAGGTATAAAAAGAGAAATTACTTGCAGGTACTCTCCTCAACAAAATGGTGTAGCAGAAAGGAGGAATAGAACTCTTGTTGAGTTTGCAAGATCCATGATGAAGGAGAAAAATTACCCAAATTACTTGTGGGCTGAGGCTGTAAATACAACTACATATTTGGTCAATAGATTAGCATGTAAAGCTTTGCAAGGTATGACACCATATGAGGCATGGTGGGGTAAGAGACCTACTCTAGATCATTGCAAAGTATTTGTATGTTTGGCATATGCATATGTGCCATCTCAATTGAGGCATAAATTGGAACCTAAAGCTAAAAAATATGTGTTCATTGGATATGATGATAAGCAGATGGGATATAGGTTGTGGAGTCCATCCACAAAACAATTCCTTGTGTCAAAGGATGTTACATTTGATGAGAAAGGTACTTGGTATGCAGGTACACTTAATGTTCATGCAGATGATAAAGAAATTGTGAATAAAAAGAAAGGTAAATCAAAGGTTCAGATATTTGATAAAGAGGAGAACAATGAAGTACAAGTTGAAGTTGAAGAAGTGCCAAGGTTTGATCCAAAATGTGATCAACCAGAAACCTCAAGAAGTGGAGAACTCAAAAGGTCATCAAGACACAAATGGCAACCTACAAGGTATAGTTATGACACTTATTTTTTGGCTACCAAAGATTATGCTTATATGATAAAGGCAGATGAAGACCCTTCTACTTATGAAGAGGCAAAAGGTAAGGAAAATTGGGAGAAAGCTATGCAGGAAGAGTATGATGCATTGATGGAGAATCAGACATGGGATTTGGTTCCTAAACCAAATAGTCAGAAGATCATTGGATGCAAATGGGTCTACAAGACAAAGAGGTTTGCAGATGGAAGTGTGTCTAGATATAAAGCTAGACTTGTTGTGAAAGGGTTTGCTCAGACATATGGTGTAGATTATGATGAGAGCTATAGTCCTGTGGCAAAGATGACAACTATCAGGACACTCATAGCTATTGCTGCATGTAAAGGTTGGAAATTATGTCAACTAGATGTGAAGAATGCTTTTCTAAATGGTTATATTTCAGATGATGTTTTCATGGAGTAACCACAAGGATTCAGAGATGAAAGGTATCCATATTATGTATGTAAGCTCAAGAGAGCTTTGTATGGTTTGAAACAGGCCCCAAGGGCATGGAATTATAGACTTGTGAAGTTTTTGAAGGAACTTGGTTTCCAAGTATCTAAAGCAGATAGTAGCTTGCTTGTTAAAGCAAGTGATGATGGGTTCATTTACATGTGTATATATGTTGATGATATAATTCTTATAGGTACAGATGAGAAAGGCATTCAAAGTCTAAAGAAGCAAATGGAGAAAGAGTTCAAGATTAGTGACTTGGGAGACTTGTCATATTTCTTGGGCATGGAGATCTCATACACTCAACATGGAGTGTATGTAACTCAAAAAAGGTATTTGAAAAACTTGTTGATCAAGTTTAAGATGAATGATTGCAGGGTAGCACCTACTCCAATGGAGGTGAATCACAAATTGAGCAAATATGGAGGAGAAGAGTTCAAGGACATGAAGCTATATCAAAGTTTGGTTGGTAGTCTGACCTATGCTACATTAACTATGCCTAATTTGTCATATGCAGTTGGAGTATTATCTCAATTCATGCATTATCCTAGGAAAGAACATTGGATTGCAGGACAAAGAGTGTTGAGGTACATTAAGGGTACACTCAAAGAAGGTTTGTCCTCACTTATACTTTTGTATGGTCATGAACTTGTAAATATTTGCCTATATATACAAGGAAAAATGTCGGGGCAAATATGAGAGAGTGTGTGAGAATGAGAATTGAAGAGAATTAGAAGTCATTAGACACTTGTGAAGTGTGTAGAATAGCTCTCTCATCCAGATGTAAAGTTTTCCAGTAATGAAGAAAAGTTGCACCTGATTTTTCTGAGTGTTCTCCTTCTGTGCTTGATCATTTCAAGAATCCTTTTGTAGGTAATTAATTCCATAGTTAATGAGTCTATGGTTAAAGTTTGAGAGCCTAGTTGTAAACAAGCTGTGAGAATTATGAGTAGGAACATTCATATGTGAAGAAGTGGTGAGTGTTTTCTGAAACAGGCGCAATCTCAATGGTCAAAGAATTGATCATTTCTTAGTGCATAGTGTAAATTTTTGCATAAATCAGGAGTCAAAATCTAAGTTTGAAGGTAAGCCATCTATGGCTAAAAGCATTTGCATAAACGGGTTCTACTTTGAGAGAACCAAGCTTAAGAAGTTGCAGGTGTCAAAGTCGACTGTAAAGAACTACAGTTTAGACATAGGCGACTTGTTAAGATCATTTCTCAAGTTTTATTGAATCTTTTGAAATTATTTATCTTGGAGGAGGTGCGCAAACTATAGGCGACACCTTGTGCAAAGTTTCATAAAAAACTTTACACATTTGATAAGTCAATGAGTGAGCTATGTGCAGCAGACTTTCTGTGTAGTCACCTTCTTCACAGTTTGTTCAAAATTTTGATAATTGATCATTGATCCTCTAAATTGGTAAAGGTTTTGAGTTACTCTTGATATAGAGGTGCTCTAACTTCAAGAGTAGCTTGTTCTTTTGGATATTAACACTCTCCATCAAAGACTATTTATCATTTGCTCCACGAGGGTTGTTGTCCATGGAATCATTTGTCCAAAGATATTCCAATCCTCCTTAGCATGCATTTTATATGGGCTAGGGTTATGTTTCTCAGGGGTAATATCATTAGGGAAATCAAGCAGTATCACTCACTATTGGTATAAGGCTTTGATTTGTAGAGAGAATTTTTTAAGATTCAAATCCATTGAGTGATCATATAACCAATCCTAGCCAAGGACTAATGGTTCTATTAGGTCGTCATCATGGCAAACTAGGAGTTTCATGATCAAGGTCACATCTTGTATGAGAATGGGAGGGTCCACCTCACCCATGCAAGGGGTTTCCATACCTCCTAGCCCTATGAGATATGCCTTAATCGATTTCATTTCTAATCCCATGTCCTGACAGCAAGACCACCTAATCACACTAGTTGAAGCAGTTGAATCAATCAAAGACCTCATCTTCTAGCGGGTATTGCCTTGCCTTAGCATGACTGAAATGAATGGTCTCCTATCCACTATCCTAGAACAAGTAGTTGACTTAGTTTGGCAGATGGCCATAGGATATTTGTGGGCTTCTTTTTTGGTACCACTGTTCACTTTAGAGCCTTCGAAATGGGTATAGTGTTCTCTCCCTAGTCCTTGCCTTCTTAATTTCATATGTTTAGTGCATTCTTAGGCCTCGGCATGAGCTTGTTCTCGTATTCTCTTCTCTTCCTCCTTATGTTTATTTGCCTAAGCATATCCTTAGTAAGAGGTTCCTAATAAATCTTGACTCTACAGCCACTAATGTAATTAGGCATTATTTCTCCTTCTAGTGTGGCTAGTTGTACTACTCCACTTGTCGAAAGTATGTTTATAATCATAGGTCCATAACCACGTTTCTCTAGCTTTTGTGCATGTTATTTCAATGTATATACTAGGACTAAATCTCCTTCTTTCAAGCCTTTATCTTTAACATGTGCATCTAAGTAGGCTTTGTGTTGCTTCTTGGCTGCATATATGCCTGCTACTCCTCTTAACCTTGTCTCTCCTAATTGTTCCAAGTCCATGATCCTTGATGATACTATCGCTCACCAGTTCGATAGGTAATCCATACCTCATTAAGACATTCTACAAATAAGAATTTTGCCATCATGTGTGCATCATTCTTTTTGATAGCCTTAGCCTCTACCCATTTGGTGAGATAATTTGTGGCTATTATTATGTATTCGGCATGAGTGCCTTTAACAGGGGGTTAATGGGTCCTACAAAATCTATACCCCACTTAGAGAATGCACGTCTCCCCACATGGGTTTTAGTGACATTTCATCTCTGTGAGTACGAAACTGAGTTCTTTGGCATAGATCACACCTCTTCACATGTGTATGTACATCCATATGAAGAGCTGGCCACCATAATCTTGCAAATAGTATGGCTTTGATTATTTTGTCGGGGTCAAAATGACCTCCTACAACACCTTGGTGTGCAGTCTCTAATATGCCATAATCACTCTCATGAACACATTGTCTCAGATATCCATCTCTCCCTCTTTTTCATAGGTTATTGGCAATGAGTGTGTAGTCTTGAGCTTCCTACTCTAGACTTTGTCTTGCTAAATTCATTCCTTGAGGGAATGTGCTTGTCCTCAAGTAAGTCACCATGGGTTTACTCCATTCTAGTGTGAGAGAAACATGGTATAAAGTGGCATGCTCCATGGGTAGTCTTCCACAATAGACTTGGCATTCCTTGCATAGTCTATATACATTTTCTTCCATAGAAGGCCAATACAATCCTAATCTATGCAGATTCTACAGTGTACATTGTCTCAAATGATGTTTCTCTAATGCACCTACATGTGCTATTTGCAACCATTTTTTGTATTCTAACTCCTCTATGCAAGAAGCAAGAATTCTCTGATTATCTTATTTATACATGCTTCCTGCTAGTATCTGATATCTTTACGACTTGGTGATCTCTCCTTCTCTGATCTTAACCCTAGGATTCTTTGGTCCAAATGTGAGAATAGGGACAATAGACTTGGCCCATTTGGGTACTACCTCAAGATTAAATAGGTAAGTATCTGGTAGTTCATCTGCTATCCCTTGAGGGGCTTCTCCAGTAGTAAGTTGTGAAAGATGATCGGCTCATAGGTGGGCCTTTCCTTTCTTGACTACTACTTCAAAATCATACTCCATAAAGAGTAGAAACCAATGCATCAATCATCTTGTGTTACAAGGCTTATTGACTAATTACATCAAGGCTTGATGATTTGTGAAGAATTTGAACTTATTTGCCAATAAGTAATGCCTAGATTTTTTTACTGCATAGATCATTCCTAATCCTTCGTGCTCTATAGTGGTGTAATTTCTTTGTGCTGCATTTATCCATCTACTTGCATATGCAATGGGGAGATCTACTCGCTCATAGGTTGTGCCAGCACACACCCTATGGCATAGTTGGATGTGTCAACATGTACATGGAATGGCTTACTCCAATCTGGTGTAGTTAATATGGGTACTGAACACAATCAGTTTAAGTTCATTCAACGATTTCTCACATTCATTCATGCATTCAAATTTAGTCAAAAGGGAGTATAGAGGCTTTGCGATGATTGCATACATGTGTACGAATCGTTGATAATGACCACAATGTCCCATGAGGGTCTATACCTCCATATTTTTTGGCCTAGGTAGATTTGCAATTATGCTAACCTTTTCATCCATAGAGATTCCATTCTTTGACACAATGTGTCCTAGAATTTTGCCTTGCCTAACCATGAAAACACATTTTTTTTGGGTTCAAGCGGACCTGATACTCTCGACATTTTTCAAAGTCTTGCTTCAATTCAGGGATGTGGATTTGTCTCTTGTTAAAATGTTCACACATAAAGTTCTCAGTGCTTTTGTAAGAATTCCATAAAAATGTGACACAATAGTCATTGAAAAGTGGCGGGTGCATTTGTCAGCCCAAATGGCATCACTCAAAATGCAAAAATGCCCCACTCTATGGCAAAGGCCATCTTGTGTTGATCTTCGGGAGCAATGGCTACCTGATTGTAACCTAATAATCCATCAAGGAAGTTGTAGACTTCCTTACCCCCAACTCTTTCTAATAAATGTTTCGTGATGATGGTGAATAACTATCTCTAATTGTAGCGGCATTAACTTTTTTAAGGTTAATACACACATGCAATTTTTTGTTTTTCTTGGGCACAACGACAATGGGGGAATACCCATTCAGTATGCTCAATCTTGTTAATAAATCCAACTTCTACCAAATGATCTATCTCTTCTTTAATTTTGGCAGTGTAATTATCATTATAGGTGTATGGTTTCTATTTAGAAGGCTTAGATTCTAGAGTCATGGGAATCCTATGGGAGCATATACCTGGGTCCACTCCTTTCAAGTCCTTGTAGTTGCAAGCAATACATCCGTATATTCTTGCAATAAGGTAGTTAATTCTTGTTCCTCCTCTTTTGTCAAATCATGCCCTATATAAGTGCATCTCTCTTCTCCTTCTTCAATCGTGACCAATATCTTTTTGGTTTTCTCTCCATTATCATATGCTTCTTGTTTAGACCTCTGTATCATAACCCTTCTACCTTCTACTTCATATTTTTTAAAGTTCTTAGTCACTTCCATGAGGAGTTCTTCTTTTGTCTTAGGTGACTTCTTGCTTTCCCTCTTGTGCTTACTCTCCTTTTTTGGTTGTTCACTTTAATTTTCCTTTCCTAACACAGGGGTGATGGCTTGTACAAAGTAAAGATACTCCTCTTTTGATTAGCAAAAGGGTTCCATGATAATGGACTCTAGGTCCTCATCGCTTGTCTCACCTGGTCCTTGAGTCAGATCCCTGCATTCTTCTAGAATAGGGTCTTCCTCAAAGCGTTCTATCATAAAAATGGAAATTTCATATCCATCCTCATCATAGTGAGGGGTCCATTGTTCCTCATTTACTGCTATATCCATGGTGGCTAAAATCTTTGCACAACTATGAGGCTCAAATTCCTCATCTAGAAACTCTATAGGTGTGTAAGTAGGAACTTGAAGGTCCGTGGAAGTTGTTTGGAGCCTAAAGTTACAACTTTCAATTGTTCTTCCTCTTGTCTAGATACCTTGCACATCCATACATGAGTGTCCTCGTGCAACCATGAAGGGTCTGATTCTATAGATTGCACCGACTCTGCTTCTTCAAGCATCCTATGGATGGTATTCCACTATAGTTGGGGTACATCGCGATGGGAATACTCCTGGAGATTGAATTTGGTAGTCACTCCTAAATGTTGCATATTCAAAGAAATATTGCACAATTTGCAACTATTATATGAATGGATGTCCCAGAATCATCTCGTAAGCTTGATTCTTTCCAAACTCACAAATGGCAAAAATGTGCTCAAATTTGACCCCACATGTGGTGAGAGATATTCCTTCCAGTAAACCTAATGGTTTTTCAATGTGTCCATCAACCATTTGCAACTTCATTCTTATGGGTCTTAATGCTGGCTTACCCTAGCATTTCCATAAGGAAGTGGTCGCAATGGCTACCCCAACACATGAATCTAGGATGGCTTTGGTGGTGTAGCCTTGATAGGTGATTGGGAGATATGTATTAACCTCCTCTCCCTCACTCATGTCTCCAATTCTTTGAATGGGTATTTCTAGCACTTTCTAGTGTGAATGTGCCTGAGAGTGGGTAGTAGCCTTCTCTAGTAAATGGTTAGCTACATGCTTCTGTAACTCTGGTTTAATCTTCAGTAATTCTTCTAAAGTGAGATGACATTACACTATAGTGTTCTTTATTGCATCCGTGTTTCTTGAAATTACTAACTATTCATTTCTAACTATTATGGTAGGTGTTCTCATACTGGTAGACTTAGCTTCCCAAGGTTTAGTGAATGGAGGTAATTCTTGTAAAGAATTAGATTCAATTTTTTTTTCACTAAGTTGCTCCTCCTCTAGTGCATCATATATAGAGGGTATGTCTTGGGGAAATTGTTCTTGTGAATCATGTACCTTTTAAATGGGGGTGGGTTTCTTGCTCTCTTATCCACTTTTCTTCTTGGATTTCTTTCAAAAATCCTTGTGAGTACTTATGTATGGAGGAAAGATTCTCCCATTCAGTAGTATTTGGTACTTGAGACAAGGATGGTGTATCACCTTCTTGTCCTTAGGAGCAATAGGGTTCTTTTGCAAACTTTTCTTTTCATTACTAGAAATCAAGTGTTCTAGCCTCTCCAATAGTCCTTGAAAGTGTAGCTCTAATTTTTCTATGTTACTCCAATTGACATATTGAGAGGCTTCAAACATGGTTTGAGCCAATTTTACCATCTATATGCAAAGTTTAGTTCTCCCAATTTCTAAGTCTACCCTTGGATAATTCTTGCTTAATTCTACCACTTGGGGTCCTCCTCTTAATCTCGCCTAGTATGCTCAAAGTATCATGCCTAAATTCTCAGGCATGGATTCAACTAAAACTGATCTAGGTCTTTGATTTGGGTTCTCTTGATTTGACTCTTGCAAAGTCAATTCTAAGATTTTAGCTCTGGTGTCCTTTAAACTTCCTTCCAACTCACTTATTTTCTTCCTCCATTTCCTCTTGACTCTTTCTCATGAATCCTTCCAAGATTTAGTTTTTTTTTCACTAGACTCTCCCACTTCGCTATTGTTAGCTGTTTTATCAGGGTCTGGCTGTTGATTTTGCAACAACACCTAAGCTCTCATTATCGCTTTTGATAGGTACAAATGCTAGTGTAGATATGTCTGAGGAGTGCACAATGCCTATCACATTTATGGGTGTCACTTTAGAGGCATTAGCAGGGTTCTTAGGGCACTCTCTTATGACATGCTCTTTGCCACATTTGACACAAAAACCTTGAAAGTTGTAATATTGTGACTATCCTATTATTGGAGGATGTGGGCACCCCTTTATGTAATGATCTCCCTTGGCACCTGAAACATGGTCCTTTAGGCCCTCTGGTCGTAGTTGTTTCAACTAGGGTCATGGGTTGGGGTTGGCATACATGACATTAGAGGGGTCTGGTTCCCAGTTGGGTTTCAATGGTGGACTTTCATATTGGTACATTTCCATGTGTTCTAGCGACTCGGTGTAGTATGTGGGTGGCCTATCTACATGGGTGGAATCGAAGCTCTTAGAGTTGGGGTCATTTTTGGTGATCACTGGGGATGAAGGCACTCAAGCCCTATTGAGGTTCTATTCTACTGCAACATATTTAATAGAGATTAAGATTACATTGGCTAGTGGGGGTGGCTGTTGAGTTAAAAGTGGTTGAGGTCTTGGTTGTGTCTGTTAATGTACCGGATAGTTTTGTTGGGGCCTATAATAATGAGGCTAAGGATTCTATTGACCTAGGTATCTACTTGGTTGGGGATACGCCTGTGGGTAGTTCTATCGGACCACTTGTTTGTTGTACGAACAGTCTTGTGCAGTACGATTAGTGTACTGTCTTTCAATTGTGCAATATTCTCCACTAGGGTTGGATTGAGATTGTGTTATATTTGGGCATACATTTGCCATATGATCACTGCCACAGGTGTAACAACGTGTGGTTGAAGTTAACTTGGGTATCTATTTGCCAGAGACTCCTAGTTATTGAACTACCTTCTCAACTAGATCTTCTATGGAACTAGAATGTTTCGAGGATGATTGAGAGGAGCTATTTGAAACTTTGTAGACCTTAGAAAGTTACAATTCATCTACTAAGTTGTCCTCAATGTCTATACATATTCTCACACATTTCTCTAACATTCTGGGTTCCTTCAAGTATACATAGGATGTTAGTTTAGAGCTCAAGAGTCCATCCAAAAAAAAAGATACTTGCTTGGCTTGAGTGGGTATTTCTAGCATTGGGCATCTCTTAATATACTGTCTAAATCTACGTCCTACAAGTCACACTATCTCTTGGGGGGTTTGTTTGTAACTCTAGATTAATGAGGAAGTATTATGCTTGATTCCACTTTTAGAGAATTCCGTGATGAATGATTCTAACAAGTGATGAATATCCCTAAATTGCCTTTGTTACAAAGGCTAGAACCAGGTTAGGGTCGTGTTTCTTAGCAAGAGTCCAAATGCATTGTATTGGGTGAACATATCATCCTCTTGGTCAACTCCTAACACTTGTTTCAACTTAGCAATGTGATCATAGGGATCTCTTGTCCCATAAAAATAACTTTTCATCGATTTCACTAACTGGGTAGGCCTCAATATTCTTGGGTGCCCTTGAGGTCTAAGTAGAGGGAAGTCATCTCTACCACCTCGTAGTCTTGGTTCTCTCGATCTGTCAATTCTATCAATTTCTACTATTGATCGATCTCTTTCTCTCCCATGAGCGAAAATCACCTATGTCATCTCCTTGCTAAATGACTATTGTTCATAGCATCTATCCACTTGCAGCTCATCATGGTTGGAATGTATATCAGTTGGACATTAAAACTAAATTTCTCAATGATGACTTGCATGAAGAAGTGTATGTTGTCCAGCCTCGTGGCTTTGTGCAGAAAGGGCTTGAAAGCCAAGTGTGCAAGTTGCAAAAGGCATTATATGGTTTGAAACAAGCACCACGTGCTTAGTATGACAAGATATATACAATCCAACTGGAGCACCTTATATGTTAATCGTGCAAATGATGTGCTTTTGGTCATTGTTGTGTGTGTTGATGACATGCTGGTCACTAGTCCTCATGAGAAGCATATTACTGATTTTAAGGCTGATCTGCATGCCTCTTTTGAGATGTCAGATTTGGGGCATTTGCATCATTATTTGGGCATTCAGTTTATGCAAGTTGATCGCGGAATACCTTTGTGTCAAAAAAAATATATTGACACATTATTACAACATTTTGGCCTTCAAGACTACAAACCTATTGCCACTCCTATGGAGACAGGTTTACAATCAAGTTTGCATTTGATGTTGTTCTCTATCAGCAGGCTATTGGATGCCTGATTTACTTATGCATTACTCGACTAGATATTCAATTTGTTGTCTCACAAATGAGCAGGTTTATGCATTGCCTAGGTGTCAAGCATTGGCAAACGATTAAACGCATCTTTCACTACTTGAGTGGTACCCTCCTACTTGGATTGTTTTATCCTAAGGGGGCATCATTATCGCCAGATTTACATGCTTTTTTGATAGTGACTGGGCTGGTTGCTATGACGCTCATGTGTCCACTAGTGGTTTTTGCTTCATACTTGGTAGCTCATGCATATCTTGGTTGAGCAATGTAAGCCGCCAGATTAGCATTTGTAATTCTTTACTTTTCATATTCCGCACGAACCGAAAGGTCGTTGCGAAAAGTTGTATCTCTTTATAAACTAATGAAAGGATGCTCTGGTGATGACCAGTAGAATCGCCAGACTGTCTATCTGGGCGATTACGTTCTGTGGAGTTACCGCAGTGTTGTGTTTGAGAAATCTGAGTAGTACTGTCTTTTTTTCATCTTTGTCTTGATTACATTAACTTGCGGTTAGTCCAGTTCCATTAAGTTACGGTAATGAAGTCTGTGTTACGGTAATGAATAAGTCCGGCACTATGTACTGATAAAGTATTAATCTGAGTACGAACAGTAAGTCTGTGAGAGAACGAACCAGAGTATTGACAGTAATTCATAGTAAACAGAGGTTTGAATGTTAATGTACTACGGTGTGGATAAGTTAATTGGGAAAATCAAGTTATAGGGCCTCTGATTATCAGACCCCTACCACTCCCAAGAACCCGAAAGAGTTTAAACGCACCTGTGATGGCAACGCGCGTTTAACACTGGCGCCGTCTGTGGGAAGGTGGCCACAGATTATGAATCGACAGTAAGGTGGAGCAGTACGCAGTTGGTACAGAAGTGATATATGCCGGTTACTCGGTCCGATGAGTCGTATCTGAACTACAGAAGAGACCAACAGCCTTGGGTGGTACCAAAATTGTTAAGGACAACCCCAAGAGGCAAAAGCACAGATCAGTTAAACCCGATCGTCGAAGAAACGAAGTACGTTAGCAGTGATTCCGGTAGCATTCTGGTGGAACATGCTGCAATTCCGATTGATTCCGGTGTGATTTTGGCACAGTTTGTAGAAGGTACAGTAACTTTAGAGTATACAGGTTCGCAGTGTGGAGTTGACCTGACACCGTCTGGTCAGGATTCGAACCTCTCTGAGAATAGAGGTGTGTTGTCAAGCGAGACCATTGCTGGTGAAAGAATACCCTGGTTTGGGGAAAGTTCGGTGACAGTGTGATACTTCCTAGTGAATCTTCATTCCGGGCACCACTGTTCGGGGTAAGCTTGCCTACATTTGATACCAAAGAAGAGGATAGGCTATTCGAATTGGAGATCCAAAAGAGGTTGAGCGCTATTTTCGAACCGGAAGTGAGAAGCCTAACCATACAGACTCCGAAGGACCAGAAACACCTCCTCAAAACTCAGGAGATAGTAACAGTACCACTACAAGCACCGTGAGTGGACAACAACAACAACGTCAACAACAACAACAACAACAACAACAGCAGCAACAACAACAGCCACTTCCACCTCGACCGATTCCAAGAGGAGTAACATACACCAAGTTCGGTGGATTTCCAGGTGACGATCCTGATGCCCATGTACGCACCTTTGAAATAAGTTATGCAGTGCTTAACCATCCACCCGATCCGGCATACAAGGCCATCGTATTTCACTCAACTTTAAATAATGAAGCAGCAAGATGGTTAACAGAGTATGATTTCAATCATTTTGTTACCTATGAGGCGGTAAGGGATGCGTTTTTGCAGAGGTTTCGGTTGAAGAAGAACCCTGCCAAAACCTTCGATTACTTGTAGAACAATAAACAAAAGCTGCACCAGACTGTGCAGGAATATGCCACATTGTTTAGAACTCAGTTAAGACAACTACCGTTGGTACATGCCAACCTGCCGGATGATGTGATAACTCAGTGGTTTATCAATGAGTTAACCCCACAATTAAGACAAATTGTGATCATCCGTTGTGTGGGAGCTATGACACTGGATGCGGTTATTGCGATGGCCCTGCAACTTGAGCATAAGGTGGGAGGATTTACTAAGGATTTGGAGTGGCTGAAAGCCAGTAAAAATGTTGCAGAGGATCTGGTTAAACAGATGTACTACACTAAGTGCAAAAATCTGGGGCACACCAGTGCTACCTGTGCCCTTAACCAGATGTATTGCACCATATGCAATCTCAATGGTCACTCAACAGAAAATTGTGCATATAACACCAAAGTGCAGGGACAAGCAACTGTAAATGTCATTATACAAGAACCAGGGCAGCCAGCCACCCATTATGTGCCACCGCAGATGCGAAACAATAAGCCATAAGGATATAGGAATTATCGGGATAGCGGAATACCAAGTTCAATGCAAATCGCTGGCAGACAGGTACATCACAGGAAGGTACTTCCTTATCACCACCTCGATGTCATTTTTGCGGTGAGCTTGGGCACATCTGAAGATTCTGCAAGGATGCAGCCGAATATGATCAAAGGAAGAAAGAGCGTCAGAACCCGATGACCAACATGGTCTATATTTCACCACTAGAAACACAAGCCGCAGTGGTCCAGACAAGATCCGATAAACAGTTGTAACCAGGAGCTGAGGTGTTTGAACCTGGCATCTGTGAACAGCATCGAATGTATACTAAAGCTAACCAATGGACCACCTCACAGGTTCCCCTATCCCAGGCACGAATGCATGAACAAGATTCTACCCCAGTAACAAGCGCATCATCATTAGAATCGGTGAAGAGTATAATTCAAACAGAGCAAGTATGGGATATTCTCTCTAAGGCCTCAATTAGACTCCCCTTGGGATAGCTACTCGCTTTAGTGCCAGGAGTTAGGCAGCAGTTTCAACAACAGGTTAGTCCCGTATCTCCCAGTACTCCGGTGACTGCAACAATCCAATTGGAAACTGATTCTACGGTGGATCATTCTGTTCCCTTAATCATTGTCTGGCATAAAAATCACAAGATTACGCAAGTGCTAATTGATGGTGGTTCTGGCGTGAACATAGCAACTGCAGCCCTCTGCAAGAAGTTAGGGTGGACCCAAATCGAGCCTATTCAATTCTTTGTCAGAATGGCAGATCAATCCTGAGTTCATCCGGTGGGACTCATAAGGAATATCCCAATCACTTTGCAGGGTACCACGTTTAAAATGACTTTTGTAGTCTTAGAACTACCGGAATCTAGTCTCGATTACAATCTCCTTTTTGGTCGACCATGGTTGAAACAGGCTAAAGTTATACAGGATTGGTCAGCACAGGAACTCACTTTCAAAGACAATCACCGTAAATATGTTGTCAAACTCAATGCCATTCAACCTTGCGAACTTCATGCCCGACCATATGTAGCAGAGCCGGTCCACATGTTAGATGGCTTATCTGACGATGAACAAGAAGCATTTCTGAAGAACAATGAAGATCTGATTTCCTTAGGTACTGTAGACCTGCAATCAGTAGCGGACACTTGGAGTCCGGCCGCATGTACATTTATTCTCGTGACAGGAGAGGTGGATGCAGATGATAATGATGTTATGGATGGAGCCACTTTGCAACAATTCTTACAGGCATCTGATGATCCAGGGAAACCTCGTCAATTCTATGTCCCGAAAGACCAGTTAATAACCTACAATTTGGGTGATGAAGTGCACTCGCGACCTGTTAAGATTAAGGCTGGATTGTTCGAGGAATTTCAAGCAGATTTAATCCGACTCTTGCGTGAGTTTTCTGATGTTTTTGCCTGGGATTACTGCGATATGAAGGGTCTGGATCCACGGATCTATCAACATCGGGTTGTGCTGAAGCCAGAAGCGAAGTCAATTAAACAGTCTAGTTACCGAATGAACCCCAATTATGCAGCACAGGTTAAAGCAGAACTCAATCGCCTATTAAAGGTGGGATTCATTGTACCCATTGAGCACGCTGAATGGATCTCCCTGATTGTGATTGTACCAAAAAAAAACAAGCAGCTCCGAATATGTGTAGATTACCAGAAATTGAATGTAGCCACGGTACCTGATCCATTTCCTCTTCCCTTTCTCGATACAATGCTAGACGGAGTGGCCGGACATGAAATGTACTCCTTTTTGGATGGTTACAGTGGTTATAACCAGGTCCGAATGGCTGAGCAAGATATACCGAAAACAGCCTTTATTACGAATTGGGATGTGTACGCTTGTACAGTCATGTGGTTTGGTTTAAGAAATGCTCCAAGCACATTTCAGCGGTGTATGCAGGAAATCTTTTCACCTTACCTCACTTCTTTTATGCAAGTATACTTAGATGATTTTTCCTTATTCAGCAAGATTGTGGCACACCTGTATCATTTACGGTGTTGTTTTGAGAAATGCCGAGAATACCGACTCTGCTTGAACCCGACTAAATCTGTCTTTACGGTTTCGTGTGGTAAACTCCTTGGCCATATTATTTTTGCACAAGGCATACAAGTTGATCCAGATAAAGTTGTAGCTGTGTTGGAAGCACCTGTGCCTACCACGCCGAAAGCAGTGATGCACTTCCTGGGTCAAATCCGGTGGCATGGTCGACATTTATGGTGGTTAGCTCATCTCGCCACACCACTTACTCGACTCATGACACGCACTCCACGACAGTTCGAATGAACCCCAGAATGTCAAACTGCATTCGATCGTCTAAAAGGATTATTGACGCAGGCTCCAATTCTGCAACCTCCTGATTGGGAATGCCCATTTCATGTTTTTGTAGACGCATCAGATATAGCCATTGGAAGTGTTTTAATGCAGCAATCTGATAAGTGGTTCCGGTCTGTCTATTATGCAAGTCGTCGACTCGCTCCTGCTGAAAGGAATTATTCAGTGACTGAAAGAGAATGTCTCGGTTTAGTGTATTCTGTAAAGAAATTCTGGCATTATTTGTTAGGCCGAAAATTCACCTTTCATGTAGATCATGCTGCACTGGTGTATCTGGTCCGACAACAGCATTTAGGTGGTCGCTTAGCGCATTGGGTTCTATTGTTACAAGAGTTCGATTATGAAGTGATTCATCGACCCGACACTGCACATGCATTAGCAGATTTCCTCTCTCGATTGGATTTCGGTGAAGCTCCGGTGGGCATTGATGACACCACACCAGCAATTTACATTACTGAACGGACTAGTGACGAATCTACAAAACCTCCTGTGACACCTACCTACTATGATCAGTTATTAACCTTTCTTACTGATGGATGTCTTCCCCCTCAAACTTCTCCTGCGATGAGGCGAAAAATTACAGTTTACAGTCGCAGATTTCGGTTGATTGCCGGATAGTTGTACTACATGGATCATACTGGTGTTTTGCTTTGTTGTATTCCTCCACATGAAGTAAAATCGGTTATTGCTATGGCACATTCAATAGCTTCCGGTGGACATTTTGCAGCAGATTTAACGCACCGAAAAATTCTGCAAAGTGGGCTCTGGTGGCCTACTATGCATAAAGACGTGACTCAGTTTGTGCAGCAGTGTGACACTTGTCAGCGATCTGGGCAGCCTTTACAACACCACTTCTTCCCTCTACAACCTGTATTACCTTTGGAACCTTTTCAGAAATGGTGTCTTGATTTTATTGGACCAATCACACCTCCAGCAATCCTTAGCAACAATCGCTACATTCTGACCTGCACAGATTATGCTACCAGATGGGCAGAAGCTTGGGCCTTACGGTTCGCCACAGCTATTTCGGTGGCAAAATGGCTGATGAAGGATGTTTTCCCGCGTTATGGATTACCTCTAGAACTTGTGACAAATCAAGGAACACACTTTGTCAACAATTTAATGCGAGTACTAACACACTCTTTTCAAATTCTGCATAAATTCAGTTCACCGTACTATCCTCGTGCCAATGGATTGGCGGAAAGCACTAATAAGACCTTGTTAAGTATGCTACGCAAATTGGTTGTGGAATCACCAGAAAGATAGGATCAGTTATTACCTGTAGTCTTATGGGCATACCGGACTACATATAAAGTAGCAACCGGACTGACTCCTTTCAAGCTTGCCTATGGACTGGAAGCAATAGCGCGAATGGAAATTATAGTGCCAAGCTTACGCGTGGCCATTACTCAGAAATTGTTACCTGAAGACTCTTTACCATTTCGGTTGGACACACTAAGAGATTTGGATGAACATCGCTAGGAAAGTTTGTTGGTCCTTCAAGAAGTGCAGTTGCGGCAAGCTCATACTCATGATCGGTATCTCAAAACTCCAGTTTTTATGAAGGGTCAGCTTGTGCTATTTTACAATGCTAAAGCAAATTGTGTGGCTGGAAAATTCAAATTACGGTGGTTTGGCCCTTACCAGATCAGTGACCAAGTGGGCCCAACTACTTTTTGGTTGACAACTTTGACCGGAGTTCCTCTTCCTAAAGTAATCAATGGTTCAAAGTTGCGGTCGTATCATCAAGCACCTGATTCTCACTGACGTGTTCTTCGTTTTTCTGCGTGTTATTTACTTTCTTTTTATTTTTGCATGTTAGTTGAATAAGCCTGTAAATATCCTTGTTTTGATATCTAATTATGATTAAAAGCCGCCATGTATTATCGATCTGCACATGCATGCACACCATAGTTATGAAGGTTATCATCTCAACACCGCACGATGATTAAGGTTTTCGATCGCCTCCCATTGCCAAGTATCTACTTAATCTTCTTCTTTTTGTTGTTAATCACTATTGTGTTTGTGTGCTCTGTGTGCTTTGTGTTTTCTGTGATCACTGTGTATTCGTGTCTTTGTGTTTTCGCGTACACATCATGGAAGCTTTAGCAAATTTTGCTACCTTCCGTGACGGACTACCTCAAGACATGAGTGAATTCTTGCGTATCTGAGGTTTGTCAAATTTTGCTGAATTGCTTTGGCATTCAGTGGAATGTCATCCATATTACGCACAAATTATTGCTTCAATTGCCACCACTCCTGCTACGGAACAGAGTTGGCCAATTACATGTTTACCATCTCGTGTAGTAATCACCTTAGAGTCATTTGCTGCAGCTTTCCGACTCTCTCTGGAAGGACGAGAGAATGGTCCTAACCTTCCGATAGCTACTATGGTTGAATTGTTCCCAAGATACTCATCGAATGAGTACGCTATCTTGTGTCGCCCTGATCTTGAACGAACAGCTTTGCAATTCTTAGTGGCCATATTGAATCTACAGAAATGCACTTACAGGATTTCACGCCCGTTCTACTCAATGATTGACATGGCTTCTCGGGAGCCTGTTAATTTTGCTTCCTATTATTTCCGGCGCATTCACCGTGAATGCGTTACGGTCATTAAGCATGTTAACAAAGGAGATCTGCCGCGTTCCCGTCTTCCGCACATCCTTACTTTTTTGTTTCCGGCCCTCCAAGCAACGCAACCGCCTCCAAATGCTCCAATCTTATACCATAAAGAATCTACCCAAGTACTCGAAGATACCAAAGAGGATGATGAAGATCTCTTCCAGCTTCTCCACCGGAAACGTAGACGGATAAGTCCCTCGGAAAGTCAAGTAGAAGGCTCCACCGCCGGGCAGGAGGAAGAAACCTTTCATGACACCGCCACTTCAATTCATATTGAATCTTCTGGTCAATCTTCTCTGGATAACCAGCAGGACCAAAGTGTTTCTACTGCCGACTCTGACGCAATTTCTTCTAAGGAAGAATCTCAGCAGCAGACTCAGGTGGATGTGCAAAACATTGTTGCAGAAATATTAACTGAAGTAATCACCTTGGTCGCAGATGTAATTGACCGGAATGAAGTGAATACACAGCAGCTTACTGGAATCGTATTGGTCCCCAACACTCTTCTACCCACTCCTCCACCCATTCCTCCGATTGAACCCATTGTCCCTATTTCACCCATTGTTCCTGAAGAACCTGCTACTTCTTCTTCTTCCCCTAATTATTCTCCACCCTCTTCTCATCACCTCTTGTCAGCCTCGTCATCCCAACCACTCCCTCCTCTTTTTCCTCCGATACCTATGTTTACAGAATTAGAATCGATGGGACGTATGCTGATCCATTTGTCGCAGCAACTACCAGTGCAGATGAAGGAGGTTACTGATAATATCCGACATGAATTACAACACCAAGTTGATGTCCTTGAAGCAGATATTACTCCACTCCAAGAAGAGGTAGATGTAGTAAAGGCCGAAAATCATGCTCTGCACGAACAGATTCAACAGCTCCAAGCTCGACTTGCTGAACAGGAATCGTTGATCAGCCAGAGAGATGCTGCGTTAGTTGAGATACAAGCCAAAGATGAATTATTAAGTGCTGCTGATGCGTTCATCAGTTAAAACAGTTCGTCCAGGATAAAGAAGATGCTCGTATAGCGCTCGGGAATTTATTAGAAGAAACGCGAGTTCAACTAGATGAAGTTGTGCAGAAAGGACAAGAAATGGCAGATTTTGCAAAGCAAACTAATATTGAACTCCAACTCGCAAACGCCAATCTGTTTGAGGCAAATTCTGCTCTTAAAGCTCAGATGAATTCAACCAATCAATTGCAGAAGGAGATAACAGGGATAAGAAAAGAAAGAGATGCATATTACCGAACAATTCAATATCAGGCTCAGGAATTGGAGAGAAGAGAAAAGCAGCTTGGTTGTCAAGCAGAAAGATTATCTAGAATTGATAAACAAATTCAACACATGAAATTGAGCCGTGATGCAGCCCTGGCGAACGATTTTTACTCACAGGAGGCATTTTTGCAGACGCAAGCTGAAATTTTGATGAGTCAAGTAATTACTGCAAGTTCTGTTCGTACTGACGCCTAGTTAGTCGAACCAAACACTTTAAAGAAAATGCTGGATAGTTCGAAGCAGAAAATTGCCAGAACCTTTAAATTAGCCCGAACTATGTACATCTAGGGTATAGTCGATGAGCCCTAAAAGTTTTGTATCATTGCGGGTTCAAGTCCACCGTGCGTGCCAGTGTAAGCCGCTGGATTGGCATTTGTAATTCTTTACTTTTCGTATTCCGCACGAATCGAAAAGTCATTGCAAAAAGTTGTATCTCTTTATAAACTAATGAAAGGACGCTCCGGTGATGACCAGCAGAATTGCCAGACTGTCTGTCTGGGCGATTACGTTCTGTGGAGTTACCCCGATGTTGTGTTTGAGAAATCTGAGTAGTACCGTCTTTTTTTCATCTTTGTCTTGATTACATTAACTTGCGGTTAGTCCAGTTCCATTAAGTTACGGTAATGAAGTCTGTGTTACGGTAATGAATAACTCCGGCACTACGTACTGAGAAAGTATTAATCTGAGTACAACAGTAAGTCTGTGAGAGAACGAACCAGAGTATTGACAGTAATTCGTAGTAAACAAAGGTTTGAATGTTAATGTACTACGGTGTGGATAAGTTAATTGGGAAAATCAAGTTATAGGGCCTCTGATTATCAGACCCCTACCACTCCCAAGAACCCGAAAGAGTTTAAACGTGCCTGTGACGGCAACGCGCGTTTAAGAGCAAGAAGTAGCCTACTCTGGCCACTTCTAGTTATGAGGCTAAGTATAGGGTAGCTTTCACAGCGACTCTTGAGTGTGTGTGGCTCAGATGCCTTATGGTTGATTTGGGTGTTGGTCAGTCTTTTGCCACCACCATCTTCACTAACAGTCAGAGCACATTGGCAGTTGCAAGGAACCCTATGTTGCATGCTCGCACTAAGAACATTGAGGTGCACTATCATTATGTCAGTGAGAGGTTCTTTGTGTCTGTTAATGTACCGGATAGTTTTGTTGGGGCCTATAATAATGAGGCTAAGGATTCTATTGACCTAGGTATCTACTTGGTTGGGGATACGCCTGTGGGTAGTTCTATCGGACCACTTGTTTGTTGTACGAACAGTCTTGTGCAGTACGATTAGTGTACTGTCTTTCAATTGTGCAATATTCTCCACTAGGGTTGGATTGAGATTGTGTTATATTTGGGCATACATTTGCCATATGATCACTGCCACAGGTGTAACAACGTGTGGTTGAAGTTAACTTGGGTATCTATTTGCCAGAGACTCCTAGTTATTGAACTACCTTCTCAACTAGATCTTCTATGGAACTAGAATGTTTCGAGGATGATTGAGAGGAGCTATTTGAAACTTTGTAGACCTTAGAAAGTTACAATTCATCTACTAAGTTGTCCTCAATGTCTATACATATTCTCACACATTTCTCTAACATTCTGGGTTCCTTCAAGTATACATAGGATGTTAGTTTAGAGCTCAAGAGTCCATCCAAAAAAAAAGATACTTGCTTGGCTTGAGTGGGTATTTCTAGCATTGGGCATCTCTTAATATACTGTCTAAATCTACGTCCTACAAGTCACACTATCTCTTGGGGGGTTTGTTTGTAACTCTAGATTAATGAGGAAGTATTATGCTTGATTCCACTTTTAGAGAATTCCGTGATGAATGATTCTAACAAGTGATGAATATCCCTAAATTGCCTTTGTTACAAAGGCTAGAACCAGGTTAGGGTCGTGTTTCTTAGCAAGAGTCCAAATGCATTGTATTGGGTGAACATATCATCCTCTTGGTCAACTCCTAACACTTGTTTCAACTTAGCAATGTGATCATAGGGATCTCTTGTCCCATAAAAATAACTTTTCATCGATTTCACTAACTGGGTAGGCCTCAATATTCTTGGGTGCCCTTGAGGTCTAAGTAGAGGGAAGTCATCTCTACCACCTCGTAGTCTTGGTTCTCTCGATCTGTCAATTCTATCAATTTCTACTATTGATCGATCTCTTTCTCTCCCATGAGCGAAAATCACCTATGTCATCTCCTTGCTAAATGACTATTGTTCATAGCATCTATCCACTTGCAGCTCATCATGGTTGGAATGTATATCAGTTGGACATTAAAACTAAATTTCTCAATGATGACTTGCATGAAGAAGTGTATGTTGTCCAGCCTCGTGGCTTTGTGCAGAAAGGGCTTGAAAGCCAAGTGTGCAAGTTGCAAAAGGCATTATATGGTTTGAAACAAGCACCACGTGCTTAGTATGACAAGATATATACAATCCAACTGGAGCACCTTATATGTTAATCGTGCAAATGATGTGCTTTTGGTCATTGTTGTGTGTGTTGATGACATGCTGGTCACTAGTCCTCATGAGAAGCATATTACTGATTTTAAGGCTGATCTGCATGCCTCTTTTGAGATGTCAGATTTGGGGCATTTGCATCATTATTTGGGCATTCAGTTTATGCAAGTTGATCGCGGAATACCTTTGTGTCAAAAAAAATATATTGACACATTATTACAACATTTTGGCCTTCAAGACTACAAACCTATTGCCACTCCTATGGAGACAGGTTTACAATCAAGTTTGCATTTGATGTTGTTCTCTATCAGCAGGCTATTGGATGCCTGATTTACTTATGCATTACTCGACTAGATATTCAATTTGTTGTCTCACAAATGAGCAGGTTTATGCATTGCCTAGGTGTCAAGCATTGGCAAACGATTAAACGCATCTTTCACTACTTGAGTGGTACCCTCCTACTTGGATTGTTTTATCCTAAGGGGGCATCATTATCGCCAGATTTACATGCTTTTTTGATAGTGACTGGGCTGGTTGCTATGACGCTCATGTGTCCACTAGTGGTTTTTGCTTCATACTTGGTAGCTCATGCATATCTTGGTTGAGCAATGTAAGCCGCCAGATTAGCATTTGTAATTCTTTACTTTTCATATTCCGCACGAACCGAAAGGTCGTTGCGAAAAGTTGTATCTCTTTATAAACTAATGAAAGGATGCTCTGGTGATGACCAGTAGAATCGCCAGACTGTCTATCTGGGCGATTACGTTCTGTGGAGTTACCGCAGTGTTGTGTTTGAGAAATCTGAGTAGTACTGTCTTTTTTTCATCTTTGTCTTGATTACATTAACTTGCGGTTAGTCCAGTTCCATTAAGTTACGGTAATGAAGTCTGTGTTACGGTAATGAATAAGTCCGGCACTATGTACTGATAAAGTATTAATCTGAGTACGAACAGTAAGTCTGTGAGAGAACGAACCAGAGTATTGACAGTAATTCATAGTAAACAGAGGTTTGAATGTTAATGTACTACGGTGTGGATAAGTTAATTGGGAAAATCAAGTTATAGGGCCTCTGATTATCAGACCCCTACCACTCCCAAGAACCCGAAAGAGTTTAAACGCACCTGTGATGGCAACGCGCGTTTAACACTGGCGCCGTCTGTGGGAAGGTGGCCACAGATTATGAATCGACAGTAAGGTGGAGCAGTACGCAGTTGGTACAGAAGTGATATATGCCGGTTACTCGGTCCGATGAGTCGTATCTGAACTACAGAAGAGACCAACAGCCTTGGGTGGTACCAAAATTGTTAAGGACAACCCCAAGAGGCAAAAGCACAGATCAGTTAAACCCGATCGTCGAAGAAACGAAGTACGTTAGCAGTGATTCCGGTAGCATTCTGGTGGAACATGCTGCAATTCCGATTGATTCCGGTGTGATTTTGGCACAGTTTGTAGAAGGTACAGTAACTTTAGAGTATACAGGTTCGCAGTGTGGAGTTGACCTGACACCGTCTGGTCAGGATTCGAACCTCTCTGAGAATAGAGGTGTGTTGTCAAGCGAGACCATTGCTGGTGAAAGAATACCCTGGTTTGGGGAAAGTTCGGTGACAGTGTGATACTTCCTAGTGAATCTTCATTCCGGGCACCACTGTTCGGGGTAAGCTTGCCTACATTTGATACCAAAGAAGAGGATAGGCTATTCGAATTGGAGATCCAAAAGAGGTTGAGCGCTATTTTCGAACCGGAAGTGAGAAGCCTAACCATACAGACTCCGAAGGACCAGAAACACCTCCTCAAAACTCAGGAGATAGTAACAGTACCACTACAAGCACCGTGAGTGGACAACAACAACAACGTCAACAACAACAACAACAACAACAGCAGCAACAACAACAGCCACTTCCACCTCGACCGATTCCAAGAGGAGTAACATACACCAAGTTCGGTGGATTTCCAGGTGACGATCCTGATGCCCATGTACGCACCTTTGAAATAAGTTATGCAGTGCTTAACCATCCACCCGATCCGGCATACAAGGCCATCGTATTTCACTCAACTTTAAATAATGAAGCAGCAAGATGGTTAACAGAGTATGATTTCAATCATTTTGTTACCTATGAGGCGGTAAGGGATGCGTTTTTGCAGAGGTTTCGGTTGAAGAAGAACCCTGCCAAAACCTTCGATTACTTGTAGAACAATAAACAAAAGCTGCACCAGACTGTGCAGGAATATGCCACATTGTTTAGAACTCAGTTAAGACAACTACCGTTGGTACATGCCAACCTGCCGGATGATGTGATAACTCAGTGGTTTATCAATGAGTTAACCCCACAATTAAGACAAATTGTGATCATCCGTTGTGTGGGAGCTATGACACTGGATGCGGTTATTGCGATGGCCCTGCAACTTGAGCATAAGGTGGGAGGATTTACTAAGGATTTGGAGTGGCTGAAAGCCAGTAAAAATGTTGCAGAGGATCTGGTTAAACAGATGTACTACACTAAGTGCAAAAATCTGGGGCACACCAGTGCTACCTGTGCCCTTAACCAGATGTATTGCACCATATGCAATCTCAATGGTCACTCAACAGAAAATTGTGCATATAACACCAAAGTGCAGGGACAAGCAACTGTAAATGTCATTATACAAGAACCAGGGCAGCCAGCCACCCATTATGTGCCACCGCAGATGCGAAACAATAAGCCATAAGGATATAGGAATTATCGGGATAGCGGAATACCAAGTTCAATGCAAATCGCTGGCAGACAGGTACATCACAGGAAGGTACTTCCTTATCACCACCTCGATGTCATTTTTGCGGTGAGCTTGGGCACATCTGAAGATTCTGCAAGGATGCAGCCGAATATGATCAAAGGAAGAAAGAGCGTCAGAACCCGATGACCAACATGGTCTATATTTCACCACTAGAAACACAAGCCGCAGTGGTCCAGACAAGATCCGATAAACAGTTGTAACCAGGAGCTGAGGTGTTTGAACCTGGCATCTGTGAACAGCATCGAATGTATACTAAAGCTAACCAATGGACCACCTCACAGGTTCCCCTATCCCAGGCACGAATGCATGAACAAGATTCTACCCCAGTAACAAGCGCATCATCATTAGAATCGGTGAAGAGTATAATTCAAACAGAGCAAGTATGGGATATTCTCTCTAAGGCCTCAATTAGACTCCCCTTGGGATAGCTACTCGCTTTAGTGCCAGGAGTTAGGCAGCAGTTTCAACAACAGGTTAGTCCCGTATCTCCCAGTACTCCGGTGACTGCAACAATCCAATTGGAAACTGATTCTACGGTGGATCATTCTGTTCCCTTAATCATTGTCTGGCATAAAAATCACAAGATTACGCAAGTGCTAATTGATGGTGGTTCTGGCGTGAACATAGCAACTGCAGCCCTCTGCAAGAAGTTAGGGTGGACCCAAATCGAGCCTATTCAATTCTTTGTCAGAATGGCAGATCAATCCTGAGTTCATCCGGTGGGACTCATAAGGAATATCCCAATCACTTTGCAGGGTACCACGTTTAAAATGACTTTTGTAGTCTTAGAACTACCGGAATCTAGTCTCGATTACAATCTCCTTTTTGGTCGACCATGGTTGAAACAGGCTAAAGTTATACAGGATTGGTCAGCACAGGAACTCACTTTCAAAGACAATCACCGTAAATATGTTGTCAAACTCAATGCCATTCAACCTTGCGAACTTCATGCCCGACCATATGTAGCAGAGCCGGTCCACATGTTAGATGGCTTATCTGACGATGAACAAGAAGCATTTCTGAAGAACAATGAAGATCTGATTTCCTTAGGTACTGTAGACCTGCAATCAGTAGCGGACACTTGGAGTCCGGCCGCATGTACATTTATTCTCGTGACAGGAGAGGTGGATGCAGATGATAATGATGTTATGGATGGAGCCACTTTGCAACAATTCTTACAGGCATCTGATGATCCAGGGAAACCTCGTCAATTCTATGTCCCGAAAGACCAGTTAATAACCTACAATTTGGGTGATGAAGTGCACTCGCGACCTGTTAAGATTAAGGCTGGATTGTTCGAGGAATTTCAAGCAGATTTAATCCGACTCTTGCGTGAGTTTTCTGATGTTTTTGCCTGGGATTACTGCGATATGAAGGGTCTGGATCCACGGATCTATCAACATCGGGTTGTGCTGAAGCCAGAAGCGAAGTCAATTAAACAGTCTAGTTACCGAATGAACCCCAATTATGCAGCACAGGTTAAAGCAGAACTCAATCGCCTATTAAAGGTGGGATTCATTGTACCCATTGAGCACGCTGAATGGATCTCCCTGATTGTGATTGTACCAAAAAAAAACAAGCAGCTCCGAATATGTGTAGATTACCAGAAATTGAATGTAGCCACGGTACCTGATCCATTTCCTCTTCCCTTTCTCGATACAATGCTAGACGGAGTGGCCGGACATGAAATGTACTCCTTTTTGGATGGTTACAGTGGTTATAACCAGGTCCGAATGGCTGAGCAAGATATACCGAAAACAGCCTTTATTACGAATTGGGATGTGTACGCTTGTACAGTCATGTGGTTTGGTTTAAGAAATGCTCCAAGCACATTTCAGCGGTGTATGCAGGAAATCTTTTCACCTTACCTCACTTCTTTTATGCAAGTATACTTAGATGATTTTTCCTTATTCAGCAAGATTGTGGCACACCTGTATCATTTACGGTGTTGTTTTGAGAAATGCCGAGAATACCGACTCTGCTTGAACCCGACTAAATCTGTCTTTACGGTTTCGTGTGGTAAACTCCTTGGCCATATTATTTTTGCACAAGGCATACAAGTTGATCCAGATAAAGTTGTAGCTGTGTTGGAAGCACCTGTGCCTACCACGCCGAAAGCAGTGATGCACTTCCTGGGTCAAATCCGGTGGCATGGTCGACATTTATGGTGGTTAGCTCATCTCACCACACCACTTACTCGACTCATGACACGCACTCCACGACAGTTCGAATGAACCCCAGAATGTCAAACTGCATTCGATCGTCTAAAAGGATTATTGACGCAGGCTCCAATTCTGCAACCTCCTGATTGGGAATGCCCATTTCATGTTTTTGTAGACGCATCAGATATAGCCATTGGAAGTGTTTTAATGCAGCAATCTGATAAGTGGTTCCGGTCTGTCTATTATGCAAGTCGTCGACTCGCTCCTGCTGAAAGGAATTATTCAGTGACTGAAAGAGAATGTCTCGGTTTAGTGTATTCTGTAAAGAAATTCTGGCATTATTTGTTAGGCCGAAAATTCACCTTTCATGTAGATCATGCTGCACTGGTGTATCTGGTCCGACAACAGCATTTAGGTGGTCGCTTAGCGCATTGGGTTCTATTGTTACAAGAGTTCGATTATGAAGTGATTCATCGACCCGACACTGCACATGCATTAGCAGATTTCCTCTCTCGATTGGATTTCGGTGAAGCTCCGGTGGGCATTGATGACACCACACCAGCAATTTACATTACTGAACGGACTAGTGACGAATCTACAGAACCTCCTGTGACACCTACCTACTATGATCAGTTATTAACCTTTCTTACTGATGGATGTCTTCCCCCTCAAACTTCTCCTGCGATGAGGCGAAAAATTACAGTTTACAGTCGCAGATTTCGGTTGATTGCCGGATAGTTGTACTACATGGATCATACTGGTGTTTTGCTTTGTTGTATTCCTCCACATGAAGTAAAATCGGTTATTGCTATGGCACATTCAATAGCTTCCGGTGGACATTTTGCAGCAGATTTAACGCACCGAAAAATTCTGCAAAGTGGGCTCTGGTGGCCTACTATGCATAAAGACGTGACTCAGTTTGTGCAGCAGTGTGACACTTGTCAGCGATCTGGGCAGCCTTTACAACACCACTTCTTCCCTCTACAACCTGTATTACCTTTGGAACCTTTTCAGAAATGGTGTCTTGATTTTATTGGACCAATCACACCTCCAGCAATCCTTAGCAACAATCGCTACATTCTGACCTGCACAGATTATGCTACCAGATGGGCAGAAGCTTGGGCCTTACGGTTCGCCACAGCTGTTTCGGTGGCAAAATGGCTGATGAAGGATGTTTTCCCGCGTTATGGATTACCTCTAGAACTTGTGACAAATCAAGGAACACACTTTGTCAACAATTTAATGCGAGTACTAACACACTCTTTTCAAATTCTGCATAAATTCAGTTCACCGTACTATCCTCGTGCCAATGGATTGGCGGAAAGCACTAATAAGACCTTGTTAAGTATGCTACACAAATTGGTTGTGGAATCACCAGAAAGATAGGATCAGTTATTACCTGTAGTCTTATGGGCATACCGGACTACATATAAAGTAGCAACCGGACTGACTCCTTTCAAGCTTGCCTATGGACTGGAAGCAATAGCGCGAATGGAAATTATAGTGCCAAGCTTACGCGTGGCCATTACTCAGAAATTGTTACCTGAAGACTCTTTACCATTTCGGTTGGACACACTAAGAGATTTGGATGAACATCGCTAGGAAAGTTTGTTGGTCCTTCAAGAAGTGCAGTTGCGGCAAGCTCATACTCATGATCGGTATCTCAAAACTCCAGTTTTTATGAAGGGTCAGCTTGTGCTATTTTACAATGCTAAAGCAAATTGTGTGGCTGGAAAATTCAAATTACGGTGGTTTGGCCCTTACCAGATCAGTGACCAAGTGGGCCCAACTACTTTTTGGTTGACAACTTTGACCGGAGTTCCTCTTCCTAAAGTAATCAATGGTTCAAAGTTGCGGTCGTATCATCAAGCACCTGATTCTCACTGACGTGTTCTTCGTTTTTCTGCGTGTTATTTACTTTCTTTTTATTTTTGCATGTTAGTTGAATAAGCCTGTAAATATCCTTGTTTTGATATCTAATTATGATTAAAAGCCGCCATGTATTATCGATCTGCACATGCATGCACACCATAGTTATGAAGGTTATCATCTCAACACCGCACGATGATTAAGGTTTTCGATCGCCTCCCATTGCCAAGTATCTACTTAATCTTCTTCTTTTTGTTGTTAATCACTATTGTGTTTGTGTGCTCTGTGTGCTTTGTGTTTTCTGTGATCACTGTGTATTCGTGTCTTTGTGTTTTCGCGTACACATCATGGAAGCTTTAGCAAATTTTGCTACCTTCCGTGACGGACTACCTCAAGACATGAGTGAATTCTTGCGTATCTGAGGTTTGTCAAATTTTGCTGAATTGCTTTGGCATTCAGTGGAATGTCATCCATATTACGCACAAATTATTGCTTCAATTGCCACCACTCCTGCTACGGAACAGAGTTGGCCAATTACATGTTTACCATCTCGTGTAGTAATCACCTTAGAGTCATTTGCTGCAGCTTTCCGACTCTCTCTGGAAGGACGAGAGAATGGTCCTAACCTTCCGATAGCTACTATGGTTGAATTGTTCCCAAGATACTCATCGAATGAGTACGCTATCTTGTGTCGCCCTGATCTTGAACGAACAGCTTTGCAATTCTTAGTGGCCATATTGAATCTACAGAAATGCACTTACAGGATTTCACGCCCGTTCTACTCAATGATTGACATGGCTTCTCGGGAGCCTGTTAATTTTGCTTCCTATTATTTCCGGCGCATTCACCGTGAATGCGTTACGGTCATTAAGCATGTTAACAAAGGAGATCTGCCGCGTTCCCGTCTTCCGCACATCCTTACTTTTTTGTTTCCGGCCCTCCAAGCAACGCAACCGCCTCCAAATGCTCCAATCTTATACCATAAAGAATCTACCCAAGTACTCGAAGATACCAAAGAGGATGATGAAGATCTCTTCCAGCTTCTCCACCGGAAACGTAGACGGATAAGTCCCTCGGAAAGTCAAGTAGAAGGCTCCACCGCCGGGCAGGAGGAAGAAACCTTTCATGACACCGCCACTTCAATTCATATTGAATCTTCTGGTCAATCTTCTCTGGATAACCAGCAGGACCAAAGTGTTTCTACTGCCGACTCTGACGCAATTTCTTCTAAGGAAGAATCTCAGCAGCAGACTCAGGTGGATGTGCAAAACATTGTTGCAGAAATATTAACTGAAGTAATCACCTTGGTCGCAGATGTAATTGACCGGAATGAAGTGAATACACAGCAGCTTACTGGAATCGTATTGGTCCCCAACACTCTTCTACCCACTCCTCCACCCATTCCTCCGATTGAACCCATTGTCCCTATTTCACCCATTGTTCCTGAAGAACCTGCTACTTCTTCTTCTTCCCCTAATTATTCTCCACCCTCTTCTCATCACCTCTTGTCAGCCTCGTCATCCCAACCACTCCCTCCTCTTTTTCCTCCGATACCTATGTTTACAGAATTAGAATCGATGGGACGTATGCTGATCCATTTGTCGCAGCAACTACCAGTGCAGATGAAGGAGGTTACTGATAATATCCGACATGAATTACAACACCAAGTTGATGTCCTTGAAGCAGATATTACTCCACTCCAAGAAGAGGTAGATGTAGTAAAGGCCGAAAATCATGCTCTGCACGAACAGATTCAACAGCTCCAAGCTCGACTTGCTGAACAGGAATCGTTGATCAGCCAGAGAGATGCTGCGTTAGTTGAGATACAAGCCAAAGATGAATTATTAAGTGCTGCTGATGCGTTCATCAGTTAAAACAGTTCGTCCAGGATAAAGAAGATGCTCGTATAGCGCTCGGGAATTTATTAGAAGAAACGCGAGTTCAACTAGATGAAGTTGTGCAGAAAGGACAAGAAATGGCAGATTTTGCAAAGCAAACTAATATTGAACTCCAACTCGCAAACGCCAATCTGTTTGAGGCAAATTCTGCTCTTAAAGCTCAGATGAATTCAACCAATCAATTGCAGAAGGAGATAACAGGGATAAGAAAAGAAAGAGATGCATATTACCGAACAATTCAATATCAGGCTCAGGAATTGGAGAGAAGAGAAAAGCAGCTTGGTTGTCAAGCAGAAAGATTATCTAGAATTGATAAACAAATTCAACACATGAAATTGAGCCGTGATGCAGCCCTGGCGAACGATTTTTACTCACAGGAGGCATTTTTGCAGACGCAAGCTGAAATTTTGATGAGTCAAGTAATTACTGCAAGTTCTGTTCGTACTGACGCCTAGTTAGTCGAACCAAACACTTTAAAGAAAATGCTGGATAGTTCGAAGCAGAAAATTGCCAGAACCTTTAAATTAGCCCGAACTATGTACATCTAGGGTATAGTCGATGAGCCCTAAAAGTTTTGTATCATTGCGGGTTCAAGTCCACCGTGCGTGCCAGTGTAAGCCGCTGGATTGGCATTTGTAATTCTTTACTTTTCGTATTCCGCACGAATCGAAAAGTCATTGCAAAAAGTTGTATCTCTTTATAAACTAATGAAAGGACGCTCCGGTGATGACCAGCAGAATTGCCAGACTGTCTGTCTGGGCGATTACGTTCTGTGGAGTTACCCCGATGTTGTGTTTGAGAAATCTGAGTAGTACCGTCTTTTTTTCATCTTTGTCTTGATTACATTAACTTGCGGTTAGTCCAGTTCCATTAAGTTACGGTAATGAAGTCTGTGTTACGGTAATGAATAACTCCGGCACTACGTACTGAGAAAGTATTAATCTGAGTACAACAGTAAGTCTGTGAGAGAACGAACCAGAGTATTGACAGTAATTCGTAGTAAACAAAGGTTTGAATGTTAATGTACTACGGTGTGGATAAGTTAATTGGGAAAATCAAGTTATAGGGCCTCTGATTATCAGACCCCTACCACTCCCAAGAACCCGAAAGAGTTTAAACGTGCCTGTGACGGCAACGCGCGTTTAAGAGCAAGAAGTAGCCTACTCTGGCCACTTCTAGTTATGAGGCTAAGTATAGGGTAGCTTTCACAGCGACTCTTGAGTGTGTGTGGCTCAGATGCCTTATGGTTGATTTGGGTGTTGGTCAGTCTTTTGCCACCACCATCTTCACTAACAGTCAGAGCACATTGGCAGTTGCAAGGAACCCTATGTTGCATGCTCGCACTAAGAACATTGAGGTGCACTATCATTATGTCAGTGAGAGGTTCTTTGATGGAGAGATAAGCTTGGCATATATGCCTACGCAAGAGAACATTGCAGACCTTTTCACGAAGGCTCTACCCAGGGAAAAGTTTGAAGGTTTTTGCAAAGCTTTGGGCTTACTTCCTTTTGTGGATTGATTCCAGATAGCTTGGCACTTCCTTATACATGAGTGCCAGCTCCTTGTTCACCGCATCACTCCCAAGGGGGATTTGTTTATATATTTAGGTAGTGATGTGTGCGAACACACTAGGACTTTGAGGACACTTTTTTCCCTCTTTAGGAGGTTTTTCCCCCCATCTTGTATACACACCTATAGCCCTAACGGGTCACGTATCTTTGTACATTCTAGTGATAATACATTTAGTATTGTTTGTTGTGCTCCAAGCTTCTTCTTCTTCCTTGTGTTGTTTGTGTGCTTCTGCATACGTCAAACTCCAACATTACACCTATCTTGTATATAGACGCGTAACCCTAATAGCTTACCTTTGTACATTTCACACACTTGGTAATGCATTGTATGTTGTGCTCCCAAGTTTCTTCTTCTTCATTATTTTGTTTGTGTGCATTCCCCCACCCAAATCCTAGCAATAATTTTTCAAGCTCTTGTAATGCATAAAATAATGACTAATTTTTCAATATGATTGGAACGCATCATATGATGAAAACAATTATGTAGATGGTGATTGAATGATAATTCTAGTAGGTACATTGAGATAGTGCAGAGTGTTTAACAGTTGCATTACGTTTATCCACAATCACTAAGAATTTAGTATTTTCTTGAGGAAATAGTTTAGAGATGATAACATGAGATGATAAACAAACTGAATGATTTTTAGGAAACAAAAAATATAACTTCAAGTTGATTAAAAGATGAAACAATTAATGAGGACTAGAGGTAATAAAATATTTGATTTGGACCCTAAAAAGGGACAAGGAAAAGAGATGATTGAAGGAGATGACGGTGTTGATCAGAAACGATATGCAAGATTAAGGAAGAGTTGACATTCAAGATATAATATTGTAAGGCGTTTAAAAATAATATATTATAATATATTGTAAGGAGTTTAAAACGAATATTTTGTAAGGAATGTGAAAGAATCATGAAATGATGCATTTTTACAGGATAAAGAGTCCAATCAAAACGTATTTGATGCAATTTATTTGGATCAAAATACAATTCATAGAAATTCTATTTGATTTAAAAAACTGATAAAATTCCTTCCACATTGAAACAAATTTAATAAGCACCTTATGGAGTACAATGAAAAAAGTACAATTTAATAAGCATGAAACATAGAAGATGGAATTCCCTAAAGAAGGGACACTTTGTAACTGTAAACAGCTTTGTTTCCTCCTTGTTTCTCAAAGAAATCCTGCATAAATTTTTTTCTCTACTTTTCCTCTATTTTTTGTGTAATCTCCCATGCATAAATTTTGAGAAAGAAAAGAAAAACATATGATTTCCCTTAATCTTTTTTCTCATTCTATGCCAAAATTGTCTATAAAAATTTTCATGCCTTGTGTATTCGAAGAAATTCGTTTATGCATGATAGTGTTATTTCCTTATTCGTTGTGTCAACCAAATAAACATGATACCGTATAAACAAAGAATAATGATTTAATTAGATATTAATCATATGAAAATGATTAGAAATAGAAAAAGGAATCATAAAGGGAGGCAATGATAAGAATAAAGATATAGGAAAAGAGAAACACAAAGAGAATATATGTGATCGAATTTAACCATAGCTTTACTTATAAGGCACTTTGGCAGAATAATGTAGTGGTACTCCTAGGAGTACTTTGCCATTCTTGCGCACCCTATCACTTAGTCTTAGAGTAGGAAAAAGATAGAAAGATAGCAAAATGATGCACAAGATAGATATCTAGATAGGCAACATGGAAACTCAAGATTTTTGAGGGGTCACACAATGTCACTAACTATGTAAGTATGATTATTGAGGCACCACACAATGCACAAAAAGTGGGATATTGATGGGATTATATCCTTCTTTTATGTAGTGAGGTTCCACTCAAGCATTGGAAATTGAGAATTAGAGGGAGAGAGGTTTGAAGACTAGAGGTGATATCATCATAGGTTCAATGTTTGAGAAGGTGTTCTTAATATCTTTTATTGCTACAGCTTACCTTAATTATCAACAAAGCTACCAGCCAAAATTTATATTATTCAAACTGAATGTTGAAGTTTTTAATGCCCTCAAAAATTTGAACTAGATACCTTTTTATCAACATGAAAAAGAAATCTCTCATTTTTTCCTGATAATTTCACTCTTTTTCTTTAATCATACATGAATTTCCCAACATAAAAGAACTTGATCACTATTATCCAAATGAATATGAACATGTTATTAAAGTTTTTCATTTAAAAATTCATCAATGATATGGAAAGTTCCGCTTATGATTCCCATAAACATATGATTTATTAATTTTCTAGCCAACAAAATAAGGTAGCTATAGAAGAAAGTATGTGCTCACCTTCTGGTTTTTTCCCATTTCAAAAGTTGAACAAATGGATAAAAATATTTTTGCTATTTCCCACCTATTCTTATTATACACTATATGCACTACTCATTCAATGCATGTGATATGTGTTCCTCTTGGCAGTATCATGGAGAAAATCTAAAAAGAGGTTAGATGAGAAGGAGATCCTTAAAACGCACTCAAATATAGAAGAAAATATGAAAAATTCAAATTCAAAAGTAAAAACAGCTTTCTCCATATGCTCCATATGTTCCAAAAAGTCTTGATGTGAGTCTTAGTGAGATTCATATGCTTCAAAAATGTTTCAAAATTTTTCGATGTGAAAATACATTGAAATTTGATGGTGACATGGGAGGTGCGATTTCAAATAATTGTATGTAGTACCTTTTAATTTTATCCTTTCGATATAACTTTTCTTCTATTGTTAGATTTTGGTAGTGATGTGTGTCGACACACTTAGGGCTACTAAGGCAATTTTTTCCCTCTCTAGGAGGTTTTCCTTCCTTGGATTGTATATACGCCTATTGACTTTATGGCTCACTCATCTTTGTATATTCACTTGGTAATATTCAGTATTGTGTTGTTCTCCAAACTTCTTCTTCTTCTTCTTCTTCTTCTTCTTCCTTGCATTGTTTCATGTGCTTCCACAGATTATGAACCCCAAAATTTGGTATTAGAGCAGACCATTGCTTTCTCTAGGGAATCATCCACACCCCTCTGATCACAGTCTCAAAATCACATAAAAATGGATGAGCATACTAGCATGCATGTGTGTATATGTGTGTATATGTAAGCATGCATGTGTGTACATGTATGTGTGTATGTATGCATGTGTAAATGTGTAGATGTGTGTGTGTGTATGTATGCTCTATTTTGCTATGTGTATGTATGCATGTGTGTATATGTGTATGTGTGTGTATGTATGCATGCATGTGTGTATATGTGTATGTATGTGTGTGTATGCATGCATGTGTGTATATGTGTGTGTATGTAAGCATGCATGTGTGTATATGTGTGTGTATGTAAGCATGCATGTGTGTACATGTATGTGTGTATGTATGCATGTGTAAATGTGTAGATGTGTGTGTGTGTATGTGTGTGTGTATGTGTGTGTGTATGTATGCTCTATTTTGCTATGTGTATGTATGCATGCGTGTATATGTGTATGTGTGTGTATGTATGCATGCATGTGTGTATATGTATGCATGCATGTGTGTATATGTGTATGTGTGTGTATGTATGTGTGTGCATGTATGTGTGTATGTGTGTGTATGTGTGTGTATGTGTATGTATGCATATGTGTATATATGTGTGTGTATGTAAGCAATCATGTGTGTACATGTATGTGTGTATGTATGCATGTGTAAATGTGTAGATGTGTGTGTGTATGTATGCTCTATTTTGCTATGTGTATGTATGCATGTGTGTATATGTGTATGTGTGTGTATGTATGTGTGTGCATGTATGTGTGTGTGTATGTGTATGTATGCATATGTGTATATATGTGTGTGTACGTATGTGTGTATGCATGTGTGTGTGTATGTATGCATGTATGTATATTTTTATGTGTGTGTATGCATGCATGTGTGTATATTTGTGTATGTAAGCATGCATGGGTGTATATGTGTGTGTATGTAAGCATGCATGTGTGTACATGTATGTGTGTATGTATGCATGTGTAAATGTGTGTGTGTATGTGTGTGTATGTGTGTGTGTGAATGTATGCTCTATTTTCCTATGTGTATGTATGCATGTGTGTATATGTGTATGTGTGTGTACGTATGCATGTGTAAATGTGTAGATGTGTGTGTGTGTATGTGTGTGTGTATGTATGCTCTATTTTCCTATGTGTATGTATGCATGTGTGTATATGTGTATGTTTGTGTATGTATGCATGTGTAAATGTGTAGATGTGTGTGTGTGTATGTATGCATGTGTAAATGTGTAGATGTGTGTGTGTGTATGTTTGTGTGTATATGTATGCTCTATTTTCCTACCTCTATTTTCCTACCTCTATCTTCCTTTCTTTTCATCATTCTTTATCTCTCACTCTCTCTCTCTCTCTTTATCTCTCTCTCCCTCTCTCTTTCTCTCTCTTTCTGTCTCTCTCTCTTTCCCTCTCTCTCTCATCTCTCTCTCTCTCTTTCTCTCTCTCTTTCTCTCTCTATCAATAGACAATAAAACAATCACTTACAAGTATGTCCCTCTTTTGGATCGTTGTCGTCAAAGTGTAATGTATGTCGTCTATCGTCGAATTCCAAACAATCGTTGCCAACGAAATTCTGCAAAATAAAAAAGAAGAGAAATTATAAGACCTAAAGCATAGAGAAAGACAAAGGCTAACAGTACGCGCACTACTTACCAAGATCTCAGATCTAAACCGAGGGAGAGTGTGTGTGTGTAGAGAGAGAGATCTGTGTGTGTGCGTGTGTGCACAAGACAATGTAGTTCGCAATTTGCTTCGTGCACGCAAGTTCGGCAGAAGACAAACAATACTCAAACACGTGCAAAAAAGTGAAGTTCTGCTCTTGGGTTCCCGGTATGTTTAAAAGTCGGCCTCTGTATGGGCGCCGATATGGGCGTCGATAACTTCCAGTAAATTACCTATGCTTATACCGATGCTCATATCGACGTTTATACCGACGCTAATACCGATGGCTACGGAGCACACCCATGATCCGTTTAAAACAGTCATACCGACGGTCACTTGAGCGTCGGTATCTTTAAGTCAGGTTTTTCGACGTTTATACCGGCGCCACCAGTGACCGTCGGTATAAGCGGCGTCGGTATGCCCCTCATATGTTGTAGTGTTTGCTAGTAGAAATCGGCACTTTAACAATGAAAATATCGCAAGGGAACCACTCCTTCTTGAACTAGTGCTGAAGCACTTCAACGGGAAGCATCGGGCCAAACAAGCATAAAGGAAGAAGAGAAGGTTGGGGAGCTTAACCCGAAGTGGATATGGAAGTGGTATAGAATTGTTGAGAACAAAATATGGGAACCACTTGGAAAGGCACATTTTTTATGTGCAAGACCTACCAAGTACTTACTTCTAAAGCTTAGAAGGCCATTATGTCATTTTCAAATTCTAGAAGAACATGATTTGCTAGTAGAAATCGGCACTTTAACAATGAAAACATCGCAAGGGAACCACTCCTTCTTGAACTAGTGCTGAAGCACTTCAACGGGAAGCATTGGGCCAAACAAGCATAAAGGAAGAAGAGAAGGTTGGGGAGCTTAACCCGAAGTGGATATGGAAGTGGTATAGAATTGTTAAGAACAAAATATGGGAACCACTAGGAAAGGCACATTTTTTATGTGCAAGACTACCAAGTACTTACTTCTAAAGCTTAGAAGGCCATTATGTCATTTTCAAATTCTAGAAGAACATGATTTGCTAGTAGAAATCGGCACTTTAACAATGAAAACATCGCAAGGGAACCACTCCTTCTTGAACTAGTGCTGAAGCACTTCAACCGGAAGCATCGGGCCAAACAAGCATAAAGGAAGAAGAGAAGGTTGGGGAGCTTAACCCGAAGTGGATATGGAAGTGGTATAGAATTGTTAAGAACAAAATATGGGAACCACTCGGAAAGGCACATTTTTTATGTGCAAGACCTACCAAGTACTTACTTCTAAAGCTTAGAAGACCATTATGTCATTTTCAAATTCTAGAAGAACATGATTTGCTAGTAGAAATCGGCACTTTAACAATGAAAACATCGCAAGGGAACCACTCCTTCTTGAACTAGTGCTGAAGCACTTCAACGGGAAGCATCGGGCCAAACAAGCATAAAGGAAGAAGAGAAGGTTGGGGAGCTTAACCCGAAGTGGATATGGAAGTGGTATAGAATTGTTAAGAACAAAATATGGGAACCACTCGGAAAGGCACATTTTTTATGTGCAAGACCTACCAAGTACTTACTTCTAAAGCTTAGAAGGCCATTATGTCATTTTCAAATTCTAGAAGAACATGATTTGCTAGTAGAAATCGGCACTTTAACAATGAAAACATCGCAAGGGAACCACTCCTTCTTGAACTAGTGCTGAAGCACTTCAACGGGAAGCATCGGGCCAAACAAGCATAAAGGAAGAAGAGAAGGTTGGGGAGCTTAACCCGAAGTGGATATGGAAGTGGTATAGAATTGTTAAGAACAAAATATGGGAACCACTTGGAAAGGCACATTTTTTATGTGCAAGACCTACCAAGTACTTACTTCTAAAGCTTAGAAGGCCATTATGTCATTTTCAAATTCTAGAAGAACATGATTTGCTAGTAGAAATTGGCACTTTAACAATGAAAACATCGCAAGGGAACCACTCCTTCTTGAACTAGTGCTGAAGCACTTCAACGGGAAGCATCGGGCCAAACAAGCATAAAGGAAGAAGAGAAGGTTGGGGAGCTTAACCCGAAGTGGATATGGAAGTGGTATAGAATTGTTAAGAACAAAATATGGGAAGCACTCGGAAAGGCACATTTTTTATGTGCAAGACCTACCAAGTACTTACTTCTAAAGCTTAGAAGGCCATTATGTCATTTTCAAATTCTAGAAGAACATGATTTGCTAGTAGAAATCGGCACTTTAACAATGAAAACATCGCAAGGGAACCACTCCTTCTTGAACTAGTGCTGAAGCACTTCAACGGGAAGCATCGGGCCAAACAAGCATAAAGGAAGAAGAGAAGGTTGGGGAGCTTAACCCGAAGTGGATATGGAAGTGGTATAGAATTGTTAAGAACAAAATATGGGAACCACTCGGAAAGGCACATTTTTTATGTGCAAGACCTACCAAGTACTTACTTCTAAAGCTTAGAAGGCCATTATGTCATTTTCAAATTCTAGAAGAACATGATTTGCTAGTAGAAATCGGCACTTTAACAATGAAAACATCGCAAGGGAACCACTGCTTCTTGAACTAGTGCTGAAGCACTTCAACGGGAAGCATCGGGCCAAACAAGCATAAAGGAAGAAGAGAAGGTTGGGGAGCTTAACCCGAAGTGGATATGGAAGTGGTATAGAATTGTTAAGAACAAAATCTGGGAACCACTTGGAAAGGCACATTTTTTATGTGCAAGACCTACCAAGTACTTACTTCTAAAGCTTAGAAGGCCATTATGTCATTTTCAAATTCTAGAAGAACATGATTTGCTAGTAGAAATCGGCACTTTAACAATGAAAACATCGCAAGGGAACCACTCCTTCTTGAACTAGTGCTGAAGCACTTCAACGGGAAGCATCGGGCCAAACAAGCATAAAGGAAGAAGAGAAGGTTGGGGAGCTTAACCCGAAGTGGATATGGAAGTGGTATAGAATTGTTAAGAACAAAATATGGGAACCACTCGGAAAGGCACATTTTTTATGTGCAAGACCTACCAAGTACTTACTTCTAAAGCTTAGAAGGCCATTATGTCATTTTCAAATTCTAGAAGAACATGATTTGCTAGTAGAAATCGGCACTTTAACAATGAAAACATCGCAAGGGAACCACTCCTTCTTGAACTAGTGTTGAAGCACTTCAACGGGAAGCATCGGGCCAAACAAGCATAAAGGAAGAAGAGAAGGTTGGGGAGCTTAACCCGAAGTGGATATGGAAGTGGTATAGAATTGTTAAGAACAAAATATGGGAACCACTCGGAAAGGCACATTTTTTATGTGCAAGACCTACCAAGTACTTACTTCTAAAGCTTAGAAGGCCATTATGTCATTTTCAAATTCTAGAAGAACATGATTTGCTAGTAGAAATCGGCACTTTAACAATGAAAACATCGCAAGGGAACCACTCCTTCTTGAACTAGTGCTGAAGCACTTCAACGGGAAGCATCGGGCCAAACAAGCATAAAGGAAGAAGAGAAGGTTGGGGAGCTTAACCCGAAGTGGATATGGAAGTGGTATAGAATTGTTAAGAACAAAATATGGGAACCACTCGGAAAGGCACATTTTTTATGTGCAAGACCTACCAAGTACTTACTTCTAAAGCTTAGAAGGCCATTATGTCATTTTCAAATTCTAGAAGAACATGATTTGCGAGTAGAAATCGGCACTTTAACAATGAAAACATCGCAAGGGAACCACTCCTTCTTGAACTAGTGCTGAAGCACTTCAACGGGAAGCATCGGGCCAAACAAGCATAAAGGAAGAAGAGAAGGTTGGGGAGCTTAACCCGAAGTGGATATGGAAGTGGTATAGAATTGTTAAGAACAAAATATGGGAACCACTCGGAAAGGCACATTTTTTATGTGCAAGACCTACCAAGTACTTACTTCTAAAGCTTAGAAGGCCATTATGTCATTTTCAAATTCTAGAGGAACATGATTTGCTAGTAGAAATCCGCACTTTAACAATGAAAACATCGCAAGGGAACCACTGCTTCTTGAACTAGTGCTGAAGCACTTCAACGGGAAGCATCGGGCCAAACAAGCATAAAGGAAGAAGAGAAGGTTGGGGAGCTTAACCCGAAGTGGATATGGAAGATGTATAGAATTGTTAAGAACAAAATATGGGAACCACTCGGAAAGGCACATTTTTTATGTGCAAGACCTACCAAGTACTTACTTCTAAAGCTTAGAAGGCCATTATGTCATTTTCAAATTCTAGAAGAACATGATTTGCTAGTAGAAATCGGCACTTTAACAATGAAAACATCGCAAGGGAACCACTGCTTCTTGAACTAGTGTTGAAGCACTTCAACGGGAAGCATCGGGCCAAACAAGCATAAAGGAAGAAGAGAAGGTTGGGGAGCTTAACCCGAAGTGGATATGGAAGTGGTATAGAATTGTTAAGAACAAAATATGGGAACCACTCGGAAAGGCACATTTTTTATGTGCATGACCTACCAAGTACTTACTTCTAAGGCTTAGAAGGCCATTATGTCATTTTCAAATTCTAGAAGAACATGATTTGCTAGTAGAAATCGGCACTTTAACAATGAAAACATCGCAAGGGAACCACTGCTTCTTGAACTAGTGCTGAAGCACTTCAACGGGAAGCATCGGGCCAAACAAGCATAAAGGAAGAAGAGAAGGTTGGGGAGCTTAACCCGAAGTGGATATGGAAGTGGTATAGAATTGTTAAGAACAAAATATGGGAACCACTCGGAAAGGCACATTTTTTATGTGCAAGACCTACCAAGTACTTACTTCTAAAGCTTAGAAGGCCATTATGTCATTTTCAAATTCTAGAAGAACATGATTTGCTAGTAGAAATCGGCACTTTAACAATGAAAACATCGCAAGGGAACCACTCCTTCTTGAACTAGTGCTGAAGCACTTCAATGGGAAGCATCGGGCCAAACAAGCATAAAGGAAGAAGAGAAGCTTGGGGAGCTTAACCCGAAGTGGATATGGAAGTGGTATAGAATTGTTAAGAACAAAATATGGGAACCACTCGGAAAGGCACATTTTTTATGTGCAAGACCTACCAAGTACTTACTTCTAAAGCTTAGAAGGCCATTATGTCATTTTCAAATTCTAGAAGAACATGATTTGCTAGTAGAAATCGGCACTTTAACAATGAAAACATCGCAAGGGAACCACTCCTTCTTGAACTAGTGCTGAAGCACTTCAACGGGAAGCATCGGGCCAAACAAGCATAAAGGAAGAAGAGAAGGTTGGGGAGCTTAACCCGAAGTGGATATGGAAGTGGTATAGAATTGTTAAGAACAAAATATGGGAACCACTCGGAAAGGCACATTTTTTATGTGCAAGACCTACCAAGTACTTACTTCTAAAGCTTAGAAGGCCATTATGTCATTTTCAAATTCTAGAAGAACATGATTTGCTAGTAGAAATCGGCACTTTAACAATGAAAACATCGCAAGGGAACCACTCCTTCTTGAACTAGTGCTGAAGCACTTCAACGGGAAGCATCGGGCCAAAGAAGCATAAAGGAAGAAGAGAAGGTTGGGGAGCTTAACCCGAAGTGGATATGGAAGTGGTATAGAATTGTTAAGAACAAAATATGGGAACCACTCGGAAAGGCACATTTTTTATGTGCAAGACCTACCAAGTACTTACTTCTAAAGCTTAGAAGGCCATTATGTCATTTTCAAATTCTAGAAGAACATGATTTGCTAGTAGAAATCGGCACTTTAACAATGAAAACATCGCAAGGGAACCACTCCTTCTTGAACTAGTGCTGAAGCACTTCAACGGGAAGCATCGGGCCAAACAAGCATAAAGGAAGAAGAGAAGGTTGGGGAGCTTAACCCTAAGTGGATATGGAAGTGGTATAGAATTGTTAAGAACAAAATATGGGAACCACTCGGAAAGGCACATTTTTTGTGTGCAAGACCTACCAAGTACTTACTTCTAAAGCTTAGAAGGCCATTATGTCATTTTCAAATTCTAGAAGAACATGATTTGCTAGTAGAAATCGGCACTTTAACAATGAAAACATCGCAAGGGAACCACTCCTTCTTGAACTAGTGCTGAAGCACTTCAACGGGAAGCATCGGGCCAAACAAGCATAAAGGAAGAAGAGAAGGTTGGGGAGCTTAACCCGAAGTGGATATGGAAGTGGTATAGAATCGTTAAGAACAAAATATGGGAACCACTCGGAAAGGCACATTTTTTATGTGCAAGACCTACCAAGTATACTTACTTCTAAAGCTTAGAAGGCCATTATGTCAGTTTCAAATTCTAGAAGAACATGATTTGCTAGTAGAAATCGGCACTTTAACAATGAAAACATCGCAAGGGAACCACTCCTTCTTGAACTAGTACTGAAGCACTTCAACGGGAAGCATCGGGCTAAACAAGCATAAAGGAAGAAGAGAAGGTTGGGGAGCTTAACCCGAAGTGGATATGGAAGTGGTATAGAATTGTTAAGAACAAAATATGGGAACCACTCGGAAAGGCACATTTTTTATGTGCAAGACCTACCAAGTATACTTACTTCTAAAGCTTAGAAGGCCATTATGTCATTTTCAAATTCTAGAAGAACATGATTTGCTAGTAGAAATCGGCACTTTAACAATGAAAACATCGCAAGGGAACCACTCCTTCTTGAACTAGTGCCGAAGCACTTCAACGGGAAGCATCGGGCCAAACAAGCATAAAGGAAGAAGAGAAGGTTGGGGAGCTTAACCCGAAGTGGATATGGAAGTGGTATAGAATTGTTAAGAACAAAATATGGGAACCACTCGGAAAGGCACATTTTTTATGTGCAAGACCTACCAAGTATACTTACTTCTAAAGCTTAGAAGGCCATTATGTCAGTTTCAAATTCTAGAAGAACATGATTTGCTAGTAGAAATCGGCACTTTAACAATGAAAACATCGCAAGGGAACCACTCCTTCTTGAACTAGTGCTGAAGCACTTCAACGGGAAGCATCGGGCCAAACAAGCATAAAGGAAGAAGAGAAGGTTGGGGAGCTTAACCCGAAGTGGATATGGAAGTGGTATAGAATCGTTAAGAACAAAATATGGGAACCACTCGGAAAGGCACATTTTTTATGTGCAAGACCTACCAAGTATACTTACTTCTAAAGCTTAGAAGGCCATTATGTCACTTTCAAATTCTAGAAGAACATGATTTGCTAGTAGAAATCGGCACTTTAACAATGAAAACATCGCAAGGGAACCACTCCTTCTTGAACTAGTGCTGAAGCACTTCAACGGGAAGCATCGGGCCAAACAAGCATAAAGGAAGAAGAGAAGGTTGGGGAGCTTAACCCGAAGTGGATATGGAAGTGGTATAGAATTGTTAAGAACAAAATATGGGAACCACTCGGAAAGGCACATTTTTTATGTGCAAGACCTACCAAGTATACTTACTTCTAAAGCTTAGAAGGCCATTATGTCATTTTCAAATTCTAGAAGAACATGATTTGCTAGTAGAAATCGGCACTTTAACAATGAAAACATCGCAAGGGAACCACTCCTTCTTGAACTAGTGCTGAAGCACTTCAACGGGAAGCATCGGGCCAAACAAGCATAAAGGAAGAAGAGAAGGTTGGGGAGCTTAACCCGAAGTGGATATGGAAGTGGTATAGAATTGTTAAGAACAAAATATGGGAACCACTCGGAAAGGCACATTTTTTATGTGCAAGACCTACCAAGTATACTTACTTCTAAAGCTTAGAAGGCCATTATGTCATTTTCAAATTCTAGAAGAACATGATTTGCTAGTAGAAATCGGCACTTTAACAATGAAAACATCGCAAGGGAACCACTCCCTCTTGAACTAGTGCTGAAGCACTTCAACGGGAAGCATCGGGCCAAACAAGCATAAAGGAAGAAGAGAAGGTTGGGGAGCTTAACCCGAAGTGGATATGGAAGTGGTATAGAATTGTTAAGAACAAAATATGGGAACCACTCGGAAAGGCACATTTTTTATGTGCAAGACCTACCAAGTATACTTACTTCTAAAGCTTAGAAGGCCATTATGTCATTTTCAAATTCTAGAAGAACATGATTTGCTAGTAGAAATCGGCACTTTAACATTGAAAACATCGCAAGGGAACCACTCCTTCTTGAACTAGTGCTGAAGCACTTCAACGGGAAGCATCAGGCCAAACAAGCATAAAGGAAGAAGAGAAGGCTGGGGAGCTTAACCCGAAGTGGATATGGAAGTGGTATAGAATTGTTAAGAACAAAATATGGGAACCACTCGGAAAGGCACATTTTTTATGTGCAAGACCTACCAAGTATACTTACTTCTAAAGCTTAGAAGGCCATTATGTCATTTTCAAATTCTAGAAGAACATGATTTGCTAGTAGAAATCGGCACTTTAACAATGAAAACATCGCAAGGGAACCACTCCTTCTTGAACTAGTGCTGAAGCACTTCAACGGGAAGCATCGGGCCAAACAAGCATAAAGGAAGAAGAGAAGGTTGGGGAGCTTAACCCGAAGTGGATATGGAAGTGGTATAGAATTGTTAAGAACAAAATATGGGAACCACTCGGAAAGGCACATTTTTTATGTGCAAGACCTACCAACTATACTTACTTCTAAAGCTTAGAAGGCCATTATGTCAGTTTCAAATTCTAGAAGAACATGATTTGCTAGTAGAAATCGGCACTTTAACAATGAAAACATCGCAAGGGAACCACTCCTTCTTGAACTAGTGCTGAAGCACTTCAACGGGAAGCATCGGGCCAAACAAGCATAAAGGAAGAAGAGAAGGTTGGGGAGCTTAACCCGAAGTGGATATGGAAGTGGTATAGAATTGTTAAGAACAAAATATGGGAACCACTCGGAAAGGCACATTTTTTATGTGCAAGACCTACCAAGTATACTTACTTCTAAAGCTTAGAAGGCCATTATGTCATTTTCAAATTCTAGAAGAACATGATTTGCTAGTAGAAATCGGCACTTTAACAATGAAAACATCGCAAGGGAACCACTCCTTCTTGAACTAGTGCTGAAGCACTTCAACGGGAAGCATCGGGCCAAACAAGCATAAAGGAAGAAGAGAAGGTTGGGGAGCTTAACCCGAAGTGGATATGGAAGTGGTATAGAATTGTTAAGAACAAAATATGGGAACCACTCCGAAAGGCACATTTTTTATGTGCAAGACCTACCAAGTATACTTACTTCTAAAGCTTAGAAGACCATTATGTCATTTTCAAATTCTAGAAGAACATGATTTGCTAGTAGAAATCGGCACTTTAACAATGAAAACATCGCAAGGGAACCACTCCTTCTTGAACTAGTGGTGAAGCACTTCAACGGAAAGCATCGGGCCAAACAAGCATAAAGGAAGAAGAGAAGGTTGGGGAGCTTAACCCGAAGTGGATATGGAAGTGGTATAGAATTGTTAAGAACAAAATATGGGAACCACTCGGAAAGGCACATTTTTTATGTGCAAGACCTACCAAGTATACTTACTTCTAAAGCTTAGAAGGCCATTATGTCATTTTCAAATTCTAGAAGAACATGATTTGCTAGTAGAAATCGGCACTTTAACAATGAAAACATCGCAAGGGAACCACTCCTTCTTGAACTAGTGCTGAAGCACTTCAACGGGAAGCATCGGGCCAAACAAGCATAAAGGAAGAAGAGAAGGCTGGGGAGCTTAACCCGAAGTGGATATGGAAGTGGTATAGAATTGTTAAGAACAAAATATGGGAACCACTCGGAAAGGCACATTTTTTATGTGCAAGACCTACCAAGTATACTTACTTCTAAAGCTTAGAAGGCCATTATGTCATTTTCAAATTCTAGAAGAACATGATTTGCTAGTAGAAATCGGCACTTTAACAATGAAAACATCGCAAGGGAACCACTCCTTCTTGAACTAGTGCTGAAGCACTTCAACGGGAAGCATCGGGCCAAACAAGCATAAAGGAAGAAGAGAAGGTTGGGGAGCTTAACCCGAAGTGGATATGGAAGTGGTATAGAATTGTTAAGAACAAAATATGGGAACCACTCGGAAAGGCACATTTTTTATGTGCAAGACCTACCAAGTATACTTACTTCTAAAGCTTAGAAGGCTATTATGTCATTTTCAAGTTCTAGAAGAACATGATTTGCTAGTAGAAATCGGCACTTTAACAATGAAAACATCGCAAGGGAACCACTCCTTCTTGAACTAGTGCTGAAGCACTTCAACGGGAAGCATCGGGCAAAACAAGCATAAAGGAAGAAGAGAAGGTTGGGGAGCTTAACCCGAAGTGGATATGGAAGTGGTATAGAATTGTTAAGAACAAAATATGGGAACCACTCGGAAAGGCACATTTTTTATGTGCAAGACCTACCAAGTATACTTACTTCTAAAGCTTAGAAGGCCATTATGTCATTTTCAAATTCTAGAAGAACATGATTTGCTAGTAGAAATCGGCACTTTAACAATGAAAACATCGCAAGGGAACCACTCCTTCTTGAACTAGTGCTGAAGCACTTCAACGGGAAGCATCGGGCCAAACAAGCATAAAGGAAGAAGAGAAGGTTGGGGAGCTTAACCCGAAGTGGATATGGAAGTGGTATAGAATTGTTAAGAACAAAATATGGGAACCACTCGGAAAGGCACATTTTTTATGTGCAAGACCTACCAAGTATACTTACTTCTAAAGCTTAGAAGGCCATTATGTCATTTTCAAATTCTAGAAGAACATGATTTGCTAGTAGAAATCGGCACTTTAACAATGAAAACATCGCAAGGGAACCACTCCTTCTTGAACTAGTGCTGAAGCACTTCAACGGGAAGCATCGGGCCAAACAAGCATAAAGGAAGAAGAGAAGGTTGGGGAGCTTAACCCGAAGTGGATATGGAAGTGGTATAGAATTGTTAAGAACAAAATATGGGAACCACTCGGAAAGGCACATTTTTTATGTGCAAGACCTACCAAGTATACTTACTTCTAAAGCTTAGAAGGCCATTATGTCATTTTCAAATTCTAGAAGAACATGATTTGCTAGTAGAAATCGGCACTTTAACAATGAAAACATCGCAAGGGAACCACTCCTTCTTGAACTAGTGCTAAAGCACTTCAACGGGAAGCATCGGGCCAAACAAGCATAAAGGAAGAAGAGAAGGTTGGGGAGCTTAACCCGAAGTGGATATGGAAGTGGTATAGAATTGTTAAGAACAAAATATGGGAACCACTCGGAAAGGCACATTTTTTATGTGCAAGACCTACCAAGTATACTTACTTCTAAAGCTTAGAAGGCCATTATGTCAGTTTCAAATTCTAGAAGAACATGATTTGCTAGTAGAAATCGGCACTTTAACAATGAAAACATCGCAAGGGAACCACTCCTTCTTGAACTAGTGCTGAAGCACTTCAACGGGAAGCATCGGGCCAAACAAGCATAAAGGAAGAAGAGAAGGTTGGGGAGCTTAACCCGAAGTGGATATGGAAGTGGTATAGAATTGTTAAGAACAAAATATGGGAACCACTCGGAAAGGCACATTTTTTATGTGCAAGACCTACCAAGTATACTTACTTCTAAAGCTTAGAAGGCCATTATGTCAGTTTCAAATTCTAGAAGAACATGATTTGCTAGTAGAAATCGGCACTTTAACAATGAAAACATCGCAAGGGAACCACTCCTTCTTGAACTAGTGCTGAAGCACTTCAACGGGAAGCATCGGGCCAAACAAGCATAAAGGAAGAAGAGAAGGTTGGGGAGCTTAACCCGAAGTGGATATGGAAGTGGTATAGAATTGTTAAGAACAAAATATGGGAACCACTCGGAAAGGCACATTTTTTATGTGCAAGACCTACCAAGTATACTTACTTCTAAAGCTTAGAAGGCCATTATGTCATTTTCAAATTCTAGAAGAACATGATTTGCTAGTAGAAATCGGCAGTTTAACAATGAAAACATCGCAAGGGAACCACTCCTTCTTGAACTAGTGCTGAAGCACTTCAACGGGAAGCATCGGGCCAAACAAGCATAAAGGAAGAAGAGAAGGTTGGGGAGCTTAACCCGAAGTGGATATGGAAGTGGTATAGAATTGTTAAGAACAAAATATGGGAACCACTCCGAAAGGCACATTTTTTATGTGCAAGACCTACCAAGTATACTTACTTCTAAAGCTTAGAAGGCCATTATGTCATTTTCAAATTCTAGAAGAACATGATTTGCTAGTAGAAATCGGCACTTTAACAATGAAAACATCGCAAGGGAACCACTCCTTCTTGAACTAGTGGTGAAGCACTTCAACGGGAAGCATCGGGCCAAACAAGCATAAAGGAAGAAGAGAAGGTTGGGGAGCTTAACCCGAAGTGGATATGGAAGTGGTATAGAATTGTTAAGAACAAAATATGGGAACCACTCGGAAAGGCACATTTTTTATGTGCAAGACCTACCAAGTATACTTACTTCTAAAGCTTAGAAGGCCATTATGTCATTTTCAAATTCTAGAAGAACATGATTTGCTAGTAGAAATCGGCACTTTAACAATGAAAACATCGCAAGGGAACCACTCCTTCGTGAACTAGTGCTGAAGCACTTCAACGGGAAGCATCGGGCCAAACAAGCATAAAGGAAGAAGAGAAGGCTGGGGAGCTTAACCCGAAGTGGATATGGAAGTGGTATAGAATTGTTAAGAACAAAATATGGGAACCACTCGGAAAGGCACATTTTTTATGTGCAAGACCTACCAAGTATACTTACTTCTAAAGCTTAGAAGGCCATTATGTCATTTTCAAATTCTAGAAGAACATGATTTGCTAGTAGAAATCGGCACTTTAACAATGAAAACATCGCAAGGGAACCACTCCTTCTTGAACTAGTGCTGAAGCACTTCAACGGGAAGCATCGGGCCAAACAAGCATAAAGGAAGAAGAGAAGGTTGGGGAGCTTAACCCGAAGTGGATATGGAAGTGGTATAGAATTGTTAAGAACAAAATATGGGAACCACTCGGAAAGGCACATTTTTTATGTGCAAGACCTACCAAGTATACTTACTTCTAAAGCTTAGAAGGCCATTATGTCATTTTCAAATTCTAGAAGAACATGATTTGCTAGTAGAAATCGGCACTTTAACAATGAAAACATCGCAAGGGAACCACTCCTTCTGGAACTAGTGCTGAAGCACTTCAACGGGAAGCATCGGGCCAAACAAGCATAAAGGAAGAAGAGAAGGTTGGGGAGCTTAACCCAAAGTGGATATGGAAGTGGTATAGAATTGTTAAGAACAAAATATGGGAACCACTCGGAAGGGCACATTTTTTATGTGCAAGACCTACCAAGTATACTTACTTCTAAAGCTTAGAAGGCCATTATGTCATTTTCAAATTCTAGAAGAACATGATTTGCTAGTAGAAATCCGCACTTTAACAATGAAAACATCGCAAGGGAACCACTCCTTCTTGAACTAGTGCTGAAGCACTTCAACGGGAAGCATCGGGCCAAACAAGCATAAAGGAAGAAGAGAAGGTTGGGGAGCTTAACCCGAAGTGGATATGGAAGTGGTATAGAATTGTTAAGAACAAAATATGGGAACCACTCGGAAAAGCACATTTTTTATGTGCAAGACCTACCAAGTATACTTACTTCTAAAGCTTAGAAGGCCATTATGTCATTTTCAAATTCTAGAAGAACATGATTTGCTAGTAGAAATCGGCACTTTAACAATGAAAACATCGCAAGGGAACCACTCCTTCTTGAACTAGTGTTGAAGCACTTCAACGGGAAGCATCGGGCCAAACAAGCATAAAGGAAGAAGAGAAGGTTGGGGAGCTTAACCCGAAGTGGATATGGAAGTGGTATAGAATTGTTAAGAACAAAATAAGGGAACCACTCGGAAAGGCACATTTTTTATGTGCAAGACCTACCAAGTATACTTACTTCTAAAGCTTAGAAGGCCATTATGTCATTTTCAAATTCTAGAAGAACATGATTTGCTAGTAGAAATCGGCACTTTAACAATGAAAACATCGCAAGGGAACCACTCCTTCTTGAACTAGTGCTGAAGCACTTCAACGGGAAGCATCGGGCCAAACAAGCATAAAGGAAGAAGAGAAGGTTGGGGAGCTTAACCCGAAGTGGATATGGAAGTGGTATAGAATTGTTAAGAACAAAATATGGGAACCACTCGGAAAGGCACATTTTTTATGTGCAAGACCTACCAAGTATACTTACTTCTAAAGCTTAGAAGGCCATTATGTCATTTTCCAATTCTAGAAGAACATGATTTGCTAGTAGAAATCGGCACTTTAACAATGAAAACATCACAAGGGAACCACTCCTTCTTGAACTAGTGCTGAAGCACTTCAACGGGAAGCATCGGGCCAAACAAGCATAAAGGAAGAAGAGAAGGTTGGGGAGCTTAACCCGAAGTGGATATGGAAGTGGTATAGAATTGTTGAGAACAAAATATGGGAACCACTCGGAAAGGCACATTTTTTATGTGCAAGACCTACCAAGTATACTTACTTCTAAAGCTTAGAAGGCCATTATGTCATTTTCAAATTCTAGAAGAACATGATTTGCTAGTAGAAATCGACACTTTAACAATGAAAACATCGCAAGGGAACCACTCCTTCTTGAACTAGTGCTGAAGCACTTCAACGGGAAGCATCGGGCCAAACAAGCATAAAGGAAGAAGAGAAGGTTGGGGAGCTTAACCCGAAGTGGATATGGAAGTGGTATAGAATTGTTAAGAACAAAATATGGGAACCACTCGGAAAGGCACATTTTTTATGTGCAAGACCTACCAAGTATACTTACTTCTAAAGCTTAGAAGGCCATTATGTCATTTTCAAATTCTAGAAGAACATGATTTGCTAGTAGAAATCGGCACTTTAACAATGAAAACATCGCAAGGGAACCACTCCTTCTTGAACTAGTGCTGAAGCACTTCAACGGGAAGCATCGGGCCAAACAAGCATAAAGGAAGAAGAGAAGGTTGGGGAGCTTAACCCGAAGTGGATATGGAAGTGGTATAGAATTGTTAAGAACAAAATATGGGAACCACTCGGAAAGGCACATTTTTTGTGTGCAAGACCTACCAAGTATACTTACTTCTAAAGCTTAGAAGGCCATTATGTCATTTTCAAATTCTAGAAGAACATGATTTGCTAGTAGAAATCGGCACTTTAACAATGAAAACATCGCAAGGGAACCACTCCTTCTTGAACTAGTGCTGAAGCACTTCAACGGGAAGCATCGGGCCAAACAAGCATAAAGGAAGAAGAGAAGGTTGGGGAGCTTAACCCGAAGTGGATATGGAAGTGGTATAGAATTGTTAAGAACAAAATATGGGAACCACTCGGAAAGGCACATTTTTTATGTGCAAGACCTACCAAGTATACTTACTTCTAAAGCTTAGAAGGCCATTATGTCATTTTCAAATTCTAGAAGAACATGATTTGCTAGTAGAAATCGGCACTTTAACAATGAAAACATCGCAAGGGAACCACTCCTTTTTGAACTAGTGCTGAAGCACTTCAACGGGAAGCATCGGGCCAAACAAGCATAAAGGAAGAAGAGAAGGTTGGAAAGCTTAACCCAAAGTGGATATGGAAGTGGTATAGAATTGTTAAGAACAAAATATGGGAACCACTCGGAAGGGCACATTTTTTATGTGCAAGACCTACCAAGTATACTTACTTCTAAAGCTTAGAAGGCCATTATGTCATTTTCAAATTCTAGAAGAACATGATTTGCTAGTAGAAATCGGCACTTTAACAATGAAAACATCGCAAGGGAACCACTCCTTCTTGAACTAGTGCTGAAGCACTTCAACGGGAAGCATCGGGCCAAACAAGCATAAAGGAAGAAGAGAAGGTTGGGGAGCTTAACCCGAAGTGGATATGGAAGTGGTATAGAATTGTTAAGAACAAAATATGGGAACCACTCGGAAAAGCACATTTTTTATGTGCAAGACCTACCAAGTATACTTACTTCTAAAGCTTAGAAGGCCATTATGTCATTTTCAAATTCTAGAAGAACATGATTTGCTAGTAGAAATCGGCACTTTAACAATGAAAACATCGCAAGGGAACCACTCCTTCTTGAACTAGTGCTGAAGCACTTCAACGGGAAGCATCGGGCCAAACAAGCATAAAGGAAGAAGAGAAGGTTGGGGAGCTTAACCCGAAGTGGATATGGAAGTGGTATAGAATTGTTAAGAACAAAATATGGGAACCACTCGGAAAGGCACATTTTTTATGTGCAAGACCTACCAAGTATACTTACTTCTAAAGCTTAGAAGGCCATTATGTCATTTTCAAATTCTAGAAGAACATGATTTGCTAGTAGAAATCGACACTTTAACAATGAAAACATCGCAAGGGAACCACTCCTTCTTGAACTAGTGCTGAAGCACTTCAACGGGAAGCATCGGGCCAAACAAGCATAAAGGAAGAAGAGAAGGTTGGGGAGCTTAACCCGAAGTGGATATGGAAGTGGTATAGAATTGTTAAGAACAAAATATGGGAACCACTCGGAAAGGCACATTTTTTATGTGCAAGACCTACCAAGTATACTTACTTCTAAAGCTTAGAAGGCCATTATGTCATTTTCAAATTCTAGAAGAACATGATTTGCTAGTAGAAATCGGCACTTTAACAATGAAAACATCGCAAGGGAACCACTCCTTCTTGAACTAGTGCTGAAGCACTTCAACGGGAAGCATCGGGCCAAACAAGCATAAAGGAAGAAGAGAAGGTTGGGGAGCTTAACCCGAAGTGGATATGGAAGTGGTATAGAATTGTTAAGAACAAAATATGGGAACCACTCGGAAAGGCACATTTTTTATGTGCAAGACCTACCAAGTATACTTACTTCTAAAGCTTAGAAGGCCATTATGTCATTTTCAAATTCTAGAAGAACATGATTTGCTAGTAGAAATCGGCACTTTAACAATGAAAACAACGCAAGGGAACCACTCCTTCTTGAACTAGTGCTGAAGCACTTCAACGGGAAGCATCGGGCCAAACAAGCATAAAGGAAGAAGAGAAGGTTGGGGAGCTTAACCCGAAGTGGATATGGAAGTGGTATAGAATTGTTAAGAACAAAATATGGGAACCACTCGGAAAGGCACATTTTTTATGTGCAAGACCTACCAAGTATACTTACTTCTAAAGCTTAGAAGGCCATTATGTCATTTTCAAATTCTAGAAGAACATGATTTGCTAGTAGAAATCGGCACTTTAACAATGAAAACATCGCAAGGGAACCACTCCTTCTTGAACTAGTGCTGAAGCACTTCAACGGGAAGCATCGGGCCAAACAAGCATAAAGGAAGAAGAGAAGGTTGGGGAGCTTAACCCGAAGTGGATATGGAAGTGGTATAGAATTGTTAAGAACAAAATATGGGAACCACTCGGAAAGGCACATTTTTTATGTGCAAGACCTACCAAGTATACTTACTTCTAAAGCTTAGAAGGCCATTATGTCATTTTCAAATTCTAGAAGAACATGATTTGCTAGTAGAAATCGGCACTTTAACAATGAAAACATCGCAAGGGAACCACTCCTTCTTGAACTAGTGCTGAAGCACTTCAACGGGAAGCATCGGGCCAAACAAGCATAAAGGAAGAAGAGAAGGTTGGGGAGCTTAACCCGAAGTGGATATGGAAGTGGTATAGAATTGTTAAGAACAAAATATGGGAACCACTCGGAAGGGCACATTTTTTATGTGCAAGACCTACCAAGTATACTTACTTCTAAAGCTTAGAAGGCCATTATGTCATTTTCAAATTCTAGAAGAACATGATTTGCTAGTAGAAATCGGCACTTTAACAATGAAAACATCGCAAGGGAACCACTCCTTCTTGAACTAGTGCTGAAGCACTTCAACGGGAAGCATCGGGCCAAATAAGCATAAAGGAAGAAGAGAAGGTTGGGGAGCTTAACCCGAAGTGGATATGGAAGTGGTATAGAATTGTTAAGAACAAAATATGGGAACCACTCGGAAAGGCACATTTTTTATGTGCAAGACCTACCAAGTATACTTACTTCTAAAGCTTAGAAGGCCATTATGTCATTTTCAAATTCTAGAAGAACATGATTTGCTAGTAGAAATCGGCAGTTTAACAATGAAAACATCGCAAGGGAACCACTCCTTCTTGAACTAGTGCTGAAGCACTTCAACGGGAAGCATCGGGCCAAACAAGCATAAAGGAAGAAGAGAAGGTTGGGGAGCTTAACCCGAAGTGGATATGGAAGTGGTATAGAATTGTTAAGAACAAAATATGGGAACCACTCGGAAAGGCACATTTTTTATGTGCAAGACCTACCAAGTATACTTACTTCTAAAGCTTAGAAGGCCATTATGTCATTTTCAAATTCTAGAAGAACATGATTTGCTAGTAGAAATCGGCACTTTAACAATGAAAACATCGCAAGGGAACCACTCCTTCTTGAACTAGTGGTGAAGCACTTCAACGGGAAGCATCGGGCCAAACAAGCATAAAGGAAGAAGAGAAGGTTGGGGAGCTTAACCCGAAGTGGATATGGAAGTGGTATAGAATTGTTAAGAACAAAATATGGGAACCACTCGGAAAGGCACATTTTTTATGTGCAAGACCTACCAAGTATACTTACTTCTAAAGCTTAGAAGGCCATTATGTCATTTTCAAATTCTAGAAGAACATGATTTGCTAGTAGAAATCGGCACTTTAACAATGAAAACATCGCAAGGGAACCACTCCTTCTTGAACTAGTGCTGAAGCACTTCAACGGGAAGCATCGGGCCAAACAAGCATAAAGGAAGAAGAGAAGGCTGGGGAGCTTAACCCGAAGTGGATATGGAAGTGGTATAGAATTGTTAAGAACAAAATATGGGAACCACTCGGAAAGGCACATTTTTTATGTGCAAGACCTACCAAGTATACTTACTTCTAAAGCTTAGAAGGCCATTATGTCATTTTCAAATTCTAGAAGAACATGATTTGCTAGTAGAAATCGGCACTTTAACAATGAAAACATTGCAAGGGAACCACTCCTTCTTGAACTAGTGCTGAAGCACTTCAACGGGAAGCATCGGGCCAAACAAGCATAAAGGAAGAAGAGAAGGTTGGGGAGCTTAACCCGAAGTGGATATGGAAGTGGTATAGAATTGTTAAGAACTAAATATGGGAACCACTCGGAAAGGCACATTTTTTATGTGCAAGACCTACCAAGTATACTTACTTCTAAAGCTTAGAAGGCCATTATGTCATTTTCAAATTCTAGAAGAACATGATTTGCTAGTAGAAATCGGCACTTTAACAATGAAAACATCGCAAGGGAACCACTCCTTCTTGAACTAGTGCTGAAGCACTTCAACGGGAAGCATCGGGCCAAACAAGCATAAAGGAAGAAGAGAAGGTTGGGGAGCTTAACCCGAAGTGGATATGGAAGTGGTATAGAATTGTTAAGAACAAAATATGGGAACCACTCGGAAAGGCACATTTTTTATTTGCAAGACCTACCAAGTATACTTACTTCTAAAGCTTAGAAGGCCATTATGTCATTTTCAAATTCTAGAAGAACATGATTTGCTAGTAGAAATCGGCACTTTAACAATGAAAACATCGCAAGGGAACCACTCCTTCTTGAACTAGTGCTGAAGCACTTCAACGGGAAGCATCGGGCCAAACAAGCATAAAGGAAGAAGAGAAGGTTGGGGAGCTTAACCCGAAGTGGATATGGAAGTGGTATAGAATTGTTAAGAACAAAATATGGGAACCACTCGGAAGGGCACATTTTTTATGTGCAAGACCTACCAAGTATACTTACTTCTAAAGCTTAGAAGGCCATTATGTCATTTTCAAATTCTAGAAGAACATGATTTGCTAGTAGAAATCGGCACTTTAACAATGAAAACATCGCAAGGGAACCACTCCTTCTTGAACTAGTGCTGAAGCACTTCAACGGGAAGCATCGGGCCAAACAAGCATAAAGGAAGAAGAGAAGGTTGGGGAGCTTAACCCGAAGTGGATATGGAAGTGGTATAGAATTGTTAAGAACAAAATATGGGAACCACTCGGAAAGGCACATTTATTATGTGCAAGACCTACCAAGTATACTTACTTCTAAAGCTTAGAAGGCCATTATGTCATTTTCAAATTCTAGAAGAACATGATTTGCTAGTAGAAATCGGCACTTTAACAATGAAAACATCGCAAGGGAACCACTCCTTCTTGAACTAGTGCTGAAGCACTTCAACGGGAAGCATCGGGCCAAACAAGCATAAAGGAAGAAGAGAAGGTTGGGGAGCTTAACCCGAAGTGGATATGGAAGTGGTATAGAATTGTTAAGAACAAAATATGGGAACCACTCGGAAAGGCACATTTTTTATGTGCAAGACCTACCAAGTATACTTACTTCTAAAGCTTAGAAGGCCATTATGTCATTTTCAAATTCTAGAAGAACATGATTTGCTAGTAGAAATCGGCACTTTAACAATGAAAACATCGCAAGGGAACCACTCCTTCTTGAACTAGTGCTGAAGCACTTCAACGGGAAGCATCGGGCCAAACAAGCATAAAGGAAGAAGAGAAGGTTGGGGAGCTTAACCCGAAGTGGATATGGAAGTGGTATAGAATTGTTAAGAACAAAATATGGGAACCACTCGGAAAGGCACATTTTTTATGTGCAAGACCTACCAAGTATACTTACTTCTAAAGCTTAGAAGGCCATTATGTCATTTTCAAATTCTAGAAGAACATGATTTGCTAGTAGAAATCGGCACTTTAACAATGAAAACATCGCAAGGGAACCACTCCTTCTTGAACTAGTGCTGAAGCACTTCAACGGGAAGCATCGGGCCAAACAAGCATAAAGGAAGAAGAGAAGGTTGGGGAGCTTAACCCGAAGTGGATATGGAAGTGGTATAGAATTGTTAAGAACAAAATATGGGAACCACTCGGAAAGGCACATTTTTTATGTGCAAGTTGTGAGGCTACTAGCACTATCAGAATCCTTATAGATTTTTGATAGTTCTAACTCCTCACCTAGATTGTCCTCAATGTCTATGCACATGCGCACACACTCTTCTATCGTTCTGGGGTCCTTCAGATACACATATGACCTGAGCTTGGTGCTCAACAATCCATCTAAGAACAAGGCCACTTGCTTGGCTGGTGTGGGTAACTCAGGCATCGGGCATCTCTCTAGGTATTGCCTAAACCGTCTTCGTGCTAGTCTGACAGTCTCTTGAGGTGTTTGCTTGAAGCTATGAATTAGTGAGGAAGTGTTGTGCCTTATGCCACTCTTAGAAAACTCAATGATAAATGCTTCTAGGAGTTGGTCTATGTTTCTGAAATGCCTCTCGTTCAGTGGTTGAAACCATGTAAGGGCAGTGTTCCTAAGGGTTAGCCCAAAAGCATTATATTGTGTGAATAGGTCCTCTACCTGTTCAGCTTTCAAGACTTTTCTAAATTCTGCCACGTGGTCATAGGGGTCTCCAGTGCCATCGAAGTAATTCTTCATGGAATTTACTAGTTGAGTTGGTCTTAAGGTTCTAGTGTGTTCTCTCGGTCTTGGCAAAGAGATATCGTGAGCATTCCTTTGATTCCATGGGTCTCTATGTCCCTCAGGTTCCACTCTATTTCTTTCTATTCCCGTTCTTTCTCTTCCTAGGGAGTTAGCAAAGCTTACTTCAGGTTTGTCTCTACCTTTATCTCCTTGAGCTCCATGAGCCTGGGAGGTCCCGGCTCCTTGGTGACCAAAGGACACATTAGACCGAGGTTGGGGAAAAACAAATTCACCCTTCCATGTGTAGGCATGTCTGCCATGCTCGGTGACCACGAAGATCCTCTCTGATGTATTGTCTAGGTAGGTGACTTTGCCTCGGCTATCAGGGTCTTTCAACTCATAGATTGTGAGAGGACTTACTTCCTGAGGGTGAGCAGGTTTATATCTCCAAAAGGCCTCATCCGTTTCTCGGTTTAAAAGCAAGTCTATGCTTTTATTATCCTGTGGGATCCACTTTGGAGTCATGATTCTGGTCAAGACAGATTTACCACGGGGAGTTCTTGGCTCTCTCTCTAAGTTCCCTTGCTCTATATCACCCATGTCGGTCTCCGCAATCACATTTCCAAACTCATCAGTTCTATCAGGAAGAGTGGTGACTACATATATAGTCCCCTCTTTATCTAGGTATGCTCCATTCTCAAACTTGACTACTGGGTGGTCTAGTCCATGGGGTTGATCGGGGTTCTTAATCTGGACCACCGATCTTCTCAGGCCATCTTCATAGATGCGAGCACCTAGACGATTAGTCCTGATGTATTCCAGTTGAGTCTTGTAAGGTCCTTCTGGCTTTTCTAGATAAGCCAACCCTGAACTTCCTACTGGTCTCTCCATGTGATAGGACATTTCAGAATCACTTGTTTCTGATCGTGGGGTGTATGGGTAATCACTCAACTGCTGGGCCCAAGACCTAGCAGTGTGATTGACACTAGCTTCAGAAGACCGGTGTCTGTCGCGATAGATGGTGTCTGTCGCGATAGATGGGTCTGTCGCGATAGACGGTGTCTGTCGCGATAGACGGTGTCTGTCGCGATAGATGGGTCTGTCGCGATAGACGGTGTCTGTCGCGATAGATGGGTCTGTCGCGATAGACGGTGTCTATCGCGATAGATTGGATCTGTCGTGGAATTTGGTCTGTCGCGATAGACAGGTGTCTGTCGCGATAGACGGGTCTATCGCGATAGACGGTGTCTGTCGCGATAGACTGGATCTGTCGTGGAATTTGGTCTGTCGCGATAGACAGGTGTCTGTCGCGATAGACGGGGTCTATCGTGGGTCTCAGTCTGTCGCGATAGACGGTGTCTGTCGCGATAGACGGTGTCTGTCGTGATAGATGGTGTCTGTCGTGATAGACAAAAAAAATGCAAATTTTTGAGAAACTTCTAGTGATTTGGAGTGCTCTAATGGTGTAGGTTACCGTGCCAAACCCGCATTCACAAAATATTAAGTTTTTCTGTCTGTCGCGACAGACAGAGGTCGTCGTTCCGAGACCTGTGCAGAGTCTGTCGTACCTGCGCACACTGCTAAAGAAGGTGGTACAGCTAGTTCCTGCAACAAAAGCTCAAAAACACACCAAAAACAGATAGCATGCAAGCTCTCTCTCGCTCTCTCTCACAATGAAATGAGGGAAATGAGGTGGGGAGTGTAATATGACCAAAAAACTGAAATTTTTTTGTGGAGATGGAGATGGAGGTGGGAGATGGTGGGGATGATGATGGTGATGATGGTGATGCGAAAGTAAGGAAAAAATGAAGAAAAATAAAGAAAAGGAAGGATATTACCTATAACTCCAATGTCTCAACTCGACGTCTTACCATCACACGCTCGTCCTCGAAGCTCTCTCCCCGGCAACGGCGCCAAATTTGGTGTCACTCACCAACGTGAGAAGATTCACCTCATAATTGTCAATCCGTGGAGACGTGAGGACTAGTATGAAGACTATGAGCAAGTGAAGGCACAAGTGTGTGAGTGAGAAGCACACAAGCATGCACACACATACACACACACGTGCACACAAGGCAAGAACAAGGAGAGGAACAATGGAATTCTTTGCATTAGTCAAAAAGTCTCTTACATCAGCTCAATTCACAAACAATCCACCCTCAAAAATGAGCTCTCTAGCTCTTTTTATAGTTTTCTAACTAGCTTTGGTCTTGTCCAGACCTAGTGTCCGGCCTAGTTAAAAATTAGGTTCTAGAGCCTATTTGAGGGCTCAAACAGAGTCTAAAAATTATGAAAATTGATATGTAGCTAGTTCTAATACTCCTCAAGCTCGAGGACTCCTCGGCTTGCACAAAATGGAGTCTATTCTACCAAAAACGGAATTTACAATGTTTGTGTAGTGATTAAAATCACTTGAGTTGTAAATGGTCCATGGAAAAAATGATTGGGCCTTGTTGCCGTATTGTGCATGACTCCTCCGTTGCGCTAGTATGCTCTTCATCTGACTTGTATGCCAACACCAACTTTCTAAGAAAAAAGAAATTTGTTTGAATTTTAATGAATTTTATGAATTTTTTTAGTATTTTGCCCTAAATCAAGGTAAACACTTCACTTAGGGTTTTCTTGTTTCAAGATCCATTGATCTTTTGTTTCATGATTGGTTACTCTTCTATGCTTGCAATCTAATCAGTTTGGAAGTAGAGCTTTCCAAGAAAATATGTGCTAAGAAGTACAATTATCAATTCATGCAAAGATAAACTCAAACACTCTTTTTTTTCAAGATGCAAATAAATCTTCTCTCAAGATTATTGTTTTGCCTTGGCTAAACAAATAGATCTATCAATTTGCACATAGCTACTTTACTTGACTTTCCTCATTGCAATCATGTCATCTTTTCCAAGATTAACAAATTTTCTTGGTACTTGGTCAAAAAGCACTCTACAAATGCAAAGATAGTCACATTTTACCTTCCCTTCAACAATCTTGATTCAAATTTTTTCACACACCTGCACTTAACTCTTAAAAGGTATGAGCAACTATCAATTTGCAAGAATTTCACAACTTCTATATCCCAAAAGGTTAACTCTTGCTTTCTTTTCCCAAAAGACAAGCAAACAAACCTATCTTTTCAATTTTTCTTTCTTGATTATAGAGTAGTAACTTTTCAATGTGTTCAAATACCATCAACAATGGAAGATCCAGCAAGGTCCAAACTTCAATGAAGCTTTTGCTTTGTTCCCCGACAACGGCGCCAAAAAATGTTTGTTGTTACCCTTTGGAGTTGTCCTCTCCAATCATTTTAGCATAAATGATCAACTACACATGTTTAAATTGTCAATCGGGGAAGTATGCAAAGACCACAACCCCTTCTAGTTAATGGAATCCAAGAATAAGAGTTAAGATGACTGTTTTTTCTGAGAAATTATGAAGAAGGAGAGAAATATCTAGGGTTTTGATTATCTTGAGTTCTACAACAGCATTTTCAATGATGTTTGTGCCTAAAGTGTATCATTTCCACAGTAGATCACAAGTATGAAGTTAAATTTCAAAAACAGTACCTATATCACATAGACGAGACAATCACGATTCTATGAAAACTGAGAATTTCCATTTCGAGCTTAGTTCTTCTACACTTTCTTACTCAATACACTAAGAATCACCTCTCTTCATTCACATGACTCAAAAATACACAACTGAAGCTCACAAACTCCATGGATCTCACAAAGAATAGACTCTACAAATCAAAAGAAAGTACATGAAAGGAGAAAACACGATTTTCTGCAGGAGAGCTCTTCACATTACTTGGATAGCAAAAACAATACAACCAAACCTCTCAAAATAGAGGAAATTATCTTTTATACATTTTCAAGTGTCCCTTTTCACACTTGAATTTTGGTCTCTTTTCCTTCTAATCTAAAAATATGCTATCAAAGAGCTTCCAAAAATTTTAGAAAATATATATATGATTCTAATTTACACGAGGAAGACTCTTCCTCATTTTTACATCATTTGTATAAATATTTCTACAAGTTTTTGACATTTTACAAATAATTTCCCTCAAAAAATACTTCTTCTAACACATGTATATGTGTAACTCTATGTGTATATGTGTGTATGTGCATGTATATGTGTATATGTATGTATGTGCATGTGTGTGTGCATGTGTATATGTGTGTGTACATATATATATGTGTATATATGTGTATAATGTATGTATATGCATGTGTATATGTATGAAACATGCATGTGTATGTGGATGCATTTCCATTTGCATCCATGTGCATGCATGTGTATGTGGATGCATTTCCATTTGCATCCATGTGCATGCATGTGAATGTGCATGCATGTGGATGTGCATATACATGTATTTAAGTATATGTTAATGTGTGTATGTGTATATATATATATATATATATATGCAATAATGCATGCATGTAAGTCTTTTTATGTGGTTGTAGAAATGTTTGTGCATATGCATGTGTATATGTGTGTATGTCTAAGTGTATGTGCACATGTATCTGTGTGTATATATGTGTGTGTATGTGCATGTGTATATGTGTATGTGTGAACGTGCATCTTTATCATGTATAAGTGTATATGTGCATATCAATAAGTGTGAGTATGCTATCTAATGAAAATAACACATTTCAAATGATATACAAAGAATATAAATTTTACTTACAATCGTTAGCCATACTTTTTCCTTGGTTAGCTTCTTGAATAACCTGCAATAAATAGAGAGAGAGAGAGAATTCAAAGAGAGAAAGACGTAGAAAGAGAGAAACACAGACAGAGAGAGACAATAAGATAGAGCTTAGGCAAAACAACAATTCTACATATACTTGTTTCAGCTCGTAAGCGCACCACAATTACGAACATTGGAAAGCTCTTCGATCAGATGCGTGAAAATTCCGATCGAAGAGCCTCCAATCTTTTAATTTTTTTCCATCAACAGACCGTCCTGTAAGCGATGGTAACGCATCGTAAAAACCACTGGAATTGGCGTCGCATAAGCGACATTTTTTAGTGTCTCTTATGCGATGCAAAAAGCATCACTTATGCAATGCTTTTTAACACCATCATGTTAGCGATGCTCTATGTGAGCGTCGCACACCCCGTCGCGCGACATGTAAAAAAAACATCGTTTGGCTTGTCATTTAATCAACGGTCCGTGCTCGATGCTCATTGTGATGCATTTTGCAATTTTATAGCGACGAAATTATGTCGCATTAACCGTCGCTATGCGCCTGTATTCATTCTAGTGAATAGACCCATCTATCATGATAGATGCATCGTGTATTGCAACAAAACCCATTGCGCTAATACATTGTCTCTCTCCATCTATCCATACCCTTCTTTTCTAGCTATGGATGTTCAAATATCATTTTCTCAAAGATATTGAGACGAATCACTCTTCCTTGCTCTCTAAATAACGAAGTCGGACTCACTCTATACTTTTTTTTTTGTTAATGCATACACCCAATTCACCATCTTCACTGTTATTTTCTGAGTATTTGATGGTCTAGTGTTGATTTATATACTCAATTCACCATCTTGTAGAAAAGGAAAACCTTATCTAGGAGTTCCAAGGTCTCTAGGGATTAATTTGAGCTCAGTTTTATAAAATGAAATTGAAAATCTTTTCCAATATCCTGATGTTTAATATTCAACAATATTGGACTATCTTGCACTCATAAAGTATCCTCTTCAAATCCATTGCTTTAAGCTTTTATCTAATATGAATGAGATTAATCCTTACCTTGAGCTTCTTTCACCAAGACGTATCATAAAGTGAAAGTGTATTTCAATATCAGTGAATAATGCTCAGTTTATCATCACAATGGATAATAAGTTATTCGAATTGAGTTATGAATGACAACTCTTCTGAAGTACAATATAAGGTTCTCAATTAAAAAAATAATAATAAAAAAAAAATCTAGCGGTTCTAAGTTCTAATTATACAGTAATTTTGCTTTCACCCTTCGGCATTGATAAAATTCAACATTGTTATGTTTAGGCAATGTATGTCATTGGAGGAACGAGGGCAAGCTTCTAGAGTTCATGATCTTTTCATGATCTTGTATCAATCAACAAAATATTCAAGTAGATATGAGGATCATTATTGTCAAAATTATGGTTACATGTATAAGGAACTTGAGTACGACAAGGTGTATTACACGAATGTCCAACGCCAAAACCATGTTAGAATTCACTTAAGACCTATTCAATTTAGAGATCCATGCTATGGTTACAATGAGAACAACTTTGTAAGAGATTTATGCACAAGTTCCCCCACTACCACCCATACCACTTAAAAATTCCTTCTATGTTGATTGCACTGAAACACACCTTGAAAAATATTCCCCTTAGAATTTGGATGGTAGCAAGCTAACACTAATCAATATGGTAGCCCATCTGATTTTAGGCATCCTCTCTATTGGGATCACCCATCCAAAGGAAATTTCTATAGAACATCTTCAATAAATCTTCGTCCAAAGGCCTCCAACAAGATAAAAAGAAGATAATCAAGGAGATGAGGAAAAATTTGATCACCATAGCACAACCTCCCAAATTAACTTGCATGCATTTCTAATAATCAAGTTTGATGTCAAGCTTGGCAAACACCCAATTTCATCATTGCGCGAACAAATGTTCAAATCCATTGGAATTCCAAGCAGCCATAAGATTTGCCTATTTGGGAGCTCCTAACACCCTTGTGTTGGATTTTGAGGTCTGTAGAAGCACATGAACAACACAAGGAAGAAGAAGAAGCTTGGAGCACAACATACAATACTGAATGTATTACCAAGAGAATGTAAAATATTAGTAGCCCATTAGAGAAATAGGTATATATACAAGCCGAGGGAAAAAACCTCCTAAATAGGGAAAAAAGGGCCCCCATGGTCCTAGTGTATTTACACACATCACTACCTAAATATATCAACAAATCCCCCCTAGGAGTGATGCAATGAACAAGGAGCTAGCACTCATGTATAAGGAAGTGCCAAGCTATGTGGAATCAATCCACAAAAGGAAGTAAGCACAAAGCTTTGCAGAAAGCTTTAAACATCTCCCTAGGCACAACCTTTGTGAAAAGGTCTGCAATGTTCTCCTGTGTGGGCACATATGCCAAACTGATCTCTCTAGCAGAGAACCTCTCCTTGACATAATGATAGTGCACCCCAATGTGCTAAGTGCGAGCATGGAACAGAGGGTTCCTCGCAACTACCAATGCGCTATGACTATTAGTGAAGATGGTGGTGGTAGAAGACTGACCAACACCCAAATCAGCCATAAGGCGTCTGAGCCACACACACTCAATAGTCACTAAGGAAGCTTCCCTATAGTCAGCCTCACAACTGGAAGTGGCCACAGTAGGCTGCTTCTTTCTCAACCAAGATATACATGAGCTACCAAGCATGAAGCAAAGGGCACTAGTGGACACATGAATGTCATAGAAACTAGCCCAGTCAGAGTCAGAAAAAGCATGTAAATCTTGCGGTAGTGATCCCCCTTGGGATAAAACAATCCAAGTAGTCGGGTACCACTCAAGTAGTAAAAGATGGCTTAACTGCCTGCCAATGCTTGCAACATGGGCAATGCATAAACCTAGTCATTCATGAGACAACAAACTGAACATCTAACAGAGCATAAGTAAATCAAGCATCCAATAGCCTGCTAATAGAGAACAACATCGAACCAGCATCATGAAGACTCAATCATAAACCTATCTCCATAGGAGTGGCAATAGGTTTATAGTCTTCAAGACCAAAACACTGCAATAATGTGTCAATATATTTTGTTTGAGACAAAGCTATTCTGCCAACAACTTGCATAAAATGAATGCCCAAATAATGATGCAAGTGCCCCAAATCTGACATCTCAAATGAGGCATGAAAATCAACCTTAAAATCAGCAATATGCTTCTCAATAGGACCAATGAGTAGCATGTCATCAACATAGAAAACAATGATGAAAAGCACATCATTTGCACGCTTAATGTATAAAGTGATCTCAATTGGAGTCTTCTCAAAACCATGTGCAATCAGGTAGGCATGTATCTTTTCATACCAAGCATGTGGTGCTTGCTTCAAACCATATGATGCCCTTTTACACCTGCACACTTGGTTTTCATGCCCTTTCATCACAAAGCCATGGGGTTGAAAAACATTCCAACTGATGTACATTCCAACCATGATGAGCTGCAAGTGCACAAATGCTACGAACAGTAGTCATTCAACATGTAGGAATAAAGGTCTCATCAAAATCAATGCCTCTTTCTTGAGCATAACCCTTTGGAACAAGCCTAACTTTATACCTATCAACTATTCCATGAGTCTAGCTTGTATACCCACTTAGTGCCAATGGCCTTCTTGTCAGGAGGCAAGTCACATAAAGACCAAGTACCATTTTTCATGATAGCATCATATTATGATTGCATAGAAACCATCCAATTTTTTGAATTTTGTGCTTCATTAAAAGAAATAGGCTCATTCTCATCATAGAGATTAGAGGCAACCATATCATAAAAATGTGATGCAAAAGAAGCAGTATGAGACCTTGAATGAGTATGATATGACAGAGGTGCACCTAATTTGCTATCACACAAAGTATGAACTAGCCATTTTGGCATAGTTTTTGCCTCCTCTATATCAGTTCTCTCGTTAGCAAATGCATCATGTAAATCTGGATCAGAAAGGGAATGATGTGCATCATCACATGAAACGTGTAAAGGTTGAGAAGTTTCCTTATTAGGGCTAGCACTAGACTATCCACATATAAAAAGAGGTAGCAAATTGTCATACATGTATTTGGAGCTAACTGATGTCTCCTTGGTACATGAAAGTAATGGTTGAATAGCATCTTCCACAAAAACAACATCACGACTAAGCAAAATGAATTTAATCTATGGATGATACAGATGATAGTCTTTGCTTTCAGAAGTGAACCCAACAAGAATACATTTCATTGCTTTATCATCCAATTTCCTACATTGTTGTTCATGCACTAATGAATATGCCAAACAACCAAAAACATGCAGCTGAGCAACAAATGGCTTGCAACCATGCCAAGCCTCATATGGAGTGATAGACTGCTATGCTTTAGTGGGACACCTGTTAAGTAAATATGTTGCACACATAACAACCTCAAGCAAGAAACTATGTGTTAAAGATTGACTCTTGACCATACACATGTTTTATCCCATGTTTAGCTAGAAATGCATTAAACTCAGAAGACATATATTCCACCCCTCATCAGAATGGAGGATGCCCACTTTACATGGTGATAGATTTTCAGCCAAAACCAAAAACTATTTGAAGCACATAAACATTTCGGACTTTGGTTTCAATGGATATACCCATTTTTGTGTGAGAACTCCATAATCTCCACACAAACTATGAATACTAACTAACTAGACTCACACTAGAAGAGAGGTGTGTTTCCACCCAACCAACCCCTCCAATATATAGCTCCAAATCCAAGGGGGTAAGTTCCTGTCAAGGGGACATGTGTACCTTCCATCACATGGGTTCCTAAGGTTTTCACATGGTTGCCAAGCTTAGAAATCACATGAAATCACATGGCTTCTAAAAGAAGACTCTCCAAGCTCTCATGTACAAACCAAGTGGCTAGGAGAAGCTTCCAATCAAGCATAAGGTACTCAACCTTAGAGAATTAGCCCTAAGGTTCAAGACCCATCTAAAAGGGGTAAATACACCATAGATCCCAAGGGTTTCACACCTAGAAACCCAAGGGTTCTGCCCCTTAGGCCCATGTAATTATATAACATTCTCCCCCCCTTAAAAGCATTTCCATCCTCAAAAATGAGTGGAGATATATACCTTGGAGTATTCCCCCATGTCCCATGATCAATCTCAAGCATCATGGCTTTCATCTCTCTAAGTTCACCTCTTAATTCGAAAGGGGAACTCTACCCCAACTGAATCTTAAAAGAGGAGAATCCATTTGTGGTCTAATTCCCTGCCCCAATCATTGAAATTTCCATCTAGTTTGCATATGAAAAAGAACTGAGTCGAATCCAAAAGAATGAAAAGGGTGGAAGAGAACATCCTTGCCTATTTCCTTGTTTAATCCATGTGCCATCTGGCTCTCCATCGCTCAAACATGTGAATTTGGTGGATACAAAGTGACTTCAAGTAAATTACTACCTTGGTCCATCGCTTTGCACCGCATGGATCTAGCAAAATAGATGAATGCTACTTAAGGTTTCCTTATCAGATTCATCTCTCAAGTCAAAGTCCAACTTGTTCTAAGAGGAAGATGAATCTTTCATAATCCCTGCCCAAATCACTTATACTTTGTACCTTTAGGTTTAGTAAAATGGGTGGATTTTCTTGTTTGCAATTTGCCTCCAATAAATCTACATAGAGGGAAATTGCATTATATAATCCCTGCCCAACCAATAGAATTGTATAGGTGGATTATCTGGTTTTTTACAAGGATATAACATCCTCTTTATCTTAAGAGAGAATTTGAATAGCTTACATAAAGTGGTTAATATTTTTTCAAAACTTTACATAGTTTGGAGAATCCACTTTAAAGGACTAGAATCCATAGGGATCGATCTAACTATTGAAGACTCTAATTGATTGAAATCTATTTTACTTCTTCCCAAAATATTTAAGATCTTTATAACCACGCCCCTAGACGAGAACTCATAGTGTAAAAGATTGTATTATCTTTAACGTCACAAGTAGAAATAGATTATTCCAACCGTTTCTTCAATGCTTATCCTTATTGATCTTTAGTTGGATCTCAAACCTTAAAGGTCTTCTTGATCCTTCTAGAATTTTTCTCCCTCTATATCTACCTAAGATGTCCTATGTTGATACCATAAGTAGATCCTTCTTATTCTTCAGTTAACTTGACTTATCAAGTATCCAAAAGATGAACTTTCTTAGCTTTCTTTCAAGCATGGCCTAAGATCATCTTCAGGTTCTTTGAGTTCCAAGTCATACTTGTGGATGAAGCTTTTAGAGCTTCAACCTTTGGGGTTTACCTTAAAGCTCAAAGAAGTTGATCCTCTCTTTGTTTCTAATTATCGATAAACTTTATTGGGAAATAGAACCTTTAATATTCTATTTGGAAGAATTCTTCCCTTTGAGAGGATAATTGAAGAAGATGCCTATTCCTAGACATTATCTTCCTGACGTATTCCATTGTATCATGAGTGCCTTTTTTCTTCTGGCCATCAAGAAAAAGTACTCAACGGGATTCAATACCCACCTTCCCATACCAGTGGGTTCTTCATTCAATCCACATAACTATGTCTCTATACCTTCTCACCTTTTCTGTCCTTTTAAAGGCCCTTCATACTATGGTAACAAATTATGAGAGCAAGGACTAAGGTGCTTAGATACACCACTACTAATCATACTCAAAATATTTGGTTAACCATTTAATGTGGTGTGACTCATCTTATCAAACTTTAAGTTGGATTTGATCTTTACCCTACTTTGGTCTCTTGGCTTTTCTTCTCTTCTTTTGCCAAAATAAGATATAAGACTAGGTCTTTCTCCAATAGATCCCTTCATGTTCAATGCTTTACCCATGGGTTTTACTTGGGGATCTAGTTATTATGCTTCATACAAGAAGCCATATTCCTTAGGTTCATATTACTAAAATCCATAATGTATGTTATGTTATCCCCATAAAACGTCAAGATACTTTTAGGATTATGCTTTATAGCTCCTCCAACTTCTTTTCCTAGCCCCCTAAGGATTCATACAATCCTTATGGTGTATGAAGGTGTTCTCTTGCATTGAGGTTCTTTGAGAATTCCCAAACCTTGAGAACTTCATCTAGGTTGGAAGACGTAATGAAAGAAGTATGAAGCACTAGCATACAAGGAAGTACTTCAGCTTTATGCTTTTTTTTTTCATATCCTTTACCTTAGAATACCTTATTTGGTATTTTTAAGGCATAAGATACAAGTTCTTTGGGACTTTCTCCCCTCCTTAAGAGTTTTCGTCCTCGAAAACTACCTGAGGGTATATTGAAAATCGTGCTTTCTCAATAGAATTTGAAAGAGCTTATTTTCAATCTTTTATTGTTCCCCCTGGTTAAAAGAGCTATTCAGAGCTTTTTTTTTCTCTTCTCCAAGCATACAGAACAAATTTCCCAAGGTTCAAGTTTTGAATTACCTCTAAATTCAATGTCCCAGACCATTGAATCAACTTCAGTGGTAGTGTAAGCCTAGACTTACATTTCCACTTAAGTAAGGGTAATTTTAGCTTGAATTTTGGGATCAGATCTTCTTTTAGTCTAAATCAAGTAAGATCTATTACTTCTTGGACTTGTAAGTGTTATTTCCATTGCAGATCATATATGTTGCCTATGCTACAATGGACTTTCAAGCTCACCAAGTCTTAGTTGTAATTGCAACCTGACAAGACTTAATGTCAAAGATTGACCTTTTCAATGATTCCTTTGTTCAGATGTACTCTAAAGACCATTTCATGTCACTTGATAATAAAGCTAGTTTATACTCAACTAGATGTTATCTTTTGATAGAATGAGTATTCTCAAAGAAGAAAAATTGCTTTGCCAATGAGATCTTTAATTTGAAGTAGATGGTAATACTATTTACCATTTAAATAGTCCTTTACTCTTAGGACATTGAAAAATGGTATTTAGGGTTTATTACAACCCTAAAGTTGTACCTTCTCTTCAAGCCTTGCGTTTTCTTAGAAGAATATTGGAAAGCTCTAAATAGTCCTTTAGTTCTCTCAAACAAAGGACTTTCTTGATCAGAAGAACCAATACTTCCATTTTCCAAACCTACATAGATGATTTTATATCCTATTTTCTCGTTCTTAGAGCTTGAGATTAGGTGCTCTAAGTTATCACCATTTTATCGTGGTTTTAAGAGAGAAAATTTTGTACTACTACCTTAAGTCTATGGCCTTGCTGATCAGGCATGCCATGGGCTTTTATGGAATTTAAAATTCCATAAGAGGGATTTTAAGCTTAAGGTATTTTTAGGAAGTTAGGATTATTTGGCTTTTTAATTACTAAGCCAAACATAAAGGAATTAAATGGTGTATAGTGGCCAATTGGCCTCATCACCATTCTTTTTGGAAACTAGTAAAATAAAATCCTACTTAAACTTCAGGAATATAATTTCCCTATCAACTCAAAAACCCATGTAATATGTTCCATTTGCATAGTACTTGCTAAATGTTTACACTTTTACTGGAAAAGGTGTAGCATGCATAAGGTTTAGAAGTTGACTTCTCCTTAAAGCATGCAAAAGTTCCAAATTGGAACTTTGTTCGTTCAATGGATGGTGCAAAATTTCCATGTGCCTTTCTTTTTATGCATATGAGTTGCCATAATACATACTTCATACACCATGCCATGAAAATGCACAACCAATCTTTCTTTTCCAGGACCATATTTTGATGCATATTGTAAAGTATTCCCATGACTTAACTATGAAGGTGATCCAACAAATAGGGCCACCCGAATTTATGCATCCATTTTCAAATGCATGTCTATTATGACATGGATTGCATGTTCTTTGTTCTATAAGGAAAAGAAAAGGGGTGCAAATACTTACATGGAAATTAAACTTCGTCCACCTCTTCACTTTACTTGAGTGATCTCATGGTGATGAAGTAGGTTTGGGCCATCCCATCTCATCCAACGTTGAAGTTGTCCTTGGGCATTTTGATACTTACTTGTGTGCCCATATGTGTGCATTTACCTTTGAAATCATGTAACACACATGTGCCCCTTACTCATGAAAAAAGGAAATTTATGAAAAGAACCATGCTTCTTATATAAGTATTTTCATTTTGCATAGATTTGTGATTTCTATATGAGGAGCAACACACATCATACATATATGATGAAAATTAGAGCATGGAAATACCTATCCGAAGCTCCAACCGTGTTCCTTGTGTGCTCCTTGGAACATATATCTTTTGTCTTTATGTTGGCCTCATAGTGCATGGTTTACAAAATGGATGTCCTCTTCTAAAATGCTTAAAAGAACACTTGGTGTTATAAGTATTTACGCATGCAATATCCACATAAATACAAAATAAAATGAAAATAGGACCAAATTCATGTGACGAGGGAGCTCCATTTCTCTTCTTTATGAGCGTTCATAAGTTCGAATTGAATGTTGCAAAAAACTATGCTTCTCATTTTATAGTCAAACATTGCATGCAGGAAAAAAATCTAACTCATGTTCTTCTACAAACGTCCAACGAATCCCATATACGAGGTTTTTTGCTCTTCGCTAATCTGTATATAATAAAAAACGAAGCCTTTTTTGTTGTATAAGCCCACTCATGCCCACTAGGGAAGAATCCATGAGCCCTCGTGGGCATGAGTGGGTTGTTTGCTTATGTCTACTCAATGCATCCATGTGATCCATGCATTGGTGGAGGCATATCTTCTTTGTTAGTTGGACACAGTGTTGATTTTTGATGTCCGTATTGCCTGTTTTTGCTATTTTTGACTGTAAAATAAGGTCATAAATTTAATTAGAACTTCAAAAATTACATTAAAAATGAAAAATATAGGGATGATGTGTAGATAACCTTCAAAATTGAAGGGCATTGTAGACCGTCAAAATACAACACTGGTTGGACATGCATGGCCATCCGTGAATCTTCCACGAGGGGTTCATATGAGAAAATCTTTTAATCCTCTGAAGGGGAAAGAAAACTTCCTCATAGGCTACACTAGAGAACGCTTCCTCGTAGGTTGGACCAATTCCTCATGACATCTTCTCACCCAAGAGACGATCTAGAGACTAACGTCTTCACATGAAAAGCTTCAATAAAAAGGAGACAATCAACCTAGCCCTGATACCACTATTGTGTGAGAACTCCATAGCCTCCACACAAACTATGAATACTAACTAGCTAGACTAACACTAGGAAGAGAGATGTGTTTCCACCCAACCAACCCCTCCAATATTAAGCTCCAAGTTCAAGGGGGAAAGTCCCTCTCAAGGGGACATGTGTACCTTCCATCACATAGGTTCTTAAGGTGTTCACATGGTTTCCAAGCTTAGGAAATCACATGAAATCACATGGATTCTAAAGAAGACCCTCCAAGCAAGTCCCTCTCAAGGGAACATGTGTACCTTCCATCACATGGGTTCCTAAGGTGTTCACATGGTTTCCAAGCTTAGGAAATCTCATGAAATCTCATGGCTTCTAAAAGAAGACTCTCCAAGCTCTCATGTACAAACCAAGTGGCTAAGAGAAACTTCCAATGAAGCCTAGGTACTCAACATTAGAGAATTAGCCCTAAGGTTCAAGACCCATCTAAAAGGGGTAAATAAACCATAAATCCCAAGGGTTTCACACCTAGAAACCCAAGGGTTCTACCCCTCAGGCCCATGTAATTATACAATACCCATGCATGCCTGCAAAAATCATCGATGAAAGTCACAAAGTAAAGATAGTTCCCAAAAGAAGGTGTCTCCATAGGACCACAAACATCACTATGAACAAGCTGCAATTTTTGAGTAGCTCAAATTGAACTATCTCTTGGGAAGGAGGAATTCTGCATTTTGCCCAAAATACAGCCTTCATATACATGTTTACCACGTGCCTCAAGTTTGGGCAAAGAGTACACCATTTCAAATTTCTACAGGTGTAGCAAACTAACAAAATTCAGATGACCAAAGCATGCATGCTGTTAGAGGGCCGCCGAACCAAGACAAATGAACTCGGACAGGTGCCTTAAATGTAAAAGTGTTGGACGGCCGCCGAACAAGGACAAAAGTACGAGGACAGGGAGCTTAAATGAAAAAAGAATCTTTCAGGAAACGCGCAGGTAACTGCAGAAGTGCGCACCCTTGTAAAAAATCCTCTATTTAAGGCAATGAGAAAAAGAGCGAAAGGAGAGCCCGGTTTTGTGGGAATTGCAGTGTGTTGTTTGATTGAGTCTCGTTTGAAAGTGCTGTAACGCATTGTGTGCGTGTGTATGGTGTTGAGAAGATAAGTTCTGCTTTGTTCTGTTCCGTCTGTACTCCGAATAGTCGATTATTCTCACCTGAGTACAGAGTGGCGAATCAGTTGTATTGTGTTGCGAGTCTGTTTGGTGAATGATTGAGTGTGTCTCTGAGCGTGATCAAGTGCGGTATGTTATTTTGCAGTTCTTCGGCGAAGTAGGTTACGTGAAGAGTAATCCCGAACTAATTGTCTGTTAGTACGCGACCGAATTCGATACTGTAGCTGTGGATTCCGACTACGGGAAGATTAGTAGCTGTAATGGTCTGAATGTGAGTAGGACGTCGTTAGTTTATGGTTAACCGTTTATTACTAGGAAACTGATTGTTCGAGTCCTTGTAACTTTAAGGTATAATGTCTGGTTGGTATACCTATCTGCCTTGACGAAGTACGGATTAGGTGACATTGTTACTGTAGTATATGCTGCGCAAAAATTAAGTCACCGAATTACTACCCTCAGTCTTGAAGTTCTAATTCCAGCACACTGAACAGTCTTCCGTTGTTCAGGGATGGACACTGAGCTAAGACGGGATGACATTAAGATTGTGTGTTAATTTGGGAAAATAGTACAGGGCCTCTGTCTAACAGACCCCTACCACTCCCAAGGACCCACGTGGCTAAGAGAACCATTGCGGTTAGGAAGACTCGGAACCGGCTGAACTTGAAGTGTTTGAGTCGAAAAGTAGAAGTAACGAGTGAATGATAAACCGTTTAACGATTAACATTTGGCACCGTCTGTGGGAAAGTGGCATCAGGTTGCCAGTTATCTGTGAACAGTAGCAGTAGTGTGCTGGCTGTTTGTTCAGAATCAAACATTACGTTTATCGTTCGATTGACTGACGGTAGCAACAGAGTCAGATTGTTGCCAACTGCTCAGGTAGTGCTACTAAGCAATGATACATGCCAGTTACTCGGTCTGGCGAAACGTATCCTAGGAACCATACGACTGGAACACGAAAAGTACTAAAGACAACCCTAGGAGAAGAAGGTATAGCGTGGCCTGACCCAGTGGTTAAGCAAGTTAAGGACGTTAGAATTAATGCCAGTCATATTCCGGTGGAACGATTAACGCCTTTGGTACATTCTGGTGTCACTTCGACCCAGCCTAACCAAAATACAGTAATTCCAGAATCTACCAAGACGCCGCTGGAAACCAATTTAACAATCTTGGATAAAGATTCAGAGTTATCCACGATTAGACAAACTCTAGGAAAAGAAATCGGTAAAAGCGGAAGAACACTTCAGTCTGGTACAGAGTCAGTTCATTCCGGTGGTATTCCAGTGATAGAAACACCAACTGGCGGCCAAGGATTAGCATTTTTTGCGGAGTCCTCAGCCCGACCCGCGTGCTTGGAAGAAAGATTTCGGATATTGGACATCCAGAAGGAAGGAGAACTATTCGAAGCAGAGATCCGAAGTATCCTACGCAAAAATAGCACACCGAAAGGCACGCCATCCGGCGATCCAGATTCTGGTAGTTCAACCAATCAACCTCAAGATACAGAAGAAGGACCGGATACATTCATGATGAACGGACAACAACAACAACAACAGTTAGGTCAACCAAGGCCGCCTCCAACAGGAGTAACATACATGAAATTTGGTGGATTCCCAGGAGATGACCCGGATGCTCACGTACGCACTTTCGAGATCAGTTATGCAGTCCTCAACCATCCACCGGATCAGGCATACAAGGCCATTGTTTTTCAATCTACACTGGTCAATGAAGCGGCTAGATGGCTTACGGAATACGACATTAATCATTTCGGTACCTATGATGCAGTACGAGATGCTTTTTTGCAACGATTCAGGCTAAAGAAGAATCCCGCCGAAATCTTTGATTATTTACAGAACAACCGACAGAAGGCGAATCAGACTGTCCAAGAATATGCTACACTTTTTAGAACACACTTGCGACAGATACCACAGGCCCACGCTAACTTACCAGATGACGTCATCACTCAGTGGTTTATCAATGGTTTAAACCCGCAATTGAAGCAGATCATGATAATCAGATGTGTCGGAGCAATGACATTGGATGCAGTCATCGCCATGGCTTTGCAACTGGAATCCAAAGTCGGTGGATTTACAGAAGATCTAGAGTGGTTAAAAACGAACAGAACTATGACTGAAGATATAACCAGACAAGTGTACTGTATCACATGCAAAAATTCAGGTCGTACTAGTGCCAACTGTGCGCTAAATCAAACATTCTGCGCTATCTGCAACACTGCCGGACACACCACCGGAAATTGTGTCTACAATGCCAGAATACAGGGAACAGCAACAGTCAATGCTCTTATTCAAGAACATGGACAGGCAGCAAATCACTATGTACCTCCGCAACTGAGAAACAATCAACCGCAAGGATATCGAAACTACCGAGGACAGAGAAACAATAACTATAATGCAAACCGCTGGCAGAACGAACCACCACCGGAAAATCCCAATTTACCACCGCCACGCTGTCATTTTTGTGGTGAATTCGGACACATTAGAAGATATTGCAAGGACGCAGCTGAGTATGATCAAAGGAAGAAGGAGCGGCAAAACCCAATGGCCAACATGGTACAAATTACACCGGTAGAAACGCAGACTGCTACAGTCCAGACCCGATCAGGTAAACAGCTGCAGTCAGCAGCAGAAGTATTTGAACCAGGGATACGAGAACAACATAGGATGTATAACAAAGCTAGCCGCTGGACCGCCACAGAACCACCAGTGTTCCCAGAACCCATTCCGGTGACTCAGACCTCGTCGACAAAGGAAGGAACGCAACAAAAGGAAGCAGCAGCGGAACCACCATCAACAGTAGACATAACAGCAGATACTTCGGCATCCACAGAGACCTCAAGTTCAAAAGAGCAGGATAACCAATCTCAGCAGGCCTGGGAAATTTTATCCAAGGCATCTATCACTCTGCCTCTCGGCCAACTACTGGCATTAGTACCTGGTGTTCGACAACAGTTCCAGCAACAGTTCATTCCGGTACCTTCTTGTATTCCGGGGACAGCAGCAGTTCAACCAGAATCCGATTCTACGGTTGATCATTCAGTCCCCTTGATTACAGTATGGTTTAAGAATCATAAAATTACACAGGTATTGATTGATGGAGGCTCTGGTGTCAACATTACAACTACAGCCTTATGCAATAGGTTAGGATGGACCGAAATCGAACCAGTTCAATTTTTTGTCAGAATGGCAGATCAATCTAGAGTCCATCCTGTAGGACTTGTGCGAAATATACCCATTACTTTACAAGGTACGACCTTCAAGATGAATTTTGTTATACTAGATCTGCCGGAATCCACTTTGGATTACAATCTTCTTTTTGGTCGACCTTGGCTGAAGCATGCGAAGGTAATACAAGACTGGTCTGCACAAGAGCTTACGTTCAAAGATGCCAGTCATAGATATGTAGTAAAATTAGATGCTATACAACCTTGCGAACTGCACGCCAGACCATATTTTGCTGAACCTGTCCACATGTTAGATGGACTATCAGATGATGAAGAAGAGAAATTTCTGAAGAGTAACGCGGACTTAATGACCTTAGGGACTATTGATCTACAGTCCGTAATAGATAACTGGAGTACTTCAGTATGTACAGTTACACCAATCACCCAAGAAACCAAGCAGGAAGATAGGGTGCCAACACATGACAATGAAATACATTCACTATTCCGGTCGACAGACGACACAGAGAAACCGCAACAGTTTTATGTCTCCGAAGACCAGTTGACCTCGTACAATCTAGGAGACGAAGATCATCCACGACCTGTAAAGATAAGGCAAAACTTACCGGAATTATTTAAGGCTGATCTGATTCGACTACTTCGTGAATTCTCAGACGTCTTTGCCTGGGATTACAAAGATATGAAAGGATTAGATCCGCACATATATCAGCACAGAGTCATGCTGAAGCTCGAAGCTAAACCGAATAGGTAGCCCAGCTATCGGATGAATCCCAATTACACATCTCAGGTAAAAGCCGAACTTGACAGATTATTAAAAGTTGGATTCATCGTACCAGTAGAACATGCTGAATGGATTTCGCCAATTGTGATCGTACCAAAGAAAAATAAGCAACTACGAATCTGTGTAGACTACCGGAAATTAAACGCAGCAACAGTACCAGATCCTTTCCCGATCCCCTTTTTGGATACCATGCTTGATAGGGTAGCAGGCCACGAAATGTATTCATTCTTAGACGGATACAGCGGTTACAATCAGGTTAGGATGGCTGAAGCAGATATCCCAAAAACTGCCTTCATTACCAATTGGGGTGTCTTTGCTTGCACAATAATGTGGTTTGGATTGAGAAACGCACCAAGCACCTTTCAGCGATGTATGCAGGAGATTTTCTCTCCTTATCTCAATTCGTTTATGCAAGTATATCTCGATGATTTCTCAATTTTTGGAAAGATGATGGCACATTTGCTTCATCTACGGTGCTGCTTCCAAAAGTGTCGAGACTACAGACTCTGCCTTAACCCAAGCAAATCTATGTTTGCCGTTTCATGTGGCAAACTACTTGGTCATATTGTATCTGCCCAAGGTATCCGAGTAGACCCAGATAAGATTTCGGCAATTTTAGAAGCCCCAGTACCCGCCACTCCGAAAGAAGTAATGCGTTTTATGGGTCAAGTACGGTGGCACGGCAGACACTTACGGTGGCTTGCTCATCTGGCTGTACCCCTGAATAGACTAATCACCAAAACTCCATGACAGTTCGAATGGACTCAAGAATGCCAAACTACATTTGATCGACTCAAGTATCTATTGACGCAGGCCCCAATCCTACAACCACCGGACTGGGACAATCCGTTCCATGTTTTTGTCGACGCTTCAGATATTGCGATCGGCAGCATTCTAATGCAGCAAACACATAAGTGGTTTCGCCCTGTCTATTACGCCAGCAGAAGGCTTGCACCGGCAGAAAAGAACTATTCTACCACTGAAAGAGAATGTCTAGGGTTAATTTACTCCATCAAAAAGTTCAGACATTATTTATTAGGCCGGAAATTTACCTTTCATGTGGATCATGCTGCCCTTGTTTATCTAGTGAGACAACAACATCTAGGCGGACGATTAGCCCGATGGGTGCTACTCTTGCAGGAATTTGATTATGAAGTCATTCACCGCCCCAGAAATGCACATGCCTTAGCAGATTTCTTATCTCGCCTAGATTCTGGTGAAGCTCCGATAGGCATAGATGACACTACTCCAGCAATTTATTGTTCTGAACCACTGATCGATGAGACTGCCGAATTACAAGCAACACCTACATATTATGATCAGATTCTAACTTTTCTCACCGAAGGATGCTTTCCATCTGAGACTACCAACGCAGTTCGAAGGAAAATGGCAATCTTTAATCGCCGATTCCGGCTAGTTGCAGGAGAATTATATTATGTAGATCATACCGGAATCTTACTTCGATGTGTTCCTCCGCACGAAATTAACTCGGTCATCACGATGGCTCATTCAACCCCTACTGGTGGTCACTTTGCCACAGATCTAACTCACCGGAAAATTCTGCAAGGAGGTCTCTGGTGGCCTACTATGTACCGAGATGTGGCCCAATTCGTCAAAAACTGTGATAACTGTCAAAGGTCTGGACAACCACTGCAACGATACTTCTTTCCCTTGCAGCCTATTATGCCACTCGAACCATTTCAGAAATGGGGATTAGATTTTATCGGCCCAATCACACCTCCGACAGTCTTCAGTAACAACAGATACATACTAACTTGTACAGACTATGCAACAAGATGGGCAGAAGCCTGGGCTTTACGGTCTGCTATAGCAGTTGTAGTAGCGAAATGTCTGTTAAATGATGTCTTCCCACGATTTGGCTTACCACTCGAATTGGTGACAGATCAAGGTACTCACTTCGTAAATCAAGTAATAAAGGTACTAACCCAATCATTCCATGTGACACATAAACTCAGCTCTCCATATTACCCTCGCACCAATGGTCTGGCCGAAAGCACAAACAAATCACTATTGAATATCCTCCGGAAACTGATCATGGAAGCACCGGAAAGATGGGATCAACTACTACCTGCAGTATTATGGGCATACCGAACTAGATATAAGGTAACAACATGTTTGACACCTTTCAAACTAGCTTATGGTTTAGAAGCAATAGCACCCATGGAAATAGTTATCCCAAGCCTGCGTGTAGCAATCACCCAGAAAATGCTACCAGAAGAGTCGCTGACAGCACGAATGGACGCACTCAGGGAACTTGATGAGCACCGATGGCTCAGCTTTTTAACCATGCGCAAAGTACAACTAAGGCAAGCCAAGACACACGATCGATATTTGAAGACCCCAATCTTTTCGGTAGGTCAGCTTGTACTCTTCTATAACGCAAAATCCGATAGAGCAGTAGGAAAGTTCAAACTACGCTGGTTCGGTCCCTTTAAGATCTCATAACAAGTCGGTCCGGCAACTTTTCGGTTGACTACGTTGATTGGAAATCCACTCCCCAAGGTAATTAATGGGTCGAAGTTACGGCCATATCATCACACCACTAACCCGCATTAATTTTTCAATGATGGACCGCGTTTTGTTTAAATTTTTCTTTTCCTTCTTTTTTGCTTTTATAAATAGCCGCGTTTTGTACGATCTTGATATAACCAGCCGCCCTCTTAACAGTCACTCGAGTACGCACACCTGCATGAAAACCAGTACTATTACCGCACCGCACAATGATATTCCACCCCTTTTTTTCTCTCTCCCCACCGTAGTGTTTCTATTTAAACTCTATCGAGGACGCCGAAATAAGCTATTGTGTTGCATGCTAGTATTCTGAGCCCTCGTACATTCTGCATCCATGCTCATCATCTACCTCAGTAACCGCTATGGAAGCGATAGCCAACTATGCGGCCTTCCGCGATGGTATCCCTACCGAGGTAGGCGAATACCTGCGTTGCAGAGGGTTGGCTAACTTCGCTGAGTTGCCTTGGCACTCGGTGGAAGCCCATCCTTTCTTCACACAGATCATCACCGCCATTGCTCAGTCCCCCGCCTCCGAACGCCAATGGGTTTTTCTCTCACTCCCCTCGCGAACAGTCATCACCTTCCAAGCCTTCGCTGAAGCCTATCGCCTCAACCCGCAAGGCCGAGAAAATGGCCCGAGTATTCCCATTGCCCGCATGAATGAACTATTTCCCTGCTCCTCGTCCAACGAATACGCCATTCTCTACCGCCCCGAACCCGAACGATCCGCCCTGCAATTCTTAGTCGCTATACTTAACCTGCAGAAACGCACTTACGGCATCTCACGACCATTTTATTCCGCTTTAGAATTAGCTGTCCAGGAACCCGTCAACTTTGCATCATACTTCTTCCTCAGAATCCATAAAGAATGTGTAGCTATCGTGAAGCAACTCCAAAAGGGTACCACCCCGCACTCTCGCCTTCCTCACATCATCTCATTCCTTTTCCCAGCCATCCTTGCCGCACAACCACCACCCCAAGGTCCCATTCTTAGGCACGAAGAATCAGTTCAACCTCTCGACAAAGAAGAAGAAGAAGATGAGGAGATCAACCAACTTTTCCGCAATAAGAGAATTCGGATCAGCTCCTCAGAAAGCAAAGCACAAGGATCCGCCGGAAAGAATCAGGACACTCGAAACGCCGACCAAGAAGAGACCTTCCACGACACAGCCACTTCCATACACAACGAATCATCGGCCGACCACCACGACCAGCAGAAGCACACAGAAATAGAACCAGTCTCAACCGAAGAAGCATCAACACGATGAGAAGATGAACAGCACGTGATCAACAGCGCGCTCAACACCCTACTCAAGGCCGTAGAATCCACCATCGCCCACATTATAGGTGAAAACCAACCCACACATCAGGTAACCCACCCTACATCCCCTGGCCCTCAATCCCCACCAGTCAACCCTTTCCCGCCGCCAATTTCCGAATCTTCTTCATCCTCCCCCAATTATTCACCCCCGACATCCCCCCAAATCCATACCCAAACCTCTACACCACCACCACACCCACTCCTCCTGTCCTCTGCTCCGATCTTTTCCAAACTGGCCAACATGGGCCAACTACTCATCGCCCTCTCACAACAACTTCCGGTACAAATGACTGAGGTTGCAAATACCATTCGGCACGACCTGCAGCACAAAGTCGACCTCCTGGAAGCTGACATCACCCCACTCCAAGAAGAAGTCGACGCCGTAAAAGCAGAGAATCACCAATTACAGACACAACTAGCCGATCTCCAAGCCCAACTTTCGGAACAACAGGCCTTGATACAACAGAGAGATACAGCATTGGAGCAGCTTTCTGCCAAAGACCGGTTATTACACGAAGCACACGAAGAAATCCGGGAACTAAAGACCGCCCTCCAAGAAAAAGAAGATATCAGTTCATCCCTCGAAGAACTGGTTGAAGAAACGAAGGCCCAGCTGCAGGAAACAATCCAAAAGAGTCAAGACCAACAGCGAGAAGCAGCGCAAGTCCAAGACGAGCTACGCAGAGCCCAGGAATGTTTGGACGACGTGAACAGAATGCTGAGACGCCAATTAACCAGGGAAGCAAAACACCAAAAAGATCTGGTAGATGCTCGAAGAGAACGAGATGCATATTCCCGAACGATTGAATTTCAGAACCAGCAATTCGAGTGCCTCGATAACCAACTGCGAAATCAAAAGGATCGAGTCACAGAGATGCAGCGGAAAGTCACCGAAATGAAGACATCCAGGGACGCTGCATTATCCAATGATTTCTATTTATAGGAGGCCTTTTTGCAGACCCAGGCCGAAAACTTGCTTACCGAAGCAATAGCGCTCAGCTCCGTCAGAATAGATGCGCAGGTTTTAGAACCCGACACGCTAAAGCAATTATTAGAAACCCTTAAGAAAAAAATAGCTCGCACATTTAGATTAGCCAGGAACATGTACCTCGAAGGCATCATAGAAGAGTAGTCAAATTCGACAGTGCAAATTCATAATGTAACAATATTCGAAATGAGTATGATAACCAAGTTTTGTTTTATGATATTTTTCGCACATGTAAAGACCTGTTCAGTCTAGCATCGATCTACGGAATAACACGCAGCATAATGATTCTTACTCATGATACATTTTTGACAAGGGGAAGGAAGAGTCATGTCCGACTGAAATACAATCATTCCAGCAAATGGCAGTTCAAGTCCGGTGCTTATAAAATGCGTATGCCTGGCATAGCATTCTGAACTATAGTATTCTTCGAGCTTGAGCGCTAGTTAGAAACTTCCAGCATATTCTTCTCGGCAACCCTTACAAGCATGTCTGAATTCGACATACTCAGATGGCAACTCAGGAAGCGCGCAAATACACAGAACCAGGTTGTGACGACAACTGATACTACCTTACAGGATAATGCAGATGACTCAGTAACTTCTGCAACAGTAAAGGTTCTTCCTAAATTTTCCACAGAATTCAAAATACAGCTCGACATCCATTCTAAAAGGAATGAGAACTGGCTACGGAGGATAGGACTCCTCCAGTTTGCTCAATTACCATGGGAGCAGTGGATCGATAACGAAGATGCAGAGAATCAATTATATAGCATGCGACAAACAAAAGGCTTCATTCTAAATCAGGTACAATTTTCGCCACAGTTAGTCTCAGCTATATTTAAACTGCCACTGTATGATGATGCCCGATTTCCTAAATGTTCGACTGAAGACCTGAGAAATGAATTTGGCAACTGTGAAGGCCCCAGACGGTATTACATGTTGAAAAATGCCACATATCAGCGTCGTGAACAATTTAAGTGGTACTTAGAGAAGCTCTGCTTCCTAGTTAAATTCGATTTAATGTCTAGAGAAAATTTTCCACCTTTAGTACATGCCGAAGGAGGTGGTAAGGTTAGCTGGACACACTGGTTGTATCACCACCTCTACACACAAATAATTGTCGGGGATAAGCGAAGATCCCACACCAACAGCAAACTCGCAGCCTATTTAGCTTCTATATTTAATTTTGTCCAATTAGTGAAGGATGAGAAGCTACACTGGTCCCCCCATTTTTATTCCGGTGATCATGATATGATAGACACAGGACACCAAATAGAGCCCGAGGAAGCAGACCAAGTCTCCACATCGTCTGCAAATTTCTTCCACACAGGTAATAGCGCACAGAACCAGACGGTAGGGACGCCGTTTTGGCTGTCAATTAAACGAAGGATGGCAGACCACTTGCCCACTGCCAGTCCAGGGCAATTACCGGACGATCTCCAACCAGATTTTGTGACAGGGATGCAAAACAAATTACAAGAGGTTTCTCAATATTTGCGTCAACAAGAACAAGCGCTTCAACACAAAAACGAATTACTATTCGCTACGATGACTAAGTCCAATTCATTACTAGAAAGAATGACACAGATGCAAAAGGAATTGGACGATAAAGAAGCTTTACTACAGGCGTTACAGAGTAACAACCGGCAACTAACGGCAGAATTGTTCAACGCAAAAAAATGTTTTCAAGAATTTCACCAGTGGCAGCAAACTATCCAAACACAGATTCAAGCCGAAATGTCAAGTTTTTCTACCCTGAATGTTAACCTGCAAGCCGAAAATGAAATTTTGCAGTCAAGAATACAAGTTTTGCAGGAATTCAAAAGGCAGATATTAAAAGATGAGGGCGTAGAACTGAATGCCACATTAATGACAAATGTGGACATAGACTTATTAAAACAGCAATTGGATAGTCGTGTTCAAAGTATTTGGACACTTTTTCGCAGGAGATGGCTGGCTATACTTGTTCCTCCACTTGAACAAGTACGGTCAGAAACGATTCGGGACCCAAACTCCAGAATAGGCCTACAGGCAACGCAAAAGGATGTTGAAGTCAGTAATGCACCTGCGGGTTCGAGTCCACCGTGCGTGCCACTGTTAGAGGGCCACCGAACCAGGACAAATGAACTCGGACAGGTGCCTTAAATGTAAAAGTGCTGGACGGCCGCCGAACAAGGACAAAAGTACGAGGACAGGGAGCTTAAATGAAAAAAGAATCTTTCAGGAAACGCGCAGGTAACTGCAGAAAAGCGCACCCTTGTAAAAAATCCTCTATTTAAGGCAATGACAAAAAGAGCAAAAGGAGAGCCCGGTTTTGTGGGAATTGCAGTGTGTTGTTTGATTGAGTCTCGTTTGAAAGTGCTGTAACGCATTGTGTGCGCGTGTATGTTGTTGAGAAGATAAGTTCTGCTTTGTTCTGTTCCGTCTGTACTCCGAATAGTCGATTATTCTCACCTGAGTACAGAGTGGCGAATCAGTTGTATTGTGTTGCGAGTCTGTTCGGTGAATGATTGAATGTGTCTCTGAGCGTGATCAAGTGCGGTATGTTATTTGGCAATTCTTCGGCGAAGTAGGTTACGTGAAGAGTAATCCCGAACTAATTGTCTGTTAGTACGCGACCGAATTCGATACTGTAGCTGTGGATTTCCACTACGGGAAGATTAGTAGCTGTAATGGTCTGAATGTGAGTAGGACGTCGTTAGTTTATGGTTAACCGTTTATTACTAGGAAACTGATTGTTCGAGTCCTTGTAACTTTAAGGTATAATGTCTGGTTGGTATACCTATCTGGCTTGACGAAGTACGGATTAGGTGACATTGTTACTGAAGTATATGCTGCGCAAAAATTAAGTCACCGAATTACTACCCTCAGTCTTGAAGTTCTAATTCCAGCACACTGAACAGTCTTCCGTTGTTCAGGGATGGACACTGAGCTAAGACGGGATGACATTAAGATTGTGTGTTAATTTGGGAAAATAGTACAAGGCCTCTGTCTAACAGACCCCTACCACTCCCAAGGACCCACGTGGCTAAGAGAACCATTGCGGTTAGGAAGACTCGGAACCGGCTGAACTTGAAGTGTTTGAGTCGGAAAGTAGAAGTAACGAGTGAACGATAAACCGTTTAACGATTAACAATGCCAAACCTTTGCATCTGACATAGCCTAAGAATAATGTATTGCACATGCTCAATCATTCACAGATTTTTCATAGTCTTTGAGCTTATGCAACCCACAACATAGAATGCCAGAAGAAATAATGATGTTTCCATTTGACAGATCATGATCTGTACATGTTGAAGGAGAGTCTAGCAAAAAGAAGAGAAGAAGAAGATGGCAAGAAAGAATCTTCATTAAAGGTATTATATCTGAAGACATATCTCTGCAGGAAGCCCCGCAGGGGCACGCAACACCCATCTCTACACAGAGCCCCGCAGGGGCATACAACAGGGGAAGGTACGTAAGCGACAAGGGTGGATCAAGACCAACAAGTATCCATGAAGAAGTGCAAGAAGATATGAGGAGGATCGAGAACCCCAAGAAGGTGCTTCAGCCACTTGATCTTCGGAAGGTCCAGATCGAAGGCTGAAGATCCACACCTTTATACCTTCCACTGGTTGCGTGCATGGCAGCCCGATTTAACACAGCAACCCAAATTTAAAGGAGCGATTGGAAAACGAGACTACAAATTAATTGTAGTTCATCTCCACGGGTTGTGAGCGGAGGAAAGAAGTAAACGAGCTGCAGACAAGAAGTGACGCCTGTCAAGGGACGATAGAGATAAAGAGGGGGAGAGTGTTGCAGAGCAAAGAAGAGCAAAGAGGTAGAGAAAAAGAAGGGCCCTAAAATTTTTTCGATTTGGATACTTTCTTTTTGTATTATAGCCTATTTTGTAACATGTTTCCCGATGTAAATGCACTAGAGGAGTCCTCTAGATGCATACCCATAGAGATTTTTATCTACCCTTGTAAAAGGACCATTTTTAGAGCACATGTATATAAGTCAATTTGTGACTCTTTGAAGCGACTTTTTGCCATTGTGAGGATCAAGAGCACAGAATTTCGAATTTCTATCTTCTACTATCTGTATCTTCTTCCTTATGAGCTTGCATGCATGTGTGATGCTTGGAAAGAGTGCTTGGGAGTGTTGTCTATCCATGAAAGTGCTTGTGTACTATTGGTAAGGTGTGTGCGAAGTGTAGGAAGTGATGAAGTGTAGGAAGATCATTCCCGTGACTCGGTATTTTTCTCATAACTTGAAGTAGGAGCATCAGAATCAAGTGAAAAGACCACCATTGGATGCGTCTTCTCCAGAGCTTTGAAATGAACCCGCTATTCACTATATTCAGAGTTTGGAGCTGAGGGAAAAGCTCGATTTACTGTTGACTGCTGCTCCAAATGTTGCGACACCATAAATGATTCTAAAACTTGTTTGGAATAGATTTATGCTTACTTGCACTTTGTGAGAGCTCATTTGCATTGACCATCATTTGAGTGCATGTCTTCATACACTCGGTTAGGTTTTGATACTCTTTGGATTGACAATTAAAGCGTGAGTCCCCACTATATGCACTTGAGGGGGATTGAGGTATAGAATCTTTCTCCACAGATCTGAGGCTTTGTCTGTCTCTGCCTAAGTGTCTACCTGACCTAAGGTTCATATGCCTGGTTTCTCTACCCCCTTGATCCCAAGTACACTCTCGTTGCAGGTTATTTAACACCAATCACTTTGTTCTTTTTAGTTGATTATTTTGTTTATGATCTTGTCTGATATCACGTCCTCAGGAATGCTTAAGTGAATTTCGCACTTGATAAGTGATCGATTCAAGTTTACTTTTGTCCCTTAGGGTTTTCGCACTTAAGTCCTACTTAATGCTTGCACTTAGTTGCTTAGTTCTCTTGGACTTGATGTGTGCCTAGCGTTGTCCTATTTAATTACCACACCTAAGTCGTACTTAGCCTAGGCTAGGAATTGACAAAGGAGGGTTGAGAGATCTTCCAACCTCAATTAGCTGGTTGACCAGACTGCTACACAAGCCCAGGAAGCCTTCTCCCAAGCTTGGTACTCACCCTTGCTAGCTTTCCTTGGATTGCCTTGCTTGCACACAATGTTCCTGCAAAAGTTCACAAGTCAATATAGCTCTATTACCACAAGGGATTGAAAGACACACATCAACATTTACAGGCCCCCGCTTGGAGTCACTCACTGTACCCCCCAAAATCTTATGACCACCTAGTTCAACCTAAAGGCCAACTTAAAAATACATGTTCTAAAACTCCGCATATGATTCTCAACAAGCTTTCCAACGAGACCAAAATCTCCTCAATCGGAGTTCGTATGGCAAAGTTATGACCAATCAAGCACCTAGGGGTCAAAACAGGCTCTCAGGGTTCAAGAAATTCCTCCCTGGTTTCTAGATCTTTTGCCCACTCCTAAGGCTCTAATGTTATCCCAATGTGTCCAAAATTAGGCCCAATTATACCTCAATTCACTCCATTAATTTGACTTTAAAATTTTATGCGTTAAGCCCATGTATCGCGATAGGTCGGGTCGAGATGTCGCGATAGGTCGAGGTGTCGTGATACTTGGGAGTGTCGCGATACTTCGAGGTGTCGCGATAGGTGGGAAGTGTCGCGATAGGTCGGGGTGTCGCGATACTTGGGAGTGTCGCGATAGGTCGGGGTCGAGGTGTCGCGATAGGTGGGAAGTGTCGCGATAGGTCGGGGTGTCGCGATACTTGGGAGTGTCGCGATAGCTTGAGGTGTCGCGATACTTGGGAGTGTCGCGATACTTCGAGGTGTCGCGATACTTGGGAGTGTCGCGATACTCCGAGGTGTCGCGATAGGTGGGAAGTGTCGCGATAGGTCGAGGTGTCGCGATACTTGTGAGTGTCGCGATACTCCGAGGTGTCGCGATAAGTCGTGAGTGTCGCGATACCTCGAGGTGTCGCGATAGGTCAAGCTATGGCGAATTAGAAACGTGATTAGTCAAAGTTTTCGAAGTGTCACGATAGCTCGAGCTCAAGATGCACGCGCTCGCTCTCTCTCAAACTCGCACACAACAAATGAGGGGAATGACAAGGAAGAGGGAATATGTAGTGGAGAAGGAGGTGGAGGTGGAGATGAAGAAGGAGGTGGAGATGGAGATGGAGATGGAGAAAAATCAGAAATTTACCTACTACTTACCATTCCAACGCGTCCTCTCTACGTCTTACCATCACACGCTCGTCCTCAAAGCTCGAATCCCTGGCAACGGCACCAAAATTTGGTGTAGCTCAGTGATGAGTAGCACCTCCTTTAATGTCAATCTGGGAAGACATGAGGATGGTATGAAGACCTCGAGCAAGTGAAGGCACAAATGTGTGAGTGAGAAGCACACTAACATGCACACACATACACACACACGCACTCACGGCAAGAACAAAGAGAGTAAGACAATGGAATCACTTCTATTGCAACAAAGTTCTCATACAAGCTCAAAACTACAAGAAGCTAGCCCAAAAATGAGCTCTCTAGCTCTATTTATAGTTTTTGACTAGCTTTGGCCCTGTCCAGACCTAGTGTTCGGCCTAGTTAAAATTAGGTTCTAGGGCTTATTTGAGGGCTCAAACGAGATCTAAAAAATATGAAAATTGGCAGGCAACTACTTCTAAGGCTCCCCAAGCTCGAGGACTCCTCGGCATGTACAAAATGGAGCTACAAAAAGGTGAAATGATATTTACAAGGGTTTTTAGTGATAAGAATCACTTTTAAATGGTGTAGGGGTTTGGAAAAAAATAAAGGGTTGCCTTAGTGCTAGATCTGCATGTATGCCCGTATTTGCTTCTTCCCGTATACTGCCAACACACCCCACAGAAACCTTTTAGCCAGAGAGATTACTTGTCCCAACTGCTTTTTGGAGGGAGACCAACAAGACAAGAAATAGACCAATTTGGGAAGCAAATAATGATTCAAAATAAATGTTTTGTGGCGTAAAGAACTGTTAGTATCATACCAGAGAGACAAGCTTTTCTTTTTCAACCACCCAATCCCACTTTTGAGTAAAGGAAACATTAAATCCCATGGGGATCCCTAATAATCTAAAAACTTCCCCATCTTTTATAAGGTTGCACCCAAGTTGAGTAATTTTATCAGGAATGAAGTTATTAGAAGACTTGAAGCCAGTCTTGTTATGATTGACCTTAGAACCACTGGCCAGATAGAAAATGTCTAGACATTCTAGGAATTTTTCCAGAGATTTAGAATCGGCCTTAAGCACAACATTAGTGTCATCAGCAAACATTTGAAGGCATAGAGGGGAGGAGGAGTTAGGAATGATAATACCTTCCATAAGACCTTTATTGATAGCATCATTAACCAGCCAGCCCAAAGCATCACTAGCTATGGCAAAAAGCAGGGGAGCTAAGGGGCATCCTTCCCTTATAAATCTGACAAGTTTAAAGGGTTCAGAGACTTGACCATTAATAGACACTCTAGAGTAAGCATTCCCAAATAAAGAGTTCACATACTTGATAAACCTTCTTCCAAGACCCATGTCTTGTAAAGACTGGAGAATGAAGTCCCACTCAATCCTATCGTAGGCCTTGTCAAAGTCAATTTTGAAGAAGAAGTAGTCTTGACCAGACTCACTAGCATAATCCATCCCTTCCCACAAAGATATGATAGTATCTAAGATGAATCTACCTTTAATGAAACCTTTCTGCTCAGGAAGAATGAAATGGGACATCATAGGACTAAGCCTTCTAGCCTGATGGAGAGTGTTAATCTCCAAAAGAACAAGCTATCCTTGATGTTAGACCACCTCTATATCAAGAATAACTTCAGACTCCACTTAATTTTAAAGAACAATCACCAAACTATCAAGAAATTGATCAACTGTGAAAAATCACTTCTCAGAAAAAGTCTGCTGCATATTAATCATTCATTGACTGATCATTCATGTAAAGTTTTTGATACAACTTTGTAGAGTATGCCATCTAGAAGTTTCGCATCTTCTCCCAGTTAAGACACTTCAAATGCTTGAGTAGATTGTGAGAAATGAATCAAACAATGTACCTATGTCTGAAACTGTCTCTCTGTAGTGACGACTTTGACACCTGTAACTTCTAAGCTATGGTTCTCCCAAACTATAGCCCGTTTAATCAAATGCTTTTAGCCATAGATGGCTTACCTCTCAACTTAAATTTTGAGTCCTCATTTGTGTAAAACTTTACACTATGCACTGAGCATTGTCCATTTCTTTGACCATCGAATCTGCCCCTGTTTCAGAAGACATTCAGAACTTTCTACATATGAATGTTCCTATTCAAAATTCTCTCAGCCTGTTTGCAATTGGACTCTCAAACTTTAACCATAGATGGATTAACTATGGATTTAGACATGTTCAAAAGGATTTCTCAAAAGATTAACTACAGAAGGAGAATCAAAGAAAAGATCGACGCGCAATTCTCTGAAAGATTTTTCTTCTCATAATTTTTCATACATCTGATGGATGACATGCATAATGTTCATCTCATTCTCTCCTATTCTTCTATTCTTCACATCTATTGTCTTCTCTATCTCTTCTATATCTCTCTCTCCGACTATGAACATGTATCTATATATATATACGAGTCTTACTCGTCAATTTTCCAAATACATTGAAATATTTACAAGAGTAATGTACAAAAAAACTTTGTTTATGAATCTCCTCTTTCTTGAAACTGATCTTCAATCTTCCAATCATTTTTTCACTTCTAGATTTTATGTAATCACTAATTGTTGATTGTTCTGCTCCAACAGCTCCCCCTCAATCATCAATTGTGATTACCTGCATCTTCTTTATTCCTACCATATCTTTAAACCTCTGCAACTTTGGTCTATCCAAACTTTTTGTCATCATATCTACAAGTTGATCTTTTGTAGGAGTATGCATGATTTCAATTTCTTTATCAATAACCTTCTCTCTCAAAAAATGATACTGAATTTCAATATGTTTAGTTCTAGCATGAAACACAGGATTTGATGCCAAACATAAAGAACTCATATTGTCTCCACAAATGATAGGAGTACTCTGAATCACATCAAAACTCTTCATAAGTGTCTTTAGCCATATTACTTCCTTTGCAGCTTCCACCATGCCTTTGTATTCTGCTTCCGTGGATGATAGAGCGATTGTATGTTGCTTCTTAGAACACCATGAGATTAGCTTATCTCCCACATAACACAAATATCCATGTGTTGATCTTCTATCATCCAAATTACCTGCCCAATCTGCATCACTGTATATTTTGACTCTTGTATCTGAAGTAAACCCATAGTACAACCCTTCTTTGAGTGTACCCTTGATGTACCTAAGTACTCTTTGTCCTGCAATCCAATGTTCCTTTCTAGGATAATGCATGAATTGAGATAGAACTCCAACTGCATATGACAAATCAGGCCTTGTTAATGTAGCATAAATTAAGCTACCCACCAAACTCTGATAGAGCTTCATATCTTTGAATTCTTCTCCTCCATATTTAGTCAATTTATGATTCACTTCCATTGGAGTTGGTGCTAACCTGCAATCTTCCATTTTAAATTTGGTTAGCAAATTTCTTAGATACCTTTCTTGAGTTACATATACTCCATGTTGAGTATATGAAATCTCCATTCCCAAGAAGAATGACAAATTTCCCAAATCACTGATTTTGAACTCTTTCTCCATTTGTTTCTTAATCATGTGTATGCCTTTTTCATCTGTTCCTGTAAGTATTATGTCATCAACATAAATACAAACATAAATAAATCCATCTTCACTTGCTTTGACTAGCAAGCTACTATCTGCCTTTGATGCTTGAAATCCAAGTTCCTTTAAGAACTTTACAAGCCTATAATTCCATGCCCTTGGGGCCTGCTTCAATCCATACAAAGCTCTCTTGAGCTTACACACATAATTTGGATACACTTGATCTTTGAACCCTTCTGGTTGCTCCATGTAAACTTCATCTGAAATGTAACCATTCAAAAAAGCATTTTTAACATCTAATTGAGATAATTTCCAACCTTTGCAAGCAGCAATTGCTATGAGTGTTCTCATGGTTGTCATCTTTGCCACAGGACTATAAGTCTCATCATAGTCCACTCCGTATGTCTATGCATATCCCTTCACAACAAGTCTAGCTTTGTACCTAGACACACTTCCATCTGCAAATCTTTTTGTTTTGTAAACCCACTTACATCCAATGATTTTCTGACTATTAGGTTTAGGAACCAGATCCCATGTCTGATTTTCCATCAATGCATCATACTCCTCTTGCATAGCTTCTTCCCAATTCTTCTTCCCTTTGGCTTCATCATATGTAGATGGATCTTCATCTACTTTTATCATGTAAGCATAATCCTTAGTAGTCAAGAATGAAGTATCATAGCTATACCTTGTAGGTTGCCATTTGTGCCTTGTAGACCTCCTGAGTTCTCCACTTCTTGAAGTTTCTGGTTCATCACATTCTGGATCAAACCTTGGCACTTCTTCACCTCCAACTTGTATTTCACTTTTCTCTTCTTCATCAAATATCTGAACCTTTGTTTTACCTTTCTTCTGATTCATAATTTCTTCAACTTCTGAATACACATTAGATGTACCTGCATACCAAGTACCTTGTTCATCAAATGTAACATCCTTGGACACAAGGAATTGTTTTGTGGATGGACTCCACAATCTATAAGCCATCTGCTTGTCATCATAACCAATGAATACATACTTCTCTGCTTTAGGCTCCAACTTATGCCTCAATTGAGATGGCACATATGCATATGCCAGGCATCCAAATATTTTACAATGATCCAAGGTAGGTCTCTTACCCCACCAAGCTTCATATGGTGTCATACCCTGCAAAGCTTTACAAGGCAATCTATTAACCAAATATGTGGCTGTGTTTACAGACTCAGCCCATAAATAATTTGGACAATTTTTCTCTTTCAACATGGATCTTGCAAATTCAACAAATGTCCTATTTCTTCTTTCTGCTACCCCATTTTGTTGAGGAGAGTACCTGCAAGTAATTTCCCTCTTTATACCTGCATTCCACAAGTAATCACTGAACTCATTAGAAAAATACTCTCCCCCTCCATCTGACCTTAACCTCTTCAATTTTTGACCTGTAATTCTTTCTGCATATGCATGATAGTGTTTAAATGTATTAAACACTTCTGATTTGTCTTTGATCACATAGATTGTGATCCACCTGGTAGCATCATCAACATATATGACATAATATCTTGAACCATTTATACTAAAGTCCTTTGAAGGACCCCACACATCTGTATGTACCAATTCAAGTCTTTCTGAATACATAAAACCATGCTTATTGTATGATTGCTTATGAGCCTTACCTAACTGACATGCTTCACATCTGTATGTCATGTGTTGACCTGCAATGTTAGGCAATCCAAGTACTAAACCATTGTTTATCATTTCTTTGATACCTCTCTCATTAAAGTGTCCAAGTCTTTTGTGCCAAAGATCCAATTCTGACACCTTTTGCTCTCCATATGCAAACATAGCATGTCCAACATTTCCTTGTACCTTGTATGTGAAGAGCCTTCCTTCCTTCTTCCCTGTAACAATCTGTTTATACCCTTGACTAGGGTCTTCAACATAAACTCCATCATTAGTGAACCTTACCTCATATCCTTTTTCCACAATTCGTCCTACACTTATCAGATTTTTAGGAATTGTAGGAACATACAAAACCTTACTCAAAAGAGTGCTTCCATCTTTGGCTTTGACTGAACCAATTGACTTTACCTTGTGCTTTGTATTATCACCTGTTTGGAGTGTATGATTAATTGCATTATAATCTAGATCAGTCATCAAGGCAATGTTTCCACTCAGATGGTTGCTACATCTTGAGTCAATATAAAATACTCTCATGTCTTCATGTGAGGCTTCACATGTTGCATTCATAATAAGAGTCGAATCTTCTTTCTGATCTGATGCATAATTGTAGTAGGTATTATTATATGATTGATTTTGGAAGTTTCTTCCTCCACCTCTTCCAAAAGAATTCCTACCACCTCTACCTCTGAAGTTTCCTCTCTGATATCTGCCACCTCTTCCTCTTTGATTAAAATTACCATTGCTTTGATTATTGTGCCAACAATCATGAGATAGATGACTGGTCTTACCACATATCCAACAAGTTCTGACATTATCTTTGTTATTTCTGCCTCTTCCTCTACTTCTGCCACTTCCTCTTCCTCTTAGGAAGTTTGCTTGGCTTGGAGTACCTTCATCTTCAACTGATTGTTGCTTTCCTTTGCTAGTTTTCTTCTTGTCTTTAGAATACATTGCATGACCTGCACTCTTATCAATATCTCCTTTGATATCATTCTCAAAAGTTAGCATATGTCCTAACAATTGATTTAGATCAGGAGTGAAATGATCTAATGAAAGTTCTGTAGACAAAATAAAAGGCTTCCACTTCTCATCTCCTCTTAGCCCTGTGAGAATTTGTCTTACCAATTTATCTTCTTCAATATCTTCATCCACTGCACCTAAAGAATCTGCAATGTCCTTCATCTTTGTCACATAATCAAATATTGATTGTGAAGCCTTCTTCTTGAAGGTAGTGAACTCTGCCCATAATGAAGCTTTCCTTGATTTGGTTGTGTTCTGAAAATGCTCTTCCAAAGCATTCCAAATGTCACTTGCACTTTCAAGTCCTATAATATGAGGAAGCAAATAATCATTCACTGCCATGTAGATTATGCTCCTTGCTTGAGCATCCTTCTTCATCCAAATCTTTACATCTGCTAGATCCTCCCTAGTTGGAACACTAGAATCTTTGAACTCTGGATTTTCTTCCTCTCCTCTGATATATCCCATCAGATCTTTGCTCATAAGATGAGCTTCCATTCTCATAGACCAAGCTGGATAATTTTCTCTATCCAACTTTTCAATTTGGAGACTATCTCCCATCCTTGCTTCACCTGTAGTCTCAAATCTTTAGTGCTTATAAAGAATGAATGTACCTTAGCTTCGAATGTTGCTCCTTCTGATCCTTTCGACAGCCTTTATGTGTCTTCCTTCAATCTTTCTTCACACTTTATCCTTTTGATCCTTCGAGATGTAAAGTTTGTATGTCTGCAGCAGTCGGAGTCTTCCTTTTCTCAATTTTGATATAACCTGCTCTGATACCACTGATGGAGAGTGTTAATCTCCAAAAGAACAAGCTATCCTTGATGTTAGACCACCTCTATATCAAGAATAACTTTAGACTCCACTTAATTTTAAAGAACAATCACCAAACTATCAAGAAATTGATCAACTGTGAAAAATCACTTCTCAGAAAAAGTCTGCTGCACATTAATCATTCATTGACGGATCATTCATGTAAATTTTTTGATAAAACTTTGTAGAGTATGTCCTCTAGATATTGCACATCTTCTCCAAGTTAAAACACTTCAAATACTTGAGTAGATTGTGAGAAATGACTCAAACAATGTACCTATGTCTGAAACTATCTCTTTGTAATGACGACTTTGACACCTGTAACTTCTAAGCTATGGTTCTCCCAAACTATAGCCCCTTTAATCAAATGCTTTTAGCCATAGATGGCTTACCTCTCAACTTAAATTTTGAGTCCTCATTTGTGTAAAACTTTACACTATGCACTAAGCACTATCCATTTCTTTGACCATCGAATCTGCGCTTGTTTCAGAAGACATTCAGAACTTTCTACATATGAATGTTCCTATTCAAAATTCTCTCAGCCTGTTTGCAATTGGACTCTCAAACTTTAACCATAGATGGATTAACTATGGATTTAGACATGTTCAAAAGGATTTCTCAAAAGATTAACTACAGAAGGAGAATCAAAGAAAAGATCGACGCACAATTCTCTGAAAGATTTTTCTTCTCATAATTTTTCATACATCTGATGGATGACATGCATAATGTTCATCTAATTCTCTCCTATTCTTCTATTCTTCACATCTATTGTCTTCTCTATCTCTTCTATATCTCTCTCTCCGACTATGAACATATACATATATATATATATATATATATATATATATATATATATATATATATATATATATATATATATATATATATATATATATATATATATATATATATATATATATATATATATATATATATATATACGAGTCTTATTCGTCAATTTTCCAAATACATTGAAATATTTACAAGAGTAATGTACAAAAGAACTTTGTTTCTGAATCTCCTCTTTCTTGAAACTGATCTTCAATCTTCCAATCATTTCTTCACTTCTGGATTTTATGTAATCACTAATTGTTGATTGTTTTGCTCCAACATAGCCAGAGTAGAAGCAAAGATTTTGTAGATGGAATTCAAGCAGGTGATAGGCCTCCAATTGTTAAGATCCTCTTTGGGCCCTCTCTTATGAACAAGCTTAATAACCCCAGTGTTAATGTTGCGAGGAAGAAATCCTTTGCTAACAAACTCTTCCCATATCAAGAGAATGAAAGGAGTGAGAAAATCCCTTAATATGATAAAGAATTCATTTGGCAACCATCCAATCCAGGAGACTTACAAGGTTTCAGTTTATTGATGATTTCTTTGATCTCACCGGTAGTGAGGTGCAGGTCCAGTATAGGAACCAGGCTCTGAGGAATCATTTTTTTCCTTTTCATGGAGATGGTAGCTCAGGCCCTCTGGATGTCCTCCCCCCACTTGGGAGACACAGAGAAAACATCGATAAAGAAGCTCTTGGCCTCCTGTAAATTCTCTTCAGTATTCATGGTGAATCCTTCTTTTCTTCATGAGAGAAACATATGTTTGTTATTCTTGTCCATATTCTCACTCCAGAATTCCCTGGATATAGCAAGAGAGTTCCTTGCTTAAAGATAATTCTCCTTACACAACCTCAAAGAGCAGTCTAAGTACTCCCGAGAATTAACAGCTAGGGAATTCAACTTCTTCATAAAAGAGTTCCTCCTTTGAGCTCTCAACTCCAAGGCTGCCTTTCTATGAAGGGTGAAAAGCTTTTGGATATCAGTAACCGATCACTCCCAAGCTAGGGTTGGGGAAATATTCCTATCAAAATGGTGAGAAATGATGTCCTTAGCAAGGTAACCTAAGAAGGCTATAATCCAAGTGAGGCCAACCAGATTTGTATGAGGGACTACCCTTCCTGAAAGACAAGCAAAGGGGCTTATGATCAGAAACAAGAAGGGAAGAGCTAGAATGCATCCTATTGCGTAGTTGGAGGCATCTACATGAATATGAAAAGGTTTGTTCCAGTTGGGTACTTGGATAGCAAAGATAATACAACCAACCCTCTCAAAATAGAGAAAATTATCTTTTAGACATTTTCAAGTGTCCCTTTTCACACTTGAATTTTGTTCCTTTTCCCTTCTAATCTAAAAATATGCTATCAGAGAGCTTCCAAAAATTCTAGGAAAAATAAATATGATTCTAATTTACATGAGGAAGAATCTTCCTCATTTTTACATCATTTGTATAAATATTTCTACAAGTTCTTAACATTTTACAAATAATTTCCCTTCAAAAAATACAAAGATAATACAACCAACCCTCTCAAAATAGAGAAAATTATCTTTTATACATTTTCAAGTGTCCCTTTTCACACTTGAATTTTTGTCCTTTTCCCTTCTAATCTAAAAATATGCTATCAAAGAGCTTCCAAAAATTCTAGGAAAAATACATATGATTCTAATTTACATGAGGAAGACTCTTCCCCATTTTTACATCATTTGTATAAATATTTCTACAAGTTCTTGACATTTTACAAATAATTTCCCTTCAAAAAATGCTTCTTCTAACATTCTTCCCCTCCTAGACTTTTTGGCTCTTGACAGAAAATATTCTTGCTGATAAATAGTGAGAGCTTCCTTTATTTCTTTTTTCTTTGATAAACCTGTGACAATAGATCATGAATTTTTCTTTCTGTAATGTTCAAATTATTCACCATCTCAAATAAAGCTTTTCTCCATTGTATGGATGCGGCTTTTCTGGTTTGTCTGTCACATCTTTCTTCAAATATTCAGTATATGCAGCTTCATATGCAGTGAGTCTGGATTTTGTGACTACTGATAAATTCCCAAAGATTTCCGATTCTCTTTCAAAAAATCCATAATCGAAGGCACCCTCAAAAATTTGAAGTTAATGGCTACCAAAAAATACTGTTCTACTGAAATATGCCATTAAGCAAATCCTGTCTGGAGTTTCACTTAGATCAAAAAGTGAAGCATCGGTCGGTGAAATGAATCCAATGTAATTGAGAGTTCTGACATCTGTACCTGTAAATGTTTCTATACATGCCAGTATGATTCGCATCACTCTGATTAATAGAATACAAGCTGGATCATTGACATCTTTATATGTAGATATAACAGACTCTGTTCTGTCAACCATATATTTCTTTGTTGGCCATGTTCGTGCTTTAGGTCCTGCTACCTTTGGAAAATTCAGCCATTTTGTTGGAATCTGCCCTGCATTTCTTCTCTCCCAAAACACTGTCCATTCCCTTCTCCTTGCTACTAGACAATAGGTTGGATTGATCTTTAGCTGAATAGGTGCCTCTTTCCAGATTTTCATGCACTCCTTGTTGGCATCTAACCACCTGTTCCTCCATTTAGGATTAGCCTTTTCAAACAATTCCTTAGTGACATTGATATCCTCTTCATATTCCAAATATCTATTGGATGGTAATCCTACCCTTGCAATCTAGTAATTTTTAATACTCTCCATTATCATACAAAATGGTATACCTAGACCATCTGCTGCCCAATGGTGTTGATCTGGGTTTATTCCTTTGTTGAGAGAAAAATTGACAATCTGTTCTTCATATTCATTATGCATCTTTCTGATAAATTCCATTCTCGATTCTCTGTCATTTAGAAGCTTTTGAACAAACTCATCTGAATATTCTTCAACTGCTTCTTTGTCTTCTTTTTCATCAAGGTCTTGAATTATGTTATCTTCTCCTCTTTCATATTCCTCTGCTTGTGTGGTTACTACCTGCTCTTCAATCTATTTTTCTGGATTTTCCAATTTTTTCTGTAGCTCCTCCACCATCAACATCAATCCTTGGTTCTGGGATAGCAATAATTCTTTTTCTCATTTCCATTCATTTCTTTCTTTTTCCATATTCAAATGTAATTTACTCCTTTCTTCTATCATATCCAGATGTAATTTGTTGTATCCTCTCATTGCACTTGCAACATGTATACTAGCTTGCTTTTCCAATTCCTTGGCTTCCTTCAATTCTGCTTCTAGCCTTAGAATTTCTTTATTCAATTCCTCCTTCTCATCCTGGATTATTTGTACAATCTTACTTTCTTCTTTCATTTGGTCTTCCCCCATCAATAATCTGTTTATATCTTCATTTGCTTTGACCATCATTTGGTATGAGCTTTGAAGAGTTCTGAATCTTCCTTCCATTTTCTTCTGCTCCATTTCTACTTTGCTACTATGCTCCATCTGCTTAGCACATTTGTCCTCAAGAAATTGAATTTTATTTTTGTTGTTGAACCTCCAGTTCTTCTAACAAGATTATCCTTTTAGTCAAATCTTCATTTCTTCCCTGAACAACCCTCAGCTATTACTCTAATTGTTCCTTTTCTTTCTTTTGCTCAGTAATGATTCTACTGCCTTTCACAAACTCTGATTCAGCCACCATTCCTGATATAATCATATTTCTACTAGATGGTCTGAATTGCTCTATATTGCTCATGATAACTTTACAAGCAGACCTGATATCCTTGGGTATCCTTTCTAACCCAGCTTCTAGCTCCACTTGCTTCACTTCTATCTACTTTTCTTCTTTGCATTCATTTTCTTCTTCATCTTCTTCCTCATATTCTATGACCTGATTCTCTTGCTCTTCACAACCCTTTTCTTCTTTCATTTCTTCTGCCTTCTTTTCCTCAATTTCCTGTTGTTTTCCTTGGGTATCTGGTCTTTCCTCTTCCTGTACTTTGTTATCCTCAGTTGAGGTTGGTTCATTCTTCACTAAGTTCTGTATCTGATCATTTATTTGCCGCTCCTTTTGTCCCTCCTCTTGCTCATTTATATCCATAAGATCCAATTCTTCTTCCTTTTCCTGATCTTCTCTGGTTGTGAACTCTTCATCATGATTTAGATCATAAAGTATCTCTTCTATACTTTGATTTATTTCTTTTTTTGTATTCCCTTCTTTAACCTCTTTGAAATCCACCTTTTCCAATACTTCCTCTGTTTCCTCAATCTGATCTTTATATTCTTTATTGTGCACTGAGCTGCATATCTGAGCTTCCTTTTCTACTTCTAGCTTTTCCTCATTTAGTTTGAAATAGGTTTGCTGAGATGGTTTTGTCCATATTGCTTTAAACCCTGTGTCCACCAATCCACTACTGAATTCTTTCCTTGCTTCAAGTTCTTCTTCCCTCATTACTGCTTTACCTTTTAATATCCTTTTTTCCTCCCCAGGACTAACTGTTTTTCTACTTCTTCATGGACTTGTATTCCTTGTGACTTTTGGCTCAAATCTTCTGGTGTTTTTCTTTTTTCAGAGGCTTGTACTGTCACTATTGGTGTGCTAGGTATTGAGAGATTTAAACTTTTCAAAAGAAAGTTCTCAATGTCACTTTCTGAATCTGAAGAAAACTGTGAGGAACTGGCTATCCCTTGTTTGACCATTCTATGTTCTTCTAATGTAATGGATTCCTCCTGATTCTTTTCCTCTAATGACAACTTTACTGAATCCTCCTTCTGTGCCTGTTCAACTGCTTTTCCCTTATTCTTTTTTATTAACTTCTTTTTCTGGACAAGTTTTTTCTGGACCTTCTTCTTCACTACTAAAGTAGTTCTGGTTTCAGGAGGACCTTGTAACTCTTTGAAATATGCCAACAATTCCACTTCCTTTTTGACAAAGACCTCTTCCCTCTTTTGTTGCTTCCTCCTATTCCAATTCTACTTTCCTGGGATCCAATCTTCTCTTCTTTACTCGAATAACTTCTTCTTATACCCCTTTCCTTTTTCTTTCTGATCCCCTCATGCTTGTTTGGCCATCTACTTCTCTTATGGACATCATCTTAGAAGGACTTTTAACTCCTGACATCAAGCTTCTGAAATACTGAGCTTCTGGAGCCAATTTCACCTGATCCTCCATACCTAAAACATGATATATAATCCTTGTTAAGAATTATGCTCCATTCATGAACTTCTTCTGCTCCCAATGCTTTGCTGCTTCCTTTAATTGATCATGGATGTAGGGAGTTACGTCCATTACTCCAAATGGCTTGGTCCTGTCCTTATTATTGAACATGATCAGCGTCACTGGCTTATGTGGCATGGTATATCTAGGCAGCTTTGGGAAACACAAATATTGAAGAAACATCCTGATAGCATATTATTCATTCTCTTTCCCTTTGAAATCCACAAATTTGGAATATCCAGCATAGGTTGCTTTATTCTTCTTGACAAAACTATTATCCAGCTTAGTTCCCATGGAATAGAATTGAAGGGCTGCCCTGATGTGTTCTACTTTTATAGTAATATGCACCTCCTTGTTCTCTTTGTCCTTGACTGAACATCTGAAATAAGCTTCATTACCTTTTCCAACTTCTAACAGACTATTCATCACCTGTGATACTCTCTCAAAATCTACAAAGAAAAGAGGTTCATCCAGCAATCTGTGTAATCCCACTACTTTCCATCTTTTATAATTGACTGCTATTTTTTGGAATTTGTAGAATTCTTGACATAGCATTGTATACTTATAGCCTCCAACTCCTACTGTAAAAATATGCTATCCAATGATGCTAAGAGTTTCCTTCAGTTCCTTGGCTATCTTCTCTGCTTCTGGGACATCTTATTCTTCATCAGACTCCAGCTCCACCTTTTCTACTGCTGCTTCACTGTCTAAGAACCAATGTCCTCTTGACAAGGTTATAGAATCAACTTTGAAGTCATGAATATGCAGTTCCTTTGGATTCACCATTCTGGAGAAAATATAACATAACCAAAAAAGAAAACTCCACCCACATGAGTCACAAGAAACATAAAAAGAAATCACATTTGTCTTGAAATGTCATGAAAAAGAAAGAAAATAAAATCTCAGATGAATCTTGACTTCCTTATTTGTAACATAGATATAACTCAATTGAAGTGATCATCACATGTGTAGCAAGATGTCTAGTGCTCTCTTCCCTTCTCTCTCTCTCTCTTTTTAATAATAAAAGAAATAATGAATGAATTTAAGAACATTCAGATTTTTATAGGAAACTAATTAAACAATGACTGAAAGAATATTGACTGCTTAATCCTGCCAAATTAGAACCTATATCTTGCTTGTGCTATATAACTTATATAAACAAAAGAAATGTTAATTTTTCTCTCTTTTTCTTCCTCTTTTCTTTTTGTTTTCTTCTCTTTTTCTTTTTTTTTTAATAATAATTTCCTCCTCTTTTCTCTCTTCCCCTCCTATTTCTTTTCCTAGAAAAAGGATGAAATGGAAATAATTTCCAGGATGTCATAATTCCCTTCTGGTGAAATTTTGAATTCTTTATCAAGAATCCCAAGTGTGTATTAGATGACCATTTTGCCTTTTCCTTCATCTGTAATTCTTCATGCTTTTGAGGTATTTTAGTATCTTCATCCTTGTTTTCTTTCCATTGAAGCAAGAGGTAGAGTAAATGGAAATAATTTCTAGGATGTCATAATTTCCTTCTGGTGAAATTCTGAATTCTTTATCAAGAATCCCAAACGTGTATTAGATGACCATTTTGCCTTTTCCTTCATCTGTAATTCTTCATGCTTTTGAGCTATTTTAGTATCTTCATCCTTGTTTTCTTTCCATTGAAGTAGATTTGATTTTTTTACCCAAAAATACTTAATTCGTGTTGATTCCTTTTCTGGAGTATAAAAATTTTCTTTTAATACACAGTACTTGGATGTCTTTGGTTTCCACATCCACTTAGTGTTGCTACATTTTGTTGATAAGCAGTGCTTGGACTTTCTAGGTCTCCACATCTGTTCAGTCTTGATGTCTCGATGTTTTTGATTATTCCATACTTTCCACCTTTCTTCTGTCTTTTCAACACCTTTGGTTTCTTCAATTTTCTCCTGTTTTCGATTGTAATAGATTTGGTCATGAAGAAGTTTTGTTTATGGTTCCTTTGTAGCTTCTAGTGGAAAAGTAAATCCCTCCAAATTTGAGTCATAGATATCTTGTTGATTTTCCTATTTTTCATCACTCAATAAAAACATTAAAAACCTTTTGTCATTTAGTGTCAACTTAAGCTTCATATTTTCAAAATCCAAAATTACTTTACCTTGCCTGAGCCATGGTTGTCCCAAAATCAATTTCTCAGTCATCATATGATCAGGCCATTCTTCACAATCTATTTTCATATATTCTTCATTGAACTTAACTTTAATAGATGGTGAAGACAAGCTTTGTCTAATCTGTCCTTCTAGTGTTTTGATAAATGTTTTACTCTCAGTCCTTTTTAAGTTAAACTTATCCAACAAAACTGAACTGATCAAATTAACTTGTGCAGCTGAATCTATCAAAACCTTGATTTTCTCATTATGAAGATTCATTGTTATAACAAACAAATGCTCTTTCACTCTTAAAGGTGTTTCGCACAAGAGAACTTCTCTAATCTCCTTGATTTTTCTTATCCTTTCCTTTGCCTCCTGTTGAGCCTCATTCCTAATTTTTTCCTCTTCTTTTCTCCTGTTTTGAGCTTGATGTATCATTCTCCATTCAGAAATAGTTAATGGAAGATCATACCTTTTTACCATGCATCCACTTATGAAGTTTGACATGATTTCTCCATCTTTATTAGCTAATTGGATAGCTCCACTGTTACTGATTTGGTTGATAATATAAGGTCCATGCCCCTTCTTCTGAAATTTTTTCTGATGTTCCTTCACTGTATATGCCAAAACTAAATCCCCTTCCTGCAAATCTTTTTCTTTAATATGAACATCATGATAAGCTTTCTGCCTTCTCTTATCTGCATATATGTTCATGATTGCTTAAAGTCTGGAAGCTCCAAGTTTTTCCAATTCCACCACTCTCTCAGATAACTCATGTCCAGTCCACTTGTATTGATTACCCACCTTTAGTGTTCAAATAAGGAATTCTAAAGGCAGAACTGCATTCTGTCCATTGGTAATCTAAGTCTAGTAATAATATTTTCATAAAGAAATCTGGGAGTAGTCTGAGCATCATTCCTTTTTGTAGCCCTGGCCTCTGCCCACTTGGTCAGGTAATCTGTGGCTACTAGTATATATTCAGCATGGGATTGTTTTGCTGGAGGATGTATGGGTCCAATGAAATCCAACCCCCATTTACTAAATGCTCTTGCTGAAATAAGTGGCACTAATGGCATATTGTCTCTTTTATTTGGTTGACTCACTCTTTGACAAATGTCACATCTTTTCACATATGTTCTTTCATTAGGAAATAGAGTTGGCCACGAAAAACCAGAATATAATATGAGTTTAGCAGTCCTTTCACTTGAAAAATGTCCTCTTGCCACTCCAGAATGTGCCATCTCTAACATTTCCATATATTTATTTTCAGGAACACAGATTCTTAAATATCTATCCATCCCTTTCTTGTACAATTGATCTCCTATCAATTGATAGTCTTCAGAAATCATTTGTAAATTCCTTGAGTCTGCACTAACTCTTCGTGGCTCTCCTTTCTTATTTCCTTTCAACTCCTCAATTATGTTTGCACTCCAATCTGGATTTTTCTAAAACCAATATAAGGTTGTAATTTCTGAATTTTGCAAGGATTGGCATTCCCAGCTGTTGGAAATATATTTCTTTACATCTTGAATCTTATTAGGCCAATGTACTCCCATCCTATTGAGATTGTTTAAGGTGACTATCATGGAAGCATGAGTACAAGGATTCCAACAATGAGCTCTTCTTAAATACGCCTACTGCTCATCTTCTGGAGTATAATATTCCAATATACCCATATGATTGAGATGATACAAATGTCCAGCTAGTAGCACAAAATTCCTACTTTGTAATACGAGATGTGTGTTGTTTCCAGATGTTCTGCAAGGTCCCATGGTTAGCAAAGGTACTAAAGTCATGGCCCATTCAGGAATACTCTCTATTTTGAATAGATATGCATCTGGTAAGTCATCATCTAAAGGTGAACTTGGCTCTTTGGTTTGGATTCTGGATAAATGGTCTGCTCTTAAATGAGTTTTTCCTTGTCTGATTACTACCTCAAATTCAAATTCCATCAGTAGGGGGAACCATCTGACTACCCTACCTGTATGGCATGGTTTGTTTACCAAATAGAATAAAGCTTGGTGATCCACAAAGAATTTAAACCTTTTGGCTAAAAGATAATGTCTATATTTTTTCAGAGCAAATATCATTCCCAACCCTTCCCTCTCAATGGTTGTATAATTTTTTTCTGCTGAATTCAATTGTCTACTAGCATAAGCAATTGGAAAGTCTAATTTGCTCCCTTCTATTGGTTGTGCTAACACACATCCCAAAGCATAATTTGAAGCATCCACATGAACATGAAAAATTTTATTCCATTGTGGATTTTTTAGAATTGGTGCTGTTACCAAACAAGATTTTAAACTCTCAAAAGCTTGGTCACACTCTTTGGTCCACTCAAATTTTGTGATCAATGCATACAAAGGTTTTGCAATGTCTGCAAACTTGTGTACAAATTTTCTATAATACCCACAATGTCCCATGAAAGTTTGAAGTTCTTTTATATTTGTTGGTCTTAGAAGTTCCACTATGGCCTCAATTTTTCTTTCATCAGTTGAAATTCCATTTCTAGAAACAATGTGACCCAACATTCTCCCTTGCCTCACAAAGAACACACATTTTTCTGGATTTAAACATACTCTGTATGTTCTACACTTTTTGAATATATTTTCCAGATCTTTTAAATGATCTTGTCTTTTTAATGAAAAAGGGCAAAGATCATCCACATAGATTTCCATTATATTTCTAAGGAATTCTTTGAATATGTGACGCATCAGTCTTTGAAAAGTTGTTGGGGCATTAGTTAAACCAAAGGGCATAACCCTAAAGGCATTCCCCATTCTGTGGAAAAAGCAGTTTTATGTTGGTCTTCCAAAGCTATTGGTACTTGATTATATCCTGAAAAACAATCCAAAAAGCTATAGACCTCTTTTCCTGCAACTCTTTCCAAAGATGGTCTGTTATGGGTAATGGATAGCTATCCCTTATAGTTGCAGCATTAACTTTTTTCAAGTTAATACATACCCTGAGTTTCCCATTCCTTTTAGGTACCACAACTATAGGAGAGATCCACTCTGTATACTCAATCTCATAGATGAAATTGGCAGCCAACAGCTTGTCAATTTCTTCCTTTATTTTAGTAGAGTATTTGTCATTAACTGTATAGTGTCTTTGTTTGCTAGGTTTTGCATCGGGAGTAATAGGAATCTTATGTTCACAAATGTTTGGATCAATTCCTTTCAAATCTTTGTAACTGTAAGCAAACACATCTCTATATGTTTTTGCCAAATTTCTCAATGCTTCCTCCTCTTGATTTGTCATGTCATCAGTTATTACAATATGTCTTTCTTCCCCCTCTTCTTGAGTGATCATCACCTTCTTAGTTTGTTCCTCATTGTCATATACCTCCCCCTTTCTCTTCTCTCTTTTTGGTTTTATTTTTAGAAGTAACCTGTCTTCTACTTCATAGGTTTTGAAGTTTGTAGGTACATCAAATTGTTGATCTTCTTTCTTTATGTTTTTATTTTTTTCAACTTCTTGATCTTTTTCTATTTTTTTGTGCTTATTATTTTTATATGTTCCCGAGATTTTGTCTTTTATAACATCAGTAGCTTCCACTTCTTCCAGATATTGTGTTTTCCCATTTTTTAATATTATTCCTTCCTCTTGGTCTTCCTCTGTTGTTGACACCTTTATCATTTGAATTCCTATATGAAAGATATCATAACCTTCTTCATTCTGAAATTTCACTCCCACATACTCATCATTGGCTAGGTCCATCGTGGTCAAAATCTAATTCCAACCATAAGGCTCAAATTCTTCATCTTTAAATTTTTGTGGTATGTAGCTTTCATCTTGTGATTTCCTTTCTCCTAGAAAATCTCCTTTTTTTAACATCCTTTTTTTATCTGTGTGTTTCCTTATCATATTACATTTCCAAATTGATGATTCTATTTCATTCTGATCTTCACTCCCTGATTCTTCACTTTATTCCTGATTTTGATGTACTTTGAACCATTCCTGAGGGGACATGTCACAATATTGACCATTTGTTAAATATACTCTAGTTATCCTTCCTTTGCTTTGAAGATATAGACAATCATTACCCCAATCTTGCACAATTTGCATTTGTCTCATAAATGGTCTTCCTAGGATGATTTCATATGAAGTGGATTGTGGGAATTCAACTATGGCAAAAGTATGCTCTATCTCTATTCCACATATTTCCACAATCACCTTTCCCCATATTCCTAGGGGTTTTTCTATGTGTCCATCTGCAAGTTGTAATCTCATTTTAGTGGGTATTAACTCATTTTTTCCCCTTTTCTCCGAGGTTTGTTTAGTCATGATAGCCACTCCTGATCCACTATCCAATATGGCCTTGGCATGATTATTACCAAATTGTTTTTTCAAGGTTGAGTTCCCTTCTTCTCCTTCACAATATCCTCCTATTTTATCAATAGGTATGTACAATAATTCTTCCAATTCTTGTTGTTGTGGCTCTAAGTTCTTTGAATTTGTTTCCCAATTTTTCATATTGTGTTATAAGTGAGGATTTTGTTTTACTATCTCCTCCGTTGTGGTGTGGTATAAAATTGTACAGTGTTTGTCCAGATTGATTTGGAAGGTTATTTGTGAAATATCTTCCTGATCAAGATGTTTCTTAGTTTCTATTGCATTTGTTCCTTCAACTATTGTTTGATAATTGTCTAGTTCCCCCATTTTGAGCTGTGTTTCCTGTATGATTTGTTTACATCTTTGCATTCTTTCATCCTCTAAATCTGGCATAGGATATGCCATCACATGATCTGTAGGATTTGGTCCATCTTGTATTCTTCCCTTGTATGCTGTTATTAGAGTCTCCAAACTTTGTGAATTTTTTGCCTCTTCTTGAGTCTGTATGTTTTGTGGTTGACTATTGTTTGAATGTTCCATGGTTTCTTCTTCCAAATTTTTACCCAGTCTCATCTTTATTTCCCATCTTCCTTTTTTTCTGTTTTTCTTTTCTTTTGGAAATGGAATTTTCTTATGTTCCTGTGTGTGTGTCTCCTTTGTTGTTTCTTGTTGTTTAGCTTGTGCTCTTGTTATAGCATTTACGGTTACTTGATCATGGTCACTCAATTCTTCTTGCTCCATTATGTTAACTGTTTTTAATGGTATGTTACTAGATGTGTTCTGTTGTTTTTTAGGGTTTCTTGGACAATCCTTTATTAAGTGTTCCCTGCCACAATCCTTGCAATAGGCTCCTTCTATTCTTAGTGTAGGAGTTTGTGGGCAGTCTCTAATGAAATGTTCTCCCCCACATCTATAACAAGTTATCTTTTGACTTCCTTTGAATTGAGGTTTCTGATTGGACATGTAATTATTAGTTATTTACATGAATGTGGTTGTGTCCATTGCAATTCTCCCGTTTCTCAAGTCCAAGGCTTGTAGTTCTGGTTCTCTCTGTTCATATTCTTCCCAATCTTCCTGATATCCTTCATTCCAATGATAATCCTCTCTGTAAGATGATCTGAGTCTTGAACTTTCTTCTTCTATTGGTGTGTATTCTACTGGTACTACATTTGTTGGTAATGGTGGTTGTTGTCCAAGTACAGGTCTTGGTTGCTCAACAAATCCAGATTCTCTTTGTAAGCTGTGTTGGTTCACATATTCTCTTTCTTTAATGGGTTGTTTATTGTAGAAGCATTCTTCTCTGGTATGGTTTGTCCATTTTCTTTCTAATGTACAGTATTTGAGTGTTTTTCTATCTTGCAAATGTTGTAGTTTTTTATAAGGACATTGTTGTACCAAATTATTTTCTCCACAGTTATAGCATTTCTTATTTTTTGCTATCCTGGTGTTTATCAAATTTGTCTTGGTGCTAACTTATAGGGCTTTAGCAATGGCTTGTGCTAATGCTTCTGCTGGTGGGATTTTATCTTCATTTGTTCTTGGTTGATCAAATGCTAATAGATCTTGTCCTCTGTTATCCTCTAAGTCTACTGCCTCTTTTGAAGGGATTCGATGGTGATGCACCACAGTGCGCTCTCCTTCTCGAGAGCTCCACGACGATATGCTCGGAGTAGAAAACCGAGCACCTGAGGTCGCACACAGTACTCCGCACAGAGGCTGTAGAATACGCAGAAAAGACAGTACACAGGAAGCACGAAGATAGACTTCTTAGGTCTTACAAATGCGGTCGAACTTACAATCTGTGACTGACTAGGCCACTATATGTTTTATTAAAGAACATATACAAAGAAGTGTCCTGTGGCCATTTGGCCTTTCACATGGACACTAACGGTAACAATCTCCCACTAAAGGCCAATATGGCTAGAGTAACTATGGGAGAAAAAATAAAGGATGATAAAGAATACCTGAGTGTAAGTATACAAACTATACCTCCCACCTGATGGGCATGTTACACAGTATACAAGTGACTGTGTAAGATCAAGAATCAAGTAACCCCCATCAAGTGACAACAGTGTCGAAAGTTATCCTATGGTAGAGCTTTAGTCAAAGCATCTGCAACATTATCTCGAGTGTGAACCTTCTCAAGAATAGTGCTCTCAGTGGCTAAGCAATCTCTAATGAAGTGATACCTCACCTCAATGTGCTTGGTCTTTGCATGATAGACCGGATTCTTAGCCAAAGCAATGGCACTCTGACTATCACTGAGCAAGTGAGGTACATGCTGAGGTAAACCCATATCACAAGCAAGACGAGAAAGCCACAATGCTTCCTTACATGCCTCACTTGCTGCAACATACTCTACTTCTGTGGTGTAAACATCTGTACATTCTTGAAGATGAGATCTCCAAGAGATAGCACCTCCAGCAAAATGAAAAATGTACCCTGATGTAGACTTACGATTGTCTACACAACCAGCATAGTCAGAATCTGTGTAACCAATAATGGATGCTTTCCCTCTACCTAAGCATAGACACTTGTCCTTAGTGCGAGTCAGATATCTCAAAATCATTTTGACCGCTTCCCAATGTTTCTAGCCAGGATTAGACATATATCTGCTCACAACTCCCACTGCAAATGCAATGTCTGGTCTCGTAGCTACCATAGCATACATGATACTACCAACAACAGACTGATAGGGAATGTTGGTCATGAATTCCTTTTCCTCATCTGATTTGGGGCAGTCATCCTTGCTCAATTTCAAATATGTGGGTAAAGGTGTACTCAATGCCTTTCCACCCTGCATATTGAATCGGTGAAGTACTTTGGATATGTACTCAATTTGAGACAAGTATATGGATCTTTTACTCCTATCACGAGTAATGCGCATGCCAAGAATATGTTTGGCATCCCCCGAATTCTTCATATCAAATGTCTGACTCAACTTCTTTTTGAGAAGTGACAAATCATAAGAGGACTTCCCAGCAATCAACATATCATCGTTGTAAAGTATCAAGCATATCAAGCTTGCATCAAAACATCTCTTTGTGTAGAGACAATGATCCTCATTGCTCTGAGAATAGCCTTGGGACTTCATAAAAGCATCAAACTTTTGGTACCATTGTCTAGGAGACTGTTTAAGTCCATACAAGCTCTTTTTGAGCTTACAAACTAGGCTTTCCTTGCCAGGAACTACATAACCCTCTGGTTGTTCCATATAGATCTCATATGTAAGATCTCCATGCAAGAAAGCTGTTTTCACATCCATTTGGAACTAGCTCTAAGTCCTCCATTGCAACGAATCCAAGCAACATGCGCAAAGTAGTCATCTTGACCACTGAAGAGAAGATTTCCTCAAAATCAACACCATGTTGTTGCTTAAAACCCTTTGCAACAAGTCGTGCTTTATATTTTGGAGAAGCACTATCTGATGTGAATTTTAGCTTATATACCCATTTACATGGTAAAGCTTTCTTGCCCTTTGGCAAAGGTACTAAGTCCCAAGTACCATTGTTGTGAATAGAATCCAACTCACTCTTCATGGCACGCTCCCACTTGACATGATCCTCTGTCTGCATAGCCTCTTTGTAGCAAGAAGGCTCACCGGCATCTGTTAGCATAACAAAATCTAAACCTGGAACATATCTATCAGGTGGATATGAGACACGTGCAGAACGTCTCAATGGTTGCTGAACAGGAACATGTGGAGACTGATCTAAATGGACATTCTCTTAAACATCCCTATGTGCAGCATATTTATGCATGCTAACTGGAGGACTAGTATCCTCAACCACCACTCTTCTCACTTCAACCTCCTTAATGGGCTCTTTATGCATCGTAGACTCATTAAAAATGACATCACTACTTCTGATCACTAACCATGTTTCAGGATCCCATTAGCAATATCCAAATTGTCCTTCTCGACCATATCCAAGAAAAATGCATTTCTTTGACTTATGGTCCAACTTTTGTCTAAGATTCTTGGGTATATGAACATATGCTTCACACCCAAAAACTCGAAGATGATCATAATATGGTGGTTTCCCTGTCCATAACTCTTGTGCCACTTTCAGACCTTTGGCAGTACTAGGTGAAAGGTTAATCACATGAACTGCAGTCAACACTGCTTCTGCCCAAAAACCTTGTGAGAGGTTTGCATGATGCAACATAGAGACTAATCTATCTTGAATAGTTCTATTCATCCTCTCAGCTACACCATTCTGTACTGGGGTATAAGGAGTTGTAAAATCTCTACGAATCCCTCTAGACTGACAGAAAAGGCTGAATTCATGTGAGGTATACTCACCCCCATTATCTGAACGTAAAGATTTAAGCTTAGTTCCTTTTTCAGTCTCAACTGAAGCAAGCCATTTTCTGAAAGTAGGGAATACATCATCCTTTGATTTGATAGGATATACCCAGACTTTTCTAGTAGGATCATCTATGAAAGTGACAAAGTAAAGAGAACCACCTAAGGACCTAGTGGGCATAGGACCACACATGTGTATGAATGAGATCTAAAGGCTGAATTGAAGAGTCTATGTGCGTTCTATGCACATTTCTGGTTTGCTTTCCATATTGACAATGCTCACAAAATGAAAAATCAGTGAAAGATAACACAGGTAAGTAGCCAGAACGAGAAAGATTTTCCATTCCACTACGAGATATATGGCCCAAACGACCATGCCAAATACAAGCCATAGGCTGTTCAGTAACACCTAACAAGTGTTCTTTCTGTGATACAAATAAAGGATAAAGTGAGCCAACTTTGCTTCCTTTTGCAATAACCATATTGCCCTTTGATATACGAAAGGACTGAGCATAGAAGACCACCTTGTAACCAAGGTCATCAAGTTGACCAACTGACATCAAACTGCGTGATAACTGAGGTACATGGCGTACATTATGCATAGTAAATTTTGAACCATCAATGAACTGCACAACCACATCTCCAATCCCCACAACATCACACTGGTAAGAGTCACCAAGTCTCACGGTACCAAGAGACTTTGCTACATATTTAGAGAACCATTCTCTATGTGGTGTCACATGGAAAGAAGCACCAGAATCTAGCAGCCAGGTGTGGGAAAGAGAATCAACCATAAGTGCCTCAGATGGCACAGTACTATCAAGTGTCAACACATCAGCATCATCAGAAATACCATTAATTTCTTCAATCTTCACAGTTGAAGTAGATGATGTAGGTAACTGTTTAACATGCCCATCAACATTCTGTCCTTTACCTTTAGCATTCTTTAATGCATAACAGTCTTTCTTCATGTGTCCTTTCTTATGACAATAATGGCATTCGATATCCCTCTTCCTAGATTTACTTCTACTCTTATTCGGTTGACCATTCTTTTCCTTATTCTTGCTCCTGCCACGTTGTTGATTCTTTCCTTGGTAAGAATCACGAACATTATATGCATCTCCACTCTGAGTGCCAACCATAGATTTTCTACGAATCTCCTCACTCAAGAGTGCTCCACATATGTCATCATAGATGAGTTTACCACCTGGTGCACTGTTGCTAATAGCTGTGCAAAACGTATCCCATGATGATGGCAGGGTGCATAACAGCAATACTGCTTTCATTTCATTATCCATATCCATTTTTTGAGCCTGTAACTGGGAGAATATAACATCAAACTCATTTAGATGAGCAACAACACTATCTGTGTCCTTCATACGAAGGTCATATAATTTTCTCATCAGATACACTTTATTTGATGCCGTCTCTTTTTCATATGTATTGCATAACTTCTTCCAAAGCTCCTCTGCACTTTCACAGTCTAATAGTGTAAAGTAAACATTATCTGCCAGGTGCAAGCGAATGGTAGACCTGGCCATTTCATCTAACTCATCCCAATCATCTTCATCCATGTCAGCAGGCTTCTTTGAAATCCCATTTACTGGCTTCCATTGCCTCCTTTGAATCAGCACATCTTTAATCTGATTCTTCCATAGAGAAAAGTTTGTGCCATCAAATTTTCGGATCTCAAAATGGTCTTTGCCCTCCAAGTTATAGCTCCTCCTCGGAACACTAGCACTAGACCCTGATCCACCAGATGTGCCTGAGACCTCTGATGCCATGATCGTAGAGAACTGAATAGAATGATAATGGAGCTAGAAGAGTCCAAACACCAACAAATAAGTGTATCAAGGAGTAAATCGACCACTATATAGTTGACTAAACCAGAAATCTGGAAAAATTTTTCCAAAGTATCCTCTGCAAAAATAGCATATGACCAGTGTCAAAGTATCATAAAACTGCAAGTACTGACATGTCTACCTGCATAGTGAATCAGTGACTCCACTGCATATAATCAGTTACCCAATAGAAAGGCTTATCGAGCACCTATGAACAACTATCATACATCTCCTATGGCGAGGTTGGGTAAGTCTTCCACCTGCATCACCGAAGAGACCCCGACATCTAGGTGTCTCCCAGTTAAGAAAACCTCACCACGGCCCTCTTTATCAAACGTAGAAGGCTTTATGCAAAGAACGTAACCGCTATATCAATGACCACATGGACGTACATAAGCGGTATCCACAGAAGCGTACATGGTGTGTATGTGCTCAATATATGCAGTAAAATGACACTTAAAGGCTGAATACATAGCCCAAAAACTAGCCAATAACACCTGTAAGTGTCTGTCAACTCTGATGTTTTAGGCTTTAAAAACCTGCATAAATTTGCAGCGACTGCTCCCACCAAAACTGAAAACCCCTCGAGAAACCTGTATTTTTACGAGTGTTGCTGAAAATACAGCCCCAAAGGTTGAAATTTATTGTCTGAGAAGTACAAGGAACACTCTTTATGATGTTCTTGGACCTGTGCGAAGAGAACTATGTGCCAAAGTACTCCGAAATGGCTCCAAAAACACCCCAAAATTGCTTCAGAAATAGGCTTTGAAAGCAAAAATGAAGCTTTGAGGGACCAAAACTTATTCAACGTAATTTCAACCTTAGTCTTTCCCCTTCTTCAGACACCACAAGAGTGTAGCTTAGTGGCAAGAGATTGCCACGGTTAAGCGAGCTCTGGGGGGAACAGTACTAGGATGGGTGACCTCCCGGGAAGTAGCGGGAACCTCTATATTCCTTGATCGTTGAGGTCCTCCCTCGCGCGCAGCCAACGGCGCCAACGGTGACTTCGGTGACTCGGATGACAAGGTATGCCAAGGTCTATGCCTTGGTCGCCGCCTTGGTCATAAGCCTTGGGGGGGGGGTCGCTTCGCTCACACAAAAGGAACAAAGCTTTTGCCTCGAACTGATCTGATACCAATGAACTGATTCGATGGCGACGCACCACAGTGCGCTCTCCTTCTCGAGAGCTCCACGACGATATGCTCGGAGTAGAAAACCGAGCACCCTGAGGTCGCACACAGTACTCCGCACAGAGAGCTGTAGAATACGTAGAAAACACAGTCTACAAGAAGCACGAAGACAGACTTCTTAGGTCTTACAAATGCGGTCGAACTTAGAGTCTGTGATGACCAGCCCACTATATGTTTTATTAAAGAACATATACAAAGAAGTGTTCGGTGGCCATTTGGCTTTTCACATGGACACTAACGGTAACATCTTTCACACATGCTCCTAGATCAGGACATCTCCTATAATACACCAAGGTTCTTAATTGTGCACTTCTCAGTCCTTCTATAAATAAGATATACTTGTCTTGTCATGGATGGTACCTCCTCTCTTGGACATCTATCAATGTATTGCTTGAATCTCACATAGTTGTACTATGTTTTATTCCAGTTTTTGAGAACTCCCCTATGAAGGCTTCAAGGAAAGATTCAATATCTAGATACATTTCCTTTCTCAATGGAATGAACCAAGATAATGTAGGTCCAGTTAGGGTTAGACCAAATGCTTCAAATTGTACTTTGTAATCCTCTACTTCTTCTACCCTAATTAATTGTCTGAATTCTGTAGCATGAGCATGAGGATCAGAATATCCTTCATATTGATTCTTCATGCATTTAGCTACTTGATACGGCCTAAGCATTCTTCCATGGTTTTGCCACTGATGTCTCCTTCTGATTGGAAAATCATTCATTCCTTCTGCTTCTCTTTCAAAAGGATTTGGGGAAGTGTGTACTCTCCTACCTTGTTGTTGTTCAATATTAGTGTGAGTTTCATTTTGTCTTAGCAAGTCTGGTTGCCACAGGTTTTGTTCCCAAGGTCTCTTGTCTGCACACTGCCCTAAATCATTAGAGTTTTTTGGATCCTGTGAGAATATGTATACACATCCCTGTCTATCCTCATATCTGCCATCCTTAAATTGTGCTACTGGTGTTATATTTAAGGGAACTTCTAGGTTTCTCATCCTAATGAGAAACTTATGCATACCATCTTGATACACATAGGTTCCAAACCTATTTGTATACATATACTTGAGAATATTTCTATAATCACTAGTTTCAGAGGCTTCATTTATTTCATTTAGGTTTTCCATGTTATCTACCTGCCCTAAATCTTTTCCTTGTAACTCTCCTATCACTGGCTCTATCTCCTTCCTTTTTAACTCTTGTTTATCAGGTGTGAACAATTTATTACCAGCTCTCAAAATCGTTCAACTAATTCATGATTCTGTGAAGAGAATCGTGTTTTCTACGATTTTGTGAATATTCTAGATGTTTCTCACGATTTTGTGAATAGAATCGTGTTTACCACGATCCCGTGAAGAGAATCGTCTTTTTCACGATTCTATGAATAGAATCGTGTTTTTCACGATTCTATGAAGAGAATCTTCTTTTCCACGATTCTGTGAGTAGAATCGTCTTTTTCACGATTCTGTGAATAGAATCGTGTTTACCACGATTCTGTGAAGAGAATCATTTTAATTGCAATTTTGTGTTTGATTATGGAATTGCGATTCTGTGTTTGATTACAAAATCGGGATTCTCTCAAGTTTTTGTAAATTTTTAGTTTTTGTTTTTGTGATTTATTCTTACTCTAATTGAAGCGCCTTAGCAAAATAATGACATGCAATAAAGAACTTTTGACAAACAATAATTTTTTCTACCAAAAAATTCAAAAAACAGAAAGTCGCGATTCCGTGTTTTTTAACAATTTTCTGTGTTTTTTGTGCTTTTACCAAAAGCTTGAACTTGAAATCATGCAAAAACTTGTTGTAAGAAAATTACCTTTCTGCCTGATCAAGAAATGTCCAAAAAGCTTGTATTTGCAGAAGATCGCGATTCTGTTAGCTCCTCTCACTCAGTCTTTCACTCAAATGAATATTTTTCTGAGATTTCAAGCTTTTATAGTCTTCAGACAATTGCGATTGTGAGTGATTTTCACAAAATTTTAAAGTTTCATTGTATGATTCTTGTCCCTTAGCGATTTTGTGGTTTTAATTCACAAATCTTATCCCTTCCAACAAAGTTTGCTCTCTTTATCCTACTGATGAAAATCGTGATTCTGTACCCAATTTTCCAATCTAATCACTTGATGCTCAATTGTTACTGAAATTTTGAAATTTTGATTTCCTTTACTCATGCAACTTATGGAACCTTTTTAAAATCACTTACCTCAGTACCCAATATTGCAACTAAGTCAAATTCTTTATCTTACTGAAAATCGCGATCCTGTGAAGAGAATCGTGTTTTTCTCTGAACTTCCTGCTTTTGCACTTTTTGACTTTTCTTTCCACCTGGTCTTCTCCAATGTTCTTCACCAACTCCAGATCACTTGTCACCTGCAATTATACACCACCAAACTCATTCAAAGAGATTTTTTGAAAAATTTAAACAGCAACTTCTACTCTAGACAATTTTTATTTTCTTTCAATTTCGAGATTTCGTTTCTTTCACTTTTCTTTTTCCACTTCCCATAGCAATCCTCCTGTCCAATTTCTAAGAAAAAAGAAATTTGTTTGAATTTTTAAAGGATTTTATGAATTTGTTTTAGTATTTTAAACACTAAATCAAGGTAAACACTTCACCTATGGTTTTCTTGTTTTAAGATCCATTGATCTTTTGTTTCATGATTGGTTATACTCTTTTATGCTTGCAATCTAATCAGTTTGGAAGTAGATCTTTCCAAGAAAACATGTACTTAAGAAGTACAATTATCAATTCATGCAAAGATAAACGCAAACACTTTTTTTTTTCAAGATACAAATAAATCTTTTCTCAAGGTTATTGTTTTAGCTTGGCTAAACAAATAGATCTATCAATTTGCACATAGCTACTTTACTTGACTTCCCTCATTGCAATCATGTCATCTTTTCCAAGATTAACAAATTTTTCTGGTACTTAGTCAAAAAGCACTCTACATATGCAAAGATAGTCACATTTTACCTTCCCTTCAACAATCTTGATTCAATTTTTTTCCACACACGTGCACTTTACTCTTAAAAGGTATGAGCAACTATCGATTTGCAAGAATTTCACAACTTCTTTATCCCAAAAGGTTAACTCATGCTTTCTTTTCCCAAAAGACAAGCAAAGAAACCTACCTTTTCATTGTTTCTTTCTTGATTATAGAGTAGTACCTTTTGAATGTGTTGAAATACCATCAACCATGGAAGATCCAGCAAGGTCCAAAACTTCAATGAAGCTTTTGCTTTATTCCCTGGAAACGGTGCCAAAAAATATTTGTTGTTACCCTTTGGAGTTGTCCTCTCCAATCATTATAGCATAAAGGATCAACTACACATCTTTAAATTATCAATCCGGGAAGTATACAAAGACCACAGCCCCTTGTAGTTAATGGAACCCAAGAATAAGGGTTAAGATGACTGTTTTTCTGAGAAATTATGAAGAAGGAGAGAAATATCTAGGATCTTGATTATCTTGAGTTCTACAACAGCGTTTTCCATGATCTTTGTGCCTAAAGTGTGCCATTTCCACAGTAGAATACAATTATGAAGTCAAATTTCAAAAATAGTACCTGTATCACACAGACGAGATAATCGCGATTTTATGAAAACTGAGAATTTTCATTTTCAGCTTTGTTCTTTTGCACTTTCTTACTCAATACACTAAGAATCACCTCTCTTCATACATATTACTCATAAATACACAACGAAAGCTTACAAATTCCATGGATCACACAAAGAATAGACTCAATAAGTCAAGAGAAAGTACATGAAAGGGAGAAACACGATTTTTTGCAGGAGAGCTCTTCACATTACTTGGATAGCAAAGATAATACAACCAACCCTCTCAATATAGAGAAAATTATCTTTTATACATTTTCAAGTGTCCCTTTTCACACTTGAATTTTGGTCATTTTCCCTTCTAATCTAAAAATATGCTATCAAAGAGCTTCCAAAAATTCTAGGAAAAATACATATGATTCTAATTTACATGAGGAAGACTCTTCCTCATTTCTATATCATTTGTATAAATATTTCTACAAGTTCTTGACATTTTACAAATAATTTCCCTTCAAAAAATGCTCCTTCTAACATAGACGTACAAGCAATTACTAATAATATTACACAGAATGAACATATGGAAGAGATGCTCGAAGCATTTTATGAGATGGACGAACATCATGATGGTGGAGAAGATGTTGAGAGTTTCATGGACACAACATAATTCCCACGATCAAAAGTCGATGAAGAATATGAAAACATGCGAAGATTAGCTCGTTTACCACTTTACAATGGAGCAAAGATATCTGTACTACGGCGTCACTTGCGATGCTCAATCTGCAATCCATTTATGGATGGTCAGATAGTAGTGTCACTGAATTGTTCAAGTAAGTGGAGAACAAATTGGCTTTCATTGTTGTATCAAAATAACTTTATTTACTAATATCGTTTTAATTGCTTATTGCAGGCTTCTTAAAGATCAATTTTTGCCAGAGGGCAATGACATGCCTCCAACACGTGGAGATGCAAAAAGACTTTTACAGTCAATTGGAATGGATTATACTAAAATTCATGCTTGTCTGAATGATTGCATTCTCTTTCGGAATGAATATGAGCATCTCCACGTATGTCCAAAGTGTGGAGCAAATAGATTTAGAGAAGACCTTTTAGGCGATGCAATCCCCGCAAAGGTTCTTCGCCACTTTCCTATCATTCCACGAATTAAGAACATGCTTACATGAAAATCTATAGCTGAGTTAATGTCATGGCATACAAAGAGTAGGTCTACAGATGGTGTAATGCGAGTGTCTGCTGACTGTGATGCTTGGAAGCACATAGATAGTAAGTGGCCAGAGTTTGCTAGTGAGCCTCGGTCCATACGTCTAGACCTAGCTATGGATGGAGTGAATCCATTTGGTTTACACAGTTCTTCATGGAGCACATGGCCTGTATGTTTGGTGAATTATAACATCCCACCATGGCTGACCACAAAGAAAGGTCATTTATTATTAGCTCTTATTGTACCAGGTAAGTATAAGGTAAAAAACATGGACGTATATCTTGCACCACTTGTGGAAGAGCTGCACATTTTATGGGATGGGATTACTGTGCGTAACATGTCTCAACCTATAAGAAAACGAGACGTGCGAGTGCAAGGCATACTTATGTGGACGATGCATGATTGGCCTGGTTATGGTGAATGTTCATGTTTATCGATTTTGGGTTACCATGCTTGTCCCTTATGCAGACCACGACTCAAAGAATGCTATTCCAAAGAACTACGTAAAACTATCTATGAAGGACACCATAGATATTTGCCTGATGGACATGTTTTACGTGAAGGACAAATTGGTTGACAAGCGCAACGCCAAATGAAAGCTAGCGATTGGAAACAACTGTGGGATTCAAAAAATTCAGTCACTAGCATGAAGCGGTTGTCTATTTTTCATGAACTCCCTGATTGGAGTGAATTGTTGATCAATCATTTGGTAGAGCCGATGCATATTTTTAAGAATGTGGGAGAGATTCTTTGGAAAACTTTGATCGGAAAGAAAGGAAGCAAAGCACAAAGGGAGGACTTAGAAGAGCGAGGTCGTATGCAAGAGTTGTGGGCAATTACTAAGCCCAACGGAATAGTATCATTACCAAGAGCTCCTTGGGTGCTTCACAGGATGGAAGAGCAACAAGTGAAGAAAACAATTTCAGAGTTTTGGACACCTACTGGATGCATGAGGTTTCTAAAGACTGCTTTCACACGAAACGACGATCTTGGAGGGCTCAAGTCTCATGATTGGCACAAGTTTTTACAATTTGTGCTCCTTGTAGCCCTAAATGATTGTCTTTCGGAGGATGTACGAAGAACCATTTATAAAATTAGTTCTTTAGTACGGTGGATTTCTTCTAAAGAGATAAATAAAGATAGCATAGAGAGTGCGAAACTCAATGCTATCGAGGTTGTTTGTATGGTAGAGAAATAATTTCCCACCAGTATTCTCACTATTCAACTTCATTTACTAGTTCATGTGGTAGATGAAGTTGCAATAGCAGGAACTATCCATAGTCGATGGATGTTATTCTTAGAGCACTTTATGAAAACATTAAAAGGGTTTGTTCGACAGAGAGCACGTCCAGAGGGTAGCATGGCAGAGGGATGGCTTGTACAAGAGTCTCTTGTATTCATAACTGAGTTTCTACGTATGTAGGATCCCAAAATGCCTCGCTTATGGAGCGATGATGAAGATGTTCATCTCGTAGGCGATGAACCACAAAGTAAAGGATTGCAAAGGAAAATGGATGCATCTTTCAGAGAGAAGGCAATGAAGTTTTGCATAGTTAACTCTAAGCCTATGCAGAAGTGGTTAGAAAGGTATGAGCTTGCGAAGGAAGCCAACGCAAAGGAAAGAGCTCAGTTTCGAAAGAATCGTTCCACTCGATTTTTTCCTCTTCCAGAAAGTCTTCGACCTCTTCCACCTTTTCCAACGAGCAGATGGCTAGATACAGCGGTTTCTCAAGCAAAGGCAGCGGGTGAAGATATCTCTGAAGAAGAAGAAGAACTCACAAAAGGATGTGATTGGGCGTATACTAAATACGGTGCACTATGGTCTCATGGATGACACTTTCGGATTGCACGAATTGATAAAAATAGGTCTACTTTTGATAGTGGGGTGATGGTGAACTTTTTGCAAAAAAGTAGAGCGAGTGCAAGAGATGATAATGCTCAAGAAGGCCAGCTAGAATATTATCGTGTGATTCAAGATATCTTGAAACTATCTTTTAGGAAGTTTGATTATTTTCTTTTTGATGTGAAATGGTTCAAAGTAGTCACCTCAGGAAGAAATGCAACAGTGAGGCGGGATAAAGGCGGTTTGCTTCAAGTCAACTCCACAAAATTATGGACGGATGAAAGGGATACATTTGTACTTCCCGAACATTGTGAGCAAGTTGTTTTTATACCAGATTCAAAAGAACCAGAGTGGCTATTTGTTTTACAAGTCACCCCACGTAGTAGAGAAATTTGTGAGAATATAGATGTACAAGATATTCCATCTGTAGTGGACTCAGAGATTCATTCGATAGTCGAGGAGGAAGAGATCATTGTTCGAGAAGAAGAGGTCATTGTTCGAGAAGACGAAGCAATAGACCATGATCAGGAAGAAGCCAGCATAGCAAGCGATTTAGAAGCCATCAATATAGAGATAGATATTCTCGGTGCATCAGATCTTCAAGAGGATGCTAGATTAGAGGATTTTTGAATAAAACACTTGTACGTACTAATTTTTGTTTTTTTCCTGTTTATTCTCTATATTACCTTTATTATCACATACTAATTATTTGAGTTCTTTTGTTACAGAGCATGATGGGAGACAGTCCTCCAGCCACTCCTCATTCCATGAATGAGGAGCAGTTTTTAGAGTTTATCTCTCAGGTCCCTCCCGCGTATATGGCCGCTGCATCACAGTATTGGATCTCTCGTGGTAGCACTCCTCCCGGCCTCACTCCTGGCGGCCTCACTCCTACCGGCCTTACTCATGCCGGTCTCACTCGCGCCGGTGTCACTCTTGCCGGTGTCACTCTTGCGGGTGGTGCTACTCCTGCAGGAGGTATGTCTCCTAGCTTTGTGACTCCACCACGACCATCTTTTCAGCCATCTCCTACTGGGTCTAGTAGTAGACATGTGCGTTCGACGCCTCAGTGCGATACAGGTTCTGGCTCGTCTCGTAGATCGAGGTCACGCTTTGGAGCAGGAGATTCTAGGAGTGGATCCACAGGTAGGTCTGGAGGAGGCGGCTATTGCGGAGGCAGTGCGACAGACGTTGTCTCGTCGGCTTCTACTCCTAGGACGAGTACCTCAGATGTAGGTATGCCACGCAGTACACCACGTGGAACACCACGTACGCCTTGGGGTGCTCATGACCATGATGACTCCAAGGTGTATAGTATCCGAGATGGAGCTCCGGTGATGGATGCGGCTTGAAAATCAATGCGTGCACGGTATACGATAGCTTTGCTCCATACAGTTTGGACACTCCATCATGCTGAAATGGAGTGAACGGGATAAAGATCAGAAGAATTATATCACACACACGATTTATCAGGAGTTCCGACCAGCCGATGGATAGTCTCTTGTCAGTTCAGAGTCGATTCTGCACACCGCACGTGAGGTTATGTCCCATCGACGATCAGAGGCTCGTGATGCTTTCAGAGCAAGCTTACCAAAGCCTGTATGGTTAGATGCTGAGGAGTGGGATTTGATTCGCGATGAGCAACAGCAGACTCCCGACCGATATCGCCAGCAGCGAGATGCCGCAGCCACACGTTTAGATACGGTTGGACCGTCACATTTGGGCAGCGGAGGATATGAGACGATGCATCATGAGTTTGTAAGTACCATTTCATTTATTGAATTTATTTGTGTTAAGTTTCTCATGTATGTTCCTCTAATGTTTTGTATATTTGTTGCAGGAGCTGGCCATGGGTCGTCCTCCAACACGAACGGAAGAGTATTACGGATATCAGCACAGATTGACTGCACTATTGGAGCACTTGGAGGGACACGGTGCGGTCGTTTCATGGGAGCATTTGCAATGAGGTGATTAATTTATAAACTTGGTTTTTACTTGTTATTTGTAATTTCATGTAAATTTATCTCATTCCATTAATGTTCTTTGTTGCAGGACTGTTGATATGGAATGTGCTTTGCATATGTATGGCAGTGGCACACCAAAATTTTGTATTTGATTATATGGCAATGCATTGCGTTGCCACATTTTGTAAAAGTGTCATATATGACAGTGGTTTGCCACACTCTTGTACATGCTTCATTTATGAAATATATCACTTTCTTTTTACATGGTTCATGGTTCATTCTGATTATCTCTTTTGTGTCCAATAATATTTTGTTTTATGAAATCATACTTCGGTTGACATTAGAGTACACATCACATGTACGCGGTTTTTTTTGGGCAGAGTGTATTGTCTTTTGTTAAGCAACATCATGGTAATGTTGTTGTAACAAAAGACAACACACTCTGCCCAAAAAATATTTTGCAGATATGGTCGTCGGTATAAGCGACGGTACTCCCAGTAATATCATCGGAATAAGTGTCGGTACACCTAGCGGGCGCCGGTATACGCGACGGTGCACCCAGTAGAGGCGTCGGTAAGAGCGTCGATATTATCGACACTTATACCGACGCTCATACCGACGCTATAGTACCGACATGCATACCGATAGCTACACCGACGTCGCGTCAAAAATAGCCGCGTTCATTTCCCTCGGTAAAAACCTTGGTATACGGCCGATCTGTTGTAATGAAATCATGTTCTTCTAGAATTTGAAAATGATCTCCCCATTCAGTTGCAAAAGTTGTCTTATGTTGGTCCTTAGGAGCAATTGCTACCTGATTATACCTGAAAAGTCATCCAGAAAACTATAGACTTCCTTTCCTGCAACCCTTTCCAAAAGATGGTTGTGATAGGTCATGGATAACTATCTCGTATGGTGGCAGCATTTACTTTTTTCAAATTAATGCATACCCTTAACTTGCCATTCTTTTTTGGCACGAACACTAAGGGTGATACCCATTCTGTGTGTTCGATCTCATAAATGAAGCCTGCGTCCAACAAGTTATCCATCTCTTCCTTAATTTTTACTGAGTAAACATCATTATATGTGTATGGTCTTTGTTTGGAAGGTTTGGCTTCTGACGTCATGGGGATTCTATGGGCACAAATAGAGGGATCTACTCCTTTTAAATCCTTATATGTCTTTGCTTTCTGCCTCAATTTGTTCATGCTCCATTTCAATGCTCTCATAATCCTCCTTCCATTCTTTTTCAATTACTTCTCCTTCTTCGGCTTCTTGGAGAACAACCACGTATAAACTTACATCATATCCTTCCTCATCAATGCATTCATTCATGGTTATTACCTCTTTGTTTACACATACATCAAGAGTAGCTAAAATCTCCATCCAACCATGAGGTTCAAATTCTTCATCTAGGAATATTTGGGGCATGTATGCTGGATCTTTTACAGATCTAGCAACTCTCTGCCAGTCACTCGAACCTATACTGTGAATCGATTGATCGTCCTCCTCCTTATGAATCAGATTCCATTGCAAGGGAGGAACATCTTGATATGTATAGGTATGGATATTTATCCTGGTCGTGGTTCCTTCATGCTGCAAGTATACAACATCTTTTCCCCAGTCTTGCACTACCTTAAGCTGTCTCATGAAAGGTCTTCCAAGTATCATCTCATAATTGCTAGCCTTTTCAAATTGACAGATTGCTAAGGTGTCCTCGAATTCAACTCCGCAAGTAGTAAAAGTTACTTTTTCCAACAATCCAAGGGGTCATTCTGTGTGTCCGTCTACCATTTGAATCTTCATCCATGTTGGTCTTAAAGCTAGTTTTCCCCATTTTTGCCAAATTTCCTTGGTCGCAATTCCTACTCCTGCTCCCGAGTCTAAGATGGCTTTAGTGGTGTAACCTCTGTAAGTGATGGGGAGGCATGTGTTTCCTTCATCTCCCTCACTGAAATCTCCAACCTTATCGACTGGGATTTTAATTGTGGTAACTCCATCCGACATCTCATTTTCATCTGACTTTGTCTCTAATTGACTAGTTAACTTCTCCTTCAATTTTGGTTTTACCTTCAAGAGTTCTCCAACGTCAGAGTACAAGGGATTTTTATTTTTTTAAGATGTTGTATAATGTCCGAAGTTTGAATTGATGGGTTCTGCTCCTTTCTTCTCACTGAGGGAATGCAATATAATTCAGAATTATGTTTGTACTCTCCCGTGTAGCTCGGCAAAGCCTTCACACTGTGTCGTCATTTTTGCTCTCGTCAAGTTGTAACAATCCTTCTGAGTTTACTTCACGTATTGATGCTTCAAATTCACCTTCTTCTTCTAACTCCTCAAAGGGAGGTTCAATTCCCTCCACTCTCTTCCATTGATCTTCCTGGACTCTTGCCCACAAGTCTTTAGGCCATTCCCCATCGACTTCAGGGATAACAGATCCTTCTCTTATATTCTCGCCGTGATTTTCACCACAGGTCTCGTCTTCTTTTCCTTTCTAGGGATCATTAGGGGTGACACACTCATGGAATTCTTTTTTGGGAATTCTTGAGTGGGGTAGTCGCTGCACAGGTTTTTCTAGTGTCTCTTGAGCCACTTTGATTAATTTCTTACATATCTCCAACCTTTCTTTCTCTACGTCACCTCTTGGATATTCCTTTTCATGTTGTTCAATGGTTGGTCCTGCTCTTATTTGTGCCTAGTATGCCTGAATCCACATGGCTAACTCATCTGGCATAGGGTCAGCTAGAACTGATCCTGCCTCTTGTTTTTTACACTTTTCTATCTTATTGTCTCCTTCAAGTTTTGTTTTTCTTCTTGGCCTTGTTCGTTATTCTCGTCCTCCATCCTTTGTTGCAGTTTCTTTTCTTTTATCCTTTCTCTCCGACTCCTCCATCTTTGGTGCCGTTTACTTTTAATACTTTTCCTAGACTCTTCAGAGTCTGCAACTACTTGAGGTGTGGGTGTATTTAATTCTTTGCCTACATGATCATTCTCTCTGATTCTTTCTGAGGTTTCTCTTGCTTTAGCTCTTGTTATTGCTTTTAGTGGCAACGTGTACTCCTTATTACTCCCTGATGACTCTATCACTTCAATCGCATTGATCTGCACGTTTGAGTTGACTTTGTTGGGGTTCTTGGGACAATCTCCAAAAAGATGTTCTTTACCACAATCACTACAATATCCTTCCCAAATTCACTGCGGTGGTGGTGGGTTAGGTAACGTACATTCTCTATGATAAAATGATCTCCTCCACATCTATAACATGGTCCTCTAGGTGTAGGTGGTCTATTCATTGGTTGGGAGGGTAAGGGTGCTTTGGGAGCTGTGTACATTAATGACACATAGTCTTGCTCATATCCATAAGTGCTATCCGTTCCTTCCATACTATACGCATAAGGCTCGTAAGATTGTTTGTATTCGACTATAGTGCCCTCATATGTGGAATAATTTCCTTGACTATGGTCATAAGATGGGTCATAAAGTTCGTTACTGGCCAATGGCATGGCTGCGACTATTGCTCTCTTTGGGTTCTCTTTTGGTTGAGCCATTTTTACTAGGGCAACATTCTGAGGGTGTGGTGGTTGTTGTCCTAACACGGGTTGTGGTTGAGTGTACCCTGGGTAAGCATAAGGTCGTGGTGTTGGTGCCTGTTGCTGATATGTGGGATATCTAAAGGCTTCTCCTCCTTGATCTCTCTGAGGGTATCCATAAGGTCTCATGGGTGGTTGTACCGGTCTTGATTGCCGATTGTAAGGATAGTTTTCTATGCTGTGATTTGTGTACCTTTGTTCTATGCTACAATAATGCATAGGGCTCAGGGCGTTACAGGTGGTCTACGCATTACAGGGAAGACCAGTCGTCCTATTGGTATTCCTGGTCCTCTTCTTGCTGGTGGTCTCTCCTGGATAGGAATTCTAATTCTCAGTTCTACATGTGTAGGTGGTCGATAATTTGGATTATTGCCCGGTGTAGCAAACTAAACATGGGGCCTAGCTAGGATGTGTGTTTGTTGTGTCTATCCCAAATGCTGATATGAATTATCCTGATAGGTTCCTTCGGTACTTTGCGAAGTCGTGGCTTGATCCCTAGGTGGGAACACTGGGATGTTCTGATATTTCAATCCTGCTCTTTCTGATTCCGTTAAGGGCCAGTACCTCCTCAGATTCTTGTCCAGATACGTGATGTGGGTGGGGTTTTCAAGATCTTGCAATTCATAAATGGTGGCTGGGTTAATGGCTTCTTCCCATAATGAAGAGTGTGTTTTGAGAAGATGCTCCGTCCCATTGATTAAATAAACATCCAGCACCGAATCGTCTTGGGGAATTAAGTCTCCTTGAAGTGTTCTCAACGGCGATGCACCACAGTGCGCTCTCCTTCTCGAGAGCTCCACGACGATGTGCTCGGAGTAGAAAACCGAGCTCCTGAGGCCGCACACAGTACTCCGCACAGATGCTATAGAATACGCAGAAAAATAGTAAACCGGAAGCACGAAGACAGACTCCTTAGGTCTTACAACTGCGGTCGAACTTATAGTCTGTGACTAACCAGGCCACTATATGTTTTATTAAAGAACATATACAAAGAAGTGTCCGGTGGCCATTTGGCCTTTCACATGGACACTAATGGTAACAATCTCCCACTAAAGGTCAATATGGCCAGAGTAACTATGGGAGAAAAATAAAGAATGATAAAGAATACCTGAGTGTAAGTATACAAACTATACCTCCCACCTGATGGGCATGTTACACAGTATACAAGTGACTGTGTAAGATCAAGAATCAAGTAACCCCCATCAAGTGACAACAGTGTCGAAAGCTATCATGTGGTAGAGCTTTAGTCAAAGCATCTGCAGCATTATCTCGAGTGTGAACCTTCTCAAGAATAATGCTCTCAATGGCTAAGCAATCTCTAATGAAGTGATACCTCACCTCAATGTGCTTGGTCTTTGCATGATAGACCGGATTCTTAGCCAAAGCAATGGCACTCTGACTATCACTGAGCAAGTGAGGTACATGCTGAGGTAAACCCATATCACAAGCAAGACGAGAAAGCCACAATGCTTCCTTACATGCCTCACTTGTTGCAACATACTCTGCTTCTGTGGTGGTACCAGCTGTACATTCTTGAAGACGAGATCTCCAAGAGATAGCACCTCCAGCAAAATGAAAAATGTACCCTGATGTAGACTTACGATTGTCTACACAACCAGCATAGTCAGAATCTGTGTAACCAATAATGGATGCTTTCCCTCTACCTAAGCATAGACACTTGTCCTTAGTGCCACTCAGATATCTCAAAATCATTTTGACCGCTTCCCAATTTTTCTTGCCAGGATTAGAAATATATCTACTCACAACTCCCACTGCAAATGCAATGTCTGGTCTCGTAGCTACCATAGCATACATGAGACTACCAACAACAGACTGATAGGGAATTTTGGTCATGAATTCCTTTTCCTCATCTGATTTGGGGCAGTCATCTTTGCTCAATTTCACATATGTGGGTAAAGGTGTACTCAATGCCTTTCCACCCTGCATATTGAATCGGTGAAGTACTTTGGATATGTACTCACTTTGAGACAAGTATATGCATCTTTTACTCCTATCACGAGTAATGCGCATGCCAAGAATATGTTTGGCATCCCCCAAATCCTTCATATCAAATGTCTGACTCAACTTCTTTTTGAGAAGTGACAAATCATAAGAGGACTTCCCAACAATCAACATATCATCGACGTAAAGTATCAAGCATATCAAGCTGCCATCAGAACATCTCTTTGTGTAGACACAATGATCCTCTTTGCTCCGAGAATAGCCTTGGGACTTCATAAAAGCAACGAACTTTTGGTACCATTGTCTAGGAGATTGTTTAAGTCCATACAAGCTCCTCTTAAGCTTACAAACTAGACTTTGGCAAGGAACTACATAACCCTCTGGTTGTTCCATATAGATCTCATCTATAAGATCTCCATGCAAGAAAGCTGTTTTCACATCCATTTGGACTAGCTCTAAGTCCTCCAATGCAACGAATCCAAGCAACATGTGCAAAGTAGTCATCTTGACGACTGGAGAGAAGATTTCGTCAAAATCAACACCATGTTGTTGCTTAAAACCCTTTGCAACAAGTCGTGCTTTAAATTTTGGAGAAGCACTATCTGATGTGAATTTCAGCTTATATACCCATTTACATGGTAAAGCTTTTCTGCCCCTTGGCAAAGGTACTAAGTCCCAAGTACCATTCTTGTGAATAGAATCCAACTCACTCTTCATGGCACGCTCCCACTTGACATGATCCTCTGTCTGCATAGCCTCTTTGTAGCAAGAAGGCTCACCGGCATCTGTTAGCATAACAAAATCTAAACCTAGAACATATCTATCAGGTGGATATGAGACACGTGCAGAACATCTCAATGGTTGCTGAACAAAAACATGTGCACACTGATCTGAATGGACATTCTCTTGAACATCCCTATGTGCAGCATTTTTATGCATGCTAACCGGAGGACTAGTATCCTCAAACACCACTCTTCTCACTTCAACCTCCTTAATGGGTTGTTTATGCATCTTAGACTCATTAAAAATGACATCACTACTTTTGATCACTGACCGTGTTTCAGGATCCCATAAGCGATATCCAAATTGTCCTTCTTGACCATATCCAAGAAAAATGCATTTCTTTGACTTATGGTCCAACTTTTTTCTAAGATTCTTGGGTATATGAACATATGCTTCACACCCAAAAACTCGAAGATGATCATAATATGGTGGTTTCCTTGTCCATAACTCTTGTGCCACTTTCAGTCCTTTTGCAGTACTAGGTGAAAGGTTAATCACATGAACTGCAGTCAATACTGCTTCTGCCCAAAAACCTTGTGAGAGGTTTGCATGATGCAACATAGAGACTACTCTATCTTGAATAGTTCTATTCATCCTCTCAGCTACACCATTCTGTACTGGGGTATAACAAGCTGTAAACTCTCTACGAATTCCTCTAGACTGACAGAAAAGGCTGAATTCATGTGAGGTATACTCACCCCCATTATCTGAACGTAAAGCCTTAAGCTTAGTTCCTTTTTCAGTCTCCACTGAAGCAAGCTATTTTCTGAAAGTAGGGAATACATCATCCTTTGATTTGATAGGATATACCCAGACTTTTCTAGTAGCATCATCTATGAAAGTGACAAAGTAAAGAGAACCACCTAAGGACCTAGTGGGCATAGGACCACACACATTTGTATGAACAAGATCTACAGGCTGAATTGAAGAGTCAATGTGCGTTCTATGCACATTTCTGGTTTGCTTTCCATATTGACAATGCTCACAAAATGAAAAATCATAGAAAGATAACACAGGTAAGTAGCCAGAACAAGAAAGATTTTCCATTCCACTACGAGATATATGGCCCAAACGACCATGCCAAATACAAGCCATAGGTTGTTCAGTAATAGCTAACAAGTGTTCTTTCTGTGATACAAATAAAGGATAAAGTGAGCCAACTTTGCTTCCTTTTGCAATAACCATATTGCCCTTTGATATACGAAAGGACTGAGCATAGAAGACCACCTTGTTACCAAGGTCATGAAGTTGACCAACTGACATCAAACTGTGTGATAACTGAGGTACATGGCGTACATTATGCATAGTAAATTTTGAACCATCAATGAACTGCACAACCACATCTCCAATCCCCACAACATCCCACTCGTAAGAGTCACCAAGTCTCATGGTACCAAGAGACTTTGCTGCATAATTAGAGAACCTTTCTCTATGTGGTGGCACATGGAAAGAGGCACCAGAATCTAGCAGCCAGGTGTGGGAAAGAGAATCAGCGATAAGTGCCTCAGATGGCACAGTACTATCAAGTGTCAACACATCACCATCATCAGAAATAGCATTAATTTCTTCAATCTTCACAGTTGAAGTAGATGGTGCAGGTAACTGTTTAACATGCCCATCAACATTCTGTCCTTTACCTTTAGCATTCTTCAATGCATAACAGTCTTTCTTCATGTGTCCTTTCTTATGACAATAATGGCATTCGATATCCCTCTTCCTTGATTTACTTCTACTCTTATTCCGTTGACCAGTATCAAAGTATCCTTTGCAAAATTAGCATATGACCAGTATCAAAGTATCATAAAACTGCAAGTACTGACATGTCTACCTGCATAGTGAATCACTGACTCCACTGCATATAATCAGTTACCCAATAGAAGCCAACTAGGCTTATCGAGCACCTATGAACAACTATCATACATCTCTTATGGCGAGGTTGGGTAAGTCTTCCACCTACATCACCGAAGAGACCCCGACATCTGGGTGTCTCCCAGTTAAGAAAACCTCACCACGACCCTCTTTATCAAACGTAAAAGGCTTTATGCAAAGAACGTAAGCGCTATATCAATGACCACATGGACGTACATAAGCGGTTTCCACAGAAGCATACATGGTGTGTATGTGCTCAATATATGTAGTAAAATGACACTAAAAGGCTGAATACACAGCCCAAAAACTTAGCCAATAACACCTGCAAGTGTCTGTCAACTCTGATGTTTTAGGCTTTAAAAACCTGCATAAATTTGCAACGACTGCTCCCACCAAAACTGAAAACCCCTCGAGAAACCTGTAGTTTTATGAGTGTGTCTGAATATACAGCCCCAAAGGTTGATATTTATTGTCTGAGGAGTACAAGGAACACTCTTTTTGATGTTCTTGGACCTGTGCAAAAGTACTCCAAAATGGCTCCAAAAACACCCCAAAATTGCTTCAGAAATAGGCTTTGAAAGTAAAAAATGAAGCTTTGAGGGACCAAAACTTGTTCAAGGTAATGTCAACCTTAGTCTTTCCCCTTTTTCAAACACCACAAGAGTGTAGCTTAGTGGCAAGAGATTGCCACGGTTAAGCGAGCTCTAGGGGGAACAGTACTGGGATGGGTGACCTCCCGAGAAGTACCGGGAACCTCTATATTCTTTGATCGTTGAGGTCCTCCCTCGCGCGCAGCCAACGGCGCCAACAGTGACTTCGGTGACTCGGATGACAAGGTATGCCAAGGTCTATGCCTTGGTCGCGGCCTGCACAAAAGGAACAAAGCTTTTGCCACGAACTGCTCTGATACCAGTGAAGTGTTCTCAACGGCGATGCACCACAGTGCGGTCTCCTTCTCGAGAGCTCCACGACGATGTGCTCGGAGTAGAAAACCGAGCTCCTGAGGCCGCACACAGTACTCCGCACAGATGCTATAGAATACGCAGAAAAACAGTACACGGGAAGCACGAAGACAGACTCCCTTAGGTCTTACAACTGCGGTCGAACTTACAGTCTGTGACTGACCAGGAAACTATATGTTTTACTAAAGAACATATACAAAGAAGTGTCCGGTGGCCATTTGGCCTTTCACATGGACACTAACGGTAACACTCCTCTCCAAACCCTAATACAATGGACTTTCCTCGAGGTGTAGATACATGTTCTTCATGTCCCTCTCCATCAAGATTGTGGCCATTGCCTTCTTCCCTTTGCTCGTTAATATCTTCAGGTTTCTCTGTTACTACATACCGAGATTACAATTCTTCAGCTCCCTAGGGTTTTAACACTTCCCACTGACGAGATTACAGTTCATTCACTTAAAAGCTCTAGTGAAGTTTTAACCAACCCCTAGCTTCCAATGCTCTTTGCTGAATTTTTGAGTTGTATGAAATATTGGGTTGGCTTGGAAATTCACACTAAAGTATTTAAAAAATCTCCTGACACTACCTAAACTCACGACACTTGATAATGGACAAATATCGTTCTCAGAGCTCCACAAACACATGACATTCACCAAATGTCGTGATATATTGTCCACGATACTCAATACTTGACACAACAGTAATTCTAGGATACTTGATATGCCACAGATATCACGAGGAAAAATCTCACAATACTCGATATGAGCTAGATGTCGCGACACTGAGTTAACGACACTCGAAACTCCTTAGGTGTCGCAGAATAAATCACGATACCCAATACTCCTCAGATGTCGTGAAGTAAAGTTCACGACATACGATATTTGACCAATGTCGCGAAGAGAAGTCCATGACACATGATATCCCACCGATGTCGCGAGAGGAATCTCACGACATACGATATCTGGTAGATGTCACGAGGCTATACCATGATATCCGACACGTGCCAGGTGTCGCGAGCAAAACTCAAGGATACCCGATATTCGTTAGGTGTTGCGAGCAAAACTCAACAATACCCGATATTCGACGTTGCTAGGTATCGCGATACTCGACCACAGGAGATCACGACATCCAGATGTCCCGATACTCAACCGTGGGAGAACACGATACTTGGCATTTTTTCAAATGTTAGCAAGTGTTTTTAGATTTCTACTTAATGAGGGTGATACCACAGCTTATCTTCCCCCTCACAAAAGCCTGAATCAAGAAAAAAACTTCCTCAACCCTGGAATAGTCCTTCACGACATCTGCCGCAAGTCGCATTCTCTTCCATTGATGGACATTGAAGGAAATTCTTTGCAAGGATAGGATGTGCTCACCTTTCTAGTGTCCTCAAGCTCCTTTTTTCACCTCTGCTCATGCTGCACTGGCTCCACACACCTTGTTTTCGCACTCTCGCGATGTCTGACGACCGCGCTCTCTCTCTCTCTCGATACTTGCTAGAAGACAAGTGAACTGGAGAAGACTTATTTTTTTGTTTTTATACTTTTGGAAAGTTCCTCACTAAAAAAGTCTTAAGAAAAACAAACTTGACAACTACCGTACCTTCCTAGACTACTTACCTACTCCCACTTACCTACTCTGACTCGCATCTCTACTCACTTTTCTAAACTCTCAACTCACTACACACACTCCAAGAGTGAGAAGTAGTAAGTGCGGATGAGCGTGACTTACCAAAGAAGAGAAATTCAAAACTTCTCTACTCGCTTCAATGCTAAGACCTATTCACCATCACATGAATGCCTCAATTTTATTCGACATTCCTCGGCAACGGCGCCAAAAATGTGTGTACCTAAGTACTGACTTAGGGACTTGTGGAGAAAGAGACTATACCTCAATCCCCCTCAAGTGCATATACTGGGGACTCACGCTTTAATTGTCAATCCAAAGAGTATCAAAACCTAGCCGAGTGTATGAAGACATGCATTCAAATGATGGTCAATGCAAATGAGTTCTCACAAAGTGCAAGTAAGCACAAATCTATTCCAAACAAATTTCAGGGATCAGTTATGGTGTCATGACATTTCGAGCAAGAGTCAATACTAAATCGAGCTTTTATCTCAGCTCTAGACTCCGAATATAGTGAATAGCGGGTTCATTTCGAAGCTCTAGAGAAGACGCATCCAATGGTGGTCTTTTCACTCAATTCTGACACTCTTGCTTCAAGTTATGAGCAAAATACTCAGTCACGGGAATGATCTTCCTACACTTCAGCACTTCCTACACTTCGCACACACCTTACCAATAGTACACAAGCACTTTCATGGATAGACAACACTCCCAAGCACTCTTTCCAAGCATCACACATGCATGCAAGCTCACAAAGAAGAAGATACAGAGAGGAGAAGACACAAATTCGAAATTCTGTGCTCTTGATTCTCACAATGGCAAAAAGTCCCTTCAAAGAGTCACAAATTGACTTATATACATGTGCCCTAAAAATGATCGTTTCACACAAGAGACCGGCACTTTATTAACTGAAAGGATAATTTCCTACTAATTTACAAGGGTAAGCTACAAATCTCTATGGGTATGCATCTAGAGGACTCCTCTAGTGCATTTACATCGGAAAATATGTTACAAAAATGGCTATAATACAAGAAGAAAGTGTCCAAATCGGAAAAATTTTAGGGCCCTTCTTTTCCTCTGCCTCTTTGCTCTTCTTTGTTGTGCAACACTACCTTCCTAGACTACTTACCTTCCTAGAATACTTACCTACTCCCACTTACCTACTCTAACTCGCATCTCTACTCACTTTTCTAAACTCTCAACTCACTACACACTCCAAGAGTGAGTAGTAAGTGCGGATGAGCATGACTTACCAAAGAAGAGAAATTCACAACTCCTCTACTCGCTTCAATGCTAAGAGCTATTCACAATCACACGAATGCCTCGGTTTGATTTGGCATTCCCCGACAACGGCGCCAAAAACGTGTGTACCTAAGTACCGACTTAGGGACACACCATCTATCGCGACAGACCCATCTATCGCGACAGACACCGTCTATCGCGACAGACACCGTCTATCGCGACAGACCCATCTATCGCGACAGACACTGTCTATCGCGACAGACCCATCTATCGCGACAGACAGACATTTTCGGCAAAAATTAAGGGGGTAAATTTTTTGGAAATTTAGGCTAATTTTGGGCATATTTGCACTCTCAAATACTCACACACTTGCAAAGGCCTTAGAAAAATGCATTAAAACTCCTGAAAGGTTCTGTTTGTCTGTTTAACCCCCTAAACCCTGAACGGTTATAACTTTTTCATACGAAATCCATTTTTTGAGCTCTAGGGCTTGTCGGAAAGCTTGTGGCATATACTCCACGCCCTCAACTGTTTTTTATAAGAATAATGCGTTGATTTTCAGATAGGATATTTGGAAGTTGACACACTGAGGGGTAGGAACACCAAGGGAGCTCTAGAGGAAATTTTTAGCAATACAAAAGGGGGAACAAGGGTCATTAAAAAGGTGTCTGAAATAAATTGTCTGACAATTGAAGGATCAAATTGAAGCTAAACTTGGGATTCTTACAGGATCATCGAGAGCTCTTGGAGAAAGCAAAGTAAGTGCCAGGGCGAACAAGCTTGGGAACGTGCTTCCTGGGTAGACCAGCATCGCCAGGAGGAGCGACTTGAGGTTGGAACATCACTTAACCCCCTCAGTCTATTCTTAGCATAGGCTAAGTGCGAGTAGTTGTTCTGATTGACTAGAGGTACGATAGGAACACTCAAGTTTGAAGAGCCCTTAATTTCTCAAGTGCAAGGGTAGGCTAAATTGTAGTCAAGGGATAACTTAAAGGAAAAGAACTTAAACTAAGCAGACGCAGAACATCAAGTACGACCCACGAAAGTGCTCCTGATGACGCTTAATTAAAAACAAGAAAACACATCCAAAGGAACTTAAAAGGAATAAGTGACTGGTACCAAAGAATCAGCAACGTACAAAGGGCATATGAACCTTAGGTCAGGTAGACACCTAGGGAGAGACAGACAAAGTCTTAGATCTTCAGAGGCTAGTGTCAATCATACTGCGAGGTCTTGGGCCCAGCAGTTGAACCATCATTCGTATTACCCTAGTTCTGAGACTAGCGAGTCTGAGATGTCCCACGGTATGGAGAGACCTACAAGAAGTTCTGGGGTGCCATATTTACATAGGGTGGAAGGCCCTTACAAGATGCAACTCGAGTACCTTAGGACCAACCGATTAGGTGCTAGCATCTATGAGGACGGCCTAGGAAGAGCAGTGGTCCAGATTAAAAACCCTGACCAATCCATTGGACTAGAGCGCCCAGCTTTCAAGTTTGAAAATGGAGCATACTTGGACAAGGAAGGGACAATATATGTAGTCACCAGTCATCCCGATAGAACAGATGAATTTGGGAATGTGGTCCCGGAAACGGACTTAGGTGACCTAGAGCAAGGAAACATGGGTGAAGAACCTAGAACCACCCAAGGCAAATCTGTTCTCACGAGGATTCTCACACCAAAGTGGATTCCCCAAGATAATAAGAGCATAGATCTCCTCTTGAACCGAGAGACGGATGAAGCCTTTTGGAGATATAGACCTAGTCAGCCGAGTGAGGTAGGAACAATCATGATATATGAGTTCAAAGATCCTGATATTCCAGGAAGAGTGACCTACTTAGATCACTCTTCAGAGAGGATCTTTGGGGTTACAGAAAATGATAGGCATGCGTACACTTGGAAAGGAGAATTTATTTTCCCCCAACCAAGATCGAATGTGTCCTTTGGTCGCCAAGGAGCTGGAACATCTCAAGCTCAGGGGACTCAAAGAGAAAGGAGTCGAGAGAGACCTGAGGTAAGCTTTGCCAACTCTTGGGGAAGAGAAAGACCAAGAATGGAAACGAATAGAGGGGAACCTGAGGGACATAGAGCCCCAGGGAACCGAAGAAATGCCGATGATTTCCCTCTGCCAAGACCGAGAGAGCACACGAGGACCTTGAGACCGACCCAGCTAGTTAAGTCCATGAAAAACTACTTTGATGGCACTGGAGACCCCTACGATCATGTAGCTGAGTTTAAGCAAGTCTTGAGGGCTGAACAAGTTGAAGACCTGTTCACGCAGTACAATGCCTTTGGTTTAACCCTTAGGAACACTGCCCTGACATGGTTTCAGCCACTAAACGAGAGGCAGTTTAGAAGCATAGATCAACTTTTAGAGGCATTCATTATCGAATTCTCTAAAAGTGGCATAAGGCATAATACTTCCTCATTGATATACAGCTTCAAGCAGACCCCGCAAGAGACTGTGAGACTTGCAAGAAGAAGATTTAGGCAATATCTTGAGCGATGTCCTGGTCCTGAGTTACCCACGGCTGCTAAGCAAGTGGATTTATTCTTGGATGGATTTCTAAGTACCAAATTGAGATCATATGTGTACTTGAAGGACCCCCGGACTATAGAAGAATGTGTACGCATGTGCATCGATATTGAGGATAACCTAGGGGAGGAGTTAGAGCTATCCAAAATCTACAAAGATTCAGATAGTACCTCTAGCCTCTCTTCCTCACAATCCACATCAATTGAGGAACTTGCGGAAAAAGTAGCTCAAAAACTAGGTGTCTCTAGTAAACAAATTCCTAGATTTGCCCCAGTAAAGAGGTGCTATATTTGCGGTGGTGACCATATGGCAAACGCATGTCCCATCACGGCTCAAACCCAAGTGAATCCTAGCAGCCAATATTGCACCATAGAGCGAAGGTACACAAATCACTCAGCACAGGACTGTCCATACAATAAGCAAGCGGTTAGACAAACCTACCCTCAGCCCTACCCTCAACAAGGCAGATACCAGAGTCAATATTCACCACAACAGTATATTAGGCCTCAGCAAAATTACCAACCGCAATATCAGGCCCAACTGAGACCCCAACCAGTGCTAGCACAGCAACCACCTGCTCCTACTAATGTGATTCCGGTCAAGTATGCTGCTGCAGAAGAAAACTTGAATAGAGCGATAGTCCCAGTAACACCATTAATCTCAGAAAGTGACCCCAGTGACCATAGCTTTGATTCTACACATGTTGATAGTCCCCAGGCTTACTACATGCAGTCTCCTGAACATGGTGAGTCTTACTACAGTGAGGAACCGAGTGAACCTATTTGGGAGATAGAGTATGCGAATGTCATGTACACGAACCCCAACCCTAGACCTCAACCTAGGCAGGTAATACCTCCATTTCCTAGAGGGCCATGCTATAGATGTCAGGGAGATGATCTCATTCATGATTGTCCCTTGCCTCCACCGACACAACCCCAGTCAGTGACAATCCAGGGCTATTGCCAGGAGTGTGGAAAGGAGCATCTCTTACCAGACTGCCCAAAAAATCCTAATAATATGCCAAAAATCACTCCTATCAATGTGATTGGCTTAGTGGTAGACTCCCCAGGAAGTGTGACTTCCACAGCCCCAGTGCAAGTCATCACGAGAGCCCAGACACTTAAGCAAAACCAAGACTTAGGCCAGGAAAAGAATGCGGAGGTTAGTGAGACTGAGAGCCAAAATAAGAAGAGGACAAGAGCTTGGAGAGATAGCCGTGAACGTATGAAAAGGCAATGGGCAAGAAAGATGAGCAAACTTGAAGAAAGCCTACGAGAAACCAAAGCCAAAATCATAGAAATCACATCTCAAACGCACTCTCACGCATCCCCGCCACTACCATCCCCTTCACCCTCCGTTCCTCCACCCACCAATCCACCACACGTAACCCAATCACCACCCCGAGTAGGATCAGTCTTTGCCGATCCCACTCCTGAAGATCTAGACATGATGCTTAAAGCATATCAGGCCAGAATTCAAGAAGGGCCCACTCTAACAGATCTTGAGAAATGTTACCCTAGAGCCGATCTAGAGATAGAGCGAACAAAGCTTTGTGCTAAAATGGTCGAGTTGGCGCAAGCCATGTTTGAAGCCAGTCGTTTGTTCAATGGCTCTAACCCCATCAAAACACCATTGCACTTTGATGTTCTATTGGATAGATTGGAGGGGTTACTTGCAAAGTCTGGAAAAGGAGCCACCTCCCAGGCTAAGGAGAGGGCAAGTGATAGAATAAGCATTCCTCCCAAGGAAGCTTATGTGCCTAACTCCACTGAACCAGACACCTCTTCTTCTATGAATCAATACACACCAGAATTCTTGCGAGAGATTCAAGAAGAGAAATGGGCTAAAGAGAGTGAAGTTCCTCCTCCCATTGAACTTGTGGATGGCACACACGATCAATTCCCACAAGACCTTCCTTCCATTTATGGAGAGCAGGAGAGTGCCCAATCTCAAGAAAGATTAGACTTCGAGTCTAATTCTTTACAAGAACTACCCCATTTCACAGGCCCATGGGAAGCAAAGTCCACTTGTATGAGAGCACCTATAATCATGGTAAGAAACGAAGATTCAGTCATACCTAGGAACACAGAGGTAGTGAAGAACACCAAAGTGCAGTGCAATCTCACTTTGGAAGAGCTGCTCAAGGTTAGACCAGAAGTGTGGAAACATGTAGCCAATCAAGTGCCCGAAGTAGCAAAACCACGTTCCCAGGTAGGTTCTCATAGGACGGTGCCGGAAATCCCACTAGATAAGATAGGAGAAATGAGTGAGGGAGAAGAAGGAAACACCTATCTCCCCATCACTCATCAGGGCTACACAACTAAGGCCATTTTGGACTCAGGTGTAGGAGTTGCAATTGTTACCACGTCCTTATGGAAACGATGGGGTAAGCCAGCTCTCAGGCCAACAAGAATGAAATTGCATATGGCTAGACCCTTAGGACTACTAGAGGGGATAACTCTCACTACTTGTGGTGTAGAGTTTGAGCACACATTTGCTATCTGTGACTTTAGCAAAAATCAAGCCTATGAGATGATTTTGGAAAGACCATTTATGCGGCAGTTGCAAGTGGTACAGGATTGGGGAACCAATTCCTTGTATTTGCAGCACTTAGGTGTTACAACCAAAGTCAATCTCAAGGATTACTCTCATAGAGATGTCCCTCCTATCCAATGGAACCCCATCCATAGAGCCAAAGATGATACGGAATCGGTGCATTCCCTAGGATCAGGATCCTCATGGATGCATGAAGACACTCACTTATGGATGTGTAAGGTAGCAGTAGAAGAAGAGAAGAGAGAAAAATCCAGGGAGATAGGTGCAAAAGAAACCCATAGATCAATCCAAGACCCAGCCTATGCACCTGTAGTCTTTCCAGACGAAGAATTCGAACCTCACGGCTGGGCAGAAATTCTAGCAACAATGGATGTAGCCATCAATGAAGAACAATGGACACCTCACTGTGATGAGGATGGCTATGACATTTCAGTCTTCTCCATAGAGCCGATCATGGGAGAGGCAGTTTTAGAAGAGTGTGAACCTAGCCCTGATGCAATTGAGGATGCGAGTGACTCCGATCTAGAGTCAATCATTATGGACCCACCTTTTGCATCAGATGAAGAATACTTCTATGAAGTAGAATTTCAACCCCAGAAGCACGGAGAGCTTACAAAGGATGTAAGGCTAGCCACACATGTAACCTCTAAGGAAGAAGGAAAGGAAAGAAAGAAGAGAGAAGTCACACCAGAAGAGGAAGAATCTTTGTTTGAGGTCCCGGAAAATTTTAAGAAGTATGAGATAGATGACAGGAGAGTCATGATTAGAATGCCTAAACGAGAGGCACAATCGGGATAGGCCTATGATAACAAAGAAACCACCAAGAAAATAGTGGTAGCCATAGAAGAAGGAGAAGAGAGGTGCACTTACATAGGACATGACCTCACTGAGGAAGAAGAGCATGAGCTGATAGCCTTGCTAAGAGAATACAGAGATGTATTGGCTTGGAGTTACAAGGATTTGAAAGGATTGGACCCGAAAATATGCTCACATACGATTCCCATGACTAGAGAGGCCAGACCCTCAAAACAAAAGCCATACACATACAATGACAACTATGCTGCCAAGATCCAAGAAGAGATAGACCGCTTGGTTGAAGCTGGATTTATCTATGAAATTGAGCACACTGAATGGGTATCCCCCATTGTGGTGGTGCCCAAGAAGAACGGCAAATTACGAGTATGCATTAACTTGAAGAAGGTTAACGCAGCCACGATCAGGGATAATTACCCGCTTCCTATCACTGAGCATCTATTAGAAAGGGTGGCAGGCAAGGAAGTGTACAGCTTCCTAGATGGGTTCTCTGGCTACAATCAAGTGGCCATTGCACCAGAAGATCAGCATAAAACGGCTTTTGCCACAGAGTGGGGTATATTCGCTTTTAGGGTAATGCCATTCGGGCTGACCAATGCTCCCGCAACCTTCCAAAGGCTGATGTGCCATGTATTTAAGGAGTTCCTGAGGAAGAACTTAGAAGTCTATGTTGATGATCTTTGTGCTCATTCCAACATTAGACAAACCCATATTCCTGAACTCAGACAAATCTTTGACAAATGTAGAGAATATCAAGTCTGCCTAAACCCAGAAAAATGTGTTTTTATGGTCAGGCAAGGCAAAATTCTAGGACACATAGTGTCAAAGAATGGCATATCTACGGATGAAGAGAAAGAAAGAGCTAGGCCAAAGAATGTCAAGGAAGTACAAGCTTTCATGGGGCATTGTGGTTATTACCGACGATTTATACACATGTATGCCATCATTGCAAAGCCTCTGTACGGACTTCTGACAAACTTTGAGTGGACTGAGGAATGTGAGAATTCCTTCAATGAGCTTAAACGGCGATTATGTTCAGCACCAATCTTGACCACACCAGATTGGAATAAGCCTTTCCATGTTCATGTTGATGCATCCAATTATGCTATTGGGTGTGTACTAGCGCAGCCTACCAGTGAAGGTAATATGGATCTTCCCATTGCCTATGCGAGTAGACAGTTGAATGCAGCTGAGCGAAACTATACCACTACCGAATGAGAGGGGTTGGGCATGGTGTATGCGGTTAAAAAGTTTAGACATTATTTGCTTGCAAATAAGTTTAAATTTTTTTACTGATCATCAAGCTCTACTATACTTGGTAAACAAGCCATGCAACACAGGTAGATTGGTGAGATGGTTCCTCTTACTAATGGAATATGACTTTGAGGTAGTGGTGAGAAAAGGCAAGACTCATTTGAGAGCAGATCATCTCTCTAGGCTCACATCCGGAGAAGCCCCACAAGGAGTATCAGATGATCTTCCTGATGCTTACTTGTTTAATTTGGAAGTAATACCTCAGTGGGCTAAGCCATTAGTGCCAGTATTGACATATGGGCCTAACCACCCAGTAATAAACACTCAAGGTAGAGAGGTAGTAAAAGCACAGAAGTACCATATCATGGCAGGAAGCATGTACAAACAGAGAGATCAAGGGATCTTGGCTTGTTGTGTAGAAGAGGACGAGTACACTAAATGGTTATATTTAGCACATGTAGGTGCATTAGAGCAACACTACTCAAAGCAACGAACCTTACAGACACTAAGGAGACTCGGAGTGCATTGGCCGACTATGGAGGCTGATGTCCAAAAGTTGTGCAAGGAATGCCCAATCTGCTGCACTAAACCACCTGTGGAACATGCCACTCTTTATCAAGTGTCCATAGTGCCAGGTTGGAGTGAACCTCTAGTATCCTTCTTAAGGACGAAAACATTCCTCCAGACATGACTTTGGCTAGGCAAAGGAGTTGAGAACAAGAAGCCCAGGATTATTCACTCATTGGTGATAATCTATACAAGCGTGGTAAAGATGGTTGTATTTAGCACATGTAGGTGCATTAGAGCAACACTACTCAAAGCAACGAACCTTACAGACACTAAATGGTTGTATTTAGCACATGTAGGTGCATTAGAGCAACACTACTCAAAGCAACGAACCTTACAGACACTAAGGAGACTCGGAGTGCATTGGCCGACTATGGAGGCTGATGTCCAAAAGTTGTGCAAGGAATGCCCAATCTGCTGCACTAAACCACCTGTGGAACATGCCACTCTTTATCAAGTGTCCATAGTGCCAGGTTGGAGTGAACCTCTAGTATCCTTCTTAAGGACGAAAACATTCCTCCAGACATGACTCTGGCTAGGCAAAGGAGTTTAGAACAAGAAGCCCAGGATTATTCACTCATTGGTGATAATCTATACAAGCGTGGTAAAGATGGTTACCTGAGACTATGTGTCCATGAGAGTGAATATCTCAAAATCTTGGATACTGCTCACCAAGGTGTAGCAGGGGGACACTTTGGACCAGATCGGGTAATCAAGGCAATACTATTTGCGGGCTTTTGGTGGCCAACCCTTCACATGGATGCACATACCTATGTGAAACGGTGTGATGTTTGTCAGAGAACTCAGTACCCTATACGCAAGGATGAGATGCCATTGAAGCCTATGATGGGCGGACGCGCGTTCTCTAAATGGGGAATAGACTTTGTTGGTCCTATTAATCCCCCAGCTAAGGGTTCACATGCTGAATATATCATCGTGGCCACAGACTATCTAACCAAGTGGGTAGAAGCGCAACCTACTACAAAAAATGATGCTCAAACAACAGCAAAGTTCTTATTTGAAAATGTATTCACGAGGTACGGATTGCCAATAGAGTTGGTGAGTGATAGAGGCACACACTTCTTGAATGAAGTCATAGAAAACCTTCTCCAAGAATTCTTGGTGATACATAATAAATCGGCCCCCTATCATCCACAAGCTAATGGCCAGGCTGAGAGCACTAATAAGATCTTATGCAATGTGCTGACTAAACTAGTGAACAATAAACGCTCTGATTGGGACAAACAGCTACACCATGCTGTTTGGGCATACCGGGTTGCCTATAAAACGGTACTCCAAGCCACCCCCTTTCAGATGGTATTTGGCCAAAATGTTGTGCTACCTCTGGACTTTTTTATACCTACATTGAAGGTAGCACAAGAGCATGACTGGACAGGCCATGAACTCTCCTCTCGAATCTTTGATCTTGAACGTCTAGGTGAAACACGATTGAGAGCTGCAACAGGCATCTATGCAGTGAAGAAGAGGCAAAAGGCATATTTTGATACACATGTGAAGGATAAAGGTTTGAAAGCAGGCGACCTAGTCCTAGTCTACACATTGAAGTAGCATGCACGGAAATTATAGAAAAGAGGTTACGGGCCAATGATTATCAATAGAATCTCCACAAGTGGCGCAGTTCAACTAGCCACTTTAGAGGGCGATATTCTACCAAGTTACATAAGTGGATGCAGAGTCAAGTTATATCAGGAACCCCTCACTGAAGAGATGCTAAATTGACTCAACACTGCCAAGAAACGTAAAGAAGAAGAGAAACGAATTAGAGAAGAAGCACAGGCAGAAGCTTTAGAATGCATCCGACGAATGAAATTGAGGAGACAAGGCAGAGACCCGCCTATGCTTGACACTCAAGAATCTGTAGGCTATCCTATGGCCATGTGCGAGACTTCAGTGGGCATTCCCATAGAATAATCGACCGACGGCCTTTTGTAACCCTAGGAGTAGGACAAGGAAAGGGTGCAAAGATTGTAAGAGCTTTGATTGACTCAGGTGCATCCACTAGTGCTGTCAAGTTGTCTTACTGTCAAGAATTGAAATTAACTGTCGATCCTATAGAAGCATATCTCATAGGATTGGGAGGTGTGGAAACTCCTTGCATGGGCGAGGTGAATCTTCCCATCTCCATTCAAGACGAAGTGATGACAGTCAAAGTACTAGTGTGTCAAGATGAGGACCTCACTGAGCCTCTTGTCTTGGGTCGGGACTGGATCTATGATCATGCAGTCAACCTCAACCTAAGAAGTGGACTTCTTCAGGTATGGGTAGATCATAGCCGAATAACAGTTGAATTGGAAAATGAGGCACTCAAGGAACTAGGCAAGGCACAAACTCCTGGTCCTTCCAAGGGCGCACATGAAGTTGACAATGCTATTTTTGTCCAAAACTGTATGATGCAGAAAGAGGCTAATCTCAACAACGGAGCCAGGGAGAGGACGGAACTCCCTTCTTTTCCAAAGACCAGAAGGTTGCAACAACCAACGGCAGATCAAATACAGAAGAAGCAGAACACTATCGATACTGGATGCCACAAAAAGGAGCAAAGCAGATTGTTTCAGCCATGGAAACGAGTATGGAGGCAAAAAGGCGAATACCCTGGTCAGACCAGGCCGACCCCACGGCCAAAACCTCTTATTAAGTAGTCAACAACACGACACTAATAAGAAGTCCTTCATTAATTCTTCTGCGAAAGTGAAGTCTATTTGGGTACCCAAGAAGTCAATGAAGGCCAGCCCACAATCACGACAAATCTGGGTGCCTAAGGCTTGCTTGCGGGCTCAAATAGCTACACCAAAGCCGCAACCAGTACAACATGTTTCACTCACTCGAACATCTGAGGCCCAGTCTTACGCATCACGCGCGGACACATATTCTTCCATGAGCACTAGTAGAATCACTTGTAAATGGGTCCCTAAAAAGCCTCATCTTCAAGCAGATGCCCCTATCAAACTCTTCAGAGTCTCCACAAAATCAAGATCAAAGCCCATCCACTGCATTTGGCAACCTAAAACTTGTAATAAACCCCCGGACCCCAGTTGTAAATCCATGCCCACCTACTAACTACGTCACTCTCACACTACATCATTCCACTTAGTTCTTAGGTCCAACCAATTCCTAACTACACACACAAGCACCGAGCACTTATTAACCTACTAATCTCTCCCGAACCTCATGATAATGTTGTAATGGGGACAAAAACGGTTCTAACTTGTCCTTTACAATGTAAACACATGTTTCTATATTCTCACAGAATCAGGAGGCAAGAACTAACATGGCAGGAGCGACAGGTCCGAGCTCACAAGTAGGAATACTTACTACAGGAATCGATGTGGATAGTCTACCTGTGGATGTGCCATCAACTGAACGACCTGTGGAGCTGCAACACCTTCAGCAGATCTCGGTACCGGATCCACCCACAGGGATCACAGAAAGAGTCCATACCAATTCTCATTGGTTCAATGGCATGCCAGGTCCATTAGGAGAGGCCAAGTATATATGGGAGTCTAAGTGCGAGTATGACAGATCATGGGTTCGATTCCAATTTTTCTCCAAGGAGTTTGAGACTCTACAGAACACCGAGGATCTCCAGACCATATGGCAACGTGCAGGGCTAGCAGAATACTTTGAAGCACCACTACCTAAACCGGATCTCCTCTGATGCTATTATTTGGTCTCCACATTACAAGCTAATGAAGAGAAGGACAAACCAGGATCATTTGTTCTTCCTTCCTTGGTGGGCAACAACGAGTTAAAGAGGTTTGAACTTATCGTGGAGTTGGTGAGCTCTGCTTTGAATATGCACGGCACACATGTACCTTCTGAGAAGGATGCTCTCGTTCCTACTAACATGAAGGATAGGAAACTACTGAAGCTTAAAGACATGGCAGCACTCACACCAAACGTGTCCATCCCTCTCCGTATGTGCATGCAACATTTTGCTTTCCCCGGCCAAGACCGCTTCACACAACCACACAAAAGAATCTGGTTCGCTCTCTACTTAGCGGAGACAGGTGCGTTACCAATTAAGCTGCATGTATGGATTATAGATCAATTGTATGAAGCAAATAAAAGGTCTTCTAGGAAATTAGTGGTGAACGATTGCTGTGCAATCACACGCATTATTTACCGGTGCCTAGCATACGATGTTCCCATTGAACGTGCCTTAACTTGGGCACAATTACAAATGTTTAAGAAGCTCAAGACGTCCACACATCAATCCAAGCACATGAGGGGTGCAATCCCTTGTGTCCAGACAAGGGAAGTTCTGACTACTCCTGAAGTATCGCCACGAGGGGAGGCCACTGTACCTCCCTTTACCATTAGGATACCCAGGTCTGGATATGAAACTACGACACAAGCTGCCCCTTCAGCTCCTCCTGCTCCATCTGAATTTGAATTTGCTACAACTGGAGATGCTGAAGGAATGGATCCCCAGGACTTCGAAGCATTCTTACACAGTACACAACTCTCTGATGTAGAGTTTTATTCAGATGCAGAAGAACAAGGCACATCTTCACAAAGAAGAAGAAAATCTACAAACGGCCGCCATGTACATTGGAGTGACGCTCAGCAAGGTCAACAACAAGGACACCTAGAAGAAGAAGGAGCATATGAAGAGGAGACCACTGAAGCCCCAGCCTATACAGCAGAACTCCGAAGGCTGTATCAAATTATGGAACAAGTGCGATCGCAACAACTGCTCACCGAACAGAGCAGTAGAGTACTCATGACTCAGCTGTTGGAAGAAGCAGGAGTTGACTCAGAATATAGTGAAGGTCTCTTATTGATGGCAGAAACATATGGGGTAGTAGAAGCAGTGCGGACCGCCATTAGGAGGTCTCCAGTTCAATATGATCCACGAAGATTCCAGACACGATCACGCTCAGGTAAGAATATCCAGATCCCCATTACAACGGCAGAAGGGCCAATTATTACATCCGAACCCATCGGGACAACCTCCCAAGCAACAGAAACTGCTAGCCAAGAGCACCCAGTCACCCATGAGAAATCCACCGAGCCAATACCAACCACACCCCCACCATCGCCTCCTAGAGCAGAAATCGTGGAAATCACCTCGACCACCCAACCCACCGAACCAACCTTCATCTTCCGTACTCCCATCTCTAGTTCAACCCTATTCTCTACCTCTGATAACCCAATCTATGAAGCAACCCCCATCACTACACAATCCACCGCATCGCTCATAGAGCCTGCCCTAGGACAACCATCCCCCATGCCCTCAGCCATAGGCCATCCTGACCCTAGATCCATATTCATGGGTTTCCCTGCTACCACACAACCCTTCATGCCCTCCTCAACTCTACAACCTCAACCCCCAACCTCCATCTCTCCACTTCTCCAATCCCTCCATGACTTCCTTGCTAGAACTTTTCAACCCAGGTCTCAACCACTTCCTTTATTTTCAGCTCCCCACCCCACTTCTCATCTATTCACCACTTTCACACACACACCACCTACCATTCCAATGTATATGGTAGACCCCACACTCGCACCCACTCATGAAAGTATGGACATTTCACCACCCACGGCACCTCCCCCTCCCCCCACGCTTCCACCTCCTCCCATTCCCCCTCCACCAATTTCACCCACACATACGTTGTCGGGAAGAAGGAGTGTCGTCGCGGGAAGCTGGCGCTGGGGTTGGATCAGGCCCCTCTAGTGCACACTGTTTCCCGCTGTCCTGCGAGCGGCGTCTGCACGCTGGGCGCCTCGCCTGTGCTCTCTGGAGCGTGCGCGATCCTCGTACGCGTGGCACCCTTGCCCCTCGGAAGTGTCGAGACGTGCGTGCGTACACGACCGTAGCCGTCGAGAAAGAGACAAATCAAATACAGCACTGACTCTCGAAATCACTCGGTCGGTGTGTATACAAACTCGATGATACAATAAAATCTGAATGATACAGTGATGCCCGCTACAGTGCGGGTCCGCGATACAAAAATCCGCTACAGTGCGGAACAGATAAATACAAATAAATGCCGCTGCAACAGTGCGGATCGGCTGGATATGATGTAGGCTTCCCGCTACAGTGCAGGAAGTCACCCTCTATCTTTTTCTTCTAGTCTTTGCGATTTAATCTTTTCTTCACTTTTCTTCGATCCAAGCTTTTCTTCAAGTCCTCACTTTGTAGCTTTTTACTTCAAAATTCACAATAATCTCTGATCACGCAGTAACCTGCCGAGTGGATGCAGCAAGAAGATCAATGAGGAAAAACAAATGAGGCTTGGCCCTCTATTTATAGGCTTCCCCATCCTTCTCTCCTTGGGACGTTCATCTAGAAGTTTCCAACCTCCCTACTCAACTTTCCAATTTCAGACGACCATGCATGTTCACTTACTATTCTTGGAAAATCCCATCTCTTAATTCCATTTTTTATTTTTGTCCTTTTTATTTTCCCTAAATTAATGTTTTGGTTTCACACTATATACAGGGTTAATTAATCTAAGGGTTTGGGCTAGGATAACCACCAATTCCAAGGGTTCGACCTAGGGTTTTTGGTCGGAAAAATCAGGGTTTGGTCACAATTATCTCAAGCTCGTCAATTCAACAGTTTATTTACAGTTTCGGCCTAACATTCAAGGGTTTCCAAGGGTTCAAGTCCAGTTTTCATGGGGTAAAATCGTGTTTCCAGTCAGTTTCAAGGGTCAAACCTAAAGTTTTCATGGGTCTAATGTCTTTTGAAAAAAATAATGCACACTCCCTGCGGGATTTCATCCCGACATTCGCCCCCGTTAAACCTGCACATCGTCCCGATGGGCCAACCTGCAAAATTCAACAGAAGCGCATCAGGGTCCTTTTTGAAATCTCTTTACACTTTTTATGCCTTTCTTTTCAAAACTTAAATCATGATCTCATGCAGTCATGCAATCTTTTATAAAGATTAGTACGAATTTTAGAAAATTAAGTAGATTCAAGCTTCACAAACATCATATTATGTTTCTGCGTCTGCAATCTGACAAGTAATCACATGAATAAATCGTCGGCTTTCTAGATCTTTTGTTCGTTCAACTGGTTTAGATCCAACTGCTCATTCTAAGTACTAGCATATACATATGTTTCTACTAACTCAGTTTGTAGAATATACCTCGATTCCTGCTATTTATCTCCTACTGTCCAACTCTCCATTAGATCTTTCTTTCTTTTTCTTTTTCTTTTTCATTTTTCTTTTTCTTTTTCTTTTTCTCTTCATCTCAGCTCAGCATTTCTTTTTATCTTTTATTTTTCACAAATCGGCCTATGTCGAAATCGGGTGCGACTCATGGACTTGTCCGCCCGGCCAATTTTATTCCACCTGTCTGCCAACCCGACATAGCGCACGATATACACAACGTCAGCCCTGCATGAAATCGACGTCAGCTCGTGGCTCTGACCACCCGGCCAAAGTGACTCCACCTGCCTACCGACCCATACAGGCGCATGACAACAGATAGGTCAGGCCTACGACGAAACTAGCTACGGCTAGTGGCCTTGATCACCCGACCAAGGTGGTTCCACTTGCCTACTAGCCCATCGTAGCACACCAACAACATACACGCACATATAAGCTAGCATGAGTATGAATGTTTCTTTATAAATCATGATCCATATGGAGGTAAGATCTCATAAGAAACAAATAGTAAGACCCAAAGTTTCCCACTCACTAAGTGTTCAAATCAATCAGTATATACATGCACTCGGTCTAAGCATGCCATCACATCCCCAAGCTTTCACTCCCAAAAGTCTCTAGTCTGCTAACTGATCTCACTCATATAATTTCCTAGTCATTCATGCTTCATGCAAACCCATAATAGATATTTGGTAACTTCATTCTACATGATTTTCATAAACTCATACATATCTTTATCACACACATCAATGCAATGCATATGCTCTATCAGAAAGAAAACACATCTCAAATCAGAAACGTTTCACCTGGTCATTTCTCTTCATTTCGATCCAGCTTTTCTTTAATTCCATGGTCTATCATTCTTCATCAGCATCAGCCTCAGTGTCATCAGTTCCCTCCAGTGTCATCAGTATCCTCCAGAAGTTCTTGCTCAATCTCATAATCCGCTTCATTTCTTTTCTTGAATAATTTTATCCTCTTTCCTGCAATCAAAGATCTCAAAGGAGTACTGTCTAACTCACGAAGTGCATACGTACCATTTTCAAACACAGACGTAACCACATACGGCCCAAACCATCGTTTGGTCAATTTCTTCCTAGCATCATATTCAGTATCGAATGTACTGTCGTACACCAACACCCAATCATCTATCTCAATCCTATGTGGTCTGAGTCGATGGGTTTTGTCAAAATAAATCTTATTCTTTAGCCTTGACTCCTTTAACTTTTGGACTGCTTCTTTCAACTTTTCATTTCCTTGTTCTAATTGCTTTATTCTCAATGATAATAACTCTTCTCTCGTCATACCATCATTCCATGGGAGCGTCAACCATGTCACTATCTGAGTCTGGATGGGGAAGACTGGCTTCTGACAATACATTAATTCAGCAGGCATGAAACCTGTGGACCGAGTGTAAGTCATCCTATCAGCCCATAGCGCGAATGGAAGAAACCTAGGCCACTGCTTGATGTCATCGCTGCAAGCCTTAGAGATCGCCTTCACAATGGAAGGGTGACCTCTCTCGATTTTCCCATTTGCCTCTGGATTATAGGCAGTGGTGAGAGACAATCGAATTCCATGACGATCAAAGAACTCTTTCGCCTCTCTCGCATCCAACTCTCCCCTGTCCGCAACCACTTTTTCAGCGTAACCGAATCTTGAGATCACTTCTTCTAAAAGGAATTTGCATACATTATAAGTAGTCTTCGTACGAAGAGCTCGACCTTCCACATGGTTGGTCAAGTCCTCTCTAGCAAGTACAATGTGTCTCATCTTATCTATCCCTTTGGGCATGGTTACAAGGTCAACCACCCACTTGTAATGGATACAAGGAGGGTAAGTCGGATGTAGCGGGTCTCTGTGCCTAACTGATGAATGCACCTGGCATGTAGCACAAGTCTCTACAAAATCTCTCACACTCACATAAATCCCTGGCCACCAGTAGGCTTCCCTAATCTTCTCATATGTAGCATAAAATCCTTTGTGACCTGCCCATAAGGTCTCATGCATCTCTCTCATAACTTTTCTCTGAAGACTCCTCGAACTCAATACTCTCTGTGGACACTTCACCTTGCCTTTAGCGCGTCGCCAAATAAGCTTATCCTTCAAGAAAAAGTTGTAAGACTTTTTCCTGATGGATCTATACTTATTTGTGGACCAACCGGGGGAAGGTTTCAGAGTACTCAGATATCTTCCAATATCTCTCCACTCACCATCATACTCACTCTCACGGAACTGCTCATAAACATACACCAATGGATCATATCTCATCATATGTGTATCTCTCTCTACCTCATCATCGTCATCAGACTCATCATCAAATTTTGCTCTTGAAAGCATATCAGCAACTGTATTCAACTTCCCAGCTATGTGTACAAATGCAGGATTTATAAACTTTATATAAGAGATCCATCTAAGCATAGCAATATCCGGAGATGAACAATTTGCAATCATGCCAATCAGTGGAAGACAATCGGTCTCAACTATCACATTCGCCCCAATGAAATACTCTTTATCGCTCTTTAAAGCAGTCACTAATCCCCATAACTCTCTCTTAATCTGAGGATATTTTCTGTGGGTATCATGTAGGATCTTAGCACCAAAGCGCACTGCATATCTCTGCCCCTCATCATCATCTTGCCCTATGACCCAACCTATACCAATAGGACTGGTATCAACGGTCAAAATGATAGGTCTCTGACCTGAATAGTCAACATGCTTTAGAATCGGAGCTTCAATTAGCAGCTGCTTCAGCTTACGCATAGCTCTCGACTGTTTTTCTGTCCATACAAACTTCTTTCTCTTTCTCAGGAGATCATATAAGGGGTTCGCAATGTGAGCAAAGTGAGGAATCCATATCACATAGAATACACAGGCTCCTAGAAACCTTCTCACCTCACTGACATTACGACACACCTCAGAGATCCTGCTAATGGCCTCAACTTTCTGCGGGTACGGCTTGCGGCCATAATGTCCACACAGATGCCCTACAATGAGGACCTCATCAACGCCAAAAACCGATTTCTCTAAAGAAAGTGTTAGCCCCACATCTTCAAATCTCTCAAAGATCTTCTCACAATCAGCAATATGATCTCTCACAAACTTTCTACATCCTGAAACATCTAAACTCACATCTTTCACTCTTTCCTCACATCCCTTTATCGGAACATCATCAATGAATGGCATAGTCACAGATGGTATAAAGTCTCGTAAAACCAGATTCATGGCATTCATCATGTGAGCCACAGAATTCGTCGCTCCCTACGGCAAAGTACACATGCGTACAAGGCCCAGTGGAGTCCTCATGGTCGTAATGTCTCTACTCTCCATAGCCAACTGAAACTGGTCATAACCTGAATACAGGTCTCCCATAGAGTAGATGGAATGCCCAGCAAATGCTTCAGCAAACTCATCCACTATGGGTCCTGTCCCTACGTTTCTAATTGTGACTTTATTCACAGGTTGCAGATCCTGAATGAAACAAAGCTTCCCATTTTTCTTAGGCACAGTAAACCACCTATTCGAATATGGAGCCGAGGAGGGTTCCAATATCCGCATGGAAATCCTTTCCTTTAGCAACCTCATCAGCTCAGGTAAGTGAGCCTTTGGGACTGGTATAGGCCGGATATTCCATGGTATATGTGGCACTGTAAAGATAATCATAGGAGGTACTTGTTTCGGGTCTGCGCACCCTATCTCATGTGGAAAAAGTGCAAACGCTTTTTCGTGTTTCTTGATGGCTTCAATAAATTTCTTTTTCTCTTCTTCTCTCAGGAATGGTTTTTCTCCAAACTTGATCTCTTTAATAGTCTCATCAGTAAAATGATGCCCTATGAGCTCTCTTCGTCTCAGCATAGGGTCATCTGACACTCGCAGATATTTTTCATGACTATCTTCTGGCAATGGCTGAGCTATAGGCTTCACTTTCTTATCCACAGTCTTATACTTCGTATTTACATTTACTTCATGCTCTCTCATAAACTCCTTAATCATCTCATACTCTTGGATAGAGCTGAGCATAATGATTTTTGATTTCTCATTTCTCTCAAATGCCTGCTCAAGCTCTTCCAGAGTAGTCGAGCTTCTCTCCAACTGGATCACATCTTCAATCTTCTCATCAGGTAACATCATTCCTAAATGCTTATAGTGTCTCTCATGAACTTTTCTGAATTTATTTGAAACATTTTCTTTCTGTAAACATAGCAACTTGAATGCAGATGAGTAAACAGAAAAGCTTTCAAAAGTATGTACAAAGTCATGCGAGACATCAAACCAACTCCCACTGTTGTCTCGCTCAACAGTGGATCCTAACAGAAATTTTGATCAGCAGAAGCTCCATACTCTCCAACAGGCATACACTCATCATGGTCATGTGAATTAATAGGTTTCTTTCTTATATTCTTTCTATTCCTGGAGTGATTTGGACACACAATCATCACTTGCAAAGAATGAAGGCCAGATCTAGAACGGATTCGTGCATAGGCAGATCCATCATCCATGGCCTTAGTCTCCATTCTTACCTCAGCTATAAAGGGCTGCCCAAGGATGGCCTCATATGAACATTGGTCCTGGATAAAGAAGTGGAATTCCTCGGAAATCCCTCCTATGGTCACAGGCACAAAGGCGCATGCCCCAAGCAGTGCTCCTGAACCATTATCCGCCGTCCTCATTCTCCATCCATGATCTTTATCAATCGGCCACCTAAACTTATCATAGAGCTTCTTAGAAATCACATTTATCTCTGACCCTGAGTCAATCAAGGCCAGAGCAAAACATGACTCCTCGTTGCTCCCTAGCTTCACCTTCATCTCAGGTGTTCCTCTCGCCCAAAATGTCCTACTAAATTCACTTTCCGTCTTTCTCATCTCATCATCAGGTATGATAGGACCTAGAGAATTTTTATGACACCTGGCAACCTCATCATCATCATCATCAAATGTATCACTCAATGTAACTGCTTCATTTGTCACTTGAATATCTTCAGGTGCTTCTTCCATCTCTACATCTTCAGGTAGTGGAAACCTCTTTCTCTTAACCAGCTTTATAAAGCTGTCCTTGAACTCAGGCTTCGCTATGGAGAAGACCTGCTCCAAGGACATGGTCACTTGGCTCTTCAGTAAAATGTCATTTAATATCTCTCTTGCATCATTTTTCCTTTCCAACTCAGAAATTAATACAGCCTTTGGAGTTCTCTTCTTTTTCTTCTTCTTTTCTTTATCAGCCTCTTGAATACTTTCTTGAATTTCATCTTTCTTTTGAACCGGTTCAGGTTCTTTCTCTTTCTCCTTAGTCAGTTCTTGAATCTTAGTTGGCCCAGCCAGCCTCTTTCCCTCTCTTATCTCCTTCTTCTTTGCCTCTTCCTTTGAAACAACAGGCTCTTTGAATTGTACTTTCTTTTCTGGCTCTTTAGCTTTTTCTTCGGCCTCTTGACTTTGCTTTCTAGTCACTCTTCTTTCAGGCTCAGTCTCTTCCTGACTCTCATCTCTCTTCCTCTTTTCTTCTACATTTGCTATGTGCGAATAGACCGAGGATTCATCAACAGGAGACTTCCAGGCAGTCTTCTGCATGATCGCATCCCTAGCCCTCACTAAAGCCTCAATGGAATAATTTCTTTGGGGTCGAGGTCTAGGCACTTTTTCATCTTCCTCCTCAACAGGTTCTAATCGTGTAGCTGATGTACTTGCATTATTGCCAGATAAATCTTCATAAAACTTCTTCATTCCCCCCTTTCCCCAATTCACAGGTAGAGGAAGGCGGGTCCTGAAGTCACATAACTTCTTATCGATATCTATCACCAGTTGATGCTCTTTTGCTAGCTTAAGCTCTTCACAAGCATATGAAAAATGCTCTTGTGCATCACACCATACGCATCTCTTAGCCCCTCCAAACCCACCAGTCGCTCGTCTCTCAAAAGGTCCAGTGTTTCTTTGAAATGTGGTTTGCACTGGTGGTGTAGGTATCTGTTGGGCAACAGGCTGCACTGGAGGTGCAGGCTGTGGCATCACATAGCCTTGCATATTTGGAACGGGCATAGTGCCTCTCTGTAATGTATCTACATAACTCGTACTTGCTTGAGGAGGAGTGGGGTCCTGATATCCCATAGAATTAACTTTATTGTGAATACTCGCCATTTCTTTTGACATAGACGCTTGCATTGTAATAAGATTCTCTATCTGTCGACTGAGAATCTCAACCTGTAGCTCTATTGGCGATCGTGAAGTGGACGCAACATTAGCAAAAGCCGATGCTGCAGGCACGTTCGGGATCACTGGAAGCGGAGCTTCCCTAGGCGGTTGTGGTGTTACCACTGCAGGTCTATCATATAACACCGCCTGGCGTTGCCTCATTTGGGCAACTGCTTCTACCTCTCTCCTCACTACACCCCAATCTTCAGTCAATCCAAATCTCTTCCTAGGCTCTTCAATCCTCCTTTCGACCTCAGTCCTGTCTTCAAGACTTAAGATCCTAAGGAAAGATATAACTAGATCAGGCTTTAATGCATCTAAATCAGCCTGTGGAAGCTGCTCATATCTTCTCAGGAACTCATTTAAAAGTTGAGTGAGGGATGTAGTGGGCTTCGGAGAGCTTATCCACCGCAAGAACCCTTCTCTACTTGTTGGGAAAAATCTTCCAAATAAAACAACTTATGCAATTCTTTTCTGAATTCGGCCCAAGGCTTTGCTATATGTGCTGTAATAGGGGCTAAAATGGATCCTGATACTACCCATGTGAAGTAATGTGTAAACACATCTTCGGGTAGACCATAAATCCGTGCCTGTTCCTCAAAAACATCTAGGTACTCGGTTACATTCAAGCTTGTAAACTTTCCTTTTTCTCTCAATACCGCTTGGACTACGCGGGCCCCTTGTTTCTCTATTACCATTTCCTTGAATATATCCTCCATCTCTCTTCTCTGCTCTGTCCTAGAATGTAGCACAAGGTCCAATGTAAGTGGTTCAACTATCTCTCTAAGCTCAGAGTAGAGATCAGAGAAGAGGCTTGATGAGTCACGAGCCAGGAGGTAAGGTCAGTCTAAGCTCTCTGATTTTTGCCTAGGCCAAAGTCTAGTTGAACTGTCCTCTCTTCGATTCCCAAGATTTCAATGTATTTTCCCCCTTTTTGTGATAAGTTTTCTAATGTTCTGTCTAAGCTAGAAAATCAGCAAATCCCTAATCTAAGCGGGAAAAAAAAAATTCACACACGTATGGACTAAACTAGTGCAGAGTGTGGATGCTCAAACGCAGACAGCAACACAGTCTTTCTATTTCAATGTGTGTGTGAAACAATGCAAAATTCAAATAACTTGAAGTGCTAGTACCTGGAAATCTCTGTCCGATGCCGAAGTTCTTGTCTCTTTCCCTCAAGGAGTAGGTGACGCGATGAGGATCACCGGGCAACCGCCTCGTTTCATGTCGGGTTCAGGTGTCGGGAAGAAGGAGTGTCGTGGCGGGAAGCCGGCGCTGGGGTTGGATCAGGCCCCTCTAGTGCACACCGTTTCCCGCTGTCCTGCGAGCGGCGTCTGCACGCTGGGCACCTCGCCTGTGCTCTCTGGAGCATGCGCGATCCTCGTACACGTGGGACCCTTGCCCCTCGGAAGTGTCGAGACGTGCGTGCGTACACGACCGTAGGCGTCGAGAAAGAGACAAATCAGATACAGCACTGACTCTCGAAATCACTGGGTCGGTGTGTATACAAACTCGATGATACAATAAAATCTGAATGATACAGTGATGCCCGCTACAGTGCGGGTCCGCGATACAAAAATCCGCTACAGTGCGGAACAGATAAATACAAATAAATGCCGCCGCTACAGTGCGGATCGGTTGGATATGATGTAGGCTTCCCGCTACAGTGCAGGAAGTCACCCTCTATCTTTTTCTTCTGGTCTTTGCGATTTAATCTTTTCTTCACTTTTCTTCGATCCAAGCTTTTCTTCAAGTCCTCACTTTGTAGCTTTTTACTTCAAAATTCACAATAATCTCTGATCACGCAGTAACCTGCAGAGTGGACGCACCAAGAAGATCAATGAGGAAAAACAAATGAGGCTTGGCCCTCTATTTATAGGCTTCCCCATCCTTCTCTCCTTGGGACGTTCATCTAGAAGTTTCCAACCTCCCTACTCAACTTTCCAATTTCAGACGACCATGCATGTTCACTTACTATTCTTGGAAAATCCCATCTCTTAATTCCATTTTTTATTTTTGTCCTTTTTATTTTCCCTAAATTAATGTTTTGGTTTCACACTATATACAGGGTTAATTAATCTAAGGGTTTGGGCTAGGATAACCACCAATTCCAAGGGTCCGACCTAGGGTTTTTGGTCGGAAAAATCAGGGTTTGGTCACAATTATCTCAAGCTCGTCAATTCAACAGTTTATTTACAGTTTCGGCCTAACATTCAAGGGTTTCCAAGGGTTCAAGTCCAGTTTTCATGGGGTAAAATCGTGTTTCCAGTCAGTTTCAAGGGTCAAACCTAAATTTTTCATGGGTCTAATGTCTTTTGAAAAAAATAATGCACACTCCCTGCGGGATTTCATCCCGACAACGTCTTCAATAGACACATCATTCACTCTTCCCCTTCCCCAATTCCCTTCCCATGCATCTTCCATTGTAAACACCACCCCCTCATCTATAGGCAATGCATTGGACACCATGCTAGCTTGTATATCAAACTTAAGGACAGATTACAATCAGCTCCAGCAACAGAATGAACGCCTGCAAGAGCACTCGGAGACACTACAACACCGCCTTGCTGCACTAGAGGAGGAAAATGCTCGCCTCCACACACAATTCCAAACTCTCCAAGAGGCTCATAGCATATTGGAGGTACAGTTACAGAACACAAATCAGGAAGCAATACAAGTGGTAGAAGGTCATCTACGGACACAGCTGGAACGCAATTCAAAGCTTCAATGAAATATGGCCCTACTCAAGCGACATCTTGTTGCCGCTCATGAAGAGAAGCGACGTCTGCAATTACAAAATCAGGAAAACCTAGAAGCAGCTATCGAAAGCACACCTGGGGCACCCATCAGCCCATCAAAGTTTCAAGCAGTGACCCCCGACAATATCAAGATCATATTGGAAGACTATGCCATGCTACTTGAAGCACATGACCTGCTATCAGAGGAACTGGGTCAACTGAAGCAGAAACACCAAAAAGAAACAACAGCAGCCTCTCAAACCACCTCCTCCGCAGCTTCACTTCTCACAGACTCAGAGGCCTTAAAAGATATCCAGAAACAGGTCACCGAATTGCAAGCACGTCTACTACAATACGAGAGACTACCTTCCCCTCCAGAGGCTCCCACCGACGAAGAAGTAGTACAAATTCCTGTGGAACAAACATTTGAAGAAGAATACGGCCCACAACCCTTCCCAGGAGGCCAACAAACGGAAGAAGCTCAGGACACATTCGAAGCACCATGGCCTCCATGGCTACGTCAAGTGGAGGAAATCGTGAGTTCTCACGAAGAGCGCACAGTAGTGAAAAACACACACTCAGAAAGAGACAAAAATTCACAAAGTCTGGAGACTATAATAAGAGCATACAAAGGAAGAATGCAAGATGGACCAAATCCTACAGATCATGTGATAGCATATCCTATGCCAGATTTAGAGGATGAAAGGATGCAAAGATGTAAACAAATCATACAAGAAGCACAACTCAAACTGGGGGAACCAGACAATTATCAAACAATAGTTGAAGGAGTAAGTGCAACAGAAACCAGGAAAACTATTGATCAGGAAGATAATTCACAAATAACCTTCCAAATCAATATAGACAAGCGTTGTACAATTTTATACCACACCACAATGGAGGAAATAGTAAAACAAAATCCTCACTTACAACACAATATGAAAAAGTGGGAAACAAAGTCAAAGAACCTAGATCCACAGCAACAAGAATTGGAAGAATTGTTGTACATACCTATTGATAAAATAGGAGGATATTGTGAAGGTGAAGAAGGAAACTCAACTCTGAGAATACAATTTGGTGAAAATCATGCCAATGCTATATTAGACAGTGGATCAGGAGTGGCTATCATGACTAAACAAACCTAGGAGAAATGGGGAAAAAATGAGTTAATACCCACTAAAATGAGATTACAACTTGCAGATGGACACATAGAAAAACCCCTAGGAATATGGGAAAAGGTGATTGTGGAAATATGTGGAATAGAGATAGAGCATACTTTTGCCATAGTTGAATTCCCACAATCCACTTCATATGAAATCATCCTAGGAAGACCATTTATGAGACAAATGCAAATTGTGCAAGATTGGGGTAATGATTGTCTATATCTTCAAAGCAAAGGAAGGATAACTAGAGTAAATTTAAGAAATGGTCAATATTGTGACATGTCCCCTCAGGAATGGTTCAAAGTACATCAAAATCAGGAATTAAGTGACGAATCAGGGAGTGAAGATCAGAATGAGACAGAATCATCAATATGGAACTGTAATGTGATAAGGAACCTCACAGATAAAAAAAGAAGGTTAAGAAAAGGAGATTGTCTAGGAGAAAGGAAATCACAGGATGAGAGCTATATACCACAAAAATTCAAAGATGAAGAATTTGAGCCTTATGGTTGGAATCAGATTTTGACCACCATGGATCTAGCTAATGATGAATATGTGGGAGTGAAATTCCAAAATGAAGAAGGATATGATATCTTTCACATAGGAATACAAATAATAAAGGTGTCAAAAATAGAGGAAGACTGGGAGGAAAAACTGGAAAAAAACAATATCTGGAAGATGTGGAAGCTTCAGATGCTATAAAAGACAAAATCTCAGGAACATATAGAAAAAATAAACACAAAGAAATGGAAAAAGAGCAAGAAGTTGAAAAAAATAAAAAAATAACAAAAGAAGATCAACAATTTGATGTACCTTCAAATTTCAAGACCTATGAGGTAGAAGAGAGATTACTTCTAAAACTGAAACCAAAGAGAGAAAAGAAAAAAGGAGAGGCATATGGCAATGAGGAACAAACTAAGAAGGTGATGATCACTCAGGAAGAGGGGGAAGAAAGACATATTGTAATAGTTGAGGACATGACAAATCAAGAGGAGGAAGCATTGAGAACTTTGGCAAAAACATATAGAGATGTGTTTGCTTATAGTTACAAAGATTTGAAAGGAATTGATCCAAACATTTGTGAACATAAGATTCCTATTACTCTTGATGCAAAACCTAGCAAACAAAGACACTATACATTTAATGACAAATACTCTTCTAAAATAAAGGAAGAAATTGACAAGCTGTTGGCTGCCAATTTCATCTATGAGATTGAGTATACAGAGTGGATATCTCCTATAGTTGTGATACCTAAAAAGAATGGGAAACTCAAGGTATGTATTAACTTGAAAAAAGTAATGCTGCAACTATAAGGGATAGCTATCCATTACCCATAACAGACCATCTTTTGGAAAGAGTTGCAGGAAAAGAGGTCTATAGCTTTTTGGATGGTTTTTCAAGATATAATCAAGTACCAATAGCTTTGGAAGACCAACACAAAACTGTTTTTTCCATAGAATGGGGAATTTATGCATTTAGGGTTATGCCCTTTGGGTTAACTAATGCCCCATCAACTTTTCAAAGATTGATGTGTCACATCTTCAAATAATTCCTTAGAAATATAATGGAAATCTATGTGGATGATCTTTGCACTTTTTCATTAAAAAGACAAGATCATTTAAAAGATCTGGAAAATATAATAAAAAAATGTAGAACATACAGAGTATGCTTAAATCTAGAGAAATGTGTGTTCTTTGTGAGGCAAGGGAGAATGTTAGGTCACATAGTTTCCAGAAATGGAATTTCAATAGATGAAAGAAAAATTAAGGCCATAGTGGAACTTCCAAGACCAACAAATGTAAAAGAAGTTCAAACTTTCATGGGACATTGTGGGTATTATAGAAAATTTGTACACAAGTTTGCAGACATTGCAAAACCCTTGTATGCTTTGATCACAAAATTTGAGTGGACCACAGAATGTGACCAAGCTTTTGAGACTTTAAAAACTTGTTTGGTAACAGCACCAATTTTAAAAACCCCACAATGAAATAAAATTTTTCATGTCCATGTGTATGCTTCAAATTATGCTTTGGGATGTGTTTTAGCACAACCAATAGAAGGGAGCAAATTAGATTTCCCAATTGCTTATGCTAGTAGGCAATTGAATTCAGCAAAAAAAAATTATACAACCACTGAGAGGGAAGGGTTGGGAATGATATTTGCTGTGAAAAAATATAGACATTATCTTATAGCCAACAAGTTTAAATTCTTTGTGGATCACCAAGCTTTACTCTATTTAGTGAACAAACCATGCCATACAGGTAGGATAGTCAGATGGTTTCTCCTACTAATGGAATTTGAATTTGAGGTACTGGTCAGACAAGGAAAAACTCATTTAAGAGCAGACCATTTCTCTAGAATCCAAAACAAAGAGCCAAGTTCACCTTTAGAAGATGACTTACCAGATGCATATCTATTTAAAATAGAGAGTATTCGTGAATGGGCCATGACTTTAGTACCTTTGCTAACCATGGGACCTTGCAGAATATCTGGAAACAACACACATCTGGTATTACAAAGTAGGAATTTTGTGCTACTAGCTGGACATTTGTATCATCTCAATCATATGGGCATATTGGAATATTTTACTCCAGAAGATGAGCAGCAGGAGTATTTAAGAAGAGCTCATTGTTGGAACCCTTGTACTCATGCTTCCATGATAGTCACCTTAAACAATCTCAATAGGATGGGAGTACATTGGCCTAATAAGATTCAAGATGTAAAAAAAAATGTTTCCAACTGTTGGGAATGTCAATTCTTACAAAAATCAAAAATTAAAACTTTATATTGGTTTCAGAAAAATCCAGATTGGAGTGCAAACATAGTTAAGGAGTTGGAAAGAACAAAGAAAGGAGAGCCAATAAGAGCTAGTGCAGACTCAAGGAATTTACAAATGATTTTTGAAGAGTATCAACTGATAGGAGATCAATTGTACAAGAAAGGGATGGATGGATACTTAAGCATCTGTGTTCCGGAAAACAAATATATGGAAATGTTAGAGATGGCACATCTGGAGTGGCAGGTGGACATTTTTCAAGTGAAAGGACTGCTAAACTCATATTATATTCTGGTTTTTGGTGGCCAACTCTATTTCCGGATGCAAGAACATATGTAAAAAGATGTGACATTTGTCAAAGAGTGAGTCAACCAAATAAAAGAGACCATATGCCATTAGTACCTCTTATTTCAGCAAGAGCATTTAGCAAATGGGGATTGGATTTCATTGGACCCATACATCCTCCAGCAAAACAATCCCATGCTGAATATATACTTGTAGCCACAGATTACCTGACCAAATGCGCAGAGGCCAGGGCTACAAAAAGGAATGATGCTCAAACCACTACAAGATTTCTTTATGAAAATATTATCACCAGATTTGGATTACCAATTGAATTGGTAAGTGATAGGGGGACTCATTTCTTGAACCAAATAATAGAAAACATAACTAAGTATTTCATGATTAGTCATAGAAAGACAACCCCTTATCATCCACAAGCCAATGGATTAGCAGAAAGCACTAGTAAGGTACTTTGCACTGTTTTGTCAAAATTGGTAAATACAAATAGGAATGATTGGCACTTGCAACTCAATCATGTCTTATGGGCTTATAGAGTGGCATACAAAACTGCACTTGGAACCACACCATTTAATTTAGTATCTGGACAAAATGCAGTTTTGCCCTTAGAATTCCTCATTCCAACATTAAAAGTGGGAAGTCAGTACAAATGGACTGGACATGAATTATATAAGAGAGTGGTGGAATTGGAAAAACTGGGAGCTTCTAGACTTCAAGCAATCATGAGCATATATTCAGACAAGAGAAGGCAGAAAGCTTATCATGATGTGCATATTAAAGAAAAAGACTTGCAAGAAGGAGATCTAGTTTTGGCATACACAGTAAAGGAACATCAGAAAAAATTTCACAAGAAGGGGCATGGACCTTATATTATCAACCAAATCAGTAATAGTGGAGCTATCCAATTAGCAAATATAGATGGAGAAATAATGCCAAATTACATAAGTGGATGTAGGGTAAAAAGGTATGATCTTCCATTAACTATTTCTGAATGGAGAAGAATACATCAAGCTCAAAACAGGAAAAAAGAAGAGGAAAAAATTAGGCATGAGGCTCAATCGGAGGCTAAGGAAAGGATAAGAAAAATCAAGGAAATTAGAGAAGTTCTCTTATGTGAAACATCTTTAAGAGTGAAAGAACATTTGCCTGTTATAACAATGAATCTTCATAATGAGAAAATCAAGGTTTTGATAGATTCAGGTGCACAAGTTAATCTGATCAGTTCAATTTTCCTGGATAAGTTTAACCTAAAAAGGAATGAGAGTAGAACATTTATCAAAACACTGGAATGACAGATTAGACAAAGCTTTTCTTCACCATCTATTAAAGTTAAGTTCAATGAAGAATATATGAAAATAGATTGTGAAGAATGGCGTGATCATATGATGAGTGAGAAATTGATTTTGGGACAACCATGGCTCAGACAAGGTAAAGTGATTTTGGATTTTGAAAATATGAAGCTTAAATTGACAATAAATGACAAAAGGTTTTTAATGTTTTTATTGAGTGATGAAGAACAGAAAAATCAACAAGATATCTATGATTCAAATTTGGAGGGATTTACCTTTCCACTAGAAGCTACAAAGAAACTACAAACAACACTTCTTCATGACCAAATCTATTTCAATCAAAAAGTTGAAGAAACCAAAGGTATTGAAAGGATAGAAGAAAGGTGGAAAGTGTGGAATAATCAGAAGCATCTAGGCTTCCAGACTAAAAGGATGTCAAGAGCTAGGAAGTCCAAGCATTGCTCATCAACAAAATGCATCAACACTAAGTGGATGTGGAGACCAAGGATATCCAAGTACTGTGTATCAAAAGAAAATTTTTATATTCCAAAAAAGGAATCAACAAGAATTAAGTATTTTTGGGTAAAAAAATCAGATCTGCTGCAATGGAAGGAAAACAAGGAAGAAGGTACTAAAATAGTTCAACAACATGAAGAATTACAGATGAAGGAAAAGGCAAAATGGTCATCTAATACACACTTGGGACTCTTGATTCAGAATTTCACCAAAAAGGAATTATGACACCCTGGAAATTATTTCCATTTATTTTACCTCATTCTTTTTCTAGGAAAAAGAATTAGGAGGGGAAGAGAGAAAAGAGGAAATCATTATTAAAAAAAAAGAAAAAAAAAGAAAAAGAAAAAAAGGAAAGAAAAAGAGAAAAAAGGAAATCATTATTAAAAAAAACAATATAAAAAACAATAACTCTTTTGTTTACATAAGTTATATAGCACAAGCAAGATATAGGTTATAACTTGTCAGGATTAAGTAGTCACTATTTTTTCAGTCATTGTTTAATTATTTTTTCCTATAAAAAATCTAAATCCTCTTAAAAAATTCATTTCTTAAAAAATTCATTCATTTTTTCTTTTTATTATTAAAAATATATAAAAAAAGAGAGAAGGGAAGAGAGCACTAGTCATCTTGTTACACATGTGATTGTTGGTGCAGGGCAATCAACAATTGAAGTTTTGGTGAAGAATTGAAGTCAAGGACTGAAGAAAAGACCAAGTTATGAAGCATGAAGGAAGTGCATATTCAGAAGATGAAGATGTGTGCACACATGTACATTATTTTGAAATTAGCTCACTTATGCCTTTGATTAGTTATGAGTTTGTAAATATTTGACTATATATACAAAGGAAAAATGTCAGGGCAAATGTATGCGAGTATAGACTATAAGAATTCAGAAGAATTAGGTGTGTTTTAGACACTTGAGAAGTGTGAAGATTAACTCTCTCATCCAGATGTAAAGATTTCTAGTAATGGAAGAAATATTGCACCCGATGTTTCTGTGAATTCTCCTTCTGTGCTTGATCATTTCAAGAATCCTTTTGAAGATGTCTAATTCCATAGTTAATGAGTCTATGGTTAAAGTTTGAGAGCCTAATTGTAAACAGGCTATGAGAATTACGAGTAGGAACATTCATATGTGAAGAAGTGTTCACTGTTTCCTGAAACAGGTGCAAAATTTGATGCTAATGTTTTGGTCAGTTCTCCTTCCACAATGTAAAGTTTTGAGCAAGAAAGCACTCAATCTTTAAGTTGGAAGGTAAGCTACTTGTGACTAAAAGCATTTTCATAAACGCATTCTAGATTGAGAGAACCAAGTGTTAGAAGTTATAGGTGTCTGAACCGACTTCTCAGAAGAACAGTTTTAGACATAGGTGACTTGTTAAGTTCATTTCTCAAGATCTACTGAATCTTTTGAAGTGATTTAACTTGAAGGAGGTCTAAAAACTATAGGTGACACCTTGTGCAAAGGTTTATAAAAAACTTTACACATTTGATAAGTCAATGAGAGAGATATGTGCAGCAGACTTTCTGTAGAATCATCTTCTTCACAGTTTATCCAAAATCTTTATAATTGATCATTAATCCTCCAAATTGGTGAATGTTTTGAGTTACTCTTGCTATAGAGGTTCTCTAACTTCAAGAGTAGCTTATTCTTTTGGAGATTAACACTCTCCATCAGTGGTATCAGAGCAGGAAGTATCAAAATTGAAGAAAGGAGGACCCCGACTGCTGCAGCTGTAAAGAAATCAATACTTGAAGGTTCAAAAGGTGAAAGCTTAATAGAAAAGCTTGAGAAGGAGGCCATACAACATCAAGGAAGACAAAAGGAGTATCATTCGAAGTAAAGGTACATCTATTACTCATAAAGTTTGAAGAATTCAATACACAGGTGAAGAAAGGATGGGAGATTCTCTTCAGATAGAGAAGTTGGATAGAGAGAACTATCCAGCATGGTCAATGAGGATGGAAGCTCATCTTATGAGCAAAGACTTGATAGGTTATATTATAGGTGAAGAAGAAAATCCTCAGTTCACAGATCCTAGTGTTCCAACTAGGGAGGAATTATCAGATTTGAAGACTTGGATGAAGAAAGATGCTCAAGCTAGGAGCATTATCTACATGGCAGTTAATGACTACTTGCTACCTCACATTAGAGGTCTTGAAAGTGCAAGTAATATATGGAATGCTTTGGAAGAGCATTTCCAAAACACCATAAAGTCAAGGAAGGCATCCTTGTGGGTAGAATTTACCACATTCAAGAAGAAGGCCTCTCAATCCATCTCAGATTATGTAACAAGGATGAAGGACATTGTAGATGCATTAGGAGCAGTTGATGAAGATATTGAGGAGGATAAATTAGTAAGGCAAATCCTCACAGGTTTGAGAGGTGATGACAAATGGAAGCCATTCATTTTGTCTACTGAATTATCACTTGATCATTTTACTCCTAACTCAAGTCAGTTGCTAGGACACATGTTAACCTTTGAGCAGGATGTCAAAGGTGAAAGTGATAAAAGTAAAGGTCATGCAATGTATTCAAAGGATAAGAAGAAGAATAGCAAAGGGAAGCAACAATCAAATGAAGATGAAGGTACAACTAGCCAAGCTAACTTCCTAAGAGGAAGAGGAGGTGGCAAAGGTAGAGGAAGAGGCAGGAGTAATAAAGATGGAGTCAAAGCTTGTTGGATTTGTGGTAAGAAAAATCAGTTAGCTAATGATTGTTGGCATAATACTCAGAATAATGGTGGATATAATCAAAACTTTAATTCAAGAGGAAAAGGTGGCAGAAATCAAAGAGGTAATTTCAGAGGTAGAGGTAGTAGAGGTTATTTTGGAAGAAATGCAGGTAGAGGATTCCAAAGTCAACAATACAATAATACCTACTACAATTATGCTTCAGATCAAAAGGAGGATTCAACGTTGATAATGAATGCAACTTGTGAAAGGCAAAGTGAAGACCAAAGAGTCTTCTACATTGACTCAGGGTGTAGCAATCACCTGAGTGGTAACATAGCTTTGATGACTGATTTGGAGAATAAGATAACTAATCATGTAGTTCAAACATGTGATAATACAAAGCACAATGTGAAGTCAATTGGATCAGTGAAGGCCAAGGATGGTAGTACTCTCTTGATTAAGGTTTTGTATGTTCCTACAATTCCTAAGAATCTGATAAGTGTAGGCCAAATTGTTGAAAAAGGTTATGAAGTTAGGTTCACTAATGAAGGAGTGTTTGTGGAAGACCCTAGCAATGGGTATAAACAAATTATTTCAGGGAAGAAAGAAGGAAGATTGTTCACATTGAAGATCCAAGGCAATGTTGGTCATGCTTTGTTCACTTATGGAGGACATAAGATCTCTGAGTTAGATCTTTGGCACAAGAGGCTTGGACATTTCAATGAAAGAGGTATCAAAGATATGGTGAATAATGGTTCAGTGCTTGGATTGCCTAATATTGCAGGTCAACATATGACATACAGATGTGAGGCATGTCAATTAGGTAAGGCTCATAAGCAATCTTATTCCAAGCATGGTTTTATGTATTCAGAGAAGCTTGAATTGGTACACACAGATGTGTGGGGACCATCAAAGGATTTCAGTATCAATGGCTCAAGGTATTATGTGATTTATGTTGATGATGCTACCACATGGATCACTATCTATGTGATCAAAGATAAGTCAGAGGTATTCAATACATTCAAACATTATCATGTGTATGCAGAGAGAATTACATGTCATAAGTTGAAGAGACTAAGGTCAGATGGAGGGGGAGAGTATTTCTCTAATGATTTCAGTGATTACTTATGGAATGCTATAAAAAGGGAAATTACTTGCAAGTACTCTCCTCAACAAAATGGTGTAGCAAAAAGGAGGAATAGAACACTTGTTGAGTTTGCAAGATCCATGATGAAGGAGAAAAATTGCACAAATTATTTGTGGGTTGAGGCTGTGAGTACAGCCACATATTTGGTTAATAGGTTACCATGTAAAGCTTTGCAGGGTATGACACCATATGAGGCATGGTGGGGTAAGAGACCTACTCTAGATCATTGCATCGTATTTGGATGTTTGGCATATGCATATGTGCCATCTCAATTAAGGCACAAATTGGAACCTAAAGCTGAAAAGTATGTGTTTATTGGATATGATGATAAACAGATGGGATAAAGGTTGTGGAGTCCATCCACAAAACAATTCCTAGTATCAAAGGATGTTACATTTGATGAGCAAGGTACTTGGTATGCAGGTAGAATCAATATTTATGCAGGTGATGAAGAAGTTGTGAATCAAAAGAAAGGTAAATCAAAGGTTCAGATATTTGATGAAGAATAGAACAATGAAGTATAGGTTGAAGTACAAGGCATAGCTATGACACTTCTTTTTTGGCTACCAAAGATTATGCTTATATGATAAAGGCAGATGAAGACCCTTCTACATATGAAGAGGCAAAAGGTAAGGAAAATTGGGAGAAAGCTATGCAGGAAGAGTATGATGCATTGATGGAGAATGAGACTTGGGATTTGGTTCCTAAACCAAATAGTCAGAAGATCATTGGATGTAAATGGGTCCACAAGACAAAGAGTTTTGCAGATGGAAGTGTGTCTAGGTATAAAGCTAGAATTGTTGTGAAGGGTTTTGCTCAGACATATGGTATAGATTATGATGATACCTATAGTCGTGTGGCAAAGATGACAACCATCACGACGCTCATAGCTATTGCTGCATGTAAAGGTTGGAAGTTATGTCAACTAGATGTGAAGAATGCTTTTCTAAATGGTTATATTTCAGATAATGTTTTCATGGAGCAAGCTCAAGAGAGCTTTGTATGGCTTGAAGCAAGCCCCAAGGGCATGGAGTTATAGACTTGTGAAGTTCTTGAAAGAACTTGGTTTTCAAGTATCTAAAGCAGATAGTAGCTTGCTTGTCAAAGCAAGTGAATATGGGTTTATTTACCTGTGCATATATGTTGATGATATAATTCTTACAGGTATGGATGAGAAAGGTATTCAAAGTCTAAAGAAGCAAATGGGGAAAGAGTTCAAGATCAGTGACTTGGGAGATTTGTCATATTTCTTGGGCATGGAGATCTCATACACTCAACATGGAGTGTATGTAACTCAAGGAAGGTATTTGAAAAACTTGTTGATCAAGTTTAAAATGGATGATTGCAGGGTAGCACCTACTCCAATGGAAGTGAATCACAAATTGAGCAGATATGGAGGAGAAGAGTTCGAGGACATGAAGCTATATCAAAGTTTGGTTGGTAGTTTGATCTATGCTACTTTAACTAGGCCTGACTTGTCATATGTAGTTGGAGTATTGTCTCAATTCATGCATTGTCCTAGGAAAGAACATTGGATTGCAGGACAAAGAGTGTTGAGGTACATTAAAGGTACACTCAAAGAAGGTTTGTATTATGGTTTTACATTAGATACAAATATCAAGATCTATAGTGATACAGATTGGGCAGGTAATCCTGATGATAGGAGATCAACCTATGGATACTTATGTTATGTGGGAGATAAGTTAATTTCTTGGTATTCAAAGAATCAATACACAGTTGCTTTGTCATCTACAGAAGTAGAGTACAAAGGTATGGTGGAAGCTGCAAAGGAAGTCATATGGCTAAAAACTCTCATGAAGAGTTTTGACATCACTCAGAGTACACCCACTATTCATGGAGATAACATGAGTTCATTGTATTTAGCTGCTAATCCTGTTTTTCATGCCAGGACTAAAAATATTGAGATTCAGTATCACTTTCTAAGAGAGAAGGTGATGGATAAAGAGATTGAAGTCATACATACTTCAACAAAAGATCAGATAGCTGATATGCTAACCAAAAGCTTGGATGGAACAAAGCTAAAGAGATTTAAAGACATGGCAGGCATAAAGAAGATAGAGAAAACCTCAATTGATGATTGAGGGGGAGCTGTTGGTGCAGGGCAATCAACAATTGAAGTTTTGGTGAGGAATTGAAGTGTGAAGATTAACTCTCTCATCCAGATGTAAAGATTTCTAGTAATGGAAGAAATATTGTGACCGATGTTTCTGTGCATTCTCCTTTTGTGCTTGATCATTTCAAGAATCCTTTTGTAGATGTCTAATTCCATAGTTAATGAGTCTATGGTTAAAGTTTGAGAGCCTAATTGTAAATAGGCTGTGAGAATTATGAGTAGGAACATTCATATGTGAAGAAGTGTTCACTATTTCCTGAAACAGGCACAAAATTTGATGCTAATGTTTTGGTTAGTTCTCCTTCCACAGTGTAAAGTTTTGAGCAAGCAAGCACTCAATTGAGTAGCTTGTTCTTTTGGAGATTAACACTCTCCATCAGTGATGATCACTTCAATTGAGTTATATCGGTGACACAAATAAGGAAGTCAGGATTCATTTGAGATTTTTATTTTTCATTCTTTTTCATTACATCTCAAGACAAATGTGATTTCATTTATGTTTCTTGTGACTTGTGTGGGTGGAGTTTTCTTTTTTGTGATGTTATACTTTCTCCGAAATGGTGAATCCAAAGGAACTGCCAATTCATGACTTCAAAGAAGACTCAGTAACTTTGTCTAGAGGACACTGGTTCTTAGATAGTGGAGGAGCAGTGGAGAAGGTGGAGCTGGAGTCTGAGGAAGAACAAGACATCCCAGAAGAAGAAAGGATAGCTAAAGAGTTGAAGGAAACCCGCAGTATCATTGGTCAGCACATCTTTACAGTAGGAGTTGGAGGCCACAAGTATACAATGCTGTGTCACGAATTTTATAAATTTCAAAAAAATTGCAGTTAATTATAAAAGATGGAAAGCAATGGGATTACACAGACTGTTGGATGAACCTTTATTCCTTATAGATTTTGAGAGAGTATCACAGGTTATGAACAGTCTGTTGGAAGTTGGTAAGGGCAATGATGCATATTTTAGGTGTTCAGTCAAGGACAAAGAAAACAAAGAGGTACATATCACTATAAAAGCAGAGCACATCAGGGCAGCTCTCCAATTTAATTCAATGGGAACTAAGTTGGATAACAGTTTTGTCAAGAAGAATAAAGCAACCTATGTAGGATATTCCAAATTTATGGATTTCAAGGGGAAAGAGAATGAAGAATATGCCATCAGAATGTTTCTCCAATATTTGTGTTTTCCAAAGCTGCCGAGATACACCATGCCACACAAGCCAGTTACTTTGATTATGTTCAATAATTAGGACAGGACCAAGCCATTTGGAGTGATTGATGTAACTCCCTACATCCATGATCAGTTGAAGCAGCCAAACATTGGGAGCAAAGGAAGTTCATGAATGGAGCACAATTCTTAACAAGGATTATATATCATATTTTAGGAATGGAGGATCAATTGAAATTGGCTCCAGAAGCTCAATACTTCAGAAGTTTGATGTCAGGAATTAAAATTCCTTCTAAAATTATGTACATAAGAGAGGCAGAAGCCCAAACAAGCATGAGAGGAGCAGAGAGGAAAAGGAAGGGAGTGTCAGAAGAAGTTATTCCAGTAAAGAAGAGAAGATTGGATCCCAGGAAAGTAGAATTGGAACAGGAGGAAGAAACAAAGGAAGAGCATGAAGCTGCTCAAAAGGAAGTACAGTCTTCAAATGAACCTCATCCACCTCAAACAAGTAAGGAACAATTGTATACTTATTTGACTCAAGGAAACAATAAGAGGGCAATCTATGAAGCCCAGTATCAAAAAATGTTGGAAGACTATTCTTGTAAAGCAACTGATTGGATACAAGAAGAAGTGGAACACTATGAAGAGCTACATGATCAAATGATGGCTGCAGAAACTCAAGAGGTCTTTGTTAAAAAGGAAGTGGAATTGTTGGCATATTTCAAAGAGTTACAAGGTCCTCCTGAAACTAGAACTATAGCAGTAGTGAAGAAGAAGATCTAGAAAAAACATGTGCAGAAAAAGAGGCTAACCAAAAAGAATAAAGGAAAAACAGTTGAACATGTGCAGATGGAGGAAGCAGCAAAATTGTCATTAGAAGAAAAGAATTAGGAGAAATCAATGGTTACATCAATGGGAATAGAAGAACAAAGAATGGACAAATCAGGGATAGCTGGTTCCTCACAGTTTTCTTCAGATTCAGATAGTGACATTGAAAACTTTCTTTTGAAAAGTTTAAATATCTCAGTACCTAGCACACCAATAGTGACAGTACAAGCCTCTGAAAAAAGAAAAACATCAGAAGATTTGAGTCAAAAGTCACAAGGAATACAGGTCCATGAAGAAGCAGCAAAACAGGTTAGTCTTGGAGAAGAAAAAAGGATACTAAAAGGTAAAGCAGTAATGATGGAAGAAGAGGTTGAAGCAAGGGAAGAGTTCAATAGTGTATTGGTGGACACAAGGTTTAAAGAAATATGGACAAAACCATCTCAGCAAACCTATTTCAAATTAAATGAGGAAAAGCTAGAAGTAGAAAAGGAATCTCATATATGCAGCTCAGTGCACAAGAAAGAAGATAAAGATCAAATTGAGGAAACTGAGGAAGTATTAGAAAAGATGGATCTCAAAGAGGGTCAAGAAGGGAATAGAGAAAGAGAAATAAATCAAAGTATAGAAGAGGTACTTCATGATCTAAATCATGTAGAAGAATCCACACATACAAGTGAACAGGAAAAAGAAGAAGAATTGGATCTTATGGATATAGATGAGCAAGAGGAGGGACAAAAGGAGCAGCAAATAAATGATCAAATACAGAACTTAGTGGAGAATGAACCAACTTCAAATCAGGATAACAAAGTACAGGAAGAGGAAAGACCAGATACCCAAGGAAAACAACAAGAAATTGTGGAAAAGAAGGCAGAAGAAAGGGAAGAAGAAAATGGCTATGAAGAGCAAAAAAACCAGGTCATAGAATATGAGGAAGAGGATGAAGAAGAAAATGACTGCAAAAAAGAAAAGTTGATAGAAGTGAAGCAAGTAGAGTTAGAAGCTGGGTTAGAAAGGATACCCAAGGATATCAGGTCTGCTTGTAAAATTATCATGAGCTATATAGAGCAATTCAGACCATCTAGTAAGAATATGATTATATCAGGAATGGTGGCTGAATCAGAGTTTGTTAAAGGTAGTAGAATCATTACTGAACAAAAGAAAGAAAACGAACAATTAGAGGAACAGCTGAGGATTGTCCAAGAAAGAAATGAGGATTTGACCAAAAGAATAATCTCATCAGAAGAACTGGAGGTTCAACAACAAAACAAAATTCAACTTCTTGAAGACAAATGTGCTAAACAGATGGAGCATAGTAGCAAAATGGAAATGGAGCTAAAGAAAATGGAAGGAAGATTGAGAACCTTCAAAGCTCATATCAAATTATGGTCAAAGCAAATGAAGAAATAAACAGATTATTGATGGAAGAAGGCCAAATGAAGGAAGAGAGTAAGATTGTACAAGTAACACAGGATGAGAGGGAGGAATTGAATAAAGAAATTCTAAGGCTACAAGCAGAACTGAAAGAAGCCAAGGAATTGGAAAAACAGGCCAATGTACATGTTGCCAGTTCAATGAGAGGATACAATAAACTACATTTGGATATAGCAAAAGAAAGGAGTGAATGGCAATTGAATATAGAAAAAGAAAGAAGTGAGTGAAAATTAGAAAGAGAGTTATGGACATCTCATAATCGAAGCTTAATGTTGATGGTGGAGGAGCTACAGAAAAAATTGGAAAATCCACAAAAAACAGGTTGAAGAGCAGGTAGTGACTACACAAGCAGAAGAGTATGAAGGGGGAGAAGATAACAGAACTCAACACTTTGATGAACAAGAAGACAAAGCAGATGTTGAAAAATATTTAGATGAGTTTGTTCAAAAGCTTTTAACAAATAGAGAATCGAGAATGGAATTTATCAGAAAAATGCATAATGGGTAGTCATTATCTCCAAATTTTTGAGGATGCCAATCAAAACTTTTTGGGAATTTATCAGCAGTTACAAAATCCAGACTCACTGCCTATGAAGTTGCATATACATAATACTTGAAGAAAGATGTGATAGACAAACCAGAGGCAGCTGTACACTGGAGAAAAGCTCTATTTGAAATGGTGAATAACTTGAACATTAAAGAAAAAAGAAGTGAGAGAAGCTCTCACTATTTATCAGCAAGAATATTTTTTGTGAGGAGCCAAAAAGTCTAGGAGGGGAAGAATGTTAGAAGAAGTATTTTTTGAGGGAAATTATTTGTAAAATGTCAAAAACTTGTAGAAATATTTATACAAATGATGTAAAAATGAGGAAGAGTCTTCCTCATGTAAATTAGAATCATATATATTTTTTCTAGAATTTTTGGAAGCTCTTTGATAGCATATTGTTAGATTAGAAGGAAAAAGGACCAAAATTCAAGTGTGAAATGGGACACTTGAAAATGTATAAAAGAAAAATTCCTCTATTTTGAGAGGGTTGGTTGTATTGTTTTTGCTATCCAAGTAATGTGAAGAGCTCTCTTGCAGAAAATCATGTTTTCTCCTTTCATGTACTTTCTTATTATTTGTTGAGTCTATTCTTTGTGAGATCCATGGAATTTGTGAGCTTCAGTTGTGTATTTCTGAGTCATGTGAATGAAGAGAGGTGATTCTTAGTGTATTGAGTAAGGAAGTGCAGAAGAACAAAGTTGGAAATGGAAATTCTCAGTTTTCACAGAATCGTGATTGTCTCGTTTGTATGATACAGGTAGTATTTTTGAAATTTGACTTCATAATTATGATCTACTATGGAAATGACACACTTTAGGCACAAAGATCATTGAAAATGCTGTTGTAGAACTCAAGATAATCAAAACCCTAGATATTTCTCTCCTTCTTCATAATTTCTTAGAAAAACAGTCATCTTAACTCTTATTCTTGGATTCCATTAACTAGAAGGGGTTGTGGTCTTTGCATACTTCCCGGATTGACAATTTAAAGATGTGTAGTTGATCCTTTATGCTAAAATGATTGGAGAGGACAACTCCAAAGGGTAACAACAAACAACATGCACATACATATATAGACACATACACATGCACATGCACATACTCATATACACACATCTACACTTACACATGCACATGCACATACATACATATACACACACATACACATGCACATACATACATATACACACACATACATATACACTTATGTACACACATATGAATGAATTATATAATTAAAGTATTAAAACACATGCTTAATATAAACAATGATAACAATCAATAGGACAAAACTCTTCAGTACTTAATACCATACACACAATTCAAAACATAACTGAAATGAAAAATATATAGATAATATATATATATATATATATATCAATGTAAATACATATAATCCAATGTCATAATCAAGAATCCTAATCATCATCATCATGATCATCATCACCATCAGTTGCATCATGATCATCCTCATCCTCATCATCATGATCACCCTATGACGATCGAGATCATCCCTCCTGTGTCTGTCTCTCCACCTCATCCATATCTTCCTCTCCATAATACTCTTGTATTACATATAACAAACATAAATAAGTAAAACAATTAAACCATTCAAAAAAATAAAATAATTGTATAAAATTTAATAATACTCACAAAGGCATCCGGATGATCTCACATATACTCGCTCAAACGTCGATATCCAAAATGTGTAGCATACTTGATCTCATATTTCGTAGGATATCGGCCATAATCCTTTTGCTGCATTGAAACAAATAAAAAAGATTAGTTTCTTGTATTTTAACTAAAATAAAAAATATACTCATAAAAACACATATACTTACAAATGTAGCCACAAAACCATGATGGCCCATTTGGCCTAGGTGCGATGTGTGGCCCGACTCAACTCTCTTTTTTGCAGCAGCCTGTTTATTTAAGAAAAAAGAAATACATAAATTAAATGTAAAAAATTACTAAAACATATGAAAATTATAAATATAAACTATTAATTTGTATACCTTCTGCTGAGGAAATGACTCTTGAAGATGTAGCTATCTACGAAAAAGTTGCCACGTCTCAGGTGGTATGTTAGGTCGCCTCTTATTTTTTTCCACCATACAATATCTCCTGTTAATTTAATCTCAAACAGAAAAAAAAAATCAGAATACATACGCATATATACACACACATACCCACATACACATATACATGCAAACATATACGCATACATATATGCATACACATACATATATACATACCTATAACATAAACACACATATACATATCCACATATATATGTACACACACATGCATGCATATACACTCATTCATACAAAATACATGCATTTATCCCACAATAATGTGTATTTGTGTATATGTGAATATGTGTGTATGTGTAAATGTGTATATGTGAATATGTGTGTATGTGTAAATATGTATATGTGAATTTTTTTTGTATGTAAATAATCAGATTATTAATATCAAATACCATTATTTGTAGATTATGATCAATCAGATGGAACTCCACCACCATCTCCTCATCATGCAACAACTATCTACTGTAAGTATATCAAACATTTAATTTTAAATATATTTGATGGATACATAACTTATATATTTTTTTGTTTCTTATTATAATCAGATTCTGATCAATCAGAGGGTACTCCACCACCTCCTACCCATGCAACGACTTCAATGTGTCCTCCGATAGGGATTATGATGAATTTTACTATCAAGAGCATGTTATATGTTGGTGTAACTCTTGTTATGGCACGTATCGAAGACCACGATTGGAATGTATTGATCATGAGGCAGAGTATGGTGCTTTTGAGCATGCACCATCACCTTGTCAACGTGATAATGCTTGGGTATGTATTTTTTATATAAATTAATGTCATTATTTTATTTAAAACCCATTTATAAAATCAAATTACTGTTGATATACAGGAATACTTGCTCGATGATGATGATGATGATAATTTTTCTCATAATGTTAATATACCTCGTACAATTCATGGACTTGTTGTTCATCAATTACAAGCAGAAGTTTCTAGAAATCCTCTACCTCCTGGTTTAGAGACTGAAACGATTGGAGATTATCCATTGCCACCTCGTGATCGTTCTCTAGTACAAACATATGATAGAAGAGGATATGGAGGATGGAATAGAGGACCACTTCCTTTAGATGGAGAGGTTTTCAACTTTTGGGGTAATCGTTATATGATTGCTCCATCCACTATTACTAATGGTGGTCGTGGTCTCTTTATTGTAGAGGATTTGTATGTGCCTCAGAACTCTGAAGTCACTCTTATGTCATTTTGTGGTCCTATATATGGATGGGGAGATTGGCATCGACTTTCACGTTATGTTCAAAGCATGGGTACTTATGGAATATGCTTGAACGCAGCATCCCTTACTAGTAGAGGGATGTTACATGCAGAAAATGAAAGATTATACTAATTGCACATTTGAGGAGCATGAAAATAGTCATAAATCACCATACATGAGTAGAGATCTATCAAGATACATAGTTGTCAATGCTATTGCTGCATTACATGCAGGTGATGAACTATTAGTGAATTATGGATGGCGTAGACCTCCAAGAGCACCTTTTAGCTAGAGAGAATAAAAATTTTCTATCCATATTTAATTTTATGTTTAAAGTTTAATTTTTATTCATTTATGGAATACTAATGAATTTTATTTATATGTGTAGATTCCAACATATGATGTTGATGATATTCCTCCACACCATTCACAATTGCCAGTAAGACCTCATTTATCAGAAGCTTCTATGAGGAGGCTATGCAAAAGTGATCCTGTGGAATATGCAAGGTTGAAAGATCTATATTCAAAAGAAGATAAAGTACAAGATTTGTGCGACAATGATGAAGATGATGGCATGGCAGATGTTATTGAGGATTGGTATCAAAATGATAGTGAGAGCATTGATATTTCTAAAAATGAGAAATATCTTCAAGAGGAATGTCTAAAGCATGTATATGAAGGAAGTCGTTTGACACGACTAAGTGTGAGCTTACTTATTCTCAATCTTCAAAATCTTTTTGGATGGAGTAATGTATCTGTTTTGACATTATTAAGGTATAATTTTCAATTTTCTATCTATTTAAATATATATATGCATAAATATATATATAAATACATGCATATATAAACATACACATAATATACATGAATGTATACACACATATAAACATACACACACATACACATGTTATGAGAGTAAGGTCAAATTATACATACCTGTATCAAATGAAGATGTTTTGTCCATCTAGCCTTTAGAATTGTCCACCCAACCTTTAGAATCTTCTTGACACATATGTTTCTGCTATTTTAGTCGACCTAATACCTATGCTGCTAATTCCTTTTTAATACAAATATTAAGTATCAGTTACCAAAGAAGGTATTAAGTCATATGTAAAATGGGAGGAGGAAATTTATCTTGAAGATTTTGAAGGATGGAAAAATAATTTTAAAGGATGGGCGGACAAAAAGTGTCCATTCAATGTAGGTTTTTATTCTTACTTTAGATAAGGTAAGAACAAGAACTTGAATTGAATGGACACTTTTTATCCGCCCATCTTTTAAAACTATTAATGCATCTTTCAAAATATTCGCGAAAAATCTGATCCTCCCATTTTGCATATGACTTAATACCTTCATTGGTAACTGATACTTAATATATGTAAACAGCTTAGCAAGACAGGTAATAGATTGACTATAAAATGGGAAACTGCCAGACGATTCAATGGTCTAGATATGAAAAACTGCAAATCACAATATACAAAAAACAATTAAAAACGAAATCAAATATACACAGCTGCACATGCATACATACATATACATACATATATACACATTCATACATACACATACATACATACATACATAGATACATACACATGTATACATGCATACATATACATATATGCATATGTATATATACATACATATACACCTATAAAACACATATACATACATATATACATATATACATATACACATACACATATGTATATGCATGCACATGCATATACACATCCACATACACATACACATAAGCATACATATATATATAATTATATGCATATATATATGTATATTTATTTTTTAACTTTTTTTAATATATCTTTTCTTGATGAACTTACAGGTTATTATCTGAAAAGTTTTTACCAAGTTAGAATATTCTTCCTCCCTCACATGATGAAATGAAGAAGATAATCAACAATCTTGCTATAGATTATCAATGTATACATGCATTTCCTAATGATTGTATTTTATATATAGGTGAATATGCAGACTCTTTGACATGTTCCAAATGTCAATCTCCTTGATATAAGGGCGAAGAAGGTAAAATCCCAAAAAAGGTATTGAGACATTTTCCATTGGCTCCACGGATTAGACATATGTTTCAAAGCCCCGAATTATCAAAGCTTTTGACATGGGGACATGATCATAAAAGTAATGATGGAATAATCAAAATTCCTCATGATAGTGTTGCTTTTCAGCATATTGATTCTACATGGCTTAAATTTGCACAAAATCCACAGAATCTAAAGTTAGGAGTTGCATTAGATGGGGTTAATCCATTCTCCATGAAATCCAGTAAATGGTCAACATGGCCAGTGGTAGTCATAAACTACAATCTTCCGCCATATCTTAGCATTAAAAAGGAACATTTGATTCTTTCACATTTAATCCCAGGAAAAAGAAAAGTTAAAGATATGAATATATATCTTGCTCCTCTCATTGACGATCTCCAAGAGTTATGGAGAGGTATTAATGTCATTGATGTATCAAAACGCATCAATGAAAGACATATTACGGTTTGTGGTATTGTGGCTTGGACTATTCACGATTTTCCAGGATATGGTGTTTGTTCAGGTATTGATGTAATTTTTTTATTCAATATGTATATAAATAAATATGATTTAATCTAATTATATTTTTATCGTTTTCATGATGCAAGAAAATCTACTAAGGGTTATAAAGCTTGTCCATTCTGTGGTGATTGGTTGAGATCAATCTATAGTAAGAATCTCAACAAAAATATTTATCTTCGACATTGACGATTCTTGCCTGATGATCATCCATTAAGATCTAAAAGAGAATCAATACATTTTAATGGAAAGCTTGAAACAGGTGAGTGTCCAAAACCTATGAAGCCTATGGATTGGTATAAAAAATGGACAGATGGACCTTTGATAGATCTAGAATAAAAAATCTTCAGTGATGATGAAGATAATGAGTATGTGAAGAGAGGTAAAGAAAAATTGGCACTCGCAGAGAACATATCAATATGTTATTCTTTGGAGTATTGGAAAGAGTTAAAATTATGTCATCTTCTTGATCCTATGCATATATTCAAGAATATTGGTTATTCACTATGGCAGCATCTTCTTGGAATAAAAGATACCATAGCATCAAGGAATGATTTGAAAGACCAAAAATCAAAACCAAAGTTATGGCCAATTTTTTATAGGCATCGACAGGAAACAACTTATGCACCTGCTCCTTGGGTACTTACAACAAAAGAGATACAGACTATCAACAATAGAATTCAATCGATCAAGACTCCTACAGGATATGGAGCATCTTTTCAAAACATGTTTACTATGGATGATAAGAGCTTATCTAGGTTAAAGACCCATGATTGGCATAACTTTTTGAAACATATTTTACCTTTGGTTATCGATGGATGTACAACGAAAGGAGTACGAGATGTGATCCATCGTTTTGGATCGCTTATAAAGTAATTATGATAGTTTTATATTTAATATGTATGAATATTGGATATCTTTTATTTTTGAATTAACTTATTTATAATTTTTTTATGATATGTATAGGTGGATTACATCAAAAGAGATTGACAAAAACTCGATCCTACAAAAAAATGTGAATGCAAAGAGCTACTATGTTTGATGGAGAAAGAACTTCCTACTTCATTTTTTGATATTCAAGTTCATTTATTAGTCCATCTTGTAGATGAAATAGAGATTGCAGGTGTTGTCAACACTCGATGGATGTTTTGGGTCGAGCGATTTATGGGAATATTAAAAGGTTATGTCTGACAAAGAGCGAAACCAGAAGGATCCATGGAAAAGGGTTGGATGCTTGAAGAGTGCATGTATTACGTTAGTGAGTACCTTGAAAGAGTTCATGAAGAAGCTCCACGTGCATGGACCAATGAGTCTTCTTCAAAAATAGCAGATGAGGTATTAGAAGGTAAAGGAGTTCCATTTTTATTTACATTTCAAGAAAAAAATGATGTTTCTACTTTTGTAGCATATAATAGAGAATGCATGCAAGCATTCCTTAGCGAGTACAAAGAGGAACTTCAAAATTCGAAGTAAAAGGCAAACAAACAAAATATATAGGTGTAATCTCGATAATAATGAGATTACAGATATATCTTCTCTCACGGATCGGCTATATAGTCGTTTGCAACGCACCAACGCAAATAATGAAGAAATCTCAGATGAGCAGAGACAGTTAATGATAGGTTGTGAACGAAAGGTAATTTTATTTTAATAATATTTTATTTTTTTCATATATGTATATTAGTTTCTATTTACTAATTTAATTTCTTCTGTAGGCTCAAATGTTCACTAATATGTGGGCTTTTGGACAACATATTAGAATCAAAGACATTGATTCTTTACGTAAAACAGAGGATTCTAGTATTGTTGCTTCTTTCAAGCAACTATCACGTGCTAGCTCAAAAGACATGAACCTTATAGATGGCAAACTTGGTTACGTAGGAACTATTGTTAATATCTACGATATTTCAATTCGTACATTTAAACAGGTAGAAAAAAGTTTATATTTTTTATGATAGAGTTAGTTATTTTTTTAAGCACCTAACAATGGGTTTTTGTTTTTATATATTTTGATAGGTCATTTTGAAGGTTGACTAGTTTCGAGCCGAGTATAAAGGTAGTAATTCCACATTAAGAAAGGAACTATCTGGGTTTTGGGCAATTGATTCTTCCAAGGTAATGCGATCTACTAAAGAACCATATATTCTTCCTAGGCATATTGAACAAGCATTTTTTTTATAAAAACATAGATGCTCACCCTTGGTGGCAAGTCATTCATGTTCAACCTAGAGGTAGGTCATTGTTTGAGCAGTTTATTGTTAGAGAGATCAAAGAAAGTCCTCTTGATTCAGCATCAGATACTCATACATCAACATCTGAAAGAGAAATTAGAATCATTATACATGATAATGATGCTAATCTTTTTTATGAAGAGGATAATTCTCTACATGTTGATTCTACTGATGAGGAAGAGGAATTACCAGAAATCGATATTAGTCCATCAATAGATGATGTGACTCATGAGAACACAGATCTAACAATAGAAGAAATAAATGAAATCAATAAGGATAATGAAGATGAGACTATATTGATGTCTTACCAAAATGATGGCAATAATGAAAACATATGAGTATATTAGATAGTAAATTCTACTCTAGTTATCGATCGATAACTTGAAGCTTCTGAATGGATATCAGATAATAGATTTTTTATTCAACTTGAATAACAATGAATCCTACTAGAGACATGAAATCATGTTCTTTTAAGTTAGAACATGAAGCTCGGGGGTATGCCTAATTATTTTATATATAGCTTTATCTTCGAGGAGCAAATTTTTATCATGTATGTATGCATATGTGTGTGTATTCATGTGTATTATATGTATACATATGTTAGTATGCATATATATATGTATTTCATGTATATGTATGTGTGTGCATGTGTGTGATATATGTATACATGTGTTAGTATGCATGTGTATATATGCATATGCATTTATGTAAAATATTCATGTATTCATGTAATATATGCAAGTGTTTATAATTGTGTATGCATGTATAAGTATACATTTGTGCATGTAGGCATGTATATGTGATGTGTACATGTATATATGTATATGTGGCTATGTGTAAATACATGTAAATATGTATGCATGTGTGTGTGTGTATATATATATATATATATATATATATATATATATATATATATATATATATATATATATATATATATATATATATATATATATATATATATATATATATATATATATATATATATATATCTGTGTGTGTGTGTGTGCATGTAGGCATGTATATGTGATGTGTACATGTATATATGTATATGTGTCTATGTGTAAATGTGTACATCTAAATATGTATGCATGTATATATATATTTATGTCTGCATTTAGGCATGTATGTGTGATGCATAATATATCTACTCATGTTATATTTATGCATGTGTATCTACATGATGTGTATATATCTTTATATATATTATGATCCTCGTTGATTCGAGTAGCTATATATAGAGGCATAAGGTTGGGAGGAGAGACATCTCTCTAGTAGGACGTCGGAGGAATAGATGCAATGTGTACATATACTTCAATCATATGGCTTAAAGGTTGAATTAGAGTTTTTAAATTAGGGGTTTTAAAACCCTAATATCAAAATTAGTGTTTTCAAATTAGGATTTTTGAAATAGGATTTATTTATTTATTTATTTATAGATATCTAAGTGTGTGTGTGTGTGTGTGTGTGTATATATATATATATATATATATAGAGAGAGAGAGAGAGAGAGAGATAGATAGATAGATATATCAGTGTGCATGCATGTGTGTATGTATGTGTTTCTATATGTGCGTATGCATGTGTATCTATATGTGTGTATGCATGTGTTTTGTGTGTGTGTGTATGCATGTGTATATATATGTATATATGCATGTAAATATGATTATATGAGTCTATGTATGTGTACATATGATTATGCATGTGTATGTGTATGTGAGTATGTGTATGTGTCTATGTGTATTCATTATATGTGTCTAACTGCATGCATGTGTATGTGTGTGTAAAAATGTGCATGTATGTGTGTGTATGCATAAATGTGCATGTATGTGTATATGTGTGTAAATGTGCATGTATGATGTATATGTGTGTGTATGCATGTATTTGTACCTCTAGTCTCACTCTTTTCTCTCTCTCTCTCTCATATACATACATACATACATAAACACACATACTCATATCCAAATATATATACATAAAAGCAATGCGTACTGTGCATTATCACGACGATGAGCCATAAGTGTCCGCATCTCTTTTAGACACCACTTATGCGACCATCCTGACCCAAACTCTGTCTCAAGTGAACTAAGTACGTATTTTTTGTCCCTCTCATCATGCTCACTACAAAAATAAAAAAAATCATGTAAATAAAACATAAGATATTTATTTCAATTTATTTGTAAAATTTATACTTACTTCCATGGTAAGTGGACAAGGTGCAGGTAAGAGTCGCATAATGCCCGCATTCTTCTCTTGAACTCCAATCCATTCCCTATGTACACAATGTTCCCCTCTAGCTCTATATCACACTCTAGCCCTAAGGTGCCTATGCATGTCCTCATAGGCAACTCTGCTCTGCTATCATGATTTGGAGGTGGTATAGGTGTCATGAAAATAGATAGATAAAAATAAATAAAAATATGTGTTATAATATCATTAAAAAAGTGTATGAAAAAAAAAACATACCTATGAGCAAATAGTTGTGTTCTTGCATGTGGAGCCGTAGAAGAGCCCTCCTCTGATTGCTGGGTAAGCATCTAGATCGTAGAATCCAGCTCATCATCAGCCATCTCTGAGTACTCATGCATGATGACCCCTAGAGTATCAGACGGAACTCTTGCTCTCATAAGAATTTTTATGAGAGTGAGTTTCACCTTTCTCTCTCTATTAGGATCCATAATACGTAACATATAAAACAAAATGGGTTAGAAATCAATATATATACGTGTACAAATGTATGTGTGTATGTGTATGGTGTATATGTGAGTGTGTGCATGCATGTAAACATGTATGTATGCATATGCATGTGCATTATGTATGCAAATGTATGCATGTGTGTGTATGTGTGTGTATGTGTGTGTATTTGTGTGTATGTGTGTGTGTATGCATGTAAGTATGTATGTATGCATATGTATGCATGCATGTGTATGTGTGTGTGTATGTGTCTCTATGTGTGTGTATGCATATATATGTGTGTATGTCTCTATGTGTCTGTCTGCATATATATGTGTGTATGTGTCCATGTGTGTGTATGTGTGTGTGTCTATGTGTGTGTGTTTGTGTGTGTGTGTGTGTGTCTGTGTGTGTCTATGTGTGCCTGTGTGTATATATGTGTGTATTTGTATATATGTGTCTATGCATTTGTATGTATGTGTGTAAATGTGTGTAGATGCATGTATGTGTCTGTGTAAGTGTGTGTGTCTATGTGTGTACATGTGTGTATATGTGTGTGTCTATGTGTGTATATATGTGTGTGTCTATGTGTGTATATATGTCTATATGCATGTGTATGTGTGTGTATATGTGTGTGGATGTGTGCATGTGTGTGTGAAAGTTTTTATGTGTCTATGTGTGTATGTGTTTGTTTATATGTGTGTGTGTGTATCTCTCTGTGTGCAAGTTTATATGTGTGTATGTGTGTGTGTCTATGTGTGTAAGTGTGTGTGTGTCTATGTGTGTATGTCTGTGTGTATGCAAGTGTAAGTGGTTCTATGTATGTGTGTGTGTCTATGTGTGTGTGTAAAATTGTGTGTATATATGTGTATATGTGTATATGTGTATATGTGTATATGTGTATATGTGTATATGTGTATATGTGTATATGTGTATATGTGTATATGTGTATATGTGTATATGTGTATATGTGTATATGTGTATATGTGTGTATGTGTCCATGTGTGTGTATGTGTCTATGTGTGTATGTGTATGCATGTAAGCATATATCTATGCATATGCATGCATTATTTATGCATATGTATGCATGTGTGTGTATGTGTGTGTATATGCTTTTATGTCTGTGTATTCATATAAGTATGTATGTATGTATGCATATGTGTGTGTGTATATGTATGTATCTCTATGTATGCATGTAAGTATGTATGTATGCATATGCATATGCATTACGTATGCATGTGTATGCATATGTATGCATGTATGTGTATGTGTGTGTATGTCTCTTTATGTGCATGTGTAGGTGAGTGTGTCTCTCTCTACATGTGTGTGTGTGTGTCTATGTGTGCATATGTATCTGTGTGTATGTGTGTATGCATGTAAGCATGTATGTATGCATATGCATATGCATATGCATATGCATATGCATATGCATATGCATTATGTATGCATATGTATGCATGTGTGTGTATGTGTGTGTATGTCTCTCTACATGTGTATGTGTATGCATATGTATGCATGTGTGTGTATGTGTGTGTATGCATGTAATTATGTATGTATACATATGCATATGCATTATGTGCGTATGTGTCTACGTGTGTACGTGTGTGTATGTGTCTATGTGTGTATGTGTGTGTATGCATGTGTATGTGTGTGTAAATCTGTGTGTGTATGTGTCTATGTGTATGTATGTGTCTATGTGTGTGTATGTGTATGCATGTGCATTATGTATGCATGTGCATTATGTATGCATGTGCATTATGTATGCATGTGCATTATGTATGCATGTGCATTATGTATGCATGTGCATTATGTATGCATGTGCATTATGTATGCATATGTATGCATATGTGTGTGTAAGTGTGTGTATGTGTCTATGTGTGTATGTGTATGCATGTATCTATGCATATGCATGTGCATTATGTATGCATATGTGTGTGTGTATGCATGTAAGTATGTATGTATGCATTATGTATGTATATGTATGCATGTATGTGTATGTGTGTGTATGTCTCTCTATGTGTGTGTACGCATATATGTGTGTGTATGTGTATGTGTGTGTGTATGTGTGTGTATGTGTGTGTGTATGTGTGTGTGTGTGTGTGTGTCTATGTGTGTATGTGTATGTGTGTATGCATGTAAGCATGTATGTATGCATATGCATGTGCATTATGTATGCATGTGCATTATGTATGCATGTGCATTATGTATGCATGTTCATTATGTATGCATGTGCATTATGTATGCATGTGCATTATGTATGCATGTGCATTATGTATGCATATGCATGTATGTGTGTATCTGTGTATGTGTGTATGTGTGTGTATCTATATATATGTGTCTTTATGCATGTGTATGTGTGTGTGAAAATGTGTGCGGATGTGTGTGTGTAAGTGTGTGTGTGTGTGTGTGTCTATGTGTGTGTCTGTGTGTATATGTGTGTGTATGTGTATGTGTGTGTGTGTGTGTGTCTATGTGTGTGTGTGTGTGTGTCTATTTGTGTATGTGTGTATGTGTGTATGTGTGTGTGTCTATGTGTGTATATACGTGTGTATCTATATATATGTGTCGGTGTGCATGTGTATGTGTGTATGTAAATGTGTATGGATGTGTGTGTGTAAGTGTGTATGTGTCTATGAGTGTGTATGTGTTTATGTGTGTGTATGTATCTATGTGTGTGTATGTGTCTATGTGTGTATGTGTATGCATATATGTATGCATATGCATGTGCATTATGTATGCATATGTGTGTGTATGTGTGTGTATGCATTATGTATGCATATCTGTGTGTTTGCATTAAGTATGTGTATGTATGCATGTGCATTATGTATGCATATGTGTGTGTATGCATATGCATATGCATTATGTATGCATGTATGTGTATGTGTGTGTATGTCTCTCTATGTGTGTGTATGCATATATGTGTGTGTATGTGTGTGCATGTATGTGTGTATGCGTGTGTATGTGTGTGTATGCATCATTATGTGTGTATGTGTCTATGTGTGTATGTGTGTGTGTGTATGTGTGTGTGTGTCTATGTCTATGTGTGTGTGTGTCTATGTGTATGTGTGTGTGTCTATGAGTGTGTATGTGTTTATGTGTGTGTATGTGTCTATGTGTCTGTATGTGTCTATGTGTCTATGTGTCTGTGTGTATGCATGTGTGTGTATGTGTGTGTATGCATTATGTATGCATATGTGTGTGTATGCATTATGTATGTGTATGTATGCGCGTGCATTATGTATGCATATGTGTGTGTATGCATGTAAGTATGTATGTATGCATATGCATTATTTATGCATATGTATGCATGTATGTGTATGTGTGTGTATGTCTCTCTCTATGTGTGTGTGTATGCATATGTGTGTGTGTATGTGTGTATGTGTGTATGTGTGTGTTTATGTGTGTGTATGTGTGTGTATGTGTGTGTGTATGTGTGTATGCATGTCTATGTGTGTGTATACATCATTATGTGTGTATGTGTCTATGTGTGTATGTGTGTGTGTGTATATGTGTGTGTATGTGTGTGTGTGTGTGTGTCTATGTGTATGTGTGTGTCTCTATGAGTGTGTATGTGTTTATGTGTGTGTATGTGTCTATGTGTTTGTATGTGTCTACATGTGTATGTGTATGCATGTATGCATATGTGTGTGTATGTGTGTATGCATTATGTATGCATTATGTATGCATATGTGTGTGTATGCATTATGTATGTGTATGTATGCATGTGCATTATGTATGCATGAAAACGGTGCAGCCAGTTTGCCGACGTCGCTATTTAGTGATGCTATTTGCGACGCATACTTTTAGTGTCGCATAAGCGATGCTAGCATCGCTTATGCAACGACCGCTCGTAAAAAAAAAAAAACCCAAAAAGAGGACTGTCACTTATGTGATGCTAGCATCGCATAAGCGACGAATCCTATTTTTTTTTAATTTGGGGGTGTCACTACGCCCCCTATTTATTGTAGTGATTGTTTGTCGTAATAGACAGTGAGTCTGTCGTGATGGATGGTGTCTGTCACGATAGATGGTCTCTGTGTCGCAATAGACAGCCATTTTCATCTGTTGTAGAGTGTGTCTATCGCGCTACATATTTTGTTGGGTTCATATGATCAATCAAGATCTTGTTCATTTTGTCAAGAAGATCCTATTTCCTCTCTACTTCACTTTCTGCAAAGACTGTATTTTTTCCATCATGTGAGATTAGACTTCGTAGATCTCAATCTTATAAGGTACGTGTATGGACACACACATGTATACATGTCTCTCAGCATGTATGTACGTGCATACACTGCTCGGAGACATACCATTATTTCCCCATGTTCCTTCATATTATATAAAGCGCAATGTACTTGAGTTATGGGATAATGAGTTGAGAGATTGGACGTAGAAAATCAGAGCACGGATGAACTGGTGAGAGAACAATGAATCTGTAGCTTGATGTTGTCGGTGACGTGCATTCCTTTTCATTGTTAATTTTTTAACAGGTAATTGGAAAGACACTCACACACTACACGGATCTTATAGATCAGATAGAAATGCCCATCAGATCAGAGCTGAGGCATCCATTCTCTGTACTTGAATCCTGCTCAGCTGTACACGGATGTTATAGATCATATGGAAATGCTCATTAGAATTGAGGCATCCATTCTTGGGTGGGACTTGATCCATATCCTTTTGCCGCACTGACAAATGGGTTTGCTTTGGGTCTACGGTCCAAGCCTGCGTAACCTAGTGGCTCATGGTTTGAAGTTGTGAGAAGAAGTCATGAGTTCAAATCTTGGCTGGACATGTCCATGAGTCTCTCATAATGGTGCCTATACTTACGAAGTTGAGTGTCTGTGTGCCTTGCCTTATTTGATGCATCCTGAGAAGATTCCGAAACCCAAAATTAGCAACTATTTCCGACCAAATGGCCCATTACTGTTTAATGATGATGTCGATTGATTGAGTTGAGAGGAAGAGTGAGATCCTCGAAGATGTTGTTCTTTTCTGTATTGTCACCGTCAAGATTATGAAGCTCATGCCTGACGAAGGAGAAAAACCCATTAACAGTAATATACAATTATGTGCGAATCAACGCCGTGTCACCGAGAATAAGCTGCTTTACGCATGCAGACACTGTTATATCCATATCTATACAGGAAGAGAAAGAGAGAAGGGCGCAACTTCTACGGTGTAGCAGTCGTGGTCTTTGATTCCGCAAACAGGCTTGTCTAGGACAATAATGATACTTAGGAGTGAGGCTGTAAACAGTCATGACTCATGACTGAAGTTCACAGAGAGAGAAGAGAGAGAGAGAGAAAAGACAGAGAGATGCTCAAAGACAACCGTGTCGTATATGATGTACCTTGTTTCTTTATTCTCCATGTACGCAAGTATGAAGACCTCTTCTTCTGCTACACGTAGAGTTTGTATCAAGAATATGATAGAGAAATGATTTGTCATCATGAAAAGGAAAATGTTGGATTCATCTGAGTCCGTGTAGCCTAGTGGCTGATGTCTTGAAGGTGTGGGATGTCTTGAATCTTGAGTCCGTGTAGCCTAGTGGCTGATGTCTTGAAGGTGTGGGATGTCTTGAATCTCTGGGAGGAAGTCTTGAGTTCAAGCCTTGGCTGGACATGTCCATGAGTCTCTCATGATGGGTGCCTCTACCTTACTAGGTTGGGTGTGTGAGTGTGTATTTCCAATTCATTGTACTTTTTAAAAAAAAGAAAAAAAAAACTTGGATCCAATGCATGTTTTCTGACTGCTTATGGAATCTGCACTGAAGCTGTGAAGTATTATAAAAGGTCAAACTTTATGGTTGTTGGAGAGAGACACACAGAGAGAGAGAAAGAGAGAGAGAGTGAGAGAGCGAGAGAGAGAGAGAGAAGGGGGCGAGGGTTCTCCCTTTTTCTTGATACCCCAATAATTCACTATGGAGACCTCTGTTTCTCTTATGAACAGCGTTTCAACTAAAGTTATTGATCTTGTGAATAGCCCGCTGTGGAGCAATCCATGGAGATCTTCACAGGAAGGCGGTAGAGTGTTACTAGAGGTCCGGACTCTTGGCTCATGTGTAAAGAGAGAGTTGAAAGAATGATCTGATGCGTTCTTCTTCTTGACTCCACCATACTCACACACAGATGTGTCGGTAGAGTGTTACTAGAGGTCCGGACTCTTGGCTCATGTGTAAAGAGAGAGTTGAAAGATCTGATGCGTTCATCTTCTTCACTCCACCATACTCACACACAGATGTGATTGTACCTTGATTTCCTTACTTTATGTTACTTCCTGCTTTCTCTGATAGATCACATACACGGTTTGCAAGAAGGTGGAGTGCAGATATGAAGGCTTCCTTCATATCTGGCCATAGCGCTAAAGAGTCTAGTGGACATTATGAGTGCCCTTCTTACTTATTCATGTCCTGCCCTGTTTCAGAAGATGCTTTGAGTCCTCATCAATCACGTGCAAGAAGGTGGCGAGGAATCGTACCACTAGAACAGGGCAGTTCACGTCTGCGAAAGTTTGTGAGGTGGCGCCTTTTCTGTTTCCGCCAGCGCTCGCATACTTTAACTCTAATTCGACCCGCTTCTCAAAGGCACGGCTTACGTTAGTTTCTCTGTATCAGATAATGATGATGATGAAGAAGAAAATGTCTTTTCGTTGTTCGCTAAATACTTTCACTAACTCAAAAACAAACAAAGTTGAAGATATTCCTCTGTTAAATAGCAACAGAAACAACAACTACAACAACAATATTTTTGTTTAATGCTGGTCTAAAGAAACACTAATAATGGACATGGTGATGATGATAAGAATTGGCTACAATATTATGCTTTTTATCAATCATTGAAGATCGGAGATATGCCGATGAAATCTTTGAAAAAGAAGCCATGCTACAATGAAGGACAAAAAGTACATTAACCTAGATGCACCTACTGAATTCATCTTTTTTGTTACTGTTTCATCTTCGGTTTAAAGAATGTAGTGTAATCCAAGGCTTGTAATGAGAATATGTAATGCGTGCAATATAATGCAACTCAAAATCCATAAGACAAAATATGGGTCAAAATCTATGTATGATACGTCATATTTTGATATGTAAATCATGATCTTTTTGGTGAATTGAATTGCCAGAAGGTAACTTGAGAGTGACTTAGATCTTAATCTTCTATTCCGATATCTCTTTGGCATATTCTTGCTTTAGAACAAACTAGTTTTACAAGAATTATATATATTCCACAGATGGTGCGTGTGTGTGTGTGTTTTAATGTTTGTTTGTATGTACGTACTGAGATGGGTCACCTAAGGAAAAATCCTCTGAACATTTCTTCATAGTTCAAATCATAAATGAAAGGGATAAAGTAGGGGATACAGAAATCAAGCTCCTTAGACTATGCACATATAAATATACACACAAAACATGAAGGTATTCTTACGATAGAAGTGATTCTTTCAACCTTCTTAGTAACACTGCATAAACCATCAACAAAACATCAAGCTCCTTAGAGTATGCACATATAAATATACACACAAAACATGAAGGTATTCTTACGATAGGAGTGATTCTTTCAACCTTCTTAGTAACAATGCATAAACAATCAAGAAAATACTCGTCTCTAGTTAACAACACAAGATATCACAAAACACTATCTTAAAGCTCACAAACAAGTCCACAATACACAACAAATACTCACCCAAAATATATCCAAAACTCTAGCATACATAGCAGGGCTAGACCCAACTACTTAACTACTTGAATGAGTAGCCCAAGGAAGGAGATAAAGAAGAGAGCTCTCACACAGTATCACACACAAAGAGAGAAATACACACATATTGAGGCAAACAAGAATGATTTTTTTTGTTTTTTTGTTCTACTCCATAAAGAGAACATATAAGAAAAACATAATATGTTAATATAAAAAGTAATATATAAGAGAAACACAAAGAAAATTATAATGAATCTAAATAAGTGAGGTGGCAAGAAAATATATATGGCATTGCTCTCGGTACATAAATCTGGTGAAGCTTTCTAAAAATACCCTTGACATATATCAACATAACCATTATATATGTCAAAGAAAAGAAAAATGGATATGTCATCCTCAATCATCACATGTTGAACTTGATACCTCAGTGCTCCACCTCAACCTCAAGGTGTGTATTGTAATCCCAACATCTTTAGAAACTTCTTCACCTTCTTTGCTCCAAATGCTTTAATGAAAATAATACTAACCTACTCATCTATTCTCACATAGGCAAGATCAATATCACATGCGAATACCTTCTCCCTTCTGAAGTGATAATGTACCTTGTATGCTTTGTTCTAGCATGAAAAATGGGATTTTGTGCTAATTCTATGGTGCTAAGTTATCACCAAAATGATAATAGGCTGCTACACTTTCTATCAAAATCTCCAAGTAGCATCTCTAGTCATGATTCTTGACATGCTTCCATTGTAGCATCAATATACTCAACCTCTATATTCAGCACAACAATAGTGGGTTCTTCATTCTAGCCCATGAAACGACAACATTCCCAAGTGAATGTAGAAAACCACTAGGTGCAAGTCCAATCTACATTTGTGTATCCACTAACCTAAAATTCTAAACCAACTTCAAAAAACAATGCATAAGCCAAGTACCACTAACATAACGTAGAGTGCATCTCATATCATCTATATATGGTATCTTGATAATCTAAACAAATTGACTTTAAGGTCCCATAGTGTAGCTTAGGTCAGACCTTGTAATCATCAAATAGATCAAACTTCCCACAATCCTCCTATTCATAGTGGCATTTTCCAATGCTTCCCCTAAGGTAGCATCCAACTTCAAATTCTCATTCAATAACATAGAAAATGGCTTAAAAATAGTCACACCATACTTTTGTTGTATATTCGAGGCATATTGCCTTTGGGACAAACATATACCTATTTGTGTATCTATGACTTCAATGCCCAAAAAGTAGTGCAATACACCAAGATGTTTCATTTCAAATTCTTGCATAAGGATTTGTGATAGCTTTTTAATGATTTCTTCATTATCGCCAGCTATAATCAAGTCATCAACATAAATGGCCACAATCATGTTGCTAGCATCAACTTTCCTTGCATATAATGAATGATGTGCATCACACATACAAAACCCAATCGAAGTTAAGTAATGAACAATCCTTGGATTCCAAGCACTAGGTGATTGTTTAAGCCAATGCAAAGAGTGCTCTAACAATAACCATTTTAGCTACATGGATAAAGTTTGCATCATTATCAATTCCATAAGTTTGTGTATAGAATTTTGCTAGTAATCATGTTTTATACTTGCTTATGCAGCAGCATTATGCCTTACCTTGTAATCTCGTTTGTGCCCTATGGGTCTCATTCCTTGTCTCAATGTAGCTAGCTTCCATGTTTCATTGTCATGAAGTGCATCCATCTCCTCATTTCTCCAATCTGTATTTCCAATTGCATCTTCAAAGCAAGAGGGTTGAGGATCTTATAAAACTTTATTCATGATGAACAATGGAAAGCCATGTAGCTATCATACGATAATTGTTGCACTCAATTTTATATCTCCTAGATCTTCTTGGTCTTAGATCATTTCTTATTTTTGTATCAACTACATGTGCCTTTCTTACTCTTGAAGTCTGTTGGATTTTGAGGTCTGCAGAAGCATGCAAAAATCACAAGGAAGAAGAAGAAGCTTGGAGCACAACACACAATACCTAAATATATCAACAAATCCTCGCTAGAGTGATGCGGTGAACAAGGAGCTGGCACTTATGTATAAAGAAGTGCCAAGTGATGTGGAATCAATCCACAAAAGGAAGTAAGCCCAAAGCTTTGCGGAAAACTTCAAACTTCTCCCTAGGCAGAGCCTTCGTGAAAAGTTCTACAATGCTCTCTTGCATGGGCACATATGCCAAGTTGATCTCTCTATAAGAGAACCTCTCCATGACATAATGATAATGCATCTCAATGTGCTTAGTGCGAGCATGGAACATAGGGTTCCTTGCAACTGCCAATGCACTCTGATTGTCAGTGAAGATGGTGGTGGCAGAAGACTAACCAACACCCAAATCAGCCATAAGGTGTCTGAACCACACACACAAGACTGATTGTGAAAGTTGCCCTATACTCTACCTCACAACTGGAAGTGGCCATAGTAGGCTGCTTCTTCATCAACCAAGATATACATGAGCTACCAAGCATGAAGAAAAAGGCACTAGTGGACACACGAATGTCATAGAAACCAGCCTAGTTGGAATCAAAAAAAGCATGTAAATCTAGCGGGTAGTGATCCCCCCTTGGGATAAAACAATCCAAGTATCCGGGAAAGATGCACTTAACCACTTGCTAATGCTTGACACCTGGGCAATGCATGAACCTGCTCATTTGTGAGATAGCAAACTAAGTATTTGGTCGAGTAATGCATAAGTAAATCAAGCACCCAACAGTTTGTTGATAGAGAACAGCATCAAATGCATCTCCAGCGTCATGAAGACTCAATCGTAAACCCATGTGGCAATAGGTTTATAGTTTTCAAGGCCAAAATGCTCCAATAATGTGTCAATATATTTCATTTGATAGAAAGCCATTCCACCATCAACTTGCATAAATTGAATGCCCAAATAATGATGTAAATGCCCCAAATCAGACATCCCAAATGAGGCATGCAAATCAGCCTTAAAATCAGCAATATGGTTGTCATGAGGACTAGTGAGCAACATGTCATCAACATACATCAACATTAGAAGCACGTCATTAGCACGCTTAGCATATAAGGTGCTTTCAGTTGGATTGTTCTCAAAACCATGTGCAATCAGATAGACATGTATCTTTTCATACCAATCACATGATGTTTGCTTTAAACCATATAATTCCTGCTTTATCCTACACACCTAGTTTTCATGCCCTTTCTACACAAAGCCTCGGGGCTCAAAAACATACACTTCTTCATGCAAGTCACCATTCAAAAATGCAGTCCAACTAATGTACATTCCAACCATAACAAGCTGCAAGTGCACAGATGCTAGGAACACTAGTCGTTCGGCATGTAGGTGCAAAGGTCTCATCAAAATCAATGCTCTTTCCTATGCATAACCCTTTGCTACAATTCTAGCCTTATACCATTCAACTGTTCCATCAGGTTTGTGCTTCAGCTTTGTTGGGGGATTCTTGGACAAGAAGGGACTTGAGTGTTTGTAGGAGAAAACGGAAAGACAAGAAGAAAGATACACACTGGAAGCCTCTGTCGATTGATTATAATAAGACAAATACAATGGTGATGCACAATACAATCCAATGCTTCTGTGCAAAATCCCACAGAGTGCGCAATTACAAAATACCAAATACCCAAGGTCTTGTTGCTGCCGGCCTCCTCTGCACCAAACCTCGACCTTCTCCAAGCTTGCACTTGTGCACACCTTGCACCAAGCTTCCAATAAGGGGGAGGGATTGGACACCTTCTGTCGGCACGGGCACATTGCAATGTGACCTTGGGATCCTTGGGGGAATAGCTTAACACTTCTCTGCACACTTCTTAGTCACTCTTCATGCACACCTTGCACTTCACTTCTCTGCGTCGCACACTGTGTGTCTCTTGCCTTGCTTAGACTATGCTCACTCTTGCTTACACCTAGAATGGTCCAAGAATAGTATTCGCCTTGATTTGAGTGTCGATTCATGTACGCTCCTAACTGCAAGAGTATCTTGGTGCTCACTTTGATGTCCCAAGATTGTCTCCTCAAGTGGCAGCCAATGAATCCTTGTTTTGTCATGTAGTGACTTTAGGCTAAAACAAAAATTCTAATTGGGAGGCCATACTTTCACTTCTGCGTACGCTGCCGCTTCACATACCTTCACATTTTCCTTTTAACTCTTCAAATGTGCACATAAGGGAGGGTTCACCTTAACCTTCCAAAACACTTTAAAAACACTTTGAGCCTTAGGAAAATTAGAGAAATACCTCTGCAACATGCAACCACTTTCTCCAATTCACCCTTTGTGGACAATTACTTGTGCACTACCTGTGCGCTTTGACCTCTGAACTTCAAACACTTTGACCTTGCCCATGTTGACTTTGACCTTGATTGTGTTGACTTTGACCGGTTTGACTTTGACCTTTTGGCTTTGACTGTAGTTGACTTTGACTTTGGTTGACTTTGACCCATATGACTTTTATGGGCTCAACAAGCTTGTATACCCATTTAGTGCCAATGGCCTTCTTGCCAACAGGCAAGTCACACAAAGACAAGCTACCATTTTTAATGATATCATCATATTCACATTGCATTGTAGCTATCCAATGTTCAGAATTTTGTGCTCCATCAAATGAAACAAGCTCAATCTCATCACAGAGGGTAGAGGTAGCCATAGCATAGAAATCTAATGCAAAAGAGGCACTATGAGAGCATGAACAAGTACGGTATGACATACATGCATCTAACTTGCTATCACACAAAGTTTGCACCAGCCATTTTGGCATAGCTTTTGCCTCCTCAATATCAACTCTCTTATCAACAAGTGTATCATGTAAATCTTCATAAAAAATGGAGTGATCTGCATCATCACATGAAACCTGCAAAGGCTGAGAAGTTGCCTCATTAGGACCAGCACTAGACTATCCACCTGTAAAAAGAGGAAGAAAAGTATCATACATGTCTTTCGAGCTAATAGATGTCTCTTTCGTATATGAAAGTAAAGGCTGAATAGCATCTTCCACAAAAACAACATCACTGCTACCCAAAATGTGTTTAGTATGTGGATGATACAAACGATAGCCTTTGCTTTCATAACTATACCCAACAAAAATACATTTTACTGCTTTATCATCCAATTTTTTGCAATGTTGTTGTTGGCAGCAGTCAGGGAACCGAAGGAGCCACAAGACGAAGAGAGTCAAAGCGAAGGGACAGCACAAGCAGACATGGCAGTCAAAGAAGATCTGGCAAGTAGGCCATCTAATTTTTCAAGACATCAAGGAGTTGAGCACACAAGAAGAAAGCGCAAGTAGGGAGCTCAAAGAGGTGTATGACAAATCAGTAGAGGAAATCCCTACACAAATAGTGATTTTCATCACTAAAAACCATTGTAAATATCATTTCGTATTTTTGTAGCTCCATTTTGTGCAAGCCAAGGAGTCCTTGAGCTTGAGGAGCTTTAGAAGTATCTACCTGCCAATTTTCATATTTTTTAGATCTCGTTTGAGCCCTCTAATAAGCCCTGGAACCTAATTTTTAACTAGGCCGGACACTAGGTCTGAACAGGGCCAAAGCTAGTCAAAAACTATAAAAGGAGCTAGAGAGCTCATTTTTGAGGTTGGATTGTAATTGAAATGAACTTGTAAGAGCTTTTTGAAAGTAATCTAAGAACTCCATTGCTTCTCACTCTTTGTCTTGCCGTGTGGGCGCGTGTGTGTGTATGTGTGTGCATGTTAGTGTGCTTCTCACTCACGCACTTGTGCCTCCACTTGCTCGAGGTCTTCATACCATCCTCACGTCTTCCCGGATTGACATTAAAGGAGGTGCTACTCATCACTGAGCTACACCAAATTTTGGCGCCGTTGCCGGGGATCGAGCTTTGAGGACGAGCATGTGATGGTAAGACGTAGATTGGAGACGTTGGCGTTGTAGATAATTTCGTTACTTTTCCTATTTTTCTCTTTCTTACCTTACCACCATCATCACCATCTTCCACCTCCATTTCCATCATCACGAAAATTTCAGTTTTTTTATCATATCACCTTCTCCACCTCATTTCCCTCATTTCACTTGTGAGAGAGAGAGAGAGAGCGAAATTGTGTGTGCTGTTTTTGCATGTTTCTTGAGCTGTATTGCAGGTACCGGCCGCATCATCGTCCCCAGCACCCTGCGCAGGTACGGAATTCGCAGTAACTGTCTGTGTGTCGCCGACCTCTGTCAATCGCGACCGACAGAAAAAACGCTCAAATTGCCAAACAAAGTGCATATCCATGACCTACAGGCCTAGAGCTTCCCAAAAATGTGTTTAGTTTTTTGAAATTCATCAGATTTCTGTCAATCGCGATCGCTCTGTCAATCGCGATCGACAAACCACGACGGACAGACCTGTCAATCGCGATCGACACGTCAATCGCGACTGACAGCCCACGACGGCTCTGTCAATCGCGACCGACAGAGTCAACGACCGATTGACCACGATCGACGGATCATACGCGTGACACGTGTCAATCGCGATCGAGTCATCAATCACGATCGACCCATCAATCGTGACTGACAGCCCACGATGGCTCTATCAATCGCGACCGACACAGTCAACGACTGTTTGACCACGGCGGACAGACCCTCGCGACCGACCTGTCAATCGCGATCGACCCATCAATCGCGACTGACAGAGTCAACGACCCTTTGACCACGACTGATTGACTTTTTGAACCACCTGTCAATCGCGATCGACACGTCAATCGCGATCGACACGTCAATCGCGACTGACAGCCACGACGGACCTGTCAATCCCGATCGACACGTCAATCGCGACTGACAGCCACGACGGACCTGTCAATCGCGATCAACACGTCGATCGCGACTGACCTGTCAATCGCGACCGACAGACTTTGCGAACACGTTAGAAGGGCAAATTAGGTCAAATTTTTAAGGCAAAAATAATGGTCTAAATTTTGGCCAAGTGTGGGACAAACACTAGAGTGTAGTATTGCAGTACGAGGGCATGACCCAAGTAACTCGAGAATTCCTGTTTGCCTGTTAACCTAGTTTAATCCTGTTTTAGCCCCAAAACCCTGAACTGGCATAACTTTCTCATACGAAATCCGTTTGCCGTGATTTTTGTTTTGTTGGAAAGCTCGCAGGGAGTACAACAAAAACATTGACTGGTTACAGTTAAATTAAGATCAGGAATATTAGATAGGGTATTTTGAAGTGGACCATACCCAGGGGGAACAAAATTCAGGGATCTCTAGAGTTGTGTCCAAAAAGTCATAGTGCAAATTGGTGAAGTGTTACATGAATGAAAGTGATTGGTTCTGTCTTTTGAATTTAAGTCTTGAGCTAACGGTGGGCCTTTTACAGGTCCTTTGAGAGCATCGAAGGGTACGCAAAGCAAGAGTAAGTGCAGGCTTGGGAACACGCGTCCTGGGCACACTAGGGCAACAACACAAGGAAAGGAACTCAAGGTTGGAAAACCCGCAACACCCTCTGTCAATGCTTAGTTTAAGCTAAGTGCGGGTAGTGTTAGAAGTAATTCCAGGCAACGATAGGCACGAGATAAATCAAAGACTATCTAAGAAACCAAGTTCAAGTCAAGAGATAACCTGTGTGTGTGGACGACAACCTTAAAGGAAAAGAACCTAACGTGAAACGACCAAACTAAAGTGCGAAATTAAACTCAAGTATTCCTAACGACGTGATATCAGACAAGAGTATAAACACGATAATCAACATAAAAAGGGAATTAAGTAATTGATACAAAGAACTCAGAAACGTGGTTGTACCTGGGACAAATTGGGTTAATCAGTTAGGCATATGAACCTTAGATCAGGACGACACCTAGTAAGAGATAGACAAAGCCTTAGGTCTTCGGAGGCTAGTGTCAATCATACTGCGAGGTCTTGGGCCCAGCAGTTGAGTCACCACTCGCATTACCCTAGCTCTGATACCAGTGAATCAGAGATGTCTCAAGGCATGGACAGACCTACGGGAAGTTCAGGAGTGCCATACTTGCACAGAGTAGAAGGCCCTTACAAAACGCAATTGGAATACCTTAGGACCAACCGATTAGGTGCCAGCATCTATGAGGACGGCCTAGGAAGATCTGTGGTACAGATTAAGAATCATGATCAATCCATTGGACTAGAGCGCCCAGCTGTCAAGTTTGAAAACGGAGCATACTTGGACAAAGAAGGAACCATATACGTAGTCACCAGTCACCCAGATAGGACGGACGAATTTGGAAATGTGATCTCAGAAGCGGACTTAGAGGACCTAGAGCAAGGAAACATGGGTACAGAACCTAGAACCCCGCGAGGCAAATCGGTTCTCACTAGGATTATCACACCAGAGTGGATTCCCCAGGATAATAAGAGCATAGATTTGCTCCTCAATCGAGAAACTGACGAAGCCTTTTGGAGGTATAAATATGATCAGCCAACTGATATAGGAACAATCATGATCTATGAGTTTAAGGATCCTGATAGCCCAGGCAGAGTGACCTACTTAGATCACGCTTCGGAGAGGATCTTTGTGGTTACAGAAAATGATAGGCATGCTTACACTTGGAAGGGTGAATTTGTTTTCCCCCAACCAAGATCGAACGTGACCTTTGGTCACCCAGGAGCTGGAACCTCCCACGCTCACGGAACTCAAAGAGACAGACATAGAGATAGGCCAGAAGTAAGCTTTGCCAACTCAGGGGGCAGAGAAAGAACGAGGACGGAAACAAATAGAGTAGAGCCTCAGGTACTTAGAGCTCACAGGAATCAAAGAAATGCGGATGAGTTCCCTCTACCACGACCTAGAGAGCACACAAGGACTTTGAGACCGACTCAGCTAGTTAAGTCCATGAAGAATTACTTCAATGGCACAGGAGACCCATACGATCATGTGGCAGAGTTTAGGCAAGTCTTGAGAGCTGAACAAGTGGAGGATCTATTCACGCAGTACAATGCCTTTGGTCTAACCCTTAGGAACACTGCCCTGACATGGTCTCAGCCACTAAACGAGAGACAGTTCAGGAGCATAGACCAACTCCTAGAGGCTTTCATTATTGAATTCTCTAAGAGTGGCATAAGACATAATACCTCCTCACTGATTCACAGCTTCAAGCAAACCCCTCAAGAGACCGTGAGACTTGCAGGAAGGAGATTTAGGCAATATCTTGAAAGATGCCCTGTCCCTGAGCTACCCACACCAGCTAAGCAAGTGGCATTATTCTTGGATGGATTGCTAAGTACCAAATTAAGATCATATGTGTACTTGAAGGACCCTAGGACCATAGAAGAGTGTGTACGCATGTGTATTGACATTGAGGATAACCTAGGGGAGGAGTTAGAGCTTTCCAAGATATACAAAGATTCAGATAGTGCCTCTAGCCTCTCTTCCACGCAATCCACATCGAAGGCCCCAACAAAGGCCCCAGCCTGTGTTAGCACAACAACCCCCTGCCCCAGCTAATGTGATCCCAGTAAAATATGCAGTAGAAGAAGAAAACCTGAATAGAGCTATAGTCCCTGTGACACCATTGCTTTCTGAAAGTGACCCCAGTGACCATAGCTTTGATTCTACACATGTCGATAGTCCCCATGCTTACTACATGCAATCTCCTGAACATGGTGAGTCCTACTACAGTGAGGAGCCAAATGAACCTAGTTGGGAGTCAGATTACTCAAACGTCATGTATACGAACCCCAATCCTAAGCCTCAACCTAGGCAGGTAAGACCCCCATTCCCTAGAGGACCATGCTACAGATGTCAGGGAGATCACCTCATTCGTGATTGTCCCTTACCTCCACCTACACAACCCCAGTCAGTGACAATTCAGGGCTTTTGCCAAGAATGTGGAAAGGAGCATCTCTTACGAGACTACCCTAAGAACCCTAATAATATGCCAAAAATCACTCCTATTAACGTTATTGGGTTGGTGGTAGACTCCACAGGAAGTGTGACGTCCACCGCACCAGTACAGGTAGTGACTAGAGCTCAGGCATTGCAGCAGAACCAAGGGGTAAACCAGGATAAGAACCCAGAGGCTAGTGAAACCGAGAGCGTGTCAAAGAAAAGGACTAGAGCGTGGAAAGATAGTCGGGAAAGAATGAAAAGACAGTGGGCTAAAAAGATGAGTGAACTTGAGGAAAGCATAAGAGAAACCAAAGCAAGGATAACTGAACTCACATCTCAAACTCCCTCTCACACTACCCCACCACCACCATTCCCATCGCCATCCGACCTGCCACCTTCCAACCCACCTCATACGATTCCACCACCCCCTAGAGTAGGATCAGTATTAGCTGACCCCACCCCTGAAGACATAGACATGATGCTTAAAGCATATCAGGCCAAAATCCAAGAAGGGCCAAATGTCACGGATCATGACAAGTGCTACCCTAGAGCTGACCTAGAGATAGAAAGAACCAAGCTTTGCGCGAAAATGGTCGCATTGGCTCAGACTATGTTTGAAGCCAGTTGCCTTTTCAATTACTCGGGCTCAGCCAAGACGCAATTACACTTGGATGGACTTCTAGAGAAGTTAGAGGGCATAATTGCAAGATCTGCCAAGGAAGAAAAAAATCAAGAAAGGGATAAAGCAAGCAAAAACATGACCCATCCCCCATCAAAAGCTTATGTGCCCAATTCCACTGAACCAGACAACCCCCCCTCCCTAGAAAGAATAGAGAAGCTGATTGCACAATCAGAAAAGGAACCAGCCTCTCAACACAAGGGCAAGGCAAGTGAAAGAGTAAGCATTCCTGCTCAGGAAGCCTATGTGCCTAAAGCCTATGTGCCTAACTCTACGGAGCCAGACACATCATCTTCTATGAATCGGTTCACACCAGAATTCCTACGCGAGATTCAAGAAGACAAATGGGCTAAAGAAAGTGAAGTCCCTCCTCCCATTGAACTTGTGGATGATGCACATGACCAATTCCCACAAGACATCCCATCCATTTATGGAGAGAAGGAGAGTACCCAATCTCAAGAAAGATTAGACTTCGAGTCTAATTCTTTACAAGAACTACCCCATTTCACAGGCCCATGGGAAGCAAAGTCCACCTGTATGAGAACACCTACAGTCATGGTAAGAAACGAAGATTCAGTCTTACCTAGGAACACAGAGGTAGTGAAAAACACTAAAGTGCAGTGCAATCTCAAGTTAGAAGAGCTACTCAAGGTTAGACCTGAATTATGGAAACATGTCGCCAAACAAGTACCTGAGATAGCAAAACCTCGTTCCCAGGTAGGATCCCAAAGGACAGTGCCAGAAATACCCTTGGATAAGATAGGAGATATGTGTGAAGGTGAAGAAGGGAACACCTATCTTCCCATTACCTACCAGGAGTACACCACCAAGGCAATTTTGGACTCAGGCGCAGGAGTTGCAATTGCCACCACTTCCCTATGGAAGCGTTGGGGCAAGCCTGCACTCAGGCCAACGAGAATGAAATTGCAGATGGCCGATGGTCATATTGAGCGACCCTTAGGATTGCTAGAAGGAATAACTCTCACCACCTGTGGTGTCGAGTTCGAGCATACCTTTGCCATATGTGATTTTAGCAAGAACCATGCCTATGAAATGATCTTGGGACGACCTTTTATGCGACAGTTGCAAGTGGTACAAGATTGGGGAACCAACTCCTTGTACCTGCAGCACTTAGGTGTTACGACCAAAGTCAATCTTAAGGATTACTCTCATAGAGATGTACCACCTATTCAATGGAATCCCATCCATAGAGCCAAAGATGAGACTGAGTCTGTGCATTCCATTGGGTCAGGATCCTCTTGGATGCATGAAGACACCCACTTATGGATGTGCAAAGTAGCAGTAGACGAAGAAAAGAGAGAGAAAGCCAGAGAGGTAGGTGCAAAAGAAAACCATAGATCAATTCAAGACCCAGCCTATGCACCTGTAGTCTTTCCTGATGAGGAATTTGAACCCCATGGCTGGGCAGAAATCCTAGCAACAATGGATGTAGCCATCAATGAGGAACAATGGACACCTCATTGTGATGAGGATGGCTATGACATTTCAGTCTTCTCCATAGAGCCAATCATGGGAGAGGCAGTTCTAGAAGAATGCGAACCTAGCCCTGATGCATTTGAGGATGCAAGTGACTCCGATCTAGAGTCGATCATTATGGACCCACCTTTTGCATCAGATGAAGAATACTTCCATGCAGTAGAATTTCAACCCCAGAGGCATGGAGAGCTTACAAATGATGTAAGATTAGCCACACATGTGACCCCGAATGAAGAAGGAAAGAAACGAAAGAAGAGACAAGTCTCCCCAGAAGAGGAAGAATCTTTGTTTGAGGTCCCGGAAAATTTTAAGAAGTACGAGATAGACGACAGGAGAGTCATGATAAGAATGCCTAAACGAGAGGCACAATCAGGAGAGGCCTATGATAACAAAGAAACCACGAAGAAAATAGTAGTGGCCCTAGAAGAAGGAGAGGAGAGATGCACATACATAGGCCATGACCTAACAGAGGAAGAAGAGCATGTGTTAATAGCCTTGCTAAGAGAATACCGAGATGTATTCGCTTGGAGTTACAAGGATTTGAAGGGTGTTGACCCAGACATATGCTCACACACTATCCCCATGACCTCAGATGCTAAACCCTCTAAGCAAAAGCCCTATACATATAACGATAATTACGCTGCCAAGATTAAAGAGGAGATAGATAGACTGGTTGAAGCTGGATTTATCTATGAAATTGAGCACACTGAGTGGGTATCCCCCATCGTAGTGGTGCCCAAGAAAAATGGAAAGCTGCGCGTATGCATTAACTTGAAGAAGGTCAATGCAGCCACAATTCGAGATAACTATCCGCTTCCCATCACAGAACATCTCTTAGAAAGAGTAGCAGGCAAGGAAGTGTACAGCTTCCTCGATGGATTTTCGGGCTACAATCAAGTAGCCATAGCTCCAGAAGATCAGCATAAAACAGCTTTTGCCACAGAGTGGGGTATATTTGCCTTTCGTGTAATGCCATTTGGGCTTACCAATGCACCAGCTACCTTCCAGAGACTAATGTGCCATGTATTTAAGGAGTTCCTGAGGAAGAACTTAGAAGTCTATGTTGATGATCTTTGTGCTCATTCCAACATTAGACAAACCCATATTCCTGAACTCAGACAAATCTTTGACAAATGTAGAGAATATCAAGTCTGCCTAAACCCAGAAAAATGTGTTTTCATGGTCAGGCAAGGCAAGATTCTAGGGCACATAGTGTCAAAGAATGGCATATCTACTGACGAAGAGAAAGTGAGAGCCATAGCAGAGCTACCCAGGCCAAGGAATGTCAAGGAAGTACAAGCTTTCATGGGACATTGTGGTTACTACCGCCGGTTCATTCACATGTATGCTGTCATTGCAAAGCCCATGTATGGACTTCTGACAAACTTTGAGTGGACTGAGGAATGTGAGAATTCCTTCAAGGAGCTTAAACGAAGATTATGTTCAGCACCAATCTTGACCACACCAGATTGGAATAAGCCATTCCATGTTCACGTGGATGCATCCAATTATGCTATTGGGTGTGTGCTTGCTCAACCTACTGGTGAAGGTAGTATGGATCTTCCAATTGCCTATGCCAGTAGACAATTGAATGCAGCTGAACGAAATTATACCACTACAGAGAGAGAAGGCTTAGGCATGGTATATGCAGTCAAGAAATTTAGACACTATTTGCTTGCAAATAAGTTTAAATTTTTTACTGATCACCAAGCATTGTTATATCTCGTGAACAAGCCATGCAATACAGGAAGATTAGTAAGATGGTTTCTCTTACTAATGGAATATGATTTCGAGGTTGTGGTAAGGAAAGGGAGGACTCATTTGAGAGCTGATCATCTTTCTAGGCTCACATCTGGAGAAGCCCCACAAGGAGTATCAGATGACCTTCCTGATGCTTACTTGTTTAACTTGGAAGTGGTACCGCAGTGGGCTAAGCCATTAGTGCCAGTATTGACATACGGGCCTAACCATCCAGTAGTAAACACACAAAATAGAGAGGTTGTGAAAGCCCAAAAGTACCACATCATGGCAGGAAGCATGTACAAGCACACAGATCAAGGAATCTTGGCTTGTTGTGTGGAAGAGGATGAGTACAATAAATGGTTGCATTTAGCACATGTAGGTGCGTTAGAGCAACACTACTCAAAGCAACAAACCTTACAGACACTAAGGAGACTCGGAGTACATTGGCCAACTATGGAAGCTGATGTCCAAAGGTTGTGCAAGGAATGCTCAATCTGTTGCACTAAACCACCTGTGGAACACGCCACTCTTTATCAAGTGTCCGTAGTGCCAGATTGGAGTGAACCACTAGTATCCTTCCTGAGGACGAAAACATTCCCTCCAGACATGACTCTAGCTAGGAAAAGGAGTTTAGAACAAGAAGCCCAGGATTACTCACTCATTGGTGATAATCTATACAAGCGTGGTAAAGATGGTTACCTGAGGCTATGTGTCCATGAAAGTGAATATCTCAAGATCTTGGAAACTGCTCACCAAGGTGTAGCAGGAGGACACTTTGGACCAGATCGGGTGATCAAGGCAATACTATTTGCGGGCTTCTGGTGGCCGACCCTTCACATGGATGCACATACCTATGTGAAACGATGTGATGTCTGTCAGAGAACTCAGTATCCTATACGTAAAGATGAGATGCCACTGAAACCTATGATGGGTGGACGTGCATTCTCTAAGTGGGGAATAGACTTCGTAGGTCCTATTAATCCCCCAGCTAAGGGTTCCCACGCAGAATATATCATTGTTGCAACAGACTATCTAACTAAGTGGGTAGAGGTAAAAGCCACAACAAAGAACGATGCTCAAACAACTGCTAAATTCTTGTTTGAAAATGTATTCACAAGATATGGGCTACCTATAGAGCTAGTTAGTGATAGAGGCACTCACTTCTTGAATGAAGTTATTGAAAATCTGCTCCAAGAATTCTTGGTAGTTCATAAGAAATCTGCCCCCTATCACCCTCAAGCAAATGGCCAGGCTGAGAGCACCAACAAGATCTTATGCAACGTATTGACGAAATTAGTGAACAATAAGCGCTCTGATTGGGACAAACAGCTACACCATGTTGTTTGGGCATACCGAGTCGCCTATAAAATGGTACTCCAAGCCACCCCCTTTCAGATGGTATTTGGCCAAAATGTTTTGCTACCTTTAGACTTTTTGATACCTACATTGAAAGTAGCACAAGAGCACGAATGGACGGGTCATGAACTATCCTCTAGACTTTTTGACCTGGAACGATTAGGAGAAACAAGACTGAGGGCAGCTGCAGGGATATATGCAGCAAAGAAACGACAGAAGGCATACTTTGATGCCCACGTTAAGGATAAGGGGTTAAAGGCAGGCGACTTAGTTTTAGTCTACACACTGAAGCAACATGCGAGGAAACTGGAGAAGAGAGGCTACGGACCCATGATCATTAACAGAATCTCAACAAGTGGAGCAGTGCAACTAGCCACATTAGAAGGCGATGTTCTTCCAAGTTACATTAGTGGGTGCAGAGTCAAGTTGTATCAGGAACCTCTCACAGAGGAAATGCTAAGTCGACTCAATACTGCTAAGAAACGCAAAGAGGAAGAAAAGTGAATTCGAGAGGAAGCTCAAGCAGAAGCCCTAGAGCGCATACGAAGAATGAAATTAAGAAGACAAGGTAGAGAGCACCCTAGGCAAGATGCATATGCAGATCAAGGATATGACGTGGCTATGTGTGAAGTTTCCGGTGTTAGCTCACAGAGGATAACTGATCGACGTCCTTTCATAACCTTAGATATAGGACAAGGAAAGAGTGCAAGGACTGTAAGAGCCTTGATTGACTCAGGTGCAGCCACTAGTGCTGTTAAATTGTCTTACTGTCAAGAGTTGCAATTAACTGTCAATCCTGTGGAAGCATATCTCATAGGATTGGGAGGTGTGGAAACCCCTTGCATGGGCGAGGTGGAACTTCCCCTCTATATTCATGATGAGGCAATGACAGTTAAAGTGCTAGTATGTCAAGATGAGGACCTCATTGAACCCCTTGTCTTGGGTCAAGACTGGATTTATGACCAAGCAGTCAACTTAAACCTAAGAAGTGGACTTCTTCAGGTATGGGTGAATCAAACTAGAATTACAATTGAGTTAAATAATGGAGCACTCAAGGAACTAGAAAAGACACGGACTCCTGGTCCCTCCAGGGGTGCACATGAAGTTGACCATGCTGTTCTTATCCAAGGCTATGTGATGCAGAAGAATGAAGATCTCAAAAAAGGAGTCAGAACCACAATGGAACTCCCTTCTTTTCCAAAGGCCAAAAGGAGGCAGCAACTAAGGGCAGATCAATCACTGAAGACTCTCCGAGCGAGAGACCAAAAGAACGCGCGAAGCAGAACAACTCAGCCGATGAAACAAATGTGGGTGCGGAAAGACGAGTTGTCGGCCGTAACTAAGCGGCAACAACGGTCTCAACTTCCTATTAGTAATCAACGACTTGATGCTAATAAGAGGACTCCTAAAACCTCTGTTGAGAAAGTGAAATCCATTTGGGTACCCAAGAAGTCGATGAAGGCTGACCCGCAATCAAGACAAATTTGGGTGCCTAAGGCTTGCTTGCGGGCTCAACTAACCCCACACAATTCACATCATACACGACAGGGTTCACTCGGTCAAGCAGTCGCTACCCACTCTTGTCTGATACACTCGAACACACTGCCACCTAGAAGCACGCACAGACTCACTTGTAGATGGGTCCCAATGACACAACAACTCCCAACAGAATTACTCATGCAACCCTCCCGAGTCTCCACAAAACCAAGACCAAAAGCCATCCATGGTGTTTGGCAACTGAAGACTTGTAATAAACCCCCCGACCCCAATCTGTGAATTCATCTCCACTTACTAACTGCATTAGTCAGACAGTGCATCTTTCCATCTAGCTCCTAGGACTATCCAGGCATTAACTACACACACTGTCATCGTGCACTTACTAACCACTGACTCATCATCTACCTCATGTTAATGTTGTAACAGGGACAACAACGGGTTTATTCTGTCCATTACAATGTTAACACCTGGTTCTATATTCTCACAGAACCAACAAGCAAGCAGGGCCATGGCAGAAGCAGGAGGTGCCAGTTCTCACGCCGGATCCAGCGCACAGATTGTGGATATAGAAACACTCCTCCTCGAACCACATCTTACCGAAAGACCGCAAGAACTTCAAGCTGTGCATGTACTCCCAGTTCAGGATCCTCCCCAGGGGCACACCTCTCAAGTGGGCAAACACGCTCATTGGTTCAGTGATGTGGCAGGACCGTTGGGTGATGGAACCTATTTTTGGGAAGCTGAATTGGAGTTTAATGGTAAATGGGGACGCTACCATTTTTTCACGCGCAAGTTTGAGAGCTATCAGAATGTCGAAGTCATGCGTTCAGTATGGACCAAAGCTGGCTTGGACAGTTATTTCAGGGCCCACTTACCAAAGCCGGATTTCTTACGTTGTTCTTATCTTATCAGTACCATCACTCCGACAGCACCTTTGCGACAGCACCTTTGCACCAAGGGAGGCGACAGCACCTTTGCGTTACCCTCACTGTTGCCGGGGCACGAACTTAAAATATTCAAACTGACCCTCAACCTGGTACGAGAAGCATTGGGCATGTATGGTATGCACATTCCTACTGAAAAGGAAACAACGGTTCCAGGCAGAATGAAACATAAAGATCTCAATAAGCTGAAGGATATGGTAGCGATGACACCGACCATCGCTCTTCACCTACGGACCGTCATGCAGCATTTTGCTTTCCCCGCCCAGGAAAGATTCACCATGCCCCCAAAGAAGATATGGTTTAGCTTGTATTTGGCAGAGACAGAAAGCCTCCCTATCAACGTACCACATTGGATCATAGATCAGATTCACCTAGCCCATCAACGGTGGAACAAGAAGCAGAAAAATGTACTTCACGGACGTTGTGCTCTGACCAAGATAATCTATCGATGTCTAGCCTATGACGTACCTATTCAGCGGGCACTCGTATGGTCCCAGGCCCAGGAATTCCAGAGAAGGCTATCAGCTGCAGGTCCTCCATCAAAGAAGATGAGAGGGGGAGTCCAATTACCCTGCGCTCAACCAAGGGGAGCCACCACTACACCAGAAATTACCCCTCCCCAGACACGATGCATTAGACCATTCACCATTCGGCTCCCAAGACCAAGTACAGAGGGACCCAATCTGGTGTTTCCACCCGTCCCATCAGATTTGGAATTTCCACAGGGCTTTACTCTCAATGATCTCACTGATGAAGAAGTGGCTAGACTAATCTATGACTCTAATCTCGAAACGGAAACAGAGCGAGCTCAGGAACCACAAACCCATACAACAACGTCAGCCCCCACCCAACCGCAAGTTGTAGAAGTCGACGTCGAGGAACAAGAGACCGAACAAGAGGAAGAAGCCTACAAGGAACAAGAGTATGATGAACTTTCAGAGTTAGCAAGTGCCCCCGCATATTCGGCTCAAATAAAAAGACTATATCGAACCATGCAGCTAGTTCAAGAACAACATAAAATGTCACTGGAAGCAGGCAAGAAACTCATGAACCAATTGCTGGCAGAGGAAGGCGTGGATGACATGTTCATCGAGTCCATAAACCTACACGCCGATGCAGTAGGATTGGATGAGGCCATTCATGAGGCAATGGCCTACATTCACCGATTTGAGAAAAGAGTTCCCGCCCCTCCCATGAGGTCCGGGAAACAAATTCATATCAACGTATCAGCACCAGGAGATACAACACAAGCAGACGAACATCAGGAAGCACCACTGTCACCACCATCCCCACCTCTCACTACACAACTCACTCCACCACATGACACTATCACCACCACGTCCACTACCACCACAATCGTCATGGGAATTCCACTCTCTCCGGGAATCCAATTCGGGGGAGTCACCATGCCCACTTTCACCACTCTCTTCACTAACGTCACATCCACCCCACCCACGATCCCCATCTACACGGTCACTCAAACATTTGACACTATGGAAACATCTCCTGCCACTGCACCGCTCCCTCCCCCCATGCCACCTCCATCTCCCATACCCCCTCCACCCACATCTCCACTTGCATCCACATCATTCACAACTCCCTTTCCCGCCCCCATTCCCCCTGCATCTTCACGCCTCCCTGCATCATTTAATGTAAATAGTATATTTCTAGCATTAAATCAATGTGTATATCAGCTTCAAAATGAGTACAGAGCTCTGGACGGCCGGTATCAACAACTGACAACAAATCACCAGAACTTACAAAGGCAATTTAAAATGCTCGAAGAGGAAAATGCAGATGTGAATCAACGTTATACAACGCTTGAGCAGGCTCACCAAACACTATTGGAGGCACCCCAACCATCGACAGAATCAGGCGTCAAACAACTAGAAGCTTTGCTCGAAGTATACCAGGCCGATAACCTACGAGTCAGACGTAACTTGGCGTTACTCAGGAAACATATGGCCACGGCACTTGAAGAGAACAAGAGACTGCAGAAACAAAATGAAGAGAATCTGGAAGCGGCAATGGAAGGCTCTCCCCACGAGATAGATCCAGAGCAGTTCAAAGCAGTTCCCTCGGAGACGATGAAAACCATTTTGGAAAGCTATGCAGATCTCCTGGAAGCCCATGATGACTTGGAAAGAGAACGTGACACACTATGGAGCAGACTTAAGGAACAGGAAGAACAACCGAAGAGTGTCCCATCAACCTCTACCTCAGATGAGGTAAAGGCCTTAACTGAGCAGGTGGCAGAATTACAAAAGAGGTTACTGACATACGAGAGGCAGCCCTCTCCAGTAGTAGAACCAGAGCCAGAAGAGTTGGTCCCTATTGAGGTAGATGATTCGTATGAAGAACCGTATGTTCCTATGCCAATGCCAGGCGGGCAACGAACCTCAGAGGGACTAGACACCTTGGAAGTGGAAGCACCCGAGTGGCTTCAGACACTGGAAAAGACAGCGAACACACACGAAGAACGGGTGGCCATTCAGATCCAATCACTAGCGAACCTAGAAGAAACTGTCATAAAGTCAGAATATTTCATAAGCATGTCTCATCATAGATGGATCGGCACCAATAATGACCAATATGTGCCTTACTGCATACTTTTGGCCGATTACAACGCCGAGATTCAACGACGATGCGGCAAGCCTCCCACATTTGCTACACAATTTGGTCCGGATGATATACCGGAAAGTGCTAAGCATGGGTCCATCCATCAACCCACCTAGAGGATCAGGCTTTTGGAAACATATCCTGAAATGGTCCGAACCTGGAATAATATGCCGTTGTTTATTAAATATAATCCTTGTTACGTTCCAGTTCTTCGAAGACGCACCTGGCCTGAATTCACTATTGCCGTCAGAGACATCAAAGCCTGCGCAAAATGGTTAAATTACGTTTATCTAGCACCTCTACGAGGACCCCCCACGGTGAACTACATGATTTCTACAATCCGTCACTGGAGCATTCGGCTACACAATAATCCCGATGTGATGGCCCAGATGTGTATGAAAATATTTGAATTAATGCTGATCACTTTCGGGACGTTTAAGAACATTAAGGACCCCCACTTCTCAGGAGCAGGCTTCGTGACAGGAAACCAGGATCTGGTGTACGATATGAGTACCACCCCATCAATTGAAGTAATATATGCTTGGCACGCCAGAATCAAGTACCTCCCAGCCTGCTTTAAACAGACATTTGAGGAGATGTTCATCACAGGATTCTGGGAATATCACTCCGAAATCTTTATACCCAGACCATCACATCTCCTCCAATTATTTGCTGTGGAGAGAACTATTCACTCAGAACAATTGAAGGTGCCTCATCCAGATGTTCCCGGACCTGTGAATTGGGATGATTTGCTCACAGATCTAGCACGCGGCTTACGACTTGAAGAACACCACCTAGCCTCCGATGTCGTCCAATATTATGTTCAAAAATCCTCTAGACAAGGGTCTGTCAGGGGCGATAGACACGAGAGTGGGGGGGTGTTGGCAGCAGTCAGGGAACCGAAGGAGCCACAAGACGAAGAGAGTCAGAGCGAAGGGACAGCACAAGCAGACATGGCAGTCAAAGAAGATCTGGCAAGTAGGCCATCTAATTTTTCAAGACATCAAGGAGTTGAGCACACAAGAAGAAAGAGCAAGTAGGGAGCTCAAAGAGGTGTATGACAAATCAGTAGAGGAAATCCCTACACAAATAGTGATTTTCATCACTAAAAACCATTGTAAATATCATTTCGTATTTTTGTAGCTCCATTTTGTGCAAGCCAAGGAGTCCTTGAGCTTGAGGAGCTTTAGAAGTATCTACCTGCCAATTTTCATATTTTTTAGATCTCGTTTGAGCCCTCTAATAAGCCCTGGAACCTAATTTTTAACTAGGCCGGACACTAGGTCTGAACTGGGCCAAAGCTAGTCAAAAACTATAAAAGGAGCTAGAGAGCTCATTTTTGAGGTTGGATTGTAATTGAAATGAACTTGTAAGAGCTTTTTGAAAGTAATCTAAGAACTCCATTGCTTCTCACTCTTTGTCTTGCTGTGTGGGCGCGTATGTGTGTATGTGTGTGCATGTTAGTGTGCTTCTCACTCACGCACTTGTGCCTCCACTTGCTCGAGGTCTTCATACCATCCTCACGTCTTCCCGGATTGACATTAAAGGAGGTGCTACTCATCACTGAGCTACAGTTGTTCAAGCACTAATGCATATGCCAAACAACTAGAAACACACAAATGAGCAACAGATACCCATGCATGCCTGGAAAAATCATCGATGAAAGTCATGTAGTAAAGATAGTTTCCAAAAGAGGGTGTCTACATAGGACCACAGACATCATTGTGAACAAGCTGTAATTTGAGTAGCTCAAACTGAACCATCTTTTGGAAACAAGGAACGTTGCATTTTACCCAAAATACAGCCTTCACAAACATGTTTACTGGGTGCCTCAACTTTGGGCAAAGAGAACACCATTTAAAATTTTTGCAAGCCTAGAAAACTAGCAAAATTCAAATGAACAAAGCTGAGCATGCCAAAGATTTGCATCTGACATAGCTTGAGAATCATGTACTCCACATGTTGAATCGTTCATAGATTTTTCATAGTCTATGAGCTTATACAACCCATGACATAAATTTCCAGAAGCAATAATCACGTCATCATTTGACAGATCATGCACTGTGCATCTGTCATTAACAAATTTCACAACCAAGCCGATCTTGGCTAAAGCTAAAATTGATCACAAATTCTTCTTGATCCCTCATGCAAATAAAGCATCTAACAATGTAAAATAACTACCATCAGCAGTAGTCAAAATGATCTTACCAACTCCCATAACAAGATAAGAGGAGTTGTTGGCACATGTGACAACATTCCCTGAAGGGGTAGGCTCAAGTGAAGTGAAGAAACTGTTGCCCCACTGTCAAAGTACCAAACATATGGGTCTACTCCAAACATACATTGTTCATGTGAAGATGGGTCAAAATTGCAAACAGTAGTAAACGCCCATTGTTCATTCTGCGCAAGATTAGTAGACTCTGTTTTCGGTGTAGAGGCCTCTGCAACAACCATTCCAACCTCTTTTTTCTTTGCCTCTTTTGCAACTAGTTTTGGAGAGTTCTTTATGACATGATCGTTTATGGACCCATTCTACCTAGACTAATCTTCCTGTAATAGAACAAAGACACTCCTCAAATATTAAGGCATTTGGATTGCCTCTCATCATCAAACGAAGAGTAGAAGCAAAACTCTAGTATGAATCAAGAAGACCATTCAAAACAGTCTCCACAAGTGAACTGTCAGGTAAGACCATCAATAGAATTTAATTATTCCTTCAAATCTTTGATCTTTGTTAGAAAACTATCCATAGAATCATCTTCATTCATATGCTCACTCTCCAAATGCTTCAAAGGCCTCATTCCTAGCCCGGTACAATGTGGTAAGTGTATCCCAAGCATTCTTAGCTATTTTGCAAGAGAAAATGTGAGGAATTATGGCATGTTTGATAGACAAGACTATCAATGCATGTGCATGAGCATCTCTACCATCCCAATGAATTTGCACTGCAGTAGGTGCAGCAAAAATTGCAGCACGAACAGAAATCTACAAAATATCACCATCTTTGATGCCATCTGCATCATCATCAATACCTATATTTGTAGGTGTAATAGGATGTTTTTCAACACCGTTCATAATATTCCATAGTCCTTTTATGACCAGTACATGATGCATCATATAATCCCACAATGGGTAATTCATACCATCCAACTTATCCTCAACAGCCAACATACAAAATACATCACTGCTTCAACCATGGACACTGACTAAAATACCATGATGAAGAAAAATGATTATATCTAAAAAAGTTGAACAAAACTACCCTAATGAGTTCTGATAAGCATGTAGCAGACTTCGAGGTGCTTATACTGGCGAATCAAAACTTGTATATTTATTTGGCACAAAAAGGCAAAATAGCCTGCACAAGCACTGTGATAGTATGTTTGGACGCCGAAAGGAGCTCAGATCATGATTTTGGGACTGCACAACAAAGCTATTTAGATCTCCTAATCACCTTGAGTATGCTCACCAAATTTCATGGGATTCTGAGGCTATAACCAGAGGGGTGTCGAGGATGCCCTAGATGAAGCAGCGACCTGCTTTGATACCAATTGTTGGAGTTTGAGGTGTGCAGAAGCACGCCACCAGCATAAGGAAGAAGAAGAATCTTGGAGCACAACATACAATACTGAATGTATTACCACTAGAATGTACAAAGATAGGTAACCCATTAGGGCTATAGGCATATATACAAGTCAGGGAGAAAAATCTCCTAAAGAGGGAAAAAGGTGCCCCAGTGGTCCTAGTGTGTTCACACACATCACTACCTAAATATATCAACAAATTCTTCATAGAGGGAAATCCAAGTTCCTCATCAAGAATCTTTTCTAAAATGTTTGGTCGACCATCAATATTACCAAATATGTTTTTTCCTTTCTTGGATTTAAATGATGAATTTGTTGGACCAAAGTTTCCATGCAATCTTCCACTCCATGGGTTTGAGTTGAAACCATTGCAAGGTGACACATTTGGTCCACTCAAAACTTGATATTGTGCACTTGAAGTTTCACCATTTCCTTTTGTCATTTGAATCGATAATAAATCACTCTTTGCATGAGTGTAAAATCTTTCCATTTCATCAAATACCACATTTTTTCATACCCTCACTTGGCATGTGATTAAATTTTAGCATCATATCATTTTTGCTCAAGGGAATAGCCAAGAAAGATTCATTTTTATACTTTTAGGTCACGTTTCATCCTCAACTCATCTAGAACATGTACATATGCAATGCAACCAAATACTTTCATGTGTGATAAAATAGGATTTCTACCTATAAATGTTTCTTCAAGTGTAACTTGATGTACATCCACAATTGGAGTTCTAGTCATGATATACATAATAGTGTGCACATCTTTTACCCTTTTTACCAAATATTAAGGCTCTTTCTACTTTAGAAATATGCCTATTTTGGTGTTTAACAACATCATTTATTGTGGTTTGTACCTACATGAAAATTTCCTTCAAAATCCATGTCTCTTTACAAGGTTACTGAATTTAGTTTACGTGTAGTCACCTTCCCCATCGGTTCTTAATTTTTTGATGTATTCCGATAAACCATTGAAAAATGCCTTTGATCACATGAACTTTAGCCTATGTTTGCATGTCTAGCATGTTTATATCGTGTTTTTATGAAAGCAATAACAGATGCATCTTTTGCAAACATGGTTGCATTCATTTTAGGGATCTTTACATTCAAGGTGAACATCATACCCAATAATATCCTTTTTGCGATTATCCTTCCATTCTTCTTGTCCTCTTCTACGTATAATCCATGATAACTGAACCTAACTTGTAATCCCTGATCAACCACTTGTCCAAAAAAAACTAGGTTCTTTGTTATTTTAGGAACATGTAGTACATGAGCAAGATGTCTTACCTTCCCATGCCCCATGAACAAATTGAAGCACTTAAATCAACATACTAGAAATTACCATTTGATTGTGAAACATCCTCAGACATTGTATTCATCATATGATGTTGGACCATAGACAATTTCTCTGATTCATTTGCACTCATGGATGTGTAGTTGTTCTATTGCTTTTTTCCATTTTGATTCTTCAATCTGCAATAAATATTCAAAGTCATTAGGTTTTCTACAATTTGAACATCCCTTACTATCATTACTCAAATATTTTTCTCGGAAGTTTTCATGGCCTCTTTGGCTCCCCTACCACTATCCTGTGTCACTTGCATTAGTTCTATGTTGACCTTGTTCCTAATTATTGTTTCTTCATCCACTCCAAAAGCCTTTGCGTTGGGATCTTCCTCTACCAAAGGAGAATACCTACTCTCAACTAGTTTTTTATGTTCTTATCCAACTTATCACTCACATGCTAGCTCATTCCATTACACTTTCCATCTTTGTAGAAATTTACAATACAGTGAAAGCACTAAAAGCAGTATATCTAATTAAACACTATCACACTATATGAATTGAGAGTACATACTCCAAAAAACATAGTTTCTGTGTACCAAGAGTAGATGGAATCACTTGAAATTTTGGATATGAACTATTCAAAAGATATCAAATAGAAGTCAATTTACAACTTTGCATTCCTTATAGGCTCTAAACCAAGGTCTAAATAGCTCTAAACCAGAAATTTAAGCAAAAGAAGTTCCCCTAAAAGGTTAGCTATCAAAAATAATTCGGCTTCTTCTACATGCACACCAAATTTTGTCGCAATACAAGATCATTTCTTAAGAGCACTTTCTCCATGCCTTCTCATAGGCTCTTCACTATTGGACTTCTTCGCGAGATCTCTACAACCACACTATATTTGATATCATGTCACAAGGATGAAGGTAACAAAGAGATCTCTCACACATAGAGAGAAACATACAAAGATTGAGGGAAGTAGGAATGATCTTCTTCTTCTTTTTCTATTACATAAAGAGAATATACAAGAATAACCTTATACAACAATCGAACAAGTACAACTCATAAAGAGCAATACACAAAGAAAATTATGATGATTGAAAATGAGTGAGTTGGCTAGAAAATAAATGTGCCATTACTCTTGGTAGTTAATTCAATGAAGCTCGGTAAAAATATCCCTAACTATACATGTCAAAGAAAAGAAAATTGGTAGTAAATCATCACATTTTGAGCTTGATATCTCAACAAAGACTTCCAAGACCTAATCAACTCTATCGAGTTATGTTCAACCCTATTTGACTTTTACTTCTTAGTCTATATCTAAGCTTTGTATCCATTCTCTTTCTCTTTTCCACTTTCTCTTGCTTTCAAGTACTTTCTTTGGTGAGTTTCAATGCTATTCAACTTTGGACAACCTCTAGGTCAACCATAGCTAAACTTAGTAAAGTCTATTCAACAGGCCAAACTTGCAAAAACATAGTCAACTTAGTTAAAGGGAGGGCTTGTTTTAAGGAGAAATATATGAAATCTGAATTTTATTCTATGTTTGGATAATTTTAAGGTTTTACAACTTTTGTTAGTGATCGCTAGTGCTTATACTATGATATATAGATAGTGCACATCCGTTTAAAGATTAGCACACCTTGAGAAGCTTGTTACAGTTATGTGTCCCTCAAGTAGCTTTGATGTGAATTTTTTTTCTAATGGGCACTTTTTACTCTATACTTGGCTAGACGTTTTTACCCCATGTAACCACAAATACATGATATAATCATATGTGGTGGTACATAGTAGTTAGCGATTCATAAATAGCTCTCACTTTACTCATTCTCACATTCCTAATCATTGTTCATAATTATCTATAGAGAACCCTTCTTGCCATAACCTTTCATTGTGCATTGATCTCCTTTTGCACTCTTGTGTATACTTCTATTTGTGCTTCCTCACTCTATCACACACCCAACAGTGGTATCAAAGCAAGTGAATCTCCTTCTCAACCTATTGCTTTTTGCATCTGTATAGGTGCACACTTTTGTCACGAGGAAGGAGATAAGGAAGAGAGCTCACACACACACTCTCACTCTCAAGGAGAAGCACACACACAGATTGAGGCAAGGAAGAATGATCTTCTTCTTCTTCTTCTATTACATAAAAGGAATGTACAAGAATGACCTAAAAACAAGAATACAACAAGTGCAATATATAAAGATCAGTACATACGGAAAAACCTAATATCCACGAATGAGTGAGCTAGCAAGAAAAAAATGTGCCATCACTCTCGGTAGATAAATCTAATAAAGCTCAATGAAGTATCCCTGACATATATCGGTATGACCACTACACATGTCAGAGAAACGAAAAACTGGTACGTGTCATCCTGGATCATCACATGTTGAGCTTGATATCTCAACACTCCCCCTCAAGTTCAACGCCATATCCTGTAATCCAAGCATCTCTCGAAACTTCTTTAACTTCTCAGCTCCAAGTGCTTTGGTGAAAATATCAGCAGCCTACTCATCTGTTCTCACATAAACAAGATCAATATCACCTGCTAATACCTTCTCTCTGATGAAGTGATAATGTACCTCGATATGCTTTGTTCTAGCATGGAAAACAGGGTTCCGTGCTAACTGTATACTGCTAAGATTATCACAATAGATAGTGATAGGCTTTTGCACTTCCACACCTAAATCTGCAAGTAACATCTCCAGCCATGATGCCTCACATGCTGCCATTGCAACACCTCTATACTCAGCCTCTGTACTCGACAAAGCAACAGTGGGTTGCTTCTTGCTGCTCCATCTAATAGCTGCACCTCCAAGTGAGAAAAGAAAGCCACTAGTAGATCTTCTATCTAGAGTACTACCAGCCCAATCTGCATCGGTGTATCCATGAACCTGCAACTCCACACCAGCTTCATAAAACAATGCATAATCCAAAGTAGCACTCGCATAACGTAGAGTGCGCCTCAAAGCATCCAAATGTGGCTTCCTAGGAACCTGCATAAACTGCCTTTCAAGTCCAACAATATAACTTAGATCAGGCCTTGTAATTGTGAGATATATAAGACTTCCCACAATTTTCCTGTAAATAGTAGCATTCTCCAATGCTTCACCTGATGTAGTATCCAATTTCAAATTCTGATCTAATGGCATAGAAATTGGCTTACAATCAGCCATACCATACTTTTGCAGCATATTCAAGGCATATTGCCTTTGCGACATCCATATACCTGTTTCTGTATGTATAAACTCAATGCCCAAGAAATAGTGCAGCACACCAAGATCTTTCATGTCGAATTCCTACATAAGAAGTTTCTTTACCTCTTTGATGCTTTCTTCATTATCACCACATACAATCAGGTCATCAACATAAATAGCCACAATAGTGATGCCATCATCAGCCTTCCTTGCATATAGTGAGTGATCTGCATCACACATAGAGAACCCAATGCTGCTTAAGTAATCAGCAATCCTTGCATGCCATGCACGAGGGGCTTGCTTCAGCCCATACAAAGCCTTTTGCAACCTGCAAACATATTCTGGATGCTTTGAATCTTCATATCCTTGTGACTGGTCCATATATACTTCTTCCTGTAACTCACCATGTAGGAAAGCATTCTTCACATCCATCTGATGCAAAGTCCATCCTTTTGTTGTAGCCAATGCAACAAGTGTTCTGATAGTAGACATTTTAGCTATAGGGCTGAATGTTTCCTCATAATCAATGCCATATGTCTATGCATAACCTTTAGCTACCAATCGTGCTTTATACCTGCTTATGCTACCATCAGCATTATGCTTTACCTTGTAAACCCATTTGCAGCCTATGGATTTCTTTCCTTGTGGCAATGGAACCAACTTCCATGTATCATTTCCATAAAGTGCAGCCATCTCCTCATGCATAGCTTTTTCCCAATCTGCATTACCAATTGCATCTTCAAAACAAGAAGGTTCAGCATCTTGTATTACCTTTGTCATGTAGGCACAATGGCGAGCCATGTAGCTATCATATGTCAATCATTGCACTGAATTACGCATCCTCCCATATCTTCTTGGTCCTGGGTCACTTCTTCTTGTATCATCTGCATGTGCCCTTCTTACTCCTGGAATCTTCACAGAGGGCAATCCAAGTTCCTCATCAATACTCTTTTCTGAACCACTTGAATCTCCATCAACATCTTCAAAACCTGCACCTGTTTTACTACCAGCAGAAAGCTTTTCTTTACCTTTCTTGGATGTATTTGATGAATTTGCTGGACTGAAATTTCCACGCAATCTTCCACTCCATGGATTTGAGTTGGAACTATTGCTTGGTGATGCATCCGGTCCACTCAAAACTTGAGATTCTTCACTAGATTCTTCAGCATTTTCTTTGTCATTTGGTTCAAGATTCAGTCCTTCTTTGGCATCTGCATAGAAGCTTGAGATTTCATCAAATACCACATCTCTGCTCACCTTCACCTGTCGTGTGAGTGGGTTATAACATTTGTACCCATTTTGCTCAAGGGAATATCCAATGAAGACACATTTTTCTGCTTTTGGATCAAGCTTCATCCTCAACTCATCTGGAACATGTACATATGCAATACAGCCCAAAACTTTCAGATGTGATAAGTTTGGCTTTTTACCTGTAAACTTCTCTTCAGGTGTAACTTGATGTACAACAACAGTCGGAGTTCTGTTCATGATGTATACAGCAGTATGCACAGCTTTCGCCCAATAACAATGAGGCATATTCTTCTCAGCCATCAAGGCTTTTGCTATTTCTGCAATATGTCTATTTTTGTGTTCAACAACACCATTCTCTTGTGGTGTGTACCTGCATGAAAACTGACGCCGAATTCCATGATTTTTTAGAAAACTGCTGAACTCATTTGACAACTGTGCTGATGATAAGGTGGAAGTGTGCCTTCGTGGTTTAGGAGCTGCATATAAGCAGTTCAGAACTTCCATACAGACCATGGAAAATATTCCGAATTTTGCTGATCTGGTATCTATGCTGATTATTGAAGAAAAGAATCTTGGTGAGGACTCAAACTCCCAAGGAAAGCCTAGTTCTGAGCAGGTATTCTACTCTGGCAGAGGAAGAGGCAGAGGTAGAGGTTTTGGAAGTGGAAGAAGAAATAGTAACCAAGACCAAGGTCAACAACAGAATCATGCAGGAGGAAGAGGACAATTTCGAGGCAGGGGGAGTCAAAGAGGTCGCAGAAATTTCCAAAGAAACGATTCAGGTAATGATAGTAAAGGATGCTGGAATTGTGGTAAACCTGGACACTTTGAACGTGATTGCAGGTTAAAGAATCAAAATAACAAAAGGCAGCAAAACAACTATGCATCCACAAGTGTAGATGATTCTGAGAAGCTGTTTATGGTTCAACATCACATGATGAATACGATGTCTGCTGTTTGTGTTTCAAAATCGAATGATAATGTCTGGTATGTTGATTCAGGTGCTTCAAATCACATGACTAGTCATGCAGAATGGTTTAGTAGTTTGCAAAAAATGCCAGTTCCTGGATATGTTGAAACAGGTGATGATACATCGCATCCTATTGAGCATACAGGAAACATAGCATTGTCTATGGAGGACGGGAAGGTAAAACATCTTGCTGATGTGTTGCATGTTCCAAATATAACAAGGAATCTGGTTTCTATTGGACAAATGGTTGACCAGGGATTACAAGTCAGGTTCAATGCTGATGGATTATATGTAGAAGAGTAGAAGCAGGATGGACGATTGGTTGCCAAAGGAAACGAAGTGGGTAGGATGTTCACCTTAAATGTGAAGATTCCTGAAATGAATGCAGCCATGTTTGCAAAAGGTGCAGGAGTTATTGCAGATATAGAGATATGGCACAAACGGATTGGACATGCAAACTTGCAAAGGCTGAAAATGATTCAGTCAAAGGAGATTGTCCATGGACTACCAAATTTCAAAGTTGCAGAAATGCAAAAGGTATGTGCAGCATGTCAATTTGGTAAATAGTCAAGAGCATCATTTCCACATGACAAGCATGTTAGTGAGAATGTACTAGAAGTAGTACATACAGATGTTTGGGGTCCAGCAAAGACCACATCTATGGGCGGTTGCAGGTTTTATGTTACCTTCATTGATGATCATACACGCAAAGTATGGGTATATTTCATGAAAGAGAAGAGCGAGGTGTTCACTCACTTCCAGAATTTTAAAGCTATGGTGGAAAAGCAGACAGGGAAGTACATTCAAACATTAAGATCTAAGGGAGGAGGTGAATACATGTCAAATGAGTTCAGCAGTTTTCTAAAAAATCACCATGTAGGAAAGCATTCTTCACATCCATCTGATGCAAAGTCCATCCTTTTGTTGTAGCTAATGCAACAAGTGTTCTAACAGTAGACAATTTAGCTACAGGGCTGAATGTTTCCTCATAATCAATGCCATATGTCTATGCATAACCTTTAGCTACCAATCGTGCTTTATACCTGCTTATGCTACCATCAGCATTATGCTTTACCTTGTAAACCCATTTGCAGCCTATGGATTTCTTTCCTTGTGGCAATGGAACCAACTTCCATGTATCATTTCCATAAAGTGCAGCCATCTCCTCATGCATAGCTTTTTCCCAATCTGCATTACCAATTGCATCTTCAAAACAAGAAGGTTCAGCATCTTGTATTACCTTTGTCATGTAGGCACAATGGCGAGCCATGTAGCTACCATATGTCAATCGTTGCACTGAATTACGCATCCTCCCATATCTTCTTGGTCCTGGGTCACTTCTTCTTGTATCATCTGCATGTGCCCTTCTTACTCCTGGAATCTTCACAGAGGGCAATCCAAGTTCCTCATCAATACTCTTTTCTGAACCACTTGAATCTCCATCAACATCTTCAAAACCTGCACCTGTTTTACTACCAGCAGAAAGCTTTTCTTTACCTTTCTTGGATGTATTTGATGAATTTGCTGGACTGAAATTTCCATGCAATCTTCCACTCCATGGATTTGAGTTGGAACTATTGCTTGGTGATGCATTCGGTCCACTCAAAACTTGAGATTCTTCACTAGATTCTTCAGCATTTTCTTTGTCATTTGGTTCAAGATTCAGTCCTTCTTTGGCATCTGCATAGAAGCTTGAGATTTCATCAAATACCACATCTCTGCTCACCTTCACCTGTCGTGTGAGTGGGTTATAACATTTGTACCCATTTTGCTCAAGGGAATATCCAATGAAGACACATTTTTCTGCTTTTGGATCAAGCTTCATCCTCAACTCATCTGGAACATGTACATATGCAATACAGCCAAAAACTTTCAGATGTGATAAGTTTGGCTTTTTACCTGTAAACTTCTCTTCAGGTGTAACTTGATGTACAACAACAGTCGGAGTTCTGTTCATGATGTATACAGCAGTATGCACAGCTTTCGCCCAATAACAATGAGGCATATTCTTCTCAGCCATCAAGGCTCTTGCTATTTCTGCAATATGTCTATTTTTGTGTTCAACAACACCATTCTGTTGTGCTGTGTACCTGCATGAAAACTGACGCCGAATTCCATGATTTTTTAGAAAACTGCTGAACTCATTTGACATGTATTCACCTCCTCCCTTAGATCTTAATGTTTGAATGTACTTCCCTGTCTGCTTTTCCACCATAGCTTTAAAATTCTGGAAGTGAGTGAACACCTCGCTCTTCTCTTTCATGAAATATACCCATACTTTGCGTGTATGATCATCAATGAAGGTAACATAAAACCTGCAACCGCCCATAGATGTGGTCTTTGCTGGACCCCAAACATCTGTATGTACTACTTCTAGTACATTCTCACTAACATGCTTGTCATGTGGAAATGATGCTCTTGACTATTTACCAAATTGACATGCTGCACATACCTTTTGCATTTCTGCAACTTTGAAATTTGGTAGTCCATGGACAATCTCCTTTGACTGAATCATTTTCAGCCTTTGCAAGTTTGCATGTCCAATCCGTTTGTGCCATATCTCTATATCTGCAATAACTCCTGCACCTTTTGCAAACATGGCTGCATTCATTTCAGGAATCTTCACATTTAAGGTGAACATCCTACCCACTTCGTTTCCTTTGGCAACCAATCGTCCATCCTGCTTCTACTCTTCTACATATAATCCATCAGCATTGAACCTGACTTGTAATCCCTGGTCAACCATTTGTCCAATAGAAACCAGATTCCTTGTTATATTTGGAACATGCAACACATCAGCAAGATGTTTTACCTTCCCGTCCTCCATAGACAATGCTATGTTTCCTGTATGCTCAATAGGATGCGATGTATCATCACCTGTTTCAACATATCCAGGAACTGGCATTTTTTGCAAACTACTAAACCATTCTGCATGACTAGTCATGTGATTTGAAGCACCTGAATCAACATACCAGACATTATCATTCGATTTTGAAACACAAACAGCAGACATCGTATTCATCATGTGATGTTGAACCATAAACAGCTTCTCAGAATCATCTACACTTGTGGATGCATAGTTGTTTTGCTGCCTTTTGTTATTTTGATTCTTTAACCTGCAATCACGTTCAAAGTGTCCAGGTTTACCACAATTCCAGCATCCTTTACTATCATTACCTGAATCGTTTCTTTGGAAATTTCTGCGACCTCTTTGACTCCCCCTGCCTCGAAATTGTCCTCTTCCTCCTGCATGATTCTGTTGTTGACCTTGGTCTTGGTTACTATTTCCTCTTCCACTTCCAAAACCTCTACCTCTGCCTCTTCCTCTGCCAGAGTAGAATACCTGCTCAGAACTAGGCTTTCCTTGGGAGTTTGAGTCCTCACCAAGATTCTTTTCTTCAATAATCAGCATAGATACCAGATCAGCAAAATTCGGAATATTTTCCATGGTCTGTATGGAAGTTCTGAACTGCTTATATGCAGCTCCTAAACCACGAAGGCACACTTCCACCTTATCATCATCTGTACAGCAGTTTTCCACCTTATCACCATGAAAACTGACGCCGAATTCCATGATTTTTTAAGAGTGTAGTCACTTACCGACATGCTCTTCTTTTCCAATGTATGCAGCTCGTTCTTGAGTTGCAATTCCCGTGCCTTTGTATTAGTCTCATATAAAGTGACCAAGCTGTTCCAAGCCTCTTTTGGAGTCTTGGCATCCTGTATGTGTCCAATCATGCTATCCTGTATGCTAACAGATAGCCAATACATTACCTTTCGTGCTCCTTGATTCCATTCCTCATATGCTCTTAACTGATTTGCAGTCTGATTCCTTTCTGGTAACTGCGGAGCATTTTCATTCTCTCCTTCGATGTACTTCCAGTATCCTTTTCCCATCAGGAAATTCGTCATTCTGAATCTCCAAGCATGGAAGTTGTTCTTGTCCAGCTTATCGCTCATAAGCTGACTCATTCCATCTGCGGTTGCCATTTCTGCAACAATTCACAACACTACAAGCAGCACTTCTGCTTGAACACTGTCGCACTATGACGTGACAGTTCGATCTCAGAAAAACATAGTTTTCGTGTATCAACAGTACACGGAATTGCTTGAAATTCTGGATCTGGAATATATGAGTGTCACCGAACACAATGCAAGTTACAGTTTCTAAAACTGACCTGGTTTTTTTGTGGGCCCCACCTTGCGGGCTCGAAATGGACGTCGAGATGGCTCCGAAACTTCTATCTGACAAAAACAAGTGACCCTAAAGGGATAACTTACGAAAATATTTTGAGGTCTTCTACCTTCACGGCGATTTTCGTAGCAAATGGAGGCCGTTTGTGAAATCGTGTTTTCTCCATGCCTCGTCGCGTAGTCTTCACCGTCGCCTTCTCCACGAGCTCTCTACAGCCACGCTGGCTCTAATACCATGTCACAAGGAAGGAGATAAGGAAGAGAGCTCACACACACACTCTCACTCTCAAGGAGAAGCACACACACAGATTGAGGCAAGGAAGAATGATCTTCTTCTTCTTCTATTACATAAAAGGAATGTACAAGAATGACCTAAAAACAAGAATACAACAAGTGCAATATATAAAGATCAGTACATACGAAAAAACCTAATATCCGTGAATGAGTGAGCTAGCAAGAAACAAATGTGCCATCACTCTCAGTAGATAAATCTAATAAAGCTCAATGAAGCATCCCTGACATATATCGGTATGACCACTATACATGTCAGAGAAACGAAAAACTGGTACGTGTCATCCTAGATCATCACATGTTGAGCTTGATATCTCAACAACTTTTGCCTCTAGGTGGTGGTAGACCCCAAAAGGATTCTTTTAAGTCTCCCACAAAGTAAACCTCAGGAGACATTCCATCGTGAATTACTTTGGTCACATGGATGGTCTTGATTAACAATGGTAAGAAATTTGGATCAATGCTACCTTGCACTGGTTTGGACTTGGATTGGATTCTATATTATCTAGAACTTTGATCCCTTGTGGTGTGAATCTATTTGGCTTCTCTATAACTATATAGTAGTCTCCCATCCTGTCCACTAATACCTCCCCTTCTATGTTGACCATTATGATGTTCAGAAGAGATAAATACCTAAATTTGCCTAGTTCAACAATGGATTGTCCACAATCTAAGATTTTCAATTTTGAGCACTTTGCACAAAATATAATACTTTGTAGAGTATCCTCTTCCTAAGCAATTGGTTTGTGAAAACTTTTCCAAATGAAACTTTTTCTTACAAATGTTGATATATTTAGGTAGTGTGTGTGAACACACTAGGACCGCCGGGGCACTTTTTTCCCTCTTTAGGAGGTTTTTTTCCCCCGGCTTGAATATACGCCTATTGCCCTAATGGGCTACTTATCTTTGTACATTCTCTAGTAATACATTTAGTATTGTGTGTTTGTGCTCCAAGCTTCTTCTTCTTCCTTGTGTTGTTTGCGTGCTTCCACAGACGTCTAACTCCAACAATTGGTATCAGAGCAGGTCGTCGCTTCATCTAGGGTGCCGTCAACTCTCCTCCGTTTGCATTCTCAGAATCGCACGAAATTTGGTGAGCATACTCAACATGTTTTTGATATCAAAACGGCTTCGCTTTGTGGTGTCGAAATCGCGATCTGAGCTCGTTTCAGCCTTCGAATGCACTATCGTAGCGCTTGTGCAGGCTATTTCGTCTTTTTGTGCCAAAGGTATATACCAGTTTTTGTTCGCCAGTTTAAGCGTCTCAAAGTCTGCTACAGGTCTAGCGGAATTTGTCTGGGCTGTTCCGTTCAACTTTTTGAGATACAGTCAATTTTTTGCATCAAGGTATTTTAGTCACCAGCCATGGCTGAAAGCAGTGATGTATTCCGTATGTTGGCTGTTGAGGATAAGTTGGATGGTACCAACTACCCATTATGGGCTTATATGATGCGACATGTATTGGTTGCAAAAGGATTGTGGAACATTGTGCAGGGTGTTGAAAGACGTCTTGTTACACCTCTAACGACAGGTACTGCAAATACAGGTGTTGGAGCTGATGAAGATGGTGTCAAAGATGATATTCCACAGATTCCTGTTCGTGCTGTTGTTTCTGCTACACCTACTGCAGAGCAGATTTGCTGGGATGGCAGAGATGCCCAAGCACATGCATTGATAGCTTTGTCTGTCAAACGTGCCATTATTCCTCACATTCGCTCTTGCAGAACAGGTAAGGAGGCTTGCGATACACTTACCACATTGTACCAAGCTAGGAATGAGGCTCATGTTGCTTACCTCTCAAAACAGTTGGAGAGTGAGCACATGAATGAAGGTGATTCTATGGACAGTTTCCTAACAAAGATCAAAGACTTGAAGGAACAGTTGATTTCTGCTGATGAGGTTATACCAGATAGCTCACTTGTGCAGACCGTTCTGAATGGTCTTTCTGACTCATATCAGAGTTTTGCTTCTACTCTTTGGTTGATGATGAAAGGCAATCTGAATGCCTTATCATTTGAGGAGTTAGTCTCTGTTCTGTTGCAGGAAGATCAGTCCAAGCAAAACAGGTCCATTATGCGAGTTGCAGATCAAGCTTTCCTGGCTAGTCAGAAGGGCGAAGGAAAATGGAGCTCTTCAACTAGTAAGCGGAAATCTGCTAATTCTGCATATTCGAAGAAGGAAGATAAAGATGAGAAGAAATCAGAAAAGCAGAAATTGTTTTGTAAGTACTGTAAAGGGAATGATCATATCATAAAGAACTATCCAAAACTGGCTGCTAAAGAGGCAGAGAAGAAAGAGGCTGGAATGGTTGTTGCAAAGGCCTCTACACCAAAAAAGAAGTCTGCAAATCTTGTGCAGGAAGAAGAATGGGCGTTTACTACTGTCTGCAGTTTTGACCCATCTTCTCATGATCAGTGCATGTCTGTAGTAGACTCAGATGTTTGGTATTTTGACAGTGGGGCAACCAAACATATTACCTCGCAGCGCAGTTTCTTCTCTTCACTCGAGCCTGCCCCTACAGGGAATACTGTTACATGCGCCAACAACTCCTCTTATCCTGTTATGGGAGTTGGTAAGATCATTTTGACTACTGCTGATGGTAGTTCTTTCACTTTGTCAGATGCTTTATTTGTGCCAGGGATCAAGAAGAATCTGTTATCTGTTTCTGCATTAGCCAAGATTGGCTTGGTTGTGAAATTTGTTGATGATAGATGTACAGTTCATGATCTGTCAAATGGCGATGTTATTATTGCTTCTGGCATTTTTATGTCGTGGGTTGTATAAGCTCATAGACTATGAAAGATCTAAAAATGATTTGGCATCTGCAGTAAATGATTCTCAGGCTATGTCAGATGCAAAGCTTTGGCATGCACGCTTTGGTCATCTGAATTTTGCTAGTTTGCTACACCTGCAAAAATCTGAAATGGTGTCCTCTTTGCCCAAACTTGAGGCACCTGGAAAACATGTTTGTGAAGGTTGTATTTTGGGCAAAATGCAACGTTCCTCCTTTCCAAAATATGGTTCAGTTCGGGCTACACAGAAATTGCATCTTGTACATAGTGATGTCTGTGGTCCTATGCAGACACCCTCTTTTGGAAACTACCTTTACTTCGTGACTTTCATTGATGATTTTTCCAGGCATGCATGGGTATATCCACTCAAAGTAAAGTCCGAAGTGTTCATGTGCTTTAAATAGTTTTTGGTTTTGGCTGAAAATCTGTCAGCATGTAAAATGGGCACCCTCCGTTCTGATCGAGGGGGGGAATATATGTCTTCTGATTTTAATGCATTTCTAGCTGAACGTGGGATAAAACACCAGTGTACAGTGCCGTATACACCTCAACAGAATGGAGTTGCTGAACGAAAGAGCAGGTCACTCATGGAGATGGCGAGGTGCGTGGTCAAGAGTCAGGCTTTACCACATAGTTTCTGGCTTGAGGCTGTCATGTGTGCAGCATATGTACTGAACAGGTGTCCCACTAAAGCACTGCAGTCTATCACTCCATATGAGGCTTGGCATGACTGCAAGCCATCTGTTGCTCATCTGCGTGTTTTTGGTTGTTTGGCATATGCACTAGTGTCTGAACAACATCACAGAAAATTGGATGATAAGGCAGTAAAATGTATTTTTGTTGGGTACAGTTCTGAAAGTAAAGGCTATCATCTGTATCATCCACAGACTAAACACATTTTGGTTAGCCGTGATGTTGTCTTTGTGGAAGATGCTATTCAGCCATTGCTTTCATGTACTAAGGAGACATCTGTTAGCTCTAAAGACATGTATGATACTTTGATGCCTCTTTTTATAGGTGGACAGTCTAGTGTTGGTCCTAATGAGGCAACTTCTCAGCCTTTGCAGGTTTCATATGATGATGCAGATCATTCCATTTCTGATGCAGATTTACATGATGCACTTGTTGATGAGAGAGCTGACATTGAGCAGGCAAAAACTATGCCAAAATGGCTCGTGCAGACTTTGCGTGACAGCAAATTAGATGCACCTTTGTCATATCATACTCGTTCAGGCTCTCATAGTGCCTCCTTTGCATCAGATTGCTATGCTATGGCTGCATCTAGTCTCTGTGATGAGAATGAGCCTGTTTCTTTTGATGAAGCATAGAATTCAGAAAACTGGATGGCTACTATGCAATCTGAATATGATGCTATAATGAAGAATGGTACATGGTCTTTATGTGACTTGCCTCTTGGCAAGAAGGCCATTGGCACTAAGTGGGTATACAAGCTGAAGCGTAAACCTGATGGTACAGTTGACAGGTATAAGGCTAGGCTTGTTGCAAAGGGTTATGCACAGGAAAGAGACATTGATTTTGATGAGACCTTTGCACCTACATGCCGCATGACTACTGTTCGGAGCATTTGTGCACTTGCAGCCCATCATGGTTGGAATGTACATCAGTTGGACATTAAAACAGCATTTCTGAATGGTGACTTGCATGAAGAAGTGTATGTTTTTCAGCCCCGTGGCTTTGTGCAGAAAGGGCATGAAAACCAAGTGTGCAGGTTAAAGAAGGCATTATATGGTTTAAAGCAAGCACCACGTGCTTGGTATGATAGATACATGCCTATCTGGTTGCACATGGTTTTGAGAACAGTCCAACTGAAAGTACCTTATATGTTAAGCGTGCTAACGATGTGCTTTTCATCATTGTTGTCTATGTTGATGACATGCTGCTCACTGGTCCTATTGAGAAGCATATTGTTGATTTCAAGGCTGATTTGCATGCCTCATTTGAGATGTCTGATTTGGGGCATTTGCATCACTATTTGGGCATTCAGTTTATGCAAGTTGATGGTGGAATGGCTTTGTGTCAAACAAAATATATTGACACATTATTGCAGCGTTTTGGCCTTGAAGATTGTAAGCCTATTGCCACTCCTATGGAGACAGGTTTACGATTGAGTCTTCATGATGCTGGAGATGCATTTGATGTTGTTCTCTATCAGCAGGCTGTTGGATGCTTGATTTACTTATGCATTACTCGGCCAGATATTCAGTTTTCTGTCTCACAGATGAGCAGGTTTATCCATTGCCCAGGAGTCACGCATTGGAAGGCGGTTAAGCGCATCTTTCGCTACTTGAGTGGTACTCGGCTACTTGGGTTGTTTTTATCCCAAGGGGGGATCACTACCACCAGATTTGCATGCTTTTTCTGACTCAGATTGGGCTGGTTGCTATGACACTCGTGTGTCCACCAGTGGTTTTTGCTTCATGCTTGGTAGCTCATGTATATCTTGGTTGAGCAAGAAGTAGCCTACTGTGGCCACTTCCAGTTGTGAGGCTGAGTATAGGGCAGCTTTCACAGCAACTGTTGAGTGTGTGTGGCTCAGACGCCTTATGGCTGATTTGGGTGTTGGCTAGTCTTCTGCCACCATCTTCACTGACAGTCAGAGCGCATTGGCAGTTGCAAGGAACCATGTGTTCCATGCTCGCACTAAGCACATTGAGGTGCATTATCACTATGTCAGGGAGAGGTTCTATGCTGGGGAGATCAGCTTGGCATATGTGCCCATGTAGGAGAACATTGCAGACCTTTTCACGAAGGCTCTGCCTAGGGAGAAGTTTGAAGCTTTCCGCAAAGCTTTGGGCTTGCTTCCTTTTGTGGAGTGATTTCCACATAGCTTGGCACTTCCTTATACATGAGTGCCAGCTCCTTGTTCACCGCATCACTCCGAGGGGGGATTTGTTGATATCTTTAGGTAGTGATGTGTGTGAACACACTAGGACCGCCGGGCACTTTTTTCCCTCTTTAGGAGGTTTTTTTTCCCCTGGCTTGTATATACGCCTATTGGCCTAATGGGCTACTTATCTTTGTACATTCTCTAGTAATACATTTAGTATTGTGTGTTTGTGCTCCAAGCTTCTTCTTCTTCCTTGTGATGTTCGCGTGCTTCCGCAGACATCTAACTCCAACAACAAAACCCTCTTGGCACACATAGATATATGCCCTAGGAGGTGATACTCACTTAAAAACTTGAAAAATACCTCCTTGCACAAGAATGATTGTTATATGTTTTTTGAAGGTTTTAGCTTATGTAAGCTCTATTTTGCCCCTCTCATCTTCTAAGTCACTTGTTATACTTGCATCTCCCTTAGATCTATCACTTTTTACCCTTTTAGCAAGCACAAAATGACCACTTAACCCTATGTGCATAAAATGATCCCTCTTTGCACACAGGTGATTGGTCTACTAATTGCCTCCTTCATGACTTTATAAAGCTTTGTTTGTCTACTTTTTAACTCGTTTTTTGCCTACTTCTACTAACCTACCTACCTACCTATCTATCCAAAGTGATGATGGAGATGTACCTACAACATGCAAACAATCACCAAAAGCACGTACCTCACGAAGAAGCTTACCATCACACGAATCTAACAAGATTTTTTCTTGACAATGGCACCAAAAGTTTGATGCACCCATCATCATATTCCAAAAGTCCACATGATAAGAAGAATGTCCTATCCATTGAGCAAACAATCAGTAGGCATGAAGACATGCATGCGATGAGATAGAAGCACATGCACAGACACCAAGAGCAAGGGAAGTGTACACAGGGGTACACACTAAAAAGTAGGCAAGAAGAATGATGCTCTAAGATGCTCATTGTATTGTGTAGAGGAGGTACTTGGGTATAGAAAAAGTTCCATAGAGTGTGGTAAATTGTATAGGACTCCATCGGGAGCACAATTCTGGTACTTCTTCTACTCAAGGGGAGTTCTTCCTTAGGGAAGTATATCTTGTGACATGTTTGTGTGTAGGTACACTACTTGACATTAAAGACATAGAGCTAGAAAAGTTGCAAGTGCACAGATGAGAAAAAATCTCAATTTCTTAGGACTCCAAATGAGCAGAGCAATTCAAAAATAATTGGAATGAGCAGTATAATGGGCTAGTAGACATTATAGGGGCTAGAACTTGACTACACAAAGTACATGCCAAAAAGTACTAAAACAATAAGAAATCTCTTCAAGAGAAATGCAATAAAAATGCAACGAAGAGATACTAGCCAAGACTACTCAATCACTCCATAATGCTAACTACCACACAATTGAGAAGCCAATACCCTATATAATCACCACAAAGTGGCCTCAACACACAATGGGCAAGTTGCAATAGAATGCAGAGAGCAGCCAAGAGATAGTTAAATAGAGAGTGCACTTAGAACAGAGATTAACAACAATACTAGATTATCAAAATGATGATGATAATGAAGTGATATAAGATGGGCAAAATGAGTGCCAAGCCTTTGTTAATATAGACTCCAGAGGCCAAAGGAGTGACCTTACCGAATCCATTCTTTCACTATCACATGTGCCAAACTCACAAAATTGGTGGAGGAGCGAGCTAATTTTGGTGTTGGTACCCAACCAACTTTAGGTCCACCAATTAAATCTTCTGACATCACCAGAGCTTTGCGACAGTCTCCTGTGCATTAATTCACACTTTAACACTTTACTAAAAAGTCAATAAAAATTTACTCTATCACTGGCCACCCATAGTAGTCCTTCCAAAAATAGGTGGAGTAGACGCCCTATTTTGACCATGTCCAAAAGAGGTGGTGGTGGTGCCCAATTTTGACAATATGACATTTTTGGGCCACTTGAAGCCTATAATCCTTCCCATTTCTCTCTTTCGCTATGCAATGAATGTAACATTTTATCATACCCATATGATTATGCCCTTAATGCTCCATTCCATTTTCATTATAGGAGAAAAAGCATGCCATTGTCATAGCCTCATCAAAAGAGTGGGATTTCCATATCATCTTACCCAGGTTACTCTAGGAGTAGGATTCTCCTTCCATGATATGCTTGCCCTCGAGTGGATGTCATCCCAAATGAGGTGGGAATGGTAGTGGAGGCCTCAACCTTCCGTAATGATGTAGGGGTCTCACCCAATTGGAGTTTCCATTAAGTGATGGAGATTGCCTTGATCAAATAGGTGGTCACCTTGGAATGAAGTGATGGAAGCCATCTTAGTCAATTGAGTTGTGGCCTTAGAATGCCATTTTTGGAGGTCGCCCAAGTGTGGAGTGATGAGGGAAAAAGGTGGTCACCCAATGTGGTCTGGTAAGGGAAAAAGGTGATCGCCTAATGTGATGTGGTGAGGTTGTGCAAACATGGTTACCCAAGTTGTATGGTGCTCCAATTGTTGGTCGCACAATTATTGGGTATGCTCATATTTGGTGGTCACCCAATTGCTGGGTATGCTCATATTTGGTGGTCGCCCAATTATTGGGTGTGCTCATATTTGGTGGTTGTCCAATTATTGGGTATGCTCTTTCAAATAGGTGGTCGCCCATAATGGAGAGAGGTGACACCATGGGTGGTGGCCTCTCCCAGTATGGAAAGGGGTGGCACAAGATGGGTCATGGCCTCACCCAATATGGAGAGAGGTGGCACAACATGGGTGGCGGCCTCGCCCAATATGGAGAGAGGTGGCACAACATAGGCGATGGCCTCTCCAAATATGGAGAAAGGTGGCATAACATGGGTGGTGGCCTCGTCTAATATGGAGAGAGGTGGCACGACATGGGTGGCGGCCTCACCCAATATGGAGAGAAGTGGTTGCCCCATTGTGGCCAAGAGGTGGAGATCGGTTGTCTTCAAATGATAATGCTTCAAAATCCCACCCATCAAATGTTGGAGTCAGAGCAAAATAGTGGTCATCAAAGCCAATGGAGAATTGTAATCATCATGGATCTTGTGTAGAATAAGGCCCAAAATAAAGGGGATAACAACTTCCAAAGCACATGAATTGGGATGGTTAAATGACTAGCAGGATCATCTACTCTACATATTGCAAAAGTCTAGTATAAAATCTCACAAGAGTTTTTAGCTCTCTAAACTCACTCTAAAAATAGTATCCAAAGGTTAATTGGAAATCGAAATTGTATCAAAAAAATAGAAAACTTTTGTGGAGATATTCTACTCATGTCATTGAATCTTGAGAACTACTCAGATTTTATAATGTGCATTGGATTACTGCTAAGAAAAGGAATTTATGACTACTTTTGGTTAAAAAGTGAGGAAAAACCTAATATGAGGGATTTGAGATGGAAAAAATTAGTTGACTCCTTACTCCTCTACTTCCATGTTCTTGTGAGTTTCATTTGCAAGATGGTGCTTCAGTATGAGGCTACAACACTTCATAAGTAAAAATCTGCATCTGTTCATCTTCTTTGCCAAATGCCTCATACCATCGTGATGGTTTGAGAAGTTCATGTTTTTTGTAATACATAATGTTGAGGGTGTAGAACATCTAGGCACACTGAGGACTACATAGTTGCATCAAAAAAATTGTGCTTTTGTGAACCATCACGATTGGCTCAAGCCATCACAATGATACCAGACCAGTGTGATTGGTTCAAACCATCACGATGACGTCTGACCATCACAATTGGCTCATGCCATCGTGACAATTTGCCATACCATCGCGACGATACTAGAACATCATGATTAGTTCAAACCATCGTGACGACATCTAACCATCACGATTGGCTCATGCCATCATGATGATTTGCCATACCATTGCGACTGCGATCGGCTCAAGCCTTCGTGATGACCATTTGACCATCACGATTGATTTAGACCATTGTGACGAGAGATCACACCATCGCGATTGGCTCAATCCATCACGATGATTCAACCATCATGATTGGCTCATGCCATTGCGATGTCATTGGACCATCACGCTCATTTAAGACCATCGCAATGAGATGCCACACCATCACGATTGTGTCACATCATCAAGATTGGGTAAGGCCATCATGAGAGTGCATGATAATCATGATCTTTCCATACCATCATGACGGCTCAACAGAAACGACAAAATTTAGGGTTTTTGAATTTTTCCTTAATTTTTGAATCATTGGTGTAGGTGGTATAGGGCAACTAGAGGTCACCTTTCTTGAAAGTTTTTGGTGATCAACAACAAAAAAGAAGCAGCTCAATTTGGTGGTGACCCCTATACTAGGGCTATTCAAGGACTCTTAGGAACAAAAGCAAAGATAGTAAGTAATCTAACCACCCTCTTTAATTCAATTACTAGCAAGAAACAAAAACCTAGATTGGATATGGAGAAGAGGGATTTAAGTGCTAACGGATGCTTTTAATAGAAGGATTCTTGAGTGTTTATATTGTAAGTGCACCCAGACAGAGAACTTAATTTCAATGATGCGACAATTTAAACATATCATGAAAAACGATACCTGATGATCGAATAAATGATGCGACAACTTAAACATATCATGAAAAACGATACCTGATGATCGAATACTTAAAAGATAAGAACTTGAAGAGCAAATTAAATGAACCAAGTAACTAACTCAAAGGGACTTAGTGAGACCCACTTGATCTGATTTGTTTATTGAAGAAGTATATTGATGTAATTGCTTGGGATTACTCTCAAGTAAAAGGGATAGATCCAAATCTACATCAACATCAGATAAATTTGAAGACAGATGCAGTTCGGGTGGTGCAACAAAGGTATAGGATGAAGCCAAACTTTGCAAAATAGGTCAAAGAGGAGACTGACAAGATCTTGGCAATTGGACTCATCACGCTTATAAATCAGGTAGCATGGTTACCACCTATTATTGTTGTTTCAAAAAAGAATGGGGAACTACAGATTTGGGTGGCTTACAAAAAATTGAATGCCACCATAATTACGGATCCTTTTCCAATGCCATTCTATGATGCAATATTGGATGCAGTAGCAAGGCATGAGATGTATAACTTCAAAGATGGATTTTTTGGGTACAATCAGATCCTTCTTGCAGAAGAGGTTTATTGATATATTTAGGTAGTGATGTGTGTGAACACTCTAGGATCGTGGGGGCATTTTTTTCCCTCTTTAGGAGGTTCTTTTTCCCCCGGCTTGTAAATACGCCTATTGCCCTAATGGGCTACTCATATTTTGTACACTCTAGTGGTAATACATTCAGTATTGTGTGTTGTGCTCCAAGCTTCTTCTTCCTCTTCCTTGTGTTGATCGCGTGCTTTCGTAGACATCTAACTCCAACAATTGGTATCAGAGCAGGTCGCCTCATCTAGGGCGTCGTCGGCACTCCTCCGGTTGTAGTCTCAGAATTGCACGAAATTTGGTAAGCATATTCAAGGTGTTTCAAAGACCAAAACTGCTTCGCCCTATGGTGCCAAATTGTGATCTAAGCTCGTTTTAGCCTTCGAACGCACTATTGCAGCACTTGTGCAAGCTATTTCGTATTTTTGTGCCAAAGGTATATACTAGTTTTGGTTCGCCAGTATAAGCATCTCGAAGTCTGCTATAGGTTTAGCAAAGATTGTTTGGGCAGTTCTATTCAACTTTTTGAGATACAATCAATTTTTTGCATCAAGGTATTTTAGTGATCGGCCATGGCTGAACGCAGTGATGTATTCCGTATGTTGGCTGTTGAGGATAAGTTGGATGGTACCAACTACCTGTTACGGGCTTATATGATGCGACATGTATTCGTTGCAAAAGGATTGTGGAATATTATGCAAGGTGTTAAAAGACATCATGTTACACCTACGACTATAGGTACTGCAAATACAAGTGCTGGAGTTGATGGAGATGATATCAAAGATGATGATATTCTATAGATTCATGTTCGTGCTATTGTTTTTGTTGCACCTACTACAGAGCAAATTCATTGGGATGGCAAAGATGCTTAGGCACATGCATCGATAGCTTTGTCTGTCAAACATGCCATTATTCCTCACATTCGCTCTTGCAGAACAGCTAAGGATTCTTAGGATACATTTACCACATTGTACCAGGCTAGGAATGAGGCTCGTGTTGCTTACCTCCGAAAACAATTGGAGAGTGAGCACATGAATTAAGGTGATTCTATGGACAGTTGTCTCACAAAGATCAAGGATTTGAAAGAACAATTGATTTCTGCTGATGAAGTTATACCAGATAGCTCACTTGTGCAGACCGTTCTGAATAGTCTTCCTAACTCATATCAGATTTTTGCTTCTACTCTTCATTTGATGATGAAAGGCAATCGAAATGCCTTGTCATTTGAGGAGTTAGTCTCTATTTTGTTGTAGGAAGACCAGTCTAGACAGAACAGGTCTATTATGCATGTTTTAGATCAAGCTTTCCTAGCTATTGAGAAGGGCAAAGGTAAATGGAGCTCTTCTAGTAGTAAGCAAAAATCTGCAAATGTTGCACATTCAAAGAAGGAAGACAAAAATGAGAAGAAATTAGAAAAGCAAAATTTGTTTTGCAAATACTATAATTTTCGATGACGATGCACTGCAATGTGCTCTCCTTCTCGAGAGCTCCACAATGATATGCTCAGAGTAGAAAACCCAGCTCTTGAGGTTGCACACAGTACTTCGCACAGATGCTGCAGAATACACAGAAAACACAGTACATAGGGAGCACGGAGACAAACTTTCTTAGGTCTCACAAATGCGGTCGAACATATAGTGTGTGGCTGACCAGGCCACTATATGTTTTATTAAAGAACATATACAAAGAAGTGTCTAGTGGTCATTTGGCCTTTCACATGGACATTAATGATAACAATCTCCCACTAAAGGCCAATATGGCTAAAGTAACTATGGGAGAAAAAATAAAGAATGATAAAGAATACCTGAGTGTAAGTATACAAACTATACCTCCCACCTGATGGGCATGTTACACAGTAGACAAGTGACTGTGTAAGATTAGGAATCAAGTAACCCCCATCACGTGACAACAGTGTCGAAAGCTATCCTGTGGTAGAGCTTTAATCAAAGCATCTGCAGCATTATCTTGAGTGTGAACCTTCTCAAGAATAATGCGCACAGTGGCTAAGCAATCTCTAATGAAGTGATACCTCACCTCAATGTGCTTGGTCTTTGCATGATAGACCGGATTCTTAGTCAAAGCAATGGCACTCTGACTATCACTGAGCAAAGCAGGTACATGCTGAGGTAAACCCATATCACAAGCAAGATGAGAAAGCCAAAACGCTTCCTTACATGCCTCACTTGTTGCAACATACTCTTCTTCTGTGGTGGAAACAGCTGTACATTCTTGAAGATGAGATCTCCAAGAGATAGCACCTCCAGCAAAATGATTAATGTACCCTGATGTAGACTTATGATTGTCTACACAACCAGCATAGTCAAAATCTATGTAGCCAATAATGGATACTTTCCCTCTACCTAAGCATAGACACTTGTCCTTAGTGCCACTCAGACATCTTAAAATCATCTTGATCGCTTCCCGATGTTTCTTGCCAGGATTAGACATATATCTGCTCACAACTCCCACTGCAAATGCAATGTCTGGTCTCGTAGCTACCATAGCATACATGAGACTACCAACAGCAAACTGATAGGGAAGTTTGTTCATGAATTCCTTTTCCTCATCTGATTTGGGGCAATCATCCTTGCTCAATTTCACATATGTGGCTAAAGGTGTACTCAATGCCTTTCCACCCTACATATTGAACCTGTGAAGTACTTTGGATATGTACTCACTTTGAGACAAGTATATGCATCTTTTACTCCTATCACAAGTAATGCGCATGCCAAGAATATGTTTGGCATACCCCAAATCCTTCATATCAAATGTCTGACTCAACTTCTTTTTGAGAATTGACAAATCATAAGAGGACTTCCCACCAATCAACATATCATCGACATAAAGTATCAGCATATCAAGCTGCCATTTGAGCATCTCTTTGTGTAGAGACAATGATCCTCATTACTTTAGACTTTCCTTGCCAGGAACTACATAACCCTCTGGTTGTTCCATATAGATCTCGTATGTAAGATCTCCATGCAAGAAAGCAGTTCTCACATCCATTTGGACTAGCTCTAAGTCCTCCATTGCAACGAATCCAAGCAACATGCGCAGGGTAGTCATCTTGACCACTGAGGAGAAGATTTCCTCGAAATCAACACCATGTTGTTGCTTAAAACCCTTTGCAACAAGTCATGCTTTATACTTTGGAGAAGCACTATCAGATGTGAATTTCAGCTTATATACCCATTTACATGGTAAATCTTTCCTGCCATTTGTCAAAGGTACTAAATCCAAAGTACCATTCTTGTGAATAGGATCCAACTCACTCTTCATGGCACGCTCCCACTTGACATGATCCTCTGTCTGCATAGCCTCTTTGTAGCAAGAAGGCTCATTGGCATCTGTTAGCATAACAAAATCTAAACCTGGAACATATCTATCAGGTGGATGTGAGACACGTGCAAAACGTTTCAATGGTTGCTAAGCAAGAACATGTGCAGACTGATCTGAATGGACATTCTCTTGAACATCCCTATGTGTAGCATTTTTATGCATGCTAACCGGAGGAATATTATCCTCAAACACCACTCTTCTCACTTCAACCTCCTTAATGGGCTGTTTATGCATTTTAGACTCATTGAAAATGACATCACTACTTCTGATCACTGATCGTGTTTCAAGATCCCATAAGCGATATCCAAATTGTCCTTCTCGACCATATCCAAGAAAAATGCATTTCTTTGACTTATGGTCCAACTTTTTTCTAAGATTCTTGGGTATATGAACATATGCATCACACCCAAAAACTTGAAGATGATCATAATATGGTGACTTCCCTGTCCATAGCTCTTGTGCCACTTTCAGACCTTTGGCAATACTAGGTGAAACGTTAATCACATGAACTGTAGTCAACACTGCTTCTGCCCAAAAGCCTTGTGAGAGGTTTGCATGATGCAACATAGAGACTACTCTATCTTGAGTAGTTCTATTCATCCCCTCAGCTACATCATTCTGTATTGGGGTATAAGGAGCTATAGACTCTCTATGGATCCCTCTAGACTGACAGAAAAGATTGAATCCATGTGAGGTATACTCACCCCCGTTATCTGAACGTAAAGCCTTAAGCTTAGTTCCTTTTTCAGTCTCAATTGAAGCAAGCCATTTTCTGAAAGTAGGGAATACCTCATCCTTCGATTTGATAGGATATACCCAATTTTTTATAGTAGCATCATCTATGAAAATGACAAAGTAGAGAGAACCACCTAAGGACCTAGTGGGCATGGGACCACACACATCTGTATGAATGAGATCTAAAGGCTGAATTGAAGATTCAATGTGCGTCCTATGCGCATTTTTGGTTTTCTTTCCATATTGACAATGGTCACAAAATGAGAAATCGGAGAAAGACAACACAGGTAGGTAGCCAAAATGAGAAAGATTTTCCATTCCATTATGAGATATATGGCCCAAATGACCATGCCAAATACAAGCCATAGGTTGTTCAATAACAACTAACAAGTGTTCTTTCTGTGATACAAATAAAGGATAAAGTGAGCCAACTTTGCTTCCTTTTGCAATAACGATATTGCCCTTTGATATGCAAAAGGACTAAGCATAGAAGACCACCTTGTAATTAAGGTCATCAAGTTGACCAACTGACATCAAACTGCATGATAACTGAGGTACATGGCGTACATTATGCATAATAAATTTTGAACCATCAATGAACTGCACAACCACATCTCCAATCCCCACAACATCACACTGGTAAGAGTTGCCAAGTCTCACGTTACCAAGAGACTTTGCTGTATAATTAGAGAGCCATTCTCTGTGTGGTGTCACATGGAAAGAAGCACCAGAATCAGGAGGCACTAGACTACTCACTCATTGGAGATAACTTATACAAGTGTGGTAAAGATGGTTACCTAAGGCTATGTGTCCATGAGAGTGAATATCTCAAGATCTTGGAAACTGCTCACCAAGGTGTAGCAGGAGGGCACTTTGGACCAAACCGTGTGATTAAGGCAATCCTATTTGCAGGCTTCTGGTGGCCAAACCTTCACATGGATGCACATACCTATGTGAAGCGATGTGACATTTGTCAACGAACTCAATATCCCATACATAAAGATGAGATGCTATTGAAACCTATGATCGGTGGACGTGCATTCTCTAAGTGGGGGATAGACTTTGTAGGTCCTATTAATCCCCCAGCTAAGGGTTCACATGCTGAATACATCATTGTGGCCACAGACTATCTAACCAAGTGGCCAGAAGTGAAAGCCACAACGAAGAATGATGCCCAAACAACATCTAAGTTCTTATTTGAGAACATGTTCACAAGATATGGGCTACCATTAGAGCTAGTAAGTCATAGAGGCACTCACTTCTTGAATGAAGTCATTGAAAACCTTCTCCAAGAGTTCTTGGTGATACCAAGAAGTCTGCCCCTATCAACACAAGCTAATGGGCAGAGCCGAAAGCACAAATAAGATTCTATGCAATGTGCTGACCAAATTGGTGAATAATAAACGCTCTGATTGGGACAAACAGCTACACCATGTTGTTTGGGCATATAGAGTTGCCTATAAAACGGTACTCCAAGCCACACCCTTTCATATGGTATTTGGTTAAAATGCAGTGCTACCATTGGACTTCTTGATACATACACTAAAAGTAGCATAGGAGCATGAGTGGACAGGTCATGAACTCTCTTCGAGGATCTTTGATCTTGAATGGTTGGGTGAAACGAGACTGAGAGCAGTTGTAGGGATTTATGCAGCGAAGAAAAGACAAAAGGCATAATTCGATGCCCATGTGAAGGATAAAGGCTTGAAAGCAGGAGACTTAGTTTTGGTGTATACCCTGAAACAACATGCAAGAAAACTAGAGAAGCGTGGCTATGGACCTATGATCATAAATAGGATCTCAACTAGTGGAGCAGTTCAATTAGCTATTCTAGAAGGTGATGTCCTCCCTAGTTACATCAGTGGATGCAGAGCCAAACTATATCAAGAACGCCTCACTGAGGCAATGCTTAATCGACTCAACACTGCAAGAAACGTAAGGAAGAAGAAACATGAATTCATGAAGAAGCACAAGTTGAAGCTTTAGAACGTATTTGAAAAATGAAATTAAGAAGACAAGGTAGAGATGATCCTAGATCGGAGGCTTATGAAGCTCCAAGGTATCACATGGCCATGTATAACACACTAGGAGCCCATTCCCATAGAATAGTTGACCGACGACCTTTTGTAACCATAGAGGTAGGACAAGGAAATAATGCAAGGAAGGTAAGAGCCTTGATTGACTCAGGTGCAGCCACTAGTGCTGTTAGACTTTCTTACTGTCAAGAATTGCAACTAGAAGTCAATCCTATAAAAGCTTATCTCATAGGATTGGGAGGTGTGGAAACCCCTTGCATGGGTGAGGTGGAACCTCCCCTCTACATTCAAGATGTTCGTATGAGAGTTAAGGTGCTAGTGTGTCAAGACCAGGATCTCACTGAGCCTCTTGTCTTTGGTCAAGACTGGATCTACGATCATGCAGTCAACCTGAACCTAAAAAGCGGACTTCTTCAGGTCTGGGTAAAACAAAATCTCATTACAATTGAGTAATGAAGCACTCAAGGAACTAAGAAAGGCACCAACTCCTGGTCCTTCCAGGAGTACACATGAAGATGATGATGCTATTCTTGTCCAAAACTCTGTGATGCAGAGGGATGATGTTCTCAACAAAGAAGCCAAGGATATGATGGAACTCCCTTCTTTTCCAAAAGCGATCAAGATGGCAACCAAAGGAGTACCGAACGCAAAGGAAGCAGGCGGCCTATGCTCAAAGCCAAAGGAGAGTATCGCACCACTCCAATTAGCACCTAGGAACCCTTCATCCACTAACCACACTTCACACTCACTATCACGCGAGCACTAACTAACCTACTAACCATATCACAGTTCATCATGTTAATGTTGTAATGGGGACAAATGGTCATTTTGTGTCCATTGCAATGTTAACATGTATTTATATATTCTCACAAAACCGACGATCAATACCTTCAACATGATAGAGGCTGCAGGAATGAGCTCCCAGGTAGGCAGAGGTCCTCAAATAGTGGACATTGAAGGTATCCCTATCCAGGAGGAGTTGAAGGAATGGCCACAGGAGTTAAGAGCAATGCACGTCATACCCATTCAAAATTCTCCCCAGGGGCACACATCGCAAGTTAGCAAGAACTCCCATTGGTTTAGTGAAGTCATAGGACGCCTTCGGGATGGCACCTATTTATGGGAATCTGAGATAGAGTTTAATGGACAGTGGAACCATTACCATTTCTTTACACGAGAGTTTGAAAAGCTTCAGAATAGTGAAGGATTGTGACCGATATGGAAGAAGGCCAGAATCAATGACTATTTTCATGCTCAGTTACCTAAGCCTAACTTCCTAAGGTGTTCATACTTAGTTAGCTCACTCACTCCTAGCAAAGATAAGAAGGGGACAAGCACCTTTGTACTTCCTTCTCTTACACGAGGGAATGAACTTAAACGTTTTAAATTAACCAAGAATTTGGTGAGGGAAGCCTTAGAAATGAGAGGTATGCACATCCCTAATGAGAACGAGACAATGATCTTGGACAATATGAAGAACAGGAACCTCACTAAACTGAAGGACATGGTGGCAATGACCCGATGATTGCCATCCACCTCAGAATGTGCATGCAGCACTTCGCGTTCCCAACCCAAGAATGATTCACAATGCCACCCAAGAAGATCTAGTTTAGCTTATACTTGGGAGACATGTTGAACCTGACAATCAACATGCCACATTGGATATCGACTAGATCCATCTTGCACATCAATGCTGGTATAAGAAACAGAAGTTAGTGCTATATGGATGTTGTGCTCTTACTAGAATTGTGTATCAGTGCCTTGCATATGATGTGCCAATTCAAAGGGCACTCATTTGGACTAGGGTGCAGGAATTTCAGCAAAGAGCATCAGCCGCAGGACCCCCATCAAAGAAAATGAGAGGAACTGTTCACATGCCATGTGCATAGGCTCCGGGTGCTATATTGACACCGGACACGACTCCACCACCCCAAAGGCGAGTGCAACCCTTCACCATCCGATTACCAAGGCATAGTGTAGAGGGGCCTAATCTTATCTTCCCACCGATCCACACAGATCTAGAGTTCCCTCACAGCTTTACACTTGAGGACTTAACTGATGAGGAAGTAGCCAAAATTATCAATGCAGCCAACTTGGAAATCGAAGCAAAGCAGTCACGGACAGGCCCGACCAAACTCAACTAGTCATTGTTGAAGTAGAGGAAGATGAGGAGGAGATTGAAGAAGAACAACAAGATGAAGAGCTGGAAGGATCACTTGATGAAGAGGAGCATGAATATGAGCAACATGTTATACCAGAACTCGTGGGAGCCCCAGCATACACATTACAAATAAAAAGATTGTACGATACTATGAACCTAGTTCAGGAACAACATAGACTATCCTTGGCATCGGGGAAGGCCCTAATGAACCAAATACTTAAAGAAGAAGGTGTGGATGACCAATCAGAGCTTCCCTCGACATGCTCGTTGATGCATTGGGGGTGCCAAAGGTTGTGCACACTGCCCTTGCCCACTCTCAGAGGTTTGAATGAAGACGCGGGAGACGCCCTCCCTGATCAGGAAAGCATAACATATTATAGTATCAGAACAACACTACACCACTTCCATGACCACCGCCATGGCACACTCCACTCAACATACTGAAGAACCCCACGTTTCAAGTGCCCCCCATCACCACCCCTACCACCCTGCCCTCCAACTCCACCCCTCTCACCTCATACCACCACCATTGCCTCTACTGTAACCGCCACGATCTCCATCGCTCTTAGTGAAGCACATGATATGGATCAACCCTCACAACTCTCACAATCTGACACCACTACCATTATAACTATCACCACGGGCTATAGGGCTCTAACCATGGTTACAGGGAATCCCATTTCCCCTGTCACACATCTAGGCAGCCCACATGCACAATTAACCACACCATTGTACACTTTCACCACATTCACCACACCTACCATTCCCATGTATATGGTAAGTCCCATGACTGCATCCATGCACGACCACATGGACATATCACCCACAACTGACCTCTCCCTCCCCCCATATTTCCACATTCTCCCATTCCCCCACCACCAACATCACCACTACACTAGCATTTAGATGCATAGTATACAAACCTGTTCTGAGTCCATGAAACATTTCAAGAAAGAATCACAAACATGGAGGAGGACAAGAGACAACTACAACATAATTATGATACCTTACAAAGGCAATATGAGGAATTGGTGGTCAATCCCCCCCCCCAACCAGATACATAGGCACAACAACACCTCAAGGAAATGCTACATGCCCAACAAGTAGACAATCTCAAGATACACCGTAACCTCGTGTTACTGAGAAAACACATGTCAGCAGCATTAGAAGAGAATAAAAGACTCCAAAGACAGAACGAAGAAAATCTAGAAGCAATGATGGAAGGATCACCTAAAGAGATCGACCCAGAGCGGTTCAAGGTCCTCCCTTCAGCCAACATGCAGATCATATTGGATACACATGTAGACCTCCTAATGCATATGACATGTTAGAAAAAGAATGTGATGAACTATGAAAGGAACTAGCTAGCCAAAGAGAGCAACCAAAGGAAGCAACACCTACAACTGCCACGTCTGAAGAGGAAATAGAATTGAAAGCAATGGTGGCGGATTTGCAAAATAAACTTCTACAATATGAACTGCAACCTTCTCCCATGGTGGAGCCAGAGCCTGAAGAGCTAGTTCTGATTGAAGTGGAAGAGACATTTGAGGACCCTTATGTACCCATGCTTGCACCTGGAGGCCGACAAATAGAGTGAGGAATTGATACATTCGAGATTGAAGCTCCGAAATGGCTGCAGAAGTTAGAAAAGGTCGGCCCCACTCATGATGACAGAGTAGCAGCGCAGATACAATCCATGTCTCGTCTAGAAGAAGTTCTCATCAAATCAGACTACTTCAAGAATGTATCCCATAAATGGTGGATTGGTACTTTTGATGATCAGTATGTCCCATTTTGTGTGCTAATGGCCGATTATAACACAGAGATCAAGCATCGCACCAACAAAGAGCCAATATTTGCAACCCAATTCACCCCCGAAGACATTCCTAAAAGTGCCACACATGGAACCATCTTCCAGCCTACATGGAGAATACGATTACTCGAAACCTAACCAGAGATGGTGCGTACATGGAACAACATGCCCTTGTATATTAAGTACAATCCCTGCTATTGTCCAGTCTTTCGATGATGATCATGGCCTGAGTTTGCCAACACAATAAAAAATGTCAAAGAATGTGACAAATGGCTCAACTATGCATATTTCGCACTACCGATGTCAAGAAGATTTGCATCTTCCAGTTGACGATGAGGAAAATTAAAATATTTTATTGGTGAATTCTAAACCTCTTTTATATCACTATTGATAAGTTGTTTTGATTGGAATTAACTACGTTTGAAGTGTTTTCAGGTACAATGATGAAGTAGAACATATGTTCATATTAGGGTTTACCCTAATTACACATTTACTGAGTTTTTTATATTCAAACAAGCAAGATGTATGGGTATAAACCCCTAGGGTTTCATAAGTTTATATGATTTTATGTCGGTAGGGTTAATCCAAAGGGTCTCAAAAGATTCCAATGGATTAATGCTAGGAGTTATTTAAGTTTCAATGGGTTAATGAATGGCTAGATTAGGGTTAAAGCTAGGGTTTAATTAGGTTTATGCTAGGGTCAAACTAGGGTTTTGATGAGTTTTAAAGAGGTTTCCAAGGGTTTTAGTGTTTAAGATGAGTGGGAATGAATATTCGTATTAGTTTTAAGGGTTAAAACAATTAATATTTAATGAAATTAATCTATAATTGAACATTGATTAATGAAAAATTAAGATATGGTTTAATTAGTTACCTTAATAGTGTGTATGAATATTAATACTAAGGTATTAAGTAATTAAACCCTTAAAATAAGATTATTAAATGAAGTATTTAATTATGAAAATTAGGGAAATTATTTTTATTAATTCAAGTGGATAAATAATTAGTGGTGTATAAGAGTGGTATTTAAAGTGTGGTGTGAATTAAGTGTGTAACTAAAGTAGCTAAAGCAAGTAGTTAAAAGTGTGGTAGCTATGTGTGCAAGTTAAAAGAGTGGTTTAAATAGATTATGCATCTTAAGTGCAAAAAGTATGTGGATAAAGAGTGGTGTATGTGTGTGGGCAAAAGTGTGGTTGTAGGATAAAGCAAAAATAAAAAAGAGTGGTAAAGAGAAGACTCTCTGTGAGTATATAAATGTGTGTTGTGCTCCAGATTTCTCTAATGTTTTTGCAGGTATTTCTCTTTCTTCTTCTCATCTTGCTCTTTATTTTATAGGAGAGAGTTTTTTTTCATTGGCTATCGTCACATAGCACATAGATAGAGAGTGCATTACGCAGAGAGAGAGATCCCAATCGACTGTGCTTGTTATATGCAATGTGCAGAGATAGTTTCGTCAGCTGCATCTGCTAGAGAGTGTTGGAGAAGAGTTAGTAAGAGAAGGTGTTAATTCTCCTGATTCCGGCTGTGTAGTGCGCATAGAGTAAGATTAGATGATGACAGATCTCTGACGACTGGCGGTGTTGGCAGACTGCCATAGAGTGAAGCAAAGAGCGTGGTAGAGAGTGAGAGTTAGAAAGGGAGTTAGTTACTATCTTCAATCACAGCAGGTCTGGCATATGTGTATGTGTAGGCTACGGTTAGAGAGAGAATCTCCATAGTGCTCTACCAAAACTCCTTCACTTTGTTCCCATAGCTGCAGCGCATGCACGACAGACCTGAGATAGTGCAGAGCGTACCAGAGAGTTTCAGAGAGAGAAATCTCTCACGACCATCCAAGCATCTCCATGGCATCTTCTGTCAGGCAGCGTGCGACAGCGCAGTGAGAGAGAGAGATAATTAAAATTTATAACATTAAAAAAAAAAATCTTCTCTTCCCTCCCAGCCGCCTATGCGCGGCAGCGCCATCGAGAGAAAGAAAGAGAGAGAGAGAGAGAGAGAGAGAGAGAGAGAGAGAGAGAAAGAGAGAGTTACGAAGAGAGAGAGGGAGAAAGAGAGAGAGAGAGAGAGAGAGAGAGAGAGAGAGAGAAAGAGAGAGAGAGAAAGAGAGAGTTAGGAAGAGAGAGAGAGAGAGAGAGAGAGAGAGAAAGAGATAGGCAGAGAGAGAAAGAGAGAGAGAGAGAGAGAAAGGCAAGAGAGTAGATAAATCATTACTGCATTAATTACTAATTATTTGAGTTTTTTTAAATTGTGTCGTTTAATATTGCATAATTTAATATTAATTTATTGATTATGCATATATTTAGAGAGCACGAATGAATTAATTTGCCTAGCTAGTTCATTGAGAATACATGGGTATAGAAGCATGTGTATGTATTAATTTAGCATATTCATGTTTAGTTTGTGAATGTATCTACATATAAGAGTGAATGGTTTGATGTGCTATAATGAATAAAAGTATGTTTTCATATATAGTAAGTACATATGCATGGTAGTGTATGATTATGGGTATATTTGAGCATGCATTAGCATATGCTAGCATGTGTGTGTGTGTTTAGATGTAAGTACATGGGTTCTTTTAAGCATAAGCATAAGTGTGTTTATATTTGCATAATGATATCATATATGTCGCTATTCATGTCAACATGTTAGTATGCCTAAGTTAAATGTTAGCATGTGCATGAATGTATGTTAGCATGCATGAGCATGTGTATGATTTAATGTATGTGAAGTATGTCTTTTATGTTTCTTATTGATTTTTTTGTAATATTACTTATATCCGAATGTTTTTGTAGACAAACATTGAAGATTTAAAAGAGCAATTGAAGTGAAGTGGAGTGAAGTGATTCGTGAAGCGACAGCTTGATTTGAAACCAGTTACCTTATATTTCCCTTAGTTTTCATTTGAGCTATTTGTTAGCCATATTTATATCTTGTATTAGAATTGAACCTTTAGCTTTAGCCAGAGCATTTGTCAAAAATCGATTTGATTAATTTATTATATTTCTTTTATATTTTGATGTCTTTTGAAGAGTCGAAAAGTAATGAAGTTAGAGTCACATCTTAATCAACTAGTTCTAATGAAAACATTGTAGATGAGATAATTAAAAATAGGATTACTGAAGAATCATTGATTTCTTCCTCACACAACCATTGTTTAAATACATTCTTAACTCTATTTTCCATAGTTCCACCAGAATTTCCCGATAATCCAACTGTTGAAAATTTTCTGCCAACTCTAGATAGACCAGAAAACCCTAGCTTAACTGATAATTTAGTAGAAGAAACCATTAAGGAACGCTTAACAGAAGAGTCACTAGTTTTAAAATCATATCAAGAAGTTGTTGCTAGATACAGGGCTGCCCGTCCTTACGGTCCATAGCTACTTAAACTATTTAAATTTTATAAGAAGACCTTAGTTTCAGTCATAGAAATAGGTAATTTATATTGTTTGACATTAAAACCCTTATTTCCATGAGCCTGAGTTCGCTACAGACACGCCGCATGTGTCGATCGATTTTGGCGGATGATTTGATCCAACATCCAAGCATCTCCATGACCCGACATTGGTGAACCCGACGTGAACCATCGGCTTGCGACTCAGACGGCTATTTTCAGTTTGCATTGCATATACATTCGTACGATTCTACATTGGTGTAGCTGCATCTTCATCCCTGGAAGGTGTGGCAATCTCGTGAACTTGCAATCTTCTTGGTGTCAAGGGCTGGTCTATTGACCTGAGCACCTCCACGAAGATTGGCAAGTAGGTGAACCTCCTCTCGCCACCCCTTTCATCAACAATTGAAGAACACAACGTTTGCACCCATTTTAGCAAACTATGTATTTAGGCTTTGATTACAATCAATAAATGTATTGAATTTCACAAAAGCACTATTTTGAGCCTCATCTTCGAGCCATTGGTATAATTTCTTTTACTCTCAAATTCTTGCATGCAAAATTTTGTTTAAGGGTAAATTATTGGTATAGGTTAAAGGCAACTGTTTGTTAATCATAGGTTAATCATTAATCATAGGTTTACTTGCAACATATTGGTATATTTAAAGGCTTATCAAACTGGACTCTAACGGAATTTCAGAATTAGTAGCTGAGCATAAGGAAAGAGTAACGAAAGAAGTTCAGGATATTGTTAGGATTGTTCAAGCTAGATCAAATCAAACTACAAAAATGGATGAACTATTTCAAAATATGATGCATGAGACACAGGGTCAGAAAGTAGTTGAAACGTTATTAAAAGATAAAGGGAAATTCACCGGTATGAATGTTACAAATTATTTAGACACATTTGAGGAATTAGCCAAGCTACATGGTTTGCCTGATACAAAATGGAAATCCTATCTTGGACGACTTGCTATAGGTACGGTTAAGGCTATTATGGATCTACATGACAATAAAGAATGGGATGAGTTTAGAAAAGAGCTACATAAGGAATTTTACTTAGAGGACTATAGTCAACACAGTAGAGAGGGATTTATGAAATGGATTAGTTCTCCTAAGCCTCACATTTCTTTAACTCAACTCCATAACGAATTTATGAAAAGATTCTCTCAATTACCTGAACAGGATAGGGTTGCCCTTGACTCCATATATAAGGGTAGAGGTTGAGCGTAGACTTGAAGAACCGGGAAAGAAATATGGGCTTACAGATGACTGGGGTATAGTGAAAACAGTGGTTGAGGCGGTTGCTCACATGAAGCAACGTAAAACACTCCTTTATGATTCAATGTCTCAACCATCTTCCATTTTTCCTCCTATTCAGGCAACTAGGGATACACATATAGATTCATAGTTGAGCCTACAGCATCCACATCTAGAGTACCAATCGAGTTACAATTTGAGATTTTGTTTAACAAGTTGGACAATATGATGCATATGCACGAGAATATGTCTAAAGAGGTATCGGCTTTGCAGAATGTGGTGTATGCGTTAAACTTACAATGTGGTGTATGTGTTAAACTTACAAGATAAACCTGCAATGCAAGCTCATCCGACTATCTATCCTCAACTAGTAAGTGCTCCTAATCCACCATTAGTAGCTCCGAATCATCCATTAGTACCTCCTAATCCACCTTTAGTACCTCCTAATCCTCCAATTATACCACAACCAATTCCTCAAGCATTTAACCAAAGGAATTTCAATGAAAGGAGAAATTCCAATGTGAGGAGATGTATCTGGTGCGATGCCACATATCATCTTACTTATACATGCGAAGCTTTGAAGGATGCGAAAGAAAAAAGACTTGTAATTGATATTGACAAGCGATTGTGCGACTATAGAACACATTTACCCTTAGCTGCAAATTGGGGAAAAGGAGGGATGCAAAAGCTGTATGAAAACCTTTCAAAACTGCTTCTGCTATTAAACTAGAATATGTAGATAGCAACTCTGATTCTGAGCAAACAAGAGAAACGAGGAACTACTCAATTGAAGCTTTAATAAAGGCTAGAGATGACATTATGCAGAAAACTGCATGGAACTCTCCTGTCGATCAATTCTCGATATATTCACATATTGCGAATGTTGAAGAGAAGCGAAAGAGGGATGATGAGCAAGAAACAAATGAATCAGGTAGACGAATGACTAGAAGTAAGATAAAAGATGAGCCGAAGCCTAAGAAAGTTCAGTTTGAACAAGGCGAAAGTTCTAAAACAAATGAACAGCGAAGAAAAAATGGATGACGGCTCAGCATACATAAGAATTAGATCTAAAGATGATCTACAATCACTCCAAGTTATGATAGTCAGTCCTAACCATGTACGAAATAGGGAGCAAATTAGAAAGACGCCCATCCGTTCTCATGAAAAGATACGCGAAGATCATATGCCTCTTCATGAGTTCGGAACTTATTATGATCAAAATTTTGCTTAGATGCCACTGTTGAGCGAGACAACGGTGGTTCTTGGTTTGATGTCTCGCACCCATCTGTAGATACTTTAGATAGTTTTGCTTTATATTTCCCTTCATCGTATTTGCAATTTAGTCATTATAAACAAATTCCTAAAAAATTTATAAAACATTATGAAAAATTTTATAAAGAAAAAGGACTCATTTCTTCTGATGAAAACATTGAAAACGTAATTGAAACTTTATCTTCAAACTCATTGTTTGAAGAACTTCAAAATATTTTGCATGAAAAAGAAACTTTTCGATTTGTACTTTTAAATTCTATTGATGAATATGATATTATTATTAAATTTGTTATGAGTAAAGAAAGTAAGGAAGCGAAAGTAAATACAAAATATAAAATTGTCGATAAAAAAATTAAGCCGATTGCCCAGCCTTTACCAAGAGAGAGTGAAGAGAAGTTTAGGCAAGTTTCCAAAAATCCTTATTTAAGAGAGCGCACAAAGATAGGTCATACCTTCACAGATGAAACTTAAAACTAATCAAGATAGGGAATGATGATAATTTTTTATTACCGATGGAACGAGAATTATTTCAAAGAGTGATTAGAAAGCATGGAAAGGCGTTTTCTTTACATCCCCATGAGATAGGTTGTGCAGACCCACAAATTGTTCCACCAATGATTATCTTCACGGTGCCTCACATTCCATGGAATCTTCGTCCCATACCTGTTCCGAAAGCCCATTTACCAGAGTTAATGAGGCTTCTCAAGGAAAAGATTCACATGCAAATTCTTGAACCCTCGTCTGCACTAACTGAAATAGGTGGTTTACTGTTCCAAAGAAAAATGGCAAGTTACGATTCATACAGGATTTACAGCCCGTGAATAAGGTTACTATTAGGAATGTAGGTACTGGCCCCATTGTAGGAGAATTCGCTGAAGCCTTCACTGATCATGCCATTTACTCATTGGGAGACTTGTATTCTGGCTATGATCAGTTTCAGCTTGCTATTGAAAGCAGAGACATTATGACCATGAAAACTCCTTTAGGCTTAGTTCGCATGTGCACTTTGCCGCAAGGAGCTACTAATTCAGTAGCACATATGATGAACGCCATGAATTCTATATTACATGACTTCATTCCTTATATAGCCATGCCATTTATAGATGACATTCCTATTAAAGGATGTGTTGAGAATGCGAAAGACGAGACTTTAGCTTCTTCTGGCTGTAGGAAATTTGTGGTAGACCATATCTCAAACTGTGAAAGGTCTTCCAGAGATTTGAAGAGGTTGGTCTTACATTCTCCATTGAGAAATTTGTTTTTGGTGTCAATGAGGTACTCATCGTTGGCCATTTATGTGGATATTACGGTCGGAGGCCATATCCACCTAAGGTTGACGCCATAAACAAGATTTTTGAGACATGTAGCAATATTAGTGAGGTAAGACGATTCCTTGGTGCTTGTCTGTTTTATTCCATTTGGATTCCACACTATGCACATGTTGCTAACTATCTTTATGCTTTGCTAAGGAAGAATCGAAAGTTTCTTTGGACTGAAGAACACTCAAAAGCTATGAAAAAGTTAAAGAAATTACTTCTTGAAGCTCCTGTTTTAAAGCGAGTAGATTATACTGATCAAAAGCCTATTATTTTAATTAAAGTCCTATAGGTATAGGATGGGTTATTGGTCAGGATGACGAAGAGGGTAAAAGGTATGCTGTGAGATTTGGAGCTAAGATTTTACACGATACGCAAAGAAACTATCCGCAAATTAAACGAGAACTTTGGGGTTTAGTCACGGCATTAAAATCCGATAAAGAATATTTTATAGGTGCAAATGTAATTGTAGAGACAGATTGCCTACCTCTGATCGGAATGATTACAAATTGTTCATCACCCAACATTGCCATGCTTAGATGGATTTCATACATCAAGTTTATAAATCCTGTTTTGATACATATTGCAGGTAAATCTAATCCTGTTGCTGATATGCTTTCTCGAGCTAGATTTGATAATGAGAAAGAAACAGAATTAGATATAAATGCAATTAATTATGATTCTAAAGCATACGTATATGAACAGTTTAATATTGAAGAATACAAAGGAGAGTGGCAGGATATTGGGAAGTATCTTAGTACTTTGGTTAGAGCACCTACATGGTCTTCAAATAGATTTAGGAATATTAGGAAAAGAGCTTTCAACTTTTTCCTAAAAGATGGTCTAATTTGGAGACATGCAAGGGGGAAAATTAGATTGCCACAAAGAGTACTAGGTACTAAGAATCTTCAGATGCAAGTCATGAAGAGCATGCATGATACTTTATGGGCTGGACATAAAGGATTCGTAGCTACTTATGAAAAAATTAGAGAAGGATACTGGTGGCAAGGTATATAGGTTACTGTAAAAAATTATGTGAATTCATGTGACGTATGTCAAATGCATTCTTCAGTAAAGCATAGAGATCCATTGCATCCTACCTATCCACCATGTATCCATTATAAGTGGGTAGTTGACTTAGTGACCATGCCGAAAGGTATCGATAAGATGAGATATATAGTTCTTGCACGAGAAGATCTTACTAACCATGTTGAAGGCCCAGCCCTAAGATCTAAGACAACTTTTAATGTATGTAAATTTCTTCTTGAAGATGTCATTTCACGATTTGGTTATGTAGAAAAGGTAGTGGCTGATAGGGGAGAATTAGATGCGCAAGAGGCTAGAGATTTCTTTGTTAGGCATGGAATTCGCTTAGCCCTTACTACTGCTTATAACCCTGAAGCTAACGAATAACCCTGAAGCTAACGAAAAGATAGAACGAGGGCATTCTCCTATTATTAAAGCGATTTCTAAAGCTTGCAATGGAGAACTTAAAAATTGGCCGAAATTTTTGCCATTTGCATTGTGGCCTGATAGAATGACCTGCACTAGAACAATGGGGTATATGCCGGCAAAGTTGATGTACTGCCAAAAACCAATTTTCCCTGTGCACACTCAAATCCTTACTTGGACTACTTTACCATGGGAAGATAATCTGTCTACTCAAGATTTATTAGCTCTAAGAATTCAGCAAATGGAGCAAGGGAATGAAAGAATAGAAGAAGCTATAGTTAAATTAAAAGATTCTTGTCTTAAGAACAAGAAATATTTTGATAAATCACATAGGTTAAGGCCAAAGCCGATACAAATGAATGATTGGGTTTTAATTTATGATAGTACATTTGATTATCAGTATAATGCCCGTAGGAAACTAAAAAGGCATTGGTTTGGACCTTATGTGGTGGTCAAAGTTTATGATAATGGAACGTATGCCTTACGCGAATTAGATGGTACTCTTCTTAAGAACTTAATTTCTTTTAAATTATTTAAAAAAAGAGATGATGAAACTTATGAAGTAATGTATGATGAAGAGCATGATTAATTTATGTATGAATGAATTTCTTTAATGTGGGTTTCTTTTGCAGGAAAGAAGAAGAATATTTGATTATGAAATTAAATAATTTTGTATGTCTAGTTGTTGCTGTTTGATTTTTAACAGGTCTTTGAAGATCAAATTAAGATGAATTTAAAACAATGAAGATGAAGCAGATTGAAGATGAAGTTGATTTTAGGTCATATTTTTCTAAGTCTTAAAATTTTGATTTATGTATTTCATTTGCATTCATATAAAACTAATTTATAAAATCTGGGATGAAAAATATTATTTTATAAAGGACTCTATTTAACCATACTAAGAAAACAGACATAATTTATATTTCAAAAATTTATAGATTGAGTGAGATTGTTATGAATAGGAGGATTTGTAGTTCATTTCAGATAATGAAAGTAGGTGTATATGTGTAGGAGCATATTGTTGCATGATTCTTGTCTGTGAAAACCTAGGTCTTTCTTGTATATGCATCTAGATCCTTAGCTCGGATTAAGGGGTTAAGCCTTTCCCCTTCAAAACAAAAAAGTTGCGAAAAAAAAAAAAGAATATTGATATGGAAGTTATACCTTCTTTCATCCCAAAAAGGTATTTACACTTATTATCGACATTTACATCTTTTTATATGAAGAAAACTAGTTGTGGAAAATACTTCTAGTGATTAAAATTGGGCAAACAAGGCAGATGTCTGTACGAGTAGATTTAGTAGATTTCTTTGGCATGCTTGATTGCTCATATGTGAATGCATATATATGACGAAACCTGCATTTGAGTGAATGAAAATGAATTCTGTTTCATACTAATCTTTACATAGTTTATAAATGGATGAAATGTAAATTAATGGTTGTTGACTGAACAGGTTAATAGTTTAACTTTATAATTTAATATATTTTCATTGCTAGATTTAATTTAAATAAACTTCATGTGCATGTTGAATGAAAGATTGAAAATTTGATAAGTTAAAATTTTTTTTAAAAGAATTGATGCTCTTCTATGGTTTCATTTTAGGATAATCATTGAAAATGCTGCTTCCCTTAATCTGCAAGTTGGCCCATTGGGACAATGTGCAGGTTTGGTGGCGGTGGATGTCGAGAAGATTTGCATCTTCCAGTTGATGACCAAGAAAATTAAAATATTTTATTGGTGAATTCTAAACCTCTTTTATATCACTATTGATAAGTTGTTTTGATTGGAATTAACTACGTTTGAAGTGTTTTCAAGTACGAATATGAAGCAGAACATATGTTCATATTAGGGTTTACCCTAATTACACATTTACTGAGTTTTTTATATTCAAACAAGCAAGATGTATGGGTATAAACCCCTAGGGTTTCATAAGTTTATATGATTTTATGTCGGTAGGGTTAATCCAAAGGGTCTCAAAAGATTCCAATGGGTTAATGCTAGGAGTTATTTAAGTTTCAATGGGTTAATGAATGGCTAGATTAGGGTTAAAGCTAGGGTTTAATTAGGTTTATGCTAGGGTCAAACTAGGGTTTTGATGAGTTTTAAAGAGGTTTCCAAGGGTTTTAGTGTTTAAGATGAGTGGGAATGAATATTCGTATTAGTTTTAAGGGTTAAAACAATTAATATTTAATGAAATTAATCTATAATTGAACATTGATTAATGAAAAATTAAGATATGGTTTATTTAGTTACCTTAATAGTGTGTATGAATATTAATACTAAGGTATTAAGTAATTAAACCCTTAAAATAAGCTTATTAAATGAAGTATTTAATTATGAAAATTAGGGAAATTATTTTTATTAATTCAAGTGGATAAATAATTAGTGGTGTATAAGAGTGGTATTCAAAGTGTGGTGTGAATTAAGTGTGTAACTAAAGTAGCTAAAGTAAGTAGTTAAAAGTGTGGTAGCTATGTGTGCAAGTTAAAAGAGTGGTTTAAATAGATTATGCATCTAAAATGCAAAAAGTATGTGGATAAAGAGTGGTGTATGTGTGTGGGCAAAAGTGTGGTTGTAGAATAAAGCAAAAATAAAAAAGAGTGGTAAAGAGAAGACTCTCTGTGAGTATATAAATGTGTGTTGTGCTCCAGATTTCTCTAATGTTTTTGCAGGTATTTCTCTTTCTTCTTCTCATCTTGCTCTTTATTTATAGGAGAGAGTTTTTTTTCATTGGCTATCGTCACATAGCGCATAGATAGAGAGTGCATTACGCAGAGAGAGAGATCCCAATCGATTGTGCCTGTTATATGCAATGTGCAGAGATAGTTTCGTCAGCTGCATCTGCTAGAGAGAGTGCTGGAGAAGAGTTAGTGAGAGAAGGCATTAATTCTCCTGATTCTGGTTGTGTAGTGCGCATAGAGTAAGATTAGATGATGACAGATCTCTGACGACTGGCGGTTGTTGGCAGACTGCTACAGAGTGAAGCAAAGAGCGTGGTAAAGAGTGAGAGTTAGAAAGGGAGTTAGTTATTGTCTTCAATCACAGCAGGTCTGGCAGATGTGTATGTGTAGGCTATGGTTAGAGAGAGAATCTCCACAGTGCTCTGACAAAACTCTTTCCTTTTGTTCCCATACCCGCAGCACGCGCACGACAGACCTGAGATAGCGCAGAGCATACCAGAGAGTCTCAGAGAGAGAAATCTCTCACGACCATCCGAGCATCTCCATGGTGGCTTCTGTCAAGCAGCGTGCGACAGCGCAGTGAGAGAGAGAGATAATTAAAATTTATAAAATTAAAAAAAAATCTTCTCTTCCCTCCCAGCAACCCGCGCACGGTAGTGCCACCGAGAGAAAGAAAGAGAGAGAGAGAGAGAGAGAGAGAGAGAGAGAGAGAGAAAGAGAGATTTAGGAAGAGAGAGAGGGAGAAAGAGAGAGAGAGAGAGAGAAAGAGAGAGAGAGAGAGAGAGAGAGAGAGAGAGAAAGAGAGAGTTAGGAAGAGAGAGAGAGAGAGAGAAAGAGATAGGCAGAGAGAGAAAGAGAGATAGAGAGAGAGAGAGAAAGGCAAGGGAGTAGATAAATCATTACTGCATTAATTACTAATTATTTGAGTTTTTTTTAATTGTGTGGTTTAATATTGCATAATTAAATTTTAATGTATTGATTATGCATATATTTAGAGAGCACGAATGAATTAATTTGCCTAGCTAGTTCATTGAGAATACATGGGTATAGAAGCATGTGTATGTATTAATTTAGCATATTCATGTTTAGGTTTGTGAATGTATCTACATATAAGAGTGAATGGTTTGATGTGCTATAATGCATAAAAGTATGTTTTCATATATAGTAAGTACATATGCATGGTAGTGTATGATTATGGGTATATTTGAGCATGCATTAGCATATGCTAGCATGTGTGTGTGTGTGTTTAGATGTAAGTACATGGGTTCTTTTAAGCATAAGCATAAGTGTGTTTATATTTGCATAATGATATCATATATGTCGCTATTCATGTCAACATGTTAGTATGCCTAAGTTAAATGTTAGCATGTGCATGAATGTATGTTAGCATGCATGAGCATGTGTATGCTTTAATGTATGTGAAGTATGTCTTTTATGTTTCTTATTGATTTTTTTGTAATATTACTTATATCCGAGTGTTTTTGCAGACAATCATTGAAGATTTAAAAGAGCAATTGAAGTGAAGTGGAGTGAAGTGATCCGTGAAGCGACAGCTTGATTTCAAACCATTTACCTTATATTTCCCTTAGTTTTCATTTGAGCTATTTGTTAGCCATATTTATATCTTGTATCAGAATTGAACCTTTAGCTTTAGCCAGCGCATTTGTCAAAAATCGATTTGATTAATTTATTATATTTCTTTTTATATTTTGATGTCTTTTGAAGAGTCGAAAAGTAATGAAGTTAGAGTCACATCTTAATCAACTAGTTCTAATGAAAACATTGTAGATGAGATAATTAAAAATAGGATTACTGAAGAATCATTGATTTCTTCCTCACACAACCATTGTTTAAATACATTCTTAACTCTATTTTCCATAGTTCCACCAGAATTTCCCGATAATCCAACTGTTGAAAATTTTCCACCAACTCTAGATAGACCAGAAAACCCTAGCTTAATTGATAATTTAGTAGAAGAAACCATTAAGGAACGCTTAACAGAAGAGTCACTAGTTTTAAAATCATATCAAAAAGCTGTTGCTAGATACAGGGCTGGCCGTCCTTACGGTCCATAGCTACTTAAACTATTTAAATTTTATAAGACCTTAGTTTCAGTCATGGAAATAGGTAATTTAAATTGTTTGACATTAAAACCCTTATTTCCATAAGCCTGAGTTCGCTACAGACACCCCGCGTGTGCCGATCGATTTTGGCGGATGAACTGATCCAACATCCGAGCATCTCCACGACCCGACACAACATGGTCCAACAACAGTAGCATATATGATTTCCACCATTCGACATTGGGGCATCAGGTTCAAGAATGTACTAGATGTAATGGCACAGATGTGCCTCAAAATATTCAAACTCATGCTTGTCACATTCCAAACCTTCAAAAGGGTTAAAGAACCTCACCTCTTGGCCCTAGGCTTCAATGAAGGCAACCTCAATCTAGTCTATGATATGAGCACCACCCCATCTGTCAATGTTGTATATGTGTGGAACGCTCGTATCAAATATCTCCCAGCATGCTTCAAACAAACATTTGAAGAAATGTTTATCACAAGGTTCTCGGAGTATCACTCAGAAATATTCATTCCTAGACCCTCTCAACTGTTACATTTATTTGCTGTGGAGCAGGCCCTACACTCAGATAAGTTGTATATGCCACATCTGGAGGTACGCGGGCCAGTAGATTGGGACGCCTTACTCATCGATCTAGCCAGAGGACTGAGGCTAGAAGAGCATCACTTGGCCACAGATGTGGTCGAATATTCTGTCAAACGTTCAGCTCAGCAAATGTCTGTCAGAGACGACAGACGTGAGAGACGGTGGAGTGTTGGTAGCAATCAGGGCATCTCAAGACAAGGGAGCCGACGTACGAAATCAGAGCAAAGAGAAGGGCCAAGCAGCCAAAGCAATCAAAGAAGATCCAACAAATAGGCCATTCAATTTTTCCAAGCTAGTTCCCTTTTAATAGTGATTCTCATCACTACATGAACATTACCAATTTTCATAATTTTTAGAGCTCATTTGAGCCCCCAAAATAGCCTAGGAACCTAATTTTTAACTAGGTCGGAGACTAGGTCTGGACAGGGCCACTAGCTAGTCAAAAATTATAAAAGGAGCTAGAAAGCTCATTTTTTAGCAGAAAAAATTGTAGTTTGAAGTAAAGAAGAGCTCTTGTAATTTTTTTTGGATCTTAATCAAAGCTTCCATTGTCTCACTCTTTGTCCTTACATGTGTGTGTATATGTGTGTGCATGCTTCTGTGCTTCTCCATCACCACTTGTGCACATCACTTGCTCGAGGTCTTCATACCATCCTCATGTCTTCCCAGATTGACATGAAAGGAGGTGCTACTCAGCACTGAGCTACACATGTGATGATGCAGATCAACCCATTTTTTATGCAGATTTACATGATGCACTTGTTGATGAGAGAGCTGATATTGAGCAGGCAAAACATATGCCAAAATGGCTGGTGCAGACCTTGCGTGATAGCAAATTAGATGCACCTCTATCATATCGTACTCGATCAGGCTCTCATAATGCCTCTTTTGCATCAGATTGCTATGTTATGGTTGCCTCTAGTCTCTGTGATGAGAATGAGCCTCTTTCATTTGAGGAAGCACAAAATTCAGAAAATTGCATGGCTATTATGCAATCTGAATATGATGCTATAACGAAGAATGGTACTTGGACTTTATGTGACTTGCCTCCTGGCAAGAAGGCCATTGGCACAAAGTGGGTATACAAGCTGAAGCATAAACCTGATGGAATAGTTGATAGGTATAAGGCTAGGCTTGTTGCAAAGGGTTATGTGCAGGAAAGAGGCATTGATTTTGATGAAACCTTTGCTCCTACTTGCCGAATGACTATTGTTCGTAGCATCTGTGCACGTGCACCTCATCATGGTTGGAATGTACATCAGTTGGACATTAAAACATTCTAGTGGTAATACATTCAATATAGGTTTTTGTGCTCCAAGCTTCTTCTTCTTCCTTGTGTTGTTCGCGTGCTTCCACAGACGTCTAGCTCCAACAATTGGTATTAAAGCAGGTCATGCTTCATCTAGGGCATCCTCAACACCACTCCAGACATAGTCTCAGAATCGCATGAAATTCGGTGAGCATAATCTATCATAGTGCTTGTGAAGGCTATTTTGTCTTTTTGTGCCAAAGATATATACAAGTTTTGATTCGCCAATATAAACGTCTCAAAGTTTGTTACAAGTTTAGCACAACTCGTCAGGGTGGTTCTGTTCAACTTTTTTAGATACAGTCATTTTTCTACATCAAGGTATTTTAGTCAGTGGCCATGGCTGAAAGTAGTTATGTATTCTGTATGTTCGTTGTTGAGGATAATTTGGACGTTACCAATTACCCATTGTGGGCTTATATGATGCGAAATGTATTGGTTGCAAAATGATTGTGGAACATTGTGTAGGGTGTTGAAAAATGTCCTATTACACCTGCAAATATAGGTATTAAAGCTGACGTAGATGGCATTGAAGATGTTGATATTCTTCAGATTCCTGTTTGTGCTACGGTTTCTGCTTCACCTACTAGAGAGCAAACTCATTGGGATGGCAGAGATGCTCAAGCACATGCATTGATAGCCTTGTCTGTCAAACGTGCCATTATTCCTCACATTCTTTCTTGAAAAATAGCTAAGGATGCTTGGAATACACTTACCACATTGTACCAAGCTAGGAATGAGGCTTGTGTTGCTTACCTCCAAAAACAATTAGCAAGTGAGCATATGAATGAAGGTGATTCTATGGATAGTTTTCTAACAAAGATCAAAGACTTGAAGAAACAATTGATTTCTGCTGATTAAGTTATACCAGATAGCTCACTTGTGCAGACCATTTTGAATGGTCTTCCTGATTCATATCAGAGTTTTGCTTCTACTCTTTGTTTGATGATGAAAGGCAATCCAAATGCCTTTTCATTTGAGTTAGTCTTTGTTCTATTACAGGAAGATCATTCTAGACAAAACATGTCCATTATGTGTGTTGTAGATCAAGCTACCCTGGCTAGTCAGAAGGGCAAAGAAAAATGGAGCTCATCTATTAGTAAGCAGAAATCTACAAATGCTGCACATTTGAAGAAGGAAGAGAAAGATGAGAAGAAATCAAAAAAATAGAAATTCTTTTGTAAGTACTGTAATTAGGAAACGATCATGTCATAAAAAACTATCCAAAAGTGGTTGCAAAAGAGGCAAAGAAAAAAGAGGTTGGAATGGTTGTTGCAGAGGCCTCTACACGAAAAAAAGGCTCCGCAAATCTTGTGTAGAATGAAGAATGGTCATTTACTAATGTTTGCAGTTTTGACCCATCTTCTCATGAGTAGTGTATGTCTACAATAGGCTCAGATGTTTGGTATTTTGATAGTGGAGCAACCAAACATATTACCTCGTAGCATAGTTTCCTCACTTCACTTGAGCCTACCCCTATAGGGAATACTATCACATGTGCTAACAACTCCTCTTATCTTGTCATGGGAATCGGTAAGATCATTCTGACTACTACTGATGGTAGTTCTTTCACCTTGTCAGATGCTTTATTTATGCCAAGGATCAAGAAAAATTTGTTATCAGTTTCAACATTAACCAAGATTGGCTTAGTTGTTAAATTTTTCGATGACAGATGTACAATTCATAATCTATCAAATGGTGACATGATTATTGCTCCTGCCATTTTATGTCATGGGCTATATAAGTCATAGACTATGAAAAATCTATGAATGATTCAGCATCTGCAGTGCATGATTCTCAGGCTATGTCAGATGCAAAGCTTTGGCATGCATGCTTTGGTCATCTGAATTTTGCTAGTTTGCTATACCTGCAGAAATCTGAAATGGTATCCTCTTTGCCAAAACTTGAGGCACCCAAAAACATGTCTGTGAAGGTTGTATTTTGGGCAAAATGTAGCGTTCCTCCTTTCCGAAAGATGGTTCAGTTCAGGCTACTTAGAAATTGCAACTTGTACATAGTGATGTCTATGGTCCTATGCAGACACCTTCTTTTGGAAACTATCTTTACTTTGTGACTTTCATTGATGATTTTTCTAGGCATGCATGGGTATATCCACTCAAAGAAAAGTCTGAAGTGTTCATGTGCTTCAAGCAGTTTTTGGTTTTGGCTGAAAATTTGTCAGCATGTAAAATGTGCACCCTCTATTCTGATCGAGGGGGGGAATATATGTCTTCTGACTTTAATGAATTTTTGGCTGAACGTGGGATAAAACATCAATGTATAGTATCGTATACACCTCAACATAATGGAGTTGTTGAATGGAAGAACAGGTCACTCATGGAGATGGAGAGGTGTATGGTCAAGAGTTGGGCTTTACCGCATAGTTTCTGGCTTGGGGATGTCATGTATGCAACATATGTACTTAACAGGTGTCCCACTAAAGCACTACAGTGTTGATATATTTAGGTAGTGATGTGTTTGAACACACTAGGACCGTCGGGGCACTTTTTTCCCTCTAGGAGGTGTTTTCCCCTGACTTGTATATACGCCTATTGCCCTAATGGGCTACTTATCTTTGTACATTCTCTAGGAATACATTCAGTATTCTGCGTTGTGCTCCAAGCTTCTTCTTCTTCCTTGTGTTGTTCGTGTGCTTCCACAGACATCTATCTCCAACAATTGGTATCAGAGCAAGTCGTCGCTTCATCTAGGGTGCCATCGACACTCCTCCGTTTGCAGTCTCAGAATCGCACGGATTTTGGTGAGCGTATCGTGTTTTCAAGATCAAAACTGCTTCGCTTGGTGGTGCCAAAATCGCAATCTGAGCTCATTTCAACCTCCGAATGCACTATCGTAGCGCTTGTGCAGGCTATTTTGTCTTTTTGTGAAAAAAGTATATACCAGTTTCTATTCGCCAGTATAAGCGTCTCGAACTCTGTCACAGGTCTAGTGGAATTTGTCTGGGCAGTTCTGTTCAACTTTTTGAGATACAGTCAATTTTCTGCATCAAGGTATTTTAGTCACTCGCCATGGCTGAAAGCAGTGATGTACTCCATATGTTGGCTATTGAGGATAAGTTGGATGGTACCAACTACCTGTTATGGGCTTATATGATGCGACATGTGTTAGTTGCAAAAGGACTCTAGAACATTGTGCAGGGTGTCGAAAAACATCCTATCAGACCTACAATTGTTACAATTGCAAGTATTGAAGCTGATGCAGAAGGTGTCGAAGATGATGGTATTTTGCATATTCCTGTTCGTGTTGTGGTTTCTACTCCACCTACTGCAGAGTAGATTCATTGGGATGGCACAGATGCCCAGACACATGCATGGATAGCTTTGTCTATCAAACGTGCCATTATTCCTCACGTTCGCTCTTGTAGAATAGCTAAGGATGCTTGGGATACACTTACCACATTGTACCAAGCTAGGAATGAGGCTCGTTTTGCTTACCTCCGAAAACAGTCGGAGAGTGAGCACATGAATGAAGGTGATTCTATGGACAGTTTCCTAACGAAGATCAAAGACTTGAAGGAATAGTTGATTTCTGCTGATGAGGTTATACCAGATAGCTCACTTGTGCAGACCGTTCTGAATGGTCTTCCTGATTCATATTAGAGTTTTGCTTCTACTCTTCAGTTGAGGATGAAAGGCAATCCAAATGCCTTATCATTTGAACTGTTAGTCTCTATTCTGTTGCAGGAAGATCAGTATAGGCAGAACATGTCCATTATGCGAGTTGCACATCAAGCTTTCCTAGCTAGTCAGAAGGGCAAAGGAAAATGGAGCTCTTCAACTAGTAAACAGAAATCTACTAATTATGCACATTCGAAGAAGGAAGATAAAGATGAGAAGAAATCAGAAAAGCAAAAATTGTTTTGTAAGTACTATAAAGGGAATGATCATATCATAAAGAACTGTCCAAAACTGGCTGCTAAAGAGGCAAAGAAGAAAGACGCTGGAATGGTTGTTGCAGAGGCCTCTACACCAAAAACACAGGCTGCTAATCTTGTGCAGGAAGAAGAATGGGCATTTACTACTGACCCATCTTCTCACGAGTAGTGCATGTCTGTAGTAGACTCAGATGTTTGGTATTTTGATAGTGGGGCGACCAAACATATTACCTCGTAGCACAGTTTCTTCTCTTCACTCGAGCCTGCCCCTACAGGGAATACTGTTACATGCGCCAACAACTCCTCTTATCCTGTTATGGGAGTTGGTAATATCATTTTGACTACTTCTGATGGTAGTTCTTTCACTTTGTCAGATGCTTTATTTGTGCTAAGGATCAAGGAGAACCTGTTATCAGTTTCTGCATTAGCCAAGATTGGCTTGGTTGTGAAATTTGTTGATGACAGGTGTACAGTTCATGATCTGTCAAATGGTGATGTGATTATTGCTTGTGGCATTTTATGTCGTGGGCTATATAAGCTCATAGACTATGAAAGATCTGTAAATGATTTGGCATGTGTAGTAAATGATTCTCAAGCTATGTCAGATGCAAAGCTTTAGCATGCACGCTTTGGTCATCTGAATTTTGCTAGTTTGGTACGCCTGCAGAAATCTGAAATGGTGTCCTCTTTGCCCAAACTTGAGGCACCTGGAAAACATGTTTGTGAAGGCTGTATTTTGGGCAAAATGCAACGTTCGTCCTTTCCAAAAGATGGTTCAGTTCGGGCTACTCAGAAATTGCAGCTTGTACATAGTGATGTTTGTGCTCCTATGCAGACACCTTCTTTTGGGTAGTGATTTTTCCAGGCATGCATGGGTGTATCCATTGAAGGCAAACTCTAAAGTGTTCATGTGCTTCAAACAGTTTTTAGTTTTGGCTGAAAATCTGTCAGCACGTAAAATGGGCACCCTCCGTTCTGATCAAGGGGGGGAATATATGTCTTCTGATTTTAATGCATTTTTGGCTCAACATGCGATAAAACACTAGTGTATAGTGCCATATACACCTTAACAGAATGGAGTTGATGAACAAAAGAACATGTCACTCATGGAGATGGCAAGGTGTATGGTCAAGAGTCAAGCTTTACCACATAGTTTCTGGCTTGAGGCTGTCATGTGTGTAGCATATGTACGAAACAGGTGTCCCACTCAAGTGTTGTGTAGTCTATCACTCCATATGAGTCCTGGCATGATCGTAAGCCATCTGTTGCTCATCTACTATTTTTTGTTGTTTGGCATATGCATTAGTGCCTGAACAATATGCATTAGTGCCTGAACAACATCGCAGAAAATTGAATGATAAAGCAATAAAATGTATTTTTGTTGGGTACAATTCTAAAAGTAAAGGCTATTGTCTATATCATCCACAGACTAAATCCATTCTGGTTAGCCGTGATGTTATTTTTGTGGAAGATGCTATTCAGCCATTACTTTCATGTATTAAGGAGACATTTGTTAGCTCCAAAGACATGTATGATACTTTGCTGCCTCTGTTTACAGGTGGACAGTCTAGTGCTGGTCCCAATGAGGCAACTTCTCAACCTTTGCAGGTTTCATGTGATGATGCAGATCATTCCATTTCTAATGCTGATTTACATGATGCACTAGTTGATGAGAGAGCTGATATTGAGCAGGCAAAAACTATGCCAAAATGGCTCGTGCAGACTTTGTGTGATAGCAAATTAGATGCACCTCTATCATATCATACTCGTTCAGGTTCTCATAGTGCCTCTTTTGCATGACATTGCTATGCTATGGATGCATCTAGTCTCTGTGATGAGAATGAGCCTGTTTCATTTGATGAAGCACAAAATTCAGAAAATTGGATGGCTACTATGCAATCTGAATATGATGCTATAATGAAGAATGGTACTTGGTCTTTATGTGACTTGCCTCTTGGCAAGAAGGCCATTGGCACTAAGTGGGTATACAAGCTGACGTAAATCGGATGGTACACTTGACAGGTATAAGGCTAGGCTTGTTGCAAAGGGTTATGCACAAGAAAGAGGCATTGACTTTGATGAGACCTTTGCACCTACATGCCGTATGACTACTGTTCAGAGCATATGTGCACTTGCAGCTCATCATGGTTGGAATGTACATCAGTTGGACATTAAAACATCATTTCTAAATGGTGACTTGCATGAAGAAGTGTATGTTTTTCAGTCCCGTGGCTTTGTGCAGAAAGGACATGAAAACCAGGTGTGCAGGATAAAGAAGGCATTATATGGTTTAAAGCAAGCACCACATGCTTGGTATGAGAAGATACATGCCTATCTGATTGCACATGGTTTTGAGAACAGTCCAACTAAAAGCACCTTATATGTTAAGCGTGCTAATGATGTGCTTCCGATCATTGTTGTCTATGTTGACGACATGCTGCTCACTGGCCCTATTGAGAAGCATATTGCTGATTTTAAGGCTGATTTGCATGCCTCATTTGAGATGTCTGATTTGGGGCATTTGCATCACTATTTGGGCATTCAGTTTATGCAAGTGGAATGGCTTTGTGTCAAACGAAATATATTGACACATTATTGCAGCGTTTTGGCCTTGAAGACTGTAAGTCTATTGCCACTCCTATGGAGACAGGTTTATGATTGAGTCTTCATGATGCTGGGGATGCATTTGATGTTGTCCTCTATCAGCAGGCTATTGGATGCTTGATTTACTTATGCATTACTCGACCAAATATTCAGTTTGTTGTCTCACATATGAGCAGGTTTATGCATTGCCCAGGAGTCAAGCATTGGCAGGTAGTTAAGCTCATCTTTTGCTATTTGAGTGGTACTCAGCTACTTGGGTTGTTTTATCCCAAGGGGGAATCACTACCGCCAGATTTGCATGCTTTTTTTTACTCTGATTGGGTTGGTTGCTATGACACTCATGTGTCCACTAGTGGTTTTTGCTTCATGCTCGGTAGCTCATGTATATCTTGGTTGAGCAAGAAGCATCCTACTGTGGCCACTTCGAGTTGTGAGGCTGAGTATAGGGAAGCGTTCACAGCGACTGTTGAGTGTGTGTGGCTCAGATGCCTTATGGATGATTTGGGTGTTGGTCAGACTTCTGCCATCACCATCGTCACTGACAGTCAGAGTGCATTTGCAGTTGCGAGGAACCCTGTGTTCCATGCTCGCACTAAGCACATTGAGGTGCATTATCACTATGTCAGGGAGAGGTTCTCTAGTGGGGAGATCAGCTTGGCATATGTGCCCACACAGGAGAACATTGCAGACCTTTTCACGAAGGCTCTGCCTAGGGAGAAGTTTGAAGCTTTCTGCAAAGCTTTGGGCTTACTTCCTTTTGTGGAGTGATTTCCACATAGCTTGGCACTTCCTTATACATAACTGCCAGCTCCTTGTTCACTGCATCACTCCCAGGGGGAATTTGTTGATATATTTAGGTAGTGATGTGTGTGAACAGACTAGGACCACCAGGGCACTTTTTTCCCTCTTTAGGAGGTTTTTTTCCCCAGCTTGTATATACGCCTTTTGTACATTCTCTAGTAATACATTCAGTATTGTGTGTTGTGCTCCAAGCTTCTTCTTCTTCCTTGTGTTGTTCGCGTGCTTCCGCAGATGTCTATCTCCAACATGCAGTCTATAACTCCATATGAGGCTTGTAACTATCCAGATTCTCAGAAGTGATAGAGGTGCAGAATACTTGTCAAATGAGTTTCAGACATTTCTTGAAGAAAAAGGTATTACTCGACACCTTACTATTGCTTATACTCCTCAACAGAATGGTGTTGCAGAAAGAAGGAATAGAGTACTTGTTGAGATGATGTGGAGCATGATGGCGTCCAAGAAGCTTTCACCAAAATTTTGGTTTGATGCAGTACATATAGCGAATCACATTTTTAACAGGTCTTCTACAAAAGCCTTAAAGGTAATCACACCTTATGAAGCATATTATGGTAGAAAACCTAATGTGAGCTATTTCAGAGTATTCGGATCACTATCTTATGTATATGTTGAGAAAAAGGATCGTGGCAAACTAGATGTAAAGGCAAAGAAAGTTATTTTTATTGGATATCCTATTGAAAGTAAAGGATAGAGGTTTTATGTTCCAGAGATAGGTGAAGTTATTCTTTCACGCAATGCTTATATTGCTGAAAATAAGATTCATGATAAAGAAGCAGAAATTCCAAAGTTCATTAGTGAAAATGACTATGGATTTTTAGACGGAATTTGGATGTACATGTTCAACGATATCTGGAGGGAATTAAAATTCCTAGGATTGAAGAAAGAGGAATTTCGCAACCTCCTACAGAATCAGTTCCACATGAGACTTTAGTTCCAGAAATGGAAGAGAATACAAGAGTTCCAAAAATTCCTAGTACCTCAGAAGGACATGTTCTAGAACCAGTGGAAGCTGAAGGGTCAGAAAGAGTTTCACCACTATTTAAGGATACACCTAATTGGTTATATCAGACTTGGAAAGATAGTGGTATAAAGACTTTTACAGGAAGAACAAGGAGTCCAACTAGACAACAACAACAAAAAGATCATGTAAGTTTTGCTGAAGACTTTGAGATTCATGATATTTTAGCACTCACAACAATTGAAGATGAACCTACATGTGTTAAAGATGCACTTAACATTCCTATTTGGAGAAAAGCTATGCAAGAAGAGATTGATTCTATTCATAAGAATCAAACTGGGTTGCAAACAATTTTCAGTTATCTAGATGCAAGAGTACATGAACCCATTCAGATATTTTCAGATAGCCAGAGTGCAATAGCTATAGCAAAGAATCCAGTGCATCATGCAAGGACAAAGCATATAGAGGTACACTACCATTATATCGAGAGCAAATAGCAAAGAAGCACATTGAGCTCGTTTATGTTCCTTCTAGTGAGAATGTTGCAGATATATTTACCAAAGCATTGACTAGAGATAGTCATAAGAAGATGTGCAGATTAATGAAGCTTGTACCAATATGACATTGAAGGAGGGATTGTTGGAAATCAATGTACATATGTTCCATCTCCAACAATCCTAGTTAGGACTTAGCATTTTTTGTATAGTTTGGATAAAACTTTTTTAGGCTAGATAGATAGAGCTTGGTGAGAGCTATCTAGTGATATGCTTCATTTCTTCATCAGAGGTCAAACTTGGGAGAAAAGTCAAAACCTAATTCTACCCTAAAATGGTGGATGAACATTATTGAGGTCCAAACTCAAAAGCAGCTAGGTTAATTAGTCAAGACGGCAAAAAGCACCTTAGTTTGGTGATCAAAATAAAGCTAGCTCAAAAATAGCGATCGGATAATTTTAACTTATGAAAAACAAAAGCTTATGAAAAGCAAAAACTTATGATTCAATTAATTTAAAACAACGATCGTAATATTATAATAGCATAATCTGAATTTTGTACATCATCGTCTTCTTGGCTATTCTTCCATCTAGTGAGTGCACAATTATATGGTTGAGTAGTACTCCCATGTTGTAATTCGACCATCTATATTTAGTGAGTAAGCACTTTGCTTACATTACTTACTCTTGTCTCAAGATTTCTTTATATCTCTCTTATCATCTTGTTTAATTAAGTGTGTATGCTCAAAGGTTTCTAGTATTGAAAGATCCTGGGGCCCCAAATTCCAACACAATTTCGATAAGATAATGCCAAGATTTTGTCTTATTTCATCCTCTCTTTTTTACGTACAAACTAACTCCTATTAAATAAACAGAGTTTCCACAACAAATGAATACAATTGTTTACATCATGTGACAAAGTCGTTGAAATCAGATTATAACTAACTTTCAAAAATCTGACTCATCAAACATCCGAGTCAACAAGATCCAACTGAGCAAACTCTGATTTAGCAAATTGAACAACTTTAAATATCCGAATGAGTAACTTTTCTTGTAGAAACGTCTACTATTAACACTTGGCACTTCTCGGTGGATGATTTGTAAAAATCTGACCTGAATCCACAAACCCTTGATCAATCACAACCACACTCAATTCCCTAGTCTGGCTCTCCGTTTGTGCCATTTCTGAGATTGTCGTTTCATCTGCCACTCTCTTAGTTTCTACTAAGGAAAAAAACCTCCTAAAGAGGAAAAAAAGTGCCTCAGTGGTCCTAGTGTGAACACACACATCACTACCTAAATATATCAACAAATCCCCCCTGTGAGTGATGTAGTGAACAAGGTGTTGGAACTCATGTATAAGGAAGTGCCAACCTATGTGGAATCAATCCACAAATGGAAGTAAGGCCAAAGATTTGCGGCAAGCTTCAAACTTCTCCCTAGGCAGAGCCTTCATGAAAAGGTCTGCAATGTTCTCCTGCGTGGGCACATATGCCAAGCTGATCTCTCCAGTAGAGAACCTCTCCTTGACATAATGATAATGCACCCCAATGTTCTCAGTGCGAGCATGGAACACAGGGTTCCTTGCAACTGCCAATGCGCTCTAACTGTCAGTGAAGATGGTGGTGATAGAAGATAGACCAACACCCAAATCAGCCATAAGGCGTATGAGCCACACACTCAACAATCACTGTGAAAGCTACCCTATACTCAGTCTCACAACTAGAAGTGGCCATAGTAGGCTACTTCTTGCTCAACCAAGATATGCATGAGCTACCAAGCATGAAGCAAAAACCATTAGTGGACACACGAGTGTCATAGCAACCAACCCAGTCAAAGTCACAAAAAGCATGCAAATCTGGCAGTAGTGATTCCCCTTGGGATAAAATAGCCCAAATAGCCGGGTACCACTCAAGTAGCGAAAGATGCGCTTAACCACCTGCCAATGCTTGACACTTGGGCAATGCATAAACCTGCTCATCCGTGAGACAACAAACTGAATATCTGGCCGAGTAATGCATACTATTCAAGCATCCAACAATCTACTGATATAGAACAACATCAAATGCATCTCCAACGTCATGAAAACTCAATTGTAAACTTGCCTCCACAGGAGTGGCAATGGATTTACAGTCTTCAAGGCCAAAACGCTGCTATAATGTGTCGATACATTTCATTTGACACAAAGCCATTCCACCATCAACCTGCATAAACTGAATGCCGAAATAATGATGCGAAAATGCCCCAAATCAGACATCTCAAATGAGGCATGCAAATCAGGCTTAAAATCAGCAATATGCTTCTCATGAGGACTAGTGAGCAGCATTCATCAACGAACACCACAATGATTAGAAGCACATCATTTGCACACTTAATATATAAGGCGCTTTCAGTTGGACTGTTCTCAAAATTATGTGCAATCAGATAAGCATGTATCTTTTCATACCAAGCATGTAGTGCTTGCTTTAAACCATATAATGCCTTCTTTAATCTGCACACCGCGTTTTCATGCCCTTTCTACACAAAGCCACGGGGCTGAAAAACATACACTTCTTCATGCAAGTCACCATTCAAAAATGTTGTTTTAATGTCCAACTGATGTACATTCCAACCATGATGAGCTGCAAGTGCACAGATGTTACGAACAGTAGTCATTCAACAAGTAGGTGCAAAGGTTTTATCAAAATCAATGCCTCTTTCTTGCACATAACCCTTTGCAACAAGCCTAGCCTTATACTTGTCATATGTTCCATCAGGTTTACGCTTCAGCTTGTATACCCACTTAGTGCTAATGGCCTTCTTTCTAGGAGGCAAGTCACATAAAGACCAGGTACCATTTTTCATGATAGCATCATATTCAATTTGCATTGCAACCATGCAATGTTCAAAATTTTGTGCTTCATCTAACAAAACATACTCAATCTCATCACAGAGACTAGAGGTAGTCATGGCATAAAAATCTGATGCAAAAGAGGCACTATGAGAGCCTGAACGAGTATAGTATGATAGAGGTGCATCTAATTTGCTATCATGCAAAGCCATTTTGGCATAGTTTTTGCCTCCTCAATATCATCTCTCTCATCAATAAGTGCATCATGATCTGCATCAGAAATAGAATGATCTGCATCATCACATGCAACTATAAAGCTTGAGAAGGTGCCTCATTAGGACCAACACTAGACTATCCACCTATGAAAAGAGGCAGCAAAGTATCATACATGTCTTTGGAGCTAACAGATGTCTCTTTCATACATGAAAGTAAAGGCTGAATAGCATCTTCCACAAAAACAACATCACGACTAACCAAAATGCATTTAGTATGTGGATGATACAGCACAACTGTACCCAACAAAAATACATTTTACTGCTTTATCATCCAATTTCCTCCAATGTTGTTTAGGCACTAATGCATATGCTAGACAACAAAAAACACGCAAGTGAGAAACAGATGGCTTGGGCATAGATCCATGAATATCTCGTAAAAATCATCAACAAATAAAGCAAAATACCTAAAACCCTAAATAGAGTGTGCTCTCATAGGTCCATTCACATCTGAATGAATAATCTGCAAGTTCGTGGTAGCTATAATATGACCATGTTTCTTGAAAGGTGGTTTATGCATCTTACCTTCAAGACAACCTTCACATATATCTGAATCATTTGGTAGCTCTAATAAGGGTAAAATCTCAACCATACCTCTATCTTTGATACTCTTGAGAGCTCCAAAACTAATATGTCCAAATCTTTCATGCTATAACTTCATATCTTCCACCGGTGACGAAGATTTGACAGCATATGCTTGACTGATTTTTGACAAAATAAAAATCCCTCCTTTGTGCTCACCTTGCAAAATACACTTCTCTTCTTTGTGTGACAAGATCTTACAAAGATCTCTCTCAAATACAACTTTGTAACCATCAGCTAAAAATGAAGATATAGATAGAAGATTCTTCTTCATGTCGGGTACATATAAAACATCTGAAATCTGAAAATTACCACCTTCTCTTGACTTTAGGGTTAATGTACCTATTCCCACAACATCCAAATCATTGCCATCTACAATAGTAACTCTTCTACCTGAAGAATAGGAAAGAGAAGAAAATACTTCTCTACATCCTGTCATATGCTTAGTAGCACCTGAATCAAATATCCAAGGATCTTTTGAAAGAACTTGTAAAGCTGTCTTATCAAATTCTACTTCCTCAATGGTGATATAGGCATAAGAATCACCTTGAGATTTCCCTTTTTTATCATCTTTTGCAACATTACCTGATGCCTTTTTCTTTTCTGTTGCAATCCTTTTCTGATAAACTGCTATGAAATGTCCAGGTTTTTTGCAATAGTGACATAATGCTTCCTTCTTCTTAGAAGACTTCTCTTTAGATGTAGTAGAAACATAATCTGAAGTAGAAGGTAAAGAGGACTTACTTTCCATCTTGGATTGCTTTTCCTTTTTATCCTTCTTCTTCTTTTTACCCTTTGATGAAGATAAAAGTGCTTCTTCATTCTCTTCCATTCCCTTCAAATGATCTTCATCTTGAAGTAACAAGAACTCTAATTCTTCAAATGTAACCTCTCTATCTCTTGTTGTAAGCGTAAGAGTGGTTGTAAAAGACTGATATGATATAGGAAGTGAATTAATTAGCATATTTACCATTTCTTCATCAGATATCTCAACTCCTACATTTAGAAGTTGATCTCTCAAGTCAACAAGCTTTGTAATGTGGGTTCGAATTGACTCACCAACCTTCATCCTTGTATTTGCTAGTTGCCTCCTCAAGTGAGCTTTCCTAGCAAGATTTCTGCTCTGAAAAAGATTCTCCAGCTTCAACCAAGCTTGTCTAGAACTTCTGCAAGATCTGATTTGTGGTAGAATACTCTTTTTGACACTCATTGCTATGAATGAGAGTGCTAAAGCATCTCTAGAATCCCATCTTGCTTGTTCTTCAGTAGGAGGAACTCTGGGTAAGGATCTACCTATGACTCTGGATGTAGAAGTGGTACCTCTTCTTCAGTTGGTTCTGTGATTGCAACACCAGTATCTCTTGAAGTTGTTCTATCCTCTTCTTTGCCTTCTCATCTTGGTCTTGTTAAGGATCCATTGACGATACTCCATAAATCCTTTGTTGCTAACAAATTCATCATCATGAAACTCCACATAGCATAATTAGACGATCCATCCAACTTGTCCTCAATCTCAATTCTATACTCACTCATCTTAACTAAGTGTGTATGTCAATTTTGTATATGGCAATTATGCTCTGATACCAAGTGTTGGAATTTGGGGCCCTAGGATCTTCCAATACTAAAAACCTTTGAGCATACACACTTAATTAAACAAGATGATAAGAGAGATAGAAATAAATCTTGAGACAAGAGTAAGTAACGTAAGCAAAGTGCTTACTCACTAGATATAGATGGCCGAATTACAACATGGGAGTACTATTCAACCATATAATTGTGCACTCACTAGATGGAAGAATAGCCAAGAAGATGATGATGTACATAATTCAGATTCTGCTGTTATAATCTGAGTGTGTGTGAAGTAAATGAGCAACAAAGTGAACCTAACCTCACAAGAAAGTGCAACAAATCTAAAAATCATCAAACCCTAATTCTAAAATTAGGGTTCAAAAACCCTAAAAACATAAAATAAGGTTAACTTACAAAAGATAGCTGCCACCAACTTGTAGAAGGCTCCTTGCTTCAAGAGAGTAGCCTCTCCTTCACCTTCCTTCACCTCCAAAGCTTCATAACTCCAAAATTGACACAAGTAAGCATCAACTCTAGCTTCAAGATTGTCCAAAAGAGTGACCAATGTGCTCCTTATATAGCCTTGCTTTCCAAAATAAAGCCAACGGTGAAATTTGTGAAAAAATCCTCCAAAATCTACGATCATTGTTTTAAATTAATTGAATCATAAGTGTTTGCTTTTCGTAAGTTAAAATTATCTGATCACTATTTTTGAGCTAGCTTTATTTTGGTCGCCAAAACTAAGGTGCTTTTTGCCATCTTGACTAATTAGCCTAGCTGCTTTTGAGTTTGGACCTCAAGAATGTTCATCTACCATTTTAGGGCAGAATTAGGGTTTGACTTTTCTCCCAAGTTTGACCTCTGATGAAGAAATGAAGCATATCACTAGATAGCTCTCGCCAAGATCTATCTATCTAGCCTAAAAAAGTTTTACCAAATTATACAAAAAATGCTAAGTCCTAACTAGGATTGCTGACGATGGAACATATGTACATTGATTTCCAACAAATTAAATATCATTTCGGCTCTCAAGCTCTGTAATTTTCTGATTACTGTGCAATTCTGATTGATGTATTTTTTTCCATTCTGAGTAGCGTTAATGTGTATTTCCTTATCCTGTGTGAGGGAGTAGTGATGTGGTGAAGAACCCCAACACTCCACACTAAGGTGTTGTGGGCAGTCATTTTGGCCCCGATTGGATAATCAAGGCCATACTATTCTCAAGGCTATGGTGGCTTACTCTTCATATGGATGCACATACATATGTAAAGAGATGTGATGTTTGCCAAAGAGCTCAATTTCCAACATGCAGAGATGAGATGCCTCTAAAACCCATGATGAGAGGATATGTGTTCTCTTAGTGGGTATAGACTGTCATACCCATTAACCCTACTACCAAAGGTACTCATGTTGAATACATCATTGTAACAACAATATATCTCACCAAATGGGTAGAGGCTAAGGCTACCAAAAATAATGATGCACACATGACAACAAAGTTCTTAGAACAATTAGGAGAGACTAGGATAAGAGTAGCAACAGGAATATATGCAGCCAAGAAGAGACAAAAATCCTATTTTGATGCACATGTAAAGGACGGAGATTTCATCCTAGTCTATATGTTGAAACAACATGCATGGAAGCTAGAGAAACATGGTTATGGACCTATGATTGTAAGTTGTCTTTCAAAGAGTGGAGCCCCTTGCATGGGTGAGGTTCCCATCCTCATAGAATATGTAACATTGATGGTGAAGCTCCTAGTTTGTCATGATGATGACCTGATAGAACCATTGACTCTCGGCCAAGATTGGTTATATGATCATTCAATGGACTTAAACCTTAGAAAATGCTCCCTTAAACTCAGGATAGTAGGCCGGTAGCGAGTGATACCACTCAAGATCCTTAACCACTCCCACATAGAGGAAGGTAAACCCGGCCCCCACATAATGGACATGTAGGTGGACTGAAAGATTTTTTGTCAAATCCTCCATCCAGTGATGACGTTCTCTAGAAAAATGGGGACTAGCCTAGGCCAGAAGAGTAATCAATATATCTTCTTATCCTTTCGCAGCCAAATGGGCACTATCAACAAACAAATGGGCACCATAAACCCCTTGGGCATACCTTGCACACTTCTTGCATGCCTGCCTAGATCTCTTGTACAAAATGCCTCATCTCCTAATGGGCAGGGCATGCAAGTGTTAGACCTTCCTTCTTTTCCAAATCAAAGTGTCCACTTGACCTCTCAACCACCACCCTAGGAAAGTCAACCACGATCTAGATGTCTCAATCAAAGACCAATCCAGAGTACCCCCTGAAAACAGTGCAAGTATCCCAACACGATTGGCAAAAAGAAAATGTGGGTACCAAAGGGTCATCAATCACTGACCATCTTCTCCAGTTCAAGACAAGAAGTCAAGACAAAGCACAATCAACTTTAATGCTCAACATTGCCTAGAAATTCTCCTTCCATAATAATTCGACAATTCTGGGTACCTAAGAACTCTCTGATGGCCAAGCCCAACGCCACTCAAATCTAGGTGCCTAAGGCCTATTTAGCAGCTCAAAAACCAAGCCATGTAACACCAATACCTCCAAAATCACACCAATTACCTACCTCTTCACCTCCTAATCCATCTTTTGTATCCAATCAAATGAACCATGTTCATTCACCACTCACTAGGAAATGTGTGCCTAAATGACCCTAGAACCCTCAATTCCCTCCATTGTACAATATGAGACCTCATGAAACTATCCTTTCTCTTTGTAATAGTTCAGTAGCACCCAAGCTCACTGACCATCCTTGTAAGAAACAACCCTTACTAACTCACTATCACAATTAATGACATCTCCCATGAAAGGATATGTATGCATTAGTCAATGCATGTAGGAAGTCTATGTTGGTGCATTTCAAGCCTTCACCTTTGGCTTGGAACCCTATCACTATGTGAAGCTAGAACCATAGGAACACTTGCCTATGTGTTATTACATTTTACTCATTGTAAAAGTCTATATGACTTGGCATTTACTTGTAATCACTTACCTACTTGATTAGTCGTGGAATTTGGATGGTGTAAATGGAGAGAATATCTCCCTATTTTTAGAGGAGTGATTATAGGAGATTTGAATCTGAATTCAAATTCAAATCTCAACTCAACTTCTATAAAAGATGTAATGCAAAAAGTCGCGTGTACTTCAGCTCATATCCCGAGGCAATTTTGTATCAACATTTGAGTGTGTGAGGACTTCTTCATAGCCTACACCTCTGAGTACCATTTGGCAATGTTTATCATGTCAATGGGAATGTACATCAATGTGAATTAATACATATCATTACATTCATTATCTCTGTTTTCTCTGAGTCATCATCTCCAAGTCTGTCAACTTCAAAGGGGCATATCTCAGGATCTACTTATCCAAATCAAGTGTTTCAAGGCTTGTTGGAACCAGCATAAAGTCATCTACACGCCTACAAAATTTGAAGATCATTGGATCAGACATCTCGGAGAAATCCCGCTCGAAGTGGTCCCTGGTATTCTTCTACAGAATTCCTAAAAAGTCGGGGGTACATATTATTTTGCTAAACTCATTTCTCAGAGTATAGTTCATCAATTCTTCTCATTTCACTTGCAAATGGTAGCATGTTAAGCTAATTTAATATTTCCAAAAGGAATTTGATCAATTGTAAGTGTGCTGGTCATATTGAGTGAAAGACTGAACAGGTATCAAGATCAAAATAGAAAGTTTTCAAGTCTAGTGAAGTGCAAACTCATCTGTTTTGATCTAATCATTAGTCAAATCATTTCCAAAGTACATATAGCATATTTTGGTATCATTTGGAAGCTCAAGGAGTCTACTAAGTATATCTGAAGCAAAGGAGGGCTGAAGCAAAGCAGGTCTAGCAGCTTCAACTCAATCTCTTGAGTGCATCCAACCATCTCTCCCAACAGTGGTATCAGAGCAAATAAGGTAAACATGGGAGATGGTTTTCCTTCATTCATTGACAAATTGGACAGAAACAATTACCAAGCTTGGTCTCTAAGGATGAAGACCTATCTACAAGGAAGAAGCTTGTTTGGATACATATCAGGAGATGAGGAATTGCCCTCATTCAAAGCTAGAGGACTACCCACCAAGGATGAACAAGAGAGGCTCAACCAATGGTGTGCAAAGGATGCTTTGGCAAGGTCTTACCTTCTTAACTCTATATCTGATTTCCTTTTACCTCATATAAGGAACTGTAAGACTTCCCAAGAGACTTGGGAAACTTTGTCAACATATTTCTCTTCCAACACAAGGGCCAGGAAGAATCAACTGTGGATTGAATTCACAACCCTTAGGAAGCAGCCCAAGCAATCAGTCTCAGACTATGTGACCAAGATTAAAGATGTGGCAGACCAATTAGCAAGTATTGGAGAGGAGATTGAAGAGGAGCAAATAGTCAGGCAAGTAACAAATGGACTCAAGGCAGATGATAAGTGGGAAAGCTTCACCACTGCAATGGACCTCTACATGGATATGCATACCCCAGATCTCACAACACTCATGGGCCAACTATTCACACATGAAGCAAAGTTTACAAAGGCAGGAGATCAATCAAAAGGTAACAACCCCTCTGCTCTATATACTGATAAGAAAGTTAAAGATAAAGGTAAAAGTAAGAAGGTTGATGAAGAAGGTTCTACCTCCCAAGCAAACTATGCAGGGAGAGGTAGATCCTCAAGAGGAAGAGGCAGAGGAGGTAAGTCAGGTAGGGGGAGACCCTACAACTCATCACCATGCAACATTTGTGGATTGTCCAATCATACCACAGATGAATGCTACAAGAACTACAAGAATCAAAGAGGAAGAGGCTACTCAAGAGGTGGATACTCTCAAGGGAGAGGCAGGTTCAACCAACACCAAGGCTACAATGGATACAACAATCAGTACAACAACAATTACAACCATAACCACAATGGTAACTATCAAGGTGGATTCAGAAATAGAAGGGATTACAACAACTATACAGAGGAGCAAGATGACTCCCTATTGATCATGAATATGACCTCCAAGGCAGGTACAAATGATGATCATTTATTTTATATTGACTCAGGATGTTCTAACCATGTAGCTGGCAATGTGGCACTACTCTCTAATTTGGAAGAACCCAAGGGCAAACATCAGGTACAAACAGGTGATGATACTAAACACTCTGTTGTAAAGATTGGAAATGTAAAGACATGTGATGGTAACTAGAACCTATTGAGCAGGGTACTCTATGTACCAACCATCACCAAGAATCTAATGAGTGTTGGTCAGATTGTGGAGAAACGTTTGCAGGTCAGGTTCACTCAACATGGAGCATATGTGGAGGACCCAAGACATGGTTTCAAAAGAATTGCCAAGGGGGAGAAATCAGGTAGATTGTTTACTTTTGAGCTAGAAGACACCAAGAACATTGCTTTATATAATTACAAGGATCAAACACTTTCAGAGTTAGAAATATGGCACAAGAGGTTAGGTCACATAGGTGAAAGAACCCTAAAGCAAATGTGCAGGGATCAATGTGTGCTTGGGATACCTAATGTATCCAAGCAACACATGATTTACAAGTGTGGTGCTTGTCAGTTTGGTAAGTCTCACAGGTTGCCCTATTCAAGGAAAGGTTTCATGCATGAAGACTACCTAGACTTGGTACACATAGATGTTTGGGGACCTAGCAAAGAACCCTCCATTTCAGGTTCAAGGTACTATGTGTCCTTCATTGATGACTATAGCAGGTGGACTATCTTATACTTTATGAAACATAAAGATGAAGTGTTTAATTGTTTCAAGAGGTATCTTGCACTTGTTGAAAACCAAACAGGAAGAAGCTTGAAAAGGCTAAGGTCAGATGGAGGAGGAGAGTACTTCTCCAATGAATTTGAAGATTTCTTGCAGGAAAGAGGCATCAAAAGGGAGATAACCACAAGGTACTCACCTGAACAAATGGAGTAGCTGAAAGAAGGAATAGACTCATAGTAGAAACAGCTAGGTCTATGCTTAATGAAAAGAAGTTGCCAAATTATCTTTGGGCAGAAAGTGTATCCACTGCCACCTATCTCATAAACAGGTTGCCATCCAAATCACTTGATGGCATGACACCATATGAAGCTTGGCATGGTAAGAGACCTTCTCTGGATCATTGCAAAATCTTTGGTTGTGTAGCATATGTGCATATTCCCTCACAGGTAAGGGGAAAGCTAGACCCTAAAGCTGAAAAATGTATCTTCATTGGTTATGATTTGAACCAAAAGGGATACAGATTCTACAATCCAACAAACAAAGGCTTCAAGGTAAGCAGAGATGTCATCTTTGATGAGAATGACTCATGGTATGAGAATGAATGCAGGAAGGTTAGTCTACCTTATGACATGGAAGAAGATTTTCCAAGGCTTACCAAGGAGGAACCAATCCAGAAAGAAGACTTGAGCTCAGATGATGATGATACAATTAACCTTGAGGAATTCAAGGCATGGAAGTCTAAAGGAAAGATGAAGATGAAGAAGCTAGAGGATATACCAGAATCCTCAACTCAAGCAATGAGGAGATCTCAGAGAGAAAGTAAAAAGCCTATCAGATATGGGTATGACACATCACTTGTAACTAAACATTCTGTATATCTTGCAAAGGATTTGTTGAATGAAGAACCAGGTACATATGAAGAGGCAATCACAAAGACAGAATGGAAAGAAGCTATGGATGAAGAAATGGAAGCTCTCAAGGAGAGTGATACTTGGGACTTGGTACCCAAGAAGGACTCTATGAAGGTGATAGGATCCAGATGGATCTATAAGCTAAAGAGAAATTCAGATGGAACAATAAACAGGTACAAAGCTAGGTTGGTAGCCAAGGGTTTTGCACAAACCCAAGGCATTGATTATGAGGAGACATTTTCTCTTGTGGCTAAGATGCCAACTATCAGAATATTGGTGAGTGTAGCTACATCCAAGAATTGGAACATGTACCAATTAGATGTCAAGAATGCTTTCTTGAATGGATGGATATCTGAAGAAGTTTACATGTCACAACCACCTGGCTATGAAGATCCCAAGAAGGTAAACTATGTTTGTAAATTGAAGAAGGCTCTATATGGATTGAAGCAGGCACCTAGAGCATGGAATTACAGGTTGACAACCTACCTCCAAGACCAAGGATTTGTGATGAGTAAAGCAGACACTTCTCTATTCATAAAGAGGAGTAATACAGAGGTAATCTACTTGTGTGTTTATGTTGATGACATCATCATTACAGGCAATGATGTCAATGGGATTAGACACATCAAAGGACAGATGATGAAGGAATTCAAGATTAATGATCTTGGACTATTGAAGTACTTCTTAGGTCTTGAGTTAGTCTACACCAAATCAGGTATATATATCACTCAAAAGAAGTATGTACAGGATATGGTCAAGAAGTTTGGCTTGCAGGATGCTAAAGTCTCAACTACTCTAATGGAGGTCAACCTAAAGCTTAGTGCTCATGAAGGGGATGAAATACAAGACATTACAGGATATCAAAGTATGGTAGGTAGTTTGAACTATGCTACCTTGACAAGAATTGACATAGCATATGGAGTAAGTGTGCTTAGTCAATTCATGCATAAACCAAAGGTACCTCACCTAGAGGCAGCAAAGAAGATCTTGAAGTATTTGAAGGGAACTCAGAACCATGGTTTGTACTTTCCTTATACATCAGATATTGACATTAAAGTATACTCAGATGCAGATTGGGCAGGTTGCAAGGATGATAGGAGAAGCACATCAGGATACATATGTTTTGCAGGTGATAAACCTATTTCTCAAGAAGCTATCTGGTTGAAGCTCTTGTATACAGAGTTAGGTCTATACATTATACCTCCAATTATCTTTGGAGATAACACAAGCTCTCTTCACCTTGCAGCTAATCCAATATATCATGCTAGGACAAAACACATAGAGGTTCATTACCACTATGTGAGAGAGAAGTTGCTTAGTAAAGACATTCAATTGACTTATGTGTCTACTAATATGCAATGTGCATATTTACTCACTAAAGCTTTGGATGGAAACAAGTTATGCAGATTCAAATCCGTGATTGGATTACAGGATGTGATTGAAGACTAAAGATGAAGACTTAAGCCAAAGTGCTTGGCTTGAGGGGGAGCTGTTGGTGCATTTCAAGCCTTCACCTTTGGCTTGGAACCCTTGAAGGATATCACTATGTGAAGCTAGAACCATAGGAGCACTTGCCTATGTGTTATTACATTTTACTCATTGTAAAAGTCTATATGACTTGGCATTTACTTGTAATCACTTACCTACTTGATTAGTCGTGGAATTTGGATGGTGTAAATGGAGAGAATATCTCCCTATTTTTAGAGGAGTGATTATAGGAGATTTGAATCTGAATTCAAATTCAAATCTCAACTCAACTTCTATAAAAGATGTAATGCAAAAAGTCGCGTGTACTTCAGCTCATATCCCGAGGCAATTCTGTATCAACATTTGAGTGTGTGAGGACTTCTTCATGCCTACACCTCTGAGTACCATTTGGCAATGTTTATCATGTCAATGGGAATGTACATCAATGTGAATTAATACATATCATTACATTCATTATCTCTGTTTTCTCTGAGTCATCATCTCCAAGTCTATCAACTTCAAAGGGGCATATCTCAGGATCTACTTATCCAAATCAAGTGTTTCAAGGCTTGTTGGAACCAGCATAAAGTCATCTACACGCCTACAAAATTTGAAGATCATTGGATCAGCCATCTCGGAGAAATCCCGCTCGAAGTGGTCCCTGGTATTCTTCTGCAGAATTCCTAAAAAGTTGGGGGTACATATTATTTTGCTAAACTCATTTCTCAGAGTATAGTTCATCAATTCTTCTCATTTCACTTGCAAATGGTAGCATGTTAAGCTAATTAATATGTCCAAAAGGAATTTGATCAATTGTAAGTGTGCTGGTCATACTGAGTGAAAGACTGAATAGGTATCAAGATCAAAATAGAAAGTTTTCAAGTCTAGTGAAGTGCAAACTCATCTGTTTTGATCTAATCATTAGTCAAATGATTTCCAAAGTACATATAGCATATTTTGGTATCATTTGGAAGCTCAAGGAGTCTACTAAGTATATCTGAAGCAAAGGAGGGCTGAAGCAAAGCAGGTCTAGCAGCTTCAACTCAATCTCTTGAGTGCATCCAACCATCTCTCCCAACAGTCTAGTTACATGCATTAGCCACTGAGAGATCGTTTCAAAATCACCTCACAACACCAAGGCTAGATTGGCAGCACGTCATTTATGGAACAGGATTGTGGTATCACTTTATTGGGATCAAGATTAATTTCCATGCTAATGTGTTATTCTTTTGTAGCAGGCCTTTTACACAAGTACTCAGGATCAACATGCAAGCAGAAGGACCTTCAGGTGGAGACACCAGCTTACCAATGGTGGACTTTGAAAATATATTGGTGAAAGCCCACCCTTTTAGGATACCTCCGGACTGTCAAGATTTCATGGGGCCAATGCTAATTGATGACCCTTTGATCGAAAGGAGAGAGCGAGTACATAGCAAATCTCATTGGTTTTAAGGTTTACCAAGACCCCTTGCAGATGCAAAGCACATTTATGAAGCAACCTTATGCTTTAGTGGTGACACATGGGGAAGATACCAATTCTTCTCTACAGATTTTGAAGCACTCCAAAACTCTGAGGAATTAAGACCAATATGGAAAAGGGTAGGTTTCACCGAATATTTCAATGCACCCCTTCCTAAACCTGACTTTTATCGATGTTATTATATGATGACTACTCTATAACCACCAGCCAAGAAGGAACTCCCGAGTACTTTTATACTATCATCTTTTGTGATTGATCCTCCTTTTAAGAAGTTTTATCTCTCACCAAACCTCATCAAGGCTGCTTAAAAAATTCATGGCTCACACACGCCCACAGAGAGAGAAAGGCTCACCCCAAAACCCATGAAGAAGGGTGATGTTTTGAAATGGGCTGACATCTCAGCCATCACACCATAGCTATCAAAGCTGTTATGCATCTACATGTAGCATTTTGCCTTCCCAACATAGGATCACTTCACTTTGCTGCAAAAATGTATTTGTTTTGGACTTTATCTAGCGAACACTGGTGCACAAACTATTGACCTAGCTAGTTGGATATAAGAATAATTATTTTTGGCAAACCAAAGACGGGCAAGAAAAATAGTCATTCATGGTTGGTGTAAAATTACATGAATAGTGTATGTGTATGGCTTACGACATTCCTATCGAGTGAGCCCTATCAAGTATAGAATTATAGCAGATTAAAGGCACTACCAAGTTGCACAAACCACCAAATTCATAGATCAAAAAACGAATGAGGGGGACCATTCCATGTCTACATGTGTCTGCCTCGTAATCCCCTCAACCGTCACCACAACAATCACCAATGGAACCTCAACCGGTTGTACCCCTCATCAAATTTTTTTTGTCATGATCTCTTATGTAGAAAGACACTCCTGGTGTGGATGTAACCTGTTATACTTTATGGGATATTTGGAATGAAGGTGTAATGCCTTGAGGATTTTAATGTGTTTTGTGTTTTGATTTAGCAGGTGAAGATCCATGAGGGTGTGAACGCGCATGGACTTGGAGATATTTAGAAGAATATTTTTAGAAGATGGTTATTTTTAGTTATTTTTGTAAAAAATAATGGATCGCTTTAGAAAGCGACATTTTGTAAAAATAGAAAATTACGGGAGCACAGGGGAGCACAGAGGGTACAGAGGGTACAGAGAGCACAGAGAGCACAGAGAGCACAGGGGGTACAGAGGGTACAGAGAGCACCGAGAGCACAATGAGCACAGGGGGTACAGAGGGTACAGAGTGTGACAGTGTGAAATTCGAAAAACTTGACCGGCGTAACTAAAACAAAAAAACTTCAAAAAAACTTAATGAACGAAAAACCTGGACCAGATGGTTGAGATGGACGCCGATTTGCGAACGGACTGGATGCCACAAATCGCAATCAAACGCCGCAACTAGACCAGACGGTTGAGATGGACTCCGATTCGCGAACGGACTGGATGCCACAAATCGCAATCAAACGCCGCAACTGGATCAGACGGTTGAGATGAACGCCGAATCGCGAACAGACCCAAATGCTGCAAATCGCAATCAAACGCTGCAACCACCTCCGCGAATGTCTTGGCTCTGATACCACTGTTGCCCCAGGTACCACAGACGCACGAACGTAGAGAATAACAGACGTATGAACGCAGAGAAAAAAATACTCAAAGACGGAAAGAGATAAGATACGACACCAAATTGGGTACAATCTCCCCCCACATGCTCTGATGGACACTCTACCAGAGCATGCGTATTTATAGTAAATTCCTAATTACGTCCTGAATAGAAGATACATGAGGGCCGCACTCTGAAAAGCGTGTTTTTGCTTTATTTACAAGTTTTAAATTCTGTACCCTCTGTGCTCCCATGTGCACCTTTTTGGTTACTCCTTTTCGGTTACTCCTTCGGCTTACTCCAAGGCGTCGACTAAGGCGTCGACTAAGGCATAGAACTATGGCATAACTTTGGCATCTTTGGCTTCTCTGGCACTCATGGTTCTCTTGGTTCCGTTGGCAGCCGTTGGCTACGCGCAAACCAATTCTAACATATGAGTGGCAATAAGGGCTTAGTTATTTCCCTAGTTAGCCTAGTTAACCCACATAGTTCCTTATTTAGTATGTAGGGGATTTGAACCCACAACCTCATACTACCAAGAGATAAGTTTTATCCACTAGGCTATTTCCTCTTTTTGATACTCTATTCCTTTTAATAAATATTTAACATAACTTTTATCTCTCTCTCCTTTTATTTATTTGTTTATTTATTTATTTATTTTTATTTTATTTTTCTTTTATTTATTTATCACAATACTTCTATTTATTTATTGATAATACTATTATTATTATTATTATTATTATTAGTAGTAGTAGTAGTAGTAGTTATTTAAATGTTATTGTTAAACGTCTTTTCCTATGTTTAGACCTAGGTTTTGCATCTTTCCATACGGCCATGGACACTACTCAAAATATCGATGATTTTAGTTCCTCACCTCTCCCTGGGGTATCAATTGAGCAACAAGTCGAACTTTTACGACATGAACTTCAACATGCCCAAAATGAAATAAAAGAACGTGATGTTGCACTCCAACAACTACAAAGCGATGACAATAACCTAGTCCGGGTAGTGAAGGCCATTATTACCGCCCAAGAGCAAGGAACACAATCCAAGATTGGTGCCAAAAATTTCCAATTTTCACGATTTGACGGACGAAAAGATGGCCAATTTGTTCTCTCATGGTTATCCCAGTTTGATGATTTCTACTCTGATGAATCTTATTCTGAACAGGAAAAAGTGAAATTTGTAACCAACTACTTAGTGGGAAAGGCTCAGTTATGGTGGAATGTTTTGCGCCATAGCACAGATCGCCCCACCACATGGCAAGCCTTTCAAGACAAGCTCAAGGAGTCCTTCCTTCCTCCTCAGTTTCACTTACATGCCCGTCGCTCTTGGACAACTTTTGGATGGAAAGATGGAGATACTGTTTCTACCTATACTGAACGTTTTTGGCAACGTTTATTACTTATACGTTCACTTGAAATGATTCCTGAAGATACTTTACAGCGGAAATATGAAGATGGTTTGGAGATGGGAATCCAAGCTAAGCTCAACACCTTACGTCCGATGACGCTCTATGAAGCTATTTCTTTTGCACATGATGCTGAGAAAGAATTTCAATCTATCACTAAGTCCATTCGCTTACAACAAACACGTCAACGACCACAACTCATCAAACCCACTTTTCCACTCAAGCATTCCTTTTCTACTTTTTCTTCTCCTCCTTTTCAACGTCCACCTACTTTTCAACGACCACCTATTTTTCAACGATCTCCTGAATCCACTTTTTCCCCAATCCCCAAGACAAACCCCTTACACCCTACCAAACCTCCTACCTTTCAAACTACAACGATGGATGCCCAACAAAAGAGGTCCCGTATCATTTGTTGGAATTGTGGTAAGATTGGTCATACCAAAGCTAGATGTAGGTTCCCAACTAACCACATGCAACCTGGCGGAGCTAAAGTACATAACATGGAGGTGGTTCCTGAAGATATTCAATTTGAAGACATTCAACCTGATTGGACTGAAGACGCATTGGAGCAGGATCTAAGTACCTTGGGTAACACAATTTCTAGTCATTCTTTACTTTGCATGCAAGGTACTATTAATGGTAAAGTTGTTAATATTTTACATGATGATGGTAGTTCACATGACTTTATTTCTCACATATTAGTCAAAGATCTCCAATTAACCCCACTTCCTTCTATGTACAAAGTTAAGGCTGCATTCCAAGGAAACAAATATAATGTTACAAGTGAAGTGCATAATGTTCAAACTTGTATAGGCTCATACATGGATAAACGCACATTCTTAATTGCTCCTTTGCAGTCCTATGATGTTTAAGTTTAACAATCAAGATATTTGTTTGTCTGCAATACATGATTTCCAACCATTCCCATTAATTAGTCATACACAAGTAAAACGTGCATTCCGAAAAGGCTACAATTCATGTATTGTTTTTGTCAATAACATAGTCAATTATATACATACACTTCCTAATACCCATAAATCATTTATGGATTCTTATAAGGATTGTTTTATGGCTGATTTTCCTTCTAAACTACCACCTTCGAGAGGATCCCTTGATCATAGTATAGACTTAATTCCTGGTAGTTCTCCTCCCCATCAAGCACCTTATAGGCATGGACCTTTGCATCAACAAGAAATAACCAATCAAGTTAAGGATTTACTTCACAAAGGACTTATCAGGCCTAGTTCTTCTCCCTTTGGAGCACCTGTTCTTTTAGTAGAGAAGAAGAACAAGACTTATAGGATGTGCATTGATTATAGAGCACTCAATAAGATCACAATAAAAAATAGATATCCTATTCCTAGGATAGATGATTTATTAGATAAACTTCGTGGAGCACGTGTCTTTAGTAAAATTGATCTTAAATCTGGGTATCATCAAAGAAGAATGTCACCAAATGATATTTTTAAGACTGCCTTTCGAACTCAGACCGGTCACTTTGAATTCATGGTAATGCCTTTTGGACTTACCAATGCACCTGCTACATTTGCACGCCTGATGAATAATATTTTTCTTGAATACCAAGCTTTTGTTCTTGTTTTCTTCGATGACATACTTGTCTATAGTAAGAATGATGATGACCATGAAAAGCATTTAGCAATAGTTTTTAATTTGTTACGCATCAACCAACTTTATGCAAATCCTGAAAAGAGTTACTTTTTCCAAAGAGAATTAGAGTACTTAGGCCATATTGTTTCAAGTCAAGGAGTTCATGTAGATCCAAAGAAGATTAAAGTAATTATAGAATGGCCTATACCACAATCGGTGAATGATGTTCGCTCTTTTCTTGGATTAGCTAGTTTTTATAGAAAGTTTGTAAAAGGTTTTTCTTATTTAGCCCTCCCACTCACTTTATTATTAAAGAAAAAGTTAAAATTTGCATGGGGATTGCCACAACAACAATCTTTTGAAAAACTTAAACAATCACTTTCTCATGCATCTGTTTTGCAATTACCTGATTTTACACAACCTTTCCATGTAGTTACAGATGCTAGTGGCTCAGGTATAGGTGCTGTATTGATGCAAAATGATCATCCCATTGCATTTGAAAGTAGGAAGCTTAAACCTTCTGAAAAGAACTACAGTACATATGATAAAGAACTTTTGGTAGTTGTACATGCTTTAAAAATTTGGAAACATTATCTCATGGGTACAGAAGTCATAATCAAAACCGACCAACAAGCTATTAAACATTTACTCAATCAACAATTGATTTCAGATCGACATATCAAATGGGCTTCATACATACAAAATTTTCAGCCTATGATTCAATATCAACTTGGCAAAGCTAATGTTGTAGCTGATGCCCTGAGTCGTTTTCCATCCCCACAAACAAATATTGTTTTTATTAATAACATTTCTGTGGTTCATATTCATTCATTTCATGACATGATTCCTACATATGCATCTGATTTATATTTCTCACAAACATGGAATGCTTTCAATAATTCTACTACATTTAGTGAAGACCATTACACATTTCATAATGGATTCTTGTATTTTGATCATAAGCTATGTATTACACAAGATTTTAAAGAATTTGTTATGAAAGAGATGCATGAACCACCATATATGGGTCATAGGGGCATACAAAGTACTGTTTCTACATGTAAAGAATTCTTCTTTTGGCCAAATATGGAAAAGGATATTACACAATATGTTTCCCAATGCATTGTTTGTCAACGTATCAAAAGACATCATGGTAAAGCATTTGGATTATTAATGCCACTTCCCATACCTAATGGGCCATGGGAACAAATTTCTATGGATTTTATTACTGGTCTTCCGAAAACTTCATCACATCATGATATGATTTGGACAATTGTTGATAGGTTTAGTAAACAAGCATATTTCATTCCTTGTACGAAAACTCTTTCTGCACCTCAAGCTGCCAAATTATTTATTAAATGTATTTTTCCACATCATGGTTTTCCAAAAGTAATTTTATCCGATCGTGATGTTCGTTTTTGTAATCACTTTTGGGTTGCATTATTTAAAAATTTAGGCTCTAAAATAGATTTTAGTTCTGCATTTCATCCTGAAAGTAATGGGCAAAGTGAAGCTATGAATAGTACTATTTTGGATCTATTACGTTGTTATTCTTTAGATAATCCAACTAATTGGGATGAGAAACTTTCTTTACTCCAATTTGCATATAATAACACAACACATACCACTACTGGACGTGCACCAAATGAAATTGTGTATGGTAAAAAGCTTCCTACTCCCATGTCTATCATTCAAACTGACATACCTATGGCTGATTCTTTTGCACAAGATCATATTTCTATACTTCATGAGGTTCATGAGCATATTAAAAAGAGTTAGGAACGTTATACCCGTAATATTAATAAGAAACGAGCATCTAAACAATTTAATGAAAACGATTATGTTTGGTTACACATAATTAAACGATGTTTGAAAAATATTCTACAACATCCTAAGGTAAAACTTGCACCACGTTATTATGGACCTTTCCGTATTATTCAAAAAATTAATGAGAATGCTTTTAGATTAGATATACCTTCTCATTGGAATATTCATAATTCTTTTCATATCAGTTTATTGAAACCATTTAAAGGAATTTTACCACTCATTCCTATTTTGGATGATCCTCCATTGTTAGAAGAGGATGCTAAAGTTTTAATTCCAAAAAAAATACTTGATCATGATGTTACTACTACACGCACAGGTAATCAATACCATAGATATTTGATTAAATATAAAAATCATTCATTCGAAGAATCACAATGGATTCACAAAACATCACTAATTCCACATTATCATCATTTGATTTCTGCTTATCATTCACAATCACATTAAATTCCAGTTTTCCAGTTCCATGCATGTTTTTTTTTTATTTACATGGCACATGCCTATGATTGTTTAGTGATGCGACATGTGATTGGCCATCCATGTCTATTTTATTTTTTATCAACTGAGGTCAGTTGCTCGTCAATTGGGCGGCATGTTATACTTTATGGGATATTTGGAATGAAGGTGTAATGCCTTGAGGATTTTAATGTGTTTTGTGTTTTGATTTAGCAGGTGAAGATCCATGAGGGTGTGAAGGCGCATGGACTTGGAGATATTTAGAAGAATATTTTTAGAAGATGGTTATTTTTAGTTATTTTTGTAAAAAATAATGGATCGCTTTAGAAAGCGACGTTTTTGTAAAAATAGAAAATTACGAACTTGTAAATAAAGCAAAAACACGCTTTTCGGAGCGCGGCCCTCATGTATCTTCTATTCAGGACGTAATAGGAATTTACTATAAATACGCATGCTCTAGTAGAGTGTCCATCAGAGCATGTGGGGGGAGATTGTACCCAATTTGGTGTCGTCTCTTATCTCTTTTTGTCTTTGAGTATTTTTTTCTCTGTGTTCGTACGTCTGTTATTCTCTACGTTCGTGCATCTGTGGTACCTGGGGCAACATAACCTCTCATGCAACCACAATGACCACCATAGTGGCCACAACTACGAAAGTAAGGGAAACCACAACAACAGTGAGTCTGGATGTGTTTGCCTTCCCAATACCAAATTTAGAAGCTGAGGCACTAAATACTACATTTGATTTTGAAATTCATGACACCTTCTCTAGTGAATATCGATTATCTGAGGCCCGATTCTTTTCACAAGAATATGGACACCCTAGCTATCCCAGTTCTCCATCAGAACCTGAAGGCTATCAAGTTGTGTCAAGTAAAGAAGAAGATAAAACAGTCATTGAGGATGACGATGAGGAAGATGCCAATCAACAAAGCCAAGGAACACAAGTTGAAGGTCAACAAGGCAAACAAAAGCTCAAGGAGACACAAATACTAGAGAAGATGACACCTCAGACACAACTGCCTACACCATTTCTATTCAAACATTATACAAAAACATGCAAGTTGTTTCGGCAAGAAGTCAAACCATGGAGCAACAAAGTAAGGCAATTTTGCAACAAAAACTAGCCAACAATGGATTCAAGGCTACCTGTGTAAATGCTTTTAATGAATTAGTTCAACTAGTGGGAATGGCAGAAGCATTACACTTCCTCAAGTGCAAGGCCCTACCTCAATTCGATCCTTGGAGAGTACAATTAATGTCACAACCAGGAGAATATATTTGTGTACCTCCAATGACCAGGAAGCATAGATCATGGTAGATATGTCAACCCATGATGACACCATAATCAACATGCAACCCCCTCCATCAACATCCCTACCCATCCACACCTCGACATTGCCTCTATGCCAGAACCCAACATTCAATCACCTATACATCTTATTTCACCAGCCACCAACTCCCCACATCGTGTTGTCCCTAACTCCTCTTCATTCGATCATCCCATTTCTAGTTTAGTATCACAAGAACAGGTTAACCCCTTCCTCACGACTTCCACAACACCATCAACATCATTCACCACATCAACCTTCCAACCAATAGCCATCCACCCTTTCCTAGCTTCGCCCATTCCACCTATTCCCTTCCCTCAACACCCTTTTCTCACCCCCATAATCCAATTAATCTTTCATGAGTGCTACATCCTAGCACCAATGCACTACCTCAACCATATCCTCCTCATCAATCAATGTTGGACCCCGTCTATGTACCATACTCATCAACTTTTGTAAATCCTATATTCACACCCACACAATCACCCACCACCACACCACTTTTTACTATTAGTTCACTAGATCATGCTTCTAGTGACATGCATATTTGACCACCCCCTATAGCTCCACTCATGATGTCAACGTCCATCACCACTATTCACACACCCACTTCCACACACTTCTCCACCATCATAGTTGCATCCACACTCCCTTACCCGACCCTCGTTCCCCCTGCATTACACATTGAACAACATGCCTTTTGTGAACTGTTGGAGTTAGACGTCTGCGGAAGCACGTGAACAGCACAAGGAAGAAGAAGAAGCTTGGAACAAAACACACAATACTGAATGTATTACTAGAGAATTTACAAAGATAAGTAGCCCGTTAGGACAATAGGTGTATATACAAGCTAGGGGAAAAAACCTCCAAAGAGAGAAAAAAGTGCCTCGATGGTCCTAGTGTGTTCACACACATCACTACCTAAATATATCAACAAATCCCCCCTGCGAGTGATGTGGTGAACAAGGAGCTTGCACTCATGTATAAGGAAGTGCCAAGCTATGTGGAAATCACTCCACAAAAGGAAGTAAGCCCAAAGCTTTGCGGAAAGCTTCAAAGTTCTCCCTAGGCAGAGCCTTCGTGAAAAGATCTGCAATGTTCCTTTGTGTGGGCACACATGCCAAGCTGATCTCTCTAGCAGAGAACCTCTCCCTAACATAATGATAATGCACATGAATGCTTCGTGCGAGCATCGAACACAGGATTCCTCGCAACTGCCAATGCGCTCTGACTGTCAGTGAAGATGGTGGTGGCAGAAGACTAACCAACACCCAAATCAGCCATAAGGAATCTGAGCCACACACACTCAACAATCGTTGTGAAAGCTTCCCTATACTCAGCCTCACAACTGGAAGTGGCCACAGTAGGCTGCTTCTTGCTCAACCAAGATATACATGAGCTACAAAGCATGAAGCAAAAGCCACTAGTGGACACACAAGTGTCATAGCAACCAGCCCAATCTGAGTCAGAAAAAGCATGCAAATCTGGTGGTAGTGATCCCCCCTTGGGATAAAACAACCCAAGTAGCCGAGTACCACTCAAGTAGCGAAAGATGTGCTTAACCGCCTGCCAATGCTTGACACCTCGGCAATGCATAAACCTTCTCATCTGTGAGACAGCAAACTGAATATCTGGTCAAGTAATGCATAAGTAAATTAGGCATCCAACAACCTACTGATAGAGGAGAGCATCAAATGCATCACCAGCATCATGAATACTCGATTGTAAACATGTCTCCATAGGAGTGACAATAGGCTTACAGTCTTCAAGGCCAAAACGCTACAATAATGTGCCAATATATTTCAAATGTAAACATGTCTCCATAGGAGTGGCAATAGGCTTATAGTCTTCAAGGCCAAAACGCTGCAATAATGTGTCAATATATTTCCTTTGACACAAAGCCATACCACCAACAAATTGCATTAAGTGAATGCCCAAATAGTGATGCAAATGCCCCAAATCAGACATCTCAAATGAGGCATGCAAATCGGCCTTAAAATTAGCAATATGCTTCTCAATAGGACCAGTGAGCAGCATGTCATCAACATAGACAACAATGATCAGAAGCACATCATTAGCATGCTTAACATATAAGGTGCTCTCCGTTGGACTATTCTCAAAACCATGTGCAATCAGATAGGCATGTATCTTCTCATACCAAGCACGTGGTGCTTGCTTTAAACCATATAATGCCTTCTTTAACCTGCACACCTAGTTTTCATTCCCTTTCTGCACAAAGCCACAGGGCTGAAAAACATACACTTCTTCATGCAAGTCACCATTCAGAAATGCAATTTTAATGTCCAACTAATGTACATTCCAACCATGATGGGCTACAAATGCACAGATGCTTCGAACAGTAGTCATATAGCATGTAGGTGCAAAGCTCTCATCAAAATCAATGCCTCTTTCCTGTGCATAACCCTTTGCAACAAGCCTAGCCATATACCTGTCAATTGTTCCATCAGGCTTACACTTTAGCTTGTAAACCCACTTAGTGCCAATGGCCTTCTTGCCAGGAGGCAAGTCACATAAAGACCAAGTACCGTTCTTCATTATAGCATCATATTCAGATTGCATAGCAGCCATCCAATTTTCTAAAGTTTGTGCTTCATCAAATGAAACAGGATGTTTCTCATCACAGAGACTAGATGCAGCCATAGCATAGCAATCTGATGCAAAAGAGGCACTATGAGAGCCTGATTGAGTACGATATGACAGAGATGCATCTAATTTACTGTCACGCAAAGTCTACACCAGCCATTTTGGCATAGTTTTTACCTCCTCAATATCAGCTCTCTCATCAACAAGTGCATCATGTAAATCTGCATCAGAAATGGGATGATCTGCATCATCACATGAAACCTACAAAGGCTGAGAAGTTGCCTCATTAGGACCAGCACTAGACTGTCCACCTGTAAAAAGAGGAAGCAAAGTGTCATACATGTTTTTGGAGCTAACAGATGTATCCTTAGTACATGAAAGCAATGGTTGAATAGCATCTTCCACAAAAAGAACATCACGGCTAACCAGAATGTGTTTGGCCTATGGATGATACAGAGGATAGCCTTTACTTTCAGAACTATACCCAACAAAAATACATTTTCCTTCTTTATCATCCAACTTTCTGCGATGTTGTTGAGGCACTAATGCATATGCCAAACAACCAAAAACATGCAGATGAGCAACAGATGGCTTGTGATCATGCCAAGCCTCATATGGAGTGATAGACTGCAGTGCTTTAGTGGGACACCTATTAAGTACATATGTTGCACACATGACAGCCTCAAGCTAGAAACTATGTGGTAAAGCCTGACTCTTGACCATACACCTTGCCATCTCCATGAGTGACATGTTCTTCCATTGAAAAACTCCATTCTATTGAGGTGCATATGGCACTGTACACTGGTGTTTTATCCCACGTTCAGCCAGAAATGCATTAAAATTAGAAGACATATATTACCCCCATCGATCAGAACGGAGGGTGCCCATTTTACATGTTGACAGATTTTCAGCCAAAACCAAAAACTATTTGAAGCACATGAACACTTCGGACTTTGCCTTCAATGGATTTACCCATGCATGCCTGGAAAAATCATTTATGAAAGTCACAAAGTAAAGATAATTTCCAAAAGAAGGTGTCTGCATAGGACCACAGACATCATTATGTACAAGCTGCAATTTCTGAGTAGCCCGAACTGAACCATCTTTTGCAAAGGAGGAATGCTACATTTTGCCCAAAATACAACCTTCACAAAAATGTTTCCCTAGTGCCTCAAGTTTGTGCAAAGAGGACACCATTTCAGATTTCTATAGGCATAGCAAACTAGCAAAATTCAGATGACCAAAGTGTGCATGCCAAAGCTTTGCATCTAACATAGCCTGAGAATCATGTACTACAAATGTCGAACCATTTACAGATCTTTCATAATCTATGATCTTATACAGCCCACGACATAAAATGCCAGAAGCAATAATCACGTTGCCATTTGATAGATCATGAATTGTACATCTGTCATCAACAAATTTCACAACCAAGCCAATCTTGGCTAATGTAGAAACTGATAACATATTTTTTTTATCCCTGGCACAAACAAAGCATTTAACAAAGTGAAGAACTACCATCAGTAGTAGTCAAAATGATCTTACCAACTCCCATAACAAGATAAGAGGAGTTTTTGGCGCATGTAACAGTATTCCCTATAGGGGTAGGCTCAAGTGAAGAGAAGAAATTACGCTGCGAGGTAATATGTTTGGTCGCCTCACTGTCAAAGTAACAAACATCTGAGTCTACTGCAGACATGCACTGCTCATGAGAGGATGGGTCAAAACTACAAACAGTAGTAAACACCCATTCTTCTTCCTATACATGATTAGCAAACTCTGTTTTTGGTGTAGAGGCCTATGCAACAACCATTCCAGCCTCTTTCTTCTATGCCTCTTTAGCATCCAGTTTTGAACAGTTCTTTATGATATGATCATTTCCTTTAAAGTACTTGCAAAACAATTTCTGCTTTCCTGATTTCTTTTCATCTTTGTCTTCTCTCTTTGATTGTGCAAAATTAGCAGATTTCTGCTTACTAGTTGAAGAGCTCCATTTTCCTTTGCCCTTCTGACTAGCCAGGAAAGCTTGATCTGCAACATGCATAATGGACCTCTTCTGCCTGGACTGATCTTCCTGCAACAGAATAGAGACTAACTCCTCAAATGACAAGGCATTTGGATTGCCTTTCATCATCAACCGAAGAGTAGAAGCAAAACTCTGATATGAATCAGGAAGACCATTTAGAACGGTCTGCACAAGTGAGCTATCTAGTATAACCTCATCAGTAGAAATCAACTGTTCCTTCAAGTCTTTGATCTTTGTTAGAGAATTGTCCATAGAATCACCTTCATTCATGTGCTCACTCTCCAACTGTTTTCGGAGGTAAGCAACACGAGCCTCATTCCTAGCTTGGTACAATGTGGTAAGTGTATCCCAAGCATTCTTAGCTATTCTGCAAGAGCGAATGTGAGGAATAATGGCACGTTTGACAGACAAAGCTATCAATGCATGTGCTTGGGCATCTCTACCATCCCAACAAATTTTCTCTGCAGTACGTGCAGCAAAAACCATAGCACGAACAAGAATATGCAGAATATCATCATCTTCGACACCTTTTGCATCCGCGTCAATACCTGTAGTTGTAACAGTGGATGTTTTTCAACACCCTGCACAATGTTCCACAGTCCTTTTGCAACCAATACATGTTGCATCATATAAGCCCATAATGGGTAGTTGGTACCATCCGACTTATCCTCAATAGCCAACATACGGAATACATCATTGCTTTCAGCCATGGCCGGTGACTAAAATACCTCGATGCAGAAAATTGATTGTATCTCAAAAAGTTGAACAGAACTACCCAGACGAGTTCTGCTACACCTATAGCAGACTTGACCCAAAAAGATGAACTAGCCTGCACAAGCACTGCGATAGTGCATTCGGAGGTCGAAACGAGCTCAGATCATGATTTCGGCAACACGTTGAGTATGCTCACCAAAATTCGTGCGATTTTGAGACTGCAATCAGAGGAGTGTTGACGACATCCTAGATGAAGCGATGACCTGCTCTGATACCAATTGTTGGAGAAGCACATGAACAACACAAGGAAGAAGAAGAAGCTTGAAGCACAACACACAATACTGAATGTATTACTAGAGAATGTACAAAGATAAGTAGCCTGTTAGGGCAATAGGCGTATATACAAGCTGGGGAAAAAAACCTCGTAAAGAGGGAAAAAAGTGCCTTGGCGGTCCTAGTGTGTTCACACACATCACTACCTAAATATATCAACATGAACCCCATCATTATTTTCCTCTTCCACTGTAGATACTACCTTTCGACAAATGTTTTCCTACATGCATCAACTTCGAGAAGAATTTGCTTCATTAGGACACCAATATCATGCCCTACAACAAACAAAAACTCAACTATAGGCTAGTCTCAACTCACTAACCATAAAAAATGCATCATTCAATGCACATCATGAAGAACTTTGAGAATCATATCATTCTATGGAACGGGAATTAGAGAAAAAGACCAATGAAACAATTGTAGATGCAGAAGAACTATTATGATAACAATCACTTAGAATGCCCAATTAATGAGAATATGGGAAAAAGACCTGGTTGTTGTTAAACAAGAAAACCAATGCTTACAAGTACAGAATAGAGAGAATTTTCGAGCCGCTCTGGACCACCCCACAGGAACCTCTCAATCCAAGTCGCTTCGTGGAAACATGAGGCGCTCGTACATGTCAGAAGACTTTAAATGTCGTCTGCATAAGATAAAAAAATTTTCATGGTCATATGAGGAGCCACGTTTGTTTTTGTACAAACGGGGGAGTCAGTGTGTGATGGTTGCAATCATGTAGCTAACAGTAGGAGGACCTCGAGGCAGTGTGAAACAGGGGTAATTTAAGGAATCTTGACACTACTTATTGTTTTATACTTTAATTGCAAAAGCTATCCAAGAACAACGACGAGGCACTGGACCATAGCATGGATTATACTTGAGGTGCAGAGGGGCTTTGGTCCACATGTACATCATCTACAGGTACTCTTGTAGTAACTCTTTCCTCTAGTTAGGTTGAAAAATGTTGCCTCATTGAGTGTTGGGTGGTAGGTTTACTGGTTCAAATTGAGTGGCGTGGTCGGCTTCTTTCCCATGATTTTCACAATGGCTAAAATATATTCCACCATGTACATAAAATATGGTTTGTATTGTAATTCTTTTATTGAAATATATCATTTTGGCACCAATTTTGCGAAATATGTAGACTGAAGGATGGTCTCCTCAATGGTTGCCATGGCTTGTAATTGCGCTTCGACACGAGCAGAGTGAGTTTTGCCTAATTCTTCGATAGTTTTCATCCATGCAGGTGTAGGCAATTTGAAGGTGTCCTGACTTTCATCCATAACATGACCACCAATTGCGGGTTGAGGTTCATATTCCTCCTCAAAGGTAGGCTCGACTAGAATGATCACAATTTCTTCGACCTTTGGTATATTAGGTGGGGAGTCAGGCTTGGGGATCACTGAGTGATATAGCACTTGAGTTTGAAGTTCTAAAACATGTGCTTGTAAGGTATTCAATTCCTCCAAAAGTTCTGGTGGTGTGACTGCTTGTGTGGTAGGTGGGGTTGCACGTTCTCTGGTCATAAGGTGGCATTATCATTTCTAAGTGCTTGGCACCCGGGATTCGAGCACAGCAATGGAGATTTAGTATATGACATGAGTACCATGCCATCTCTTTCGGTGTGCTATGCTTGGCACTATCGAATCAAATACTTACCTGCCTGCTACAAGCTAGCGTTCGAGGAAATGTTCACAACGGGGTTTTGGGAGTACCATTCCAAAGTATTTATTAGCATGCCCATGCATCTTCTACAACTCTTTGTGTGTGATCAAATGGTCTATTCAACTCACTATAGACTCCCACCCGAGGACAAACCTCAGGCCATTGATTGGGAAAAGCTTGAAGCTGATCCAGTACGAGGCTTAAGGATTTCTAAACATACCTTTATCCAAGATCTCTTGCAGAATTACACCACTCAATCCATACAACAAAACCAAACGTTGGAAGTGGTAGTGGGCCACAATAACAATATATAATAGATTTATAGGATCTTCTAAAAAATGAACCTTAGCATACACACCTTAAGACTCAAAAATAGATGAGTGAGAGATGGAGAGAGAATAGATGAGATTTTCAATTTTAATGGTAAGCTAAGAGGCTCACCTACACTATCTATATACGAATGTCAAATTACAATGTCTGTATATGATACAAATATCTATATCTAAGCAAAAATAGGAACTAGATACAAGAGATTGTGTGCCTAAGAGGTATGGAGAGTGTGTGAAATTCTGATCAACCCAAATCACAAACGAGTGACCTAGCAAGTAAGAAAGGAAATAGACTTGCCACTCACAGTAAATCAACAATAGATGTTGATGGTAAGCTGGCAGGATCTCCTCCAGATAATCACCAAGACGTATACCACAACTCCTCCAAGAGTGTGAGAACTCCTCCTCCAACATGGCCTCCAAAATCTCCTCCTAGCTTGAGAAGATTGATCACGTCCTCCAAGATTTTTTCCAAGAGCTTGAGCTTGTTGAGTGATTGAGTGACGATAAACAATAAGCTTGTTCTTTATTTTATAGCTTTAGAGCTATGTGAAAAGCAAACATAAAAGCTATTGAATAAAGCAAGATCGGTAGTGATTTGCAAAAATCAACATTGAAAATCATGATTGCCATATTTTGTGATCAAAACCGAGTCCAAAAAAGACCGTCCGCTGCTCTTGTTGTTAGTGCTAGGATTTGAATCCATGCCCCATTTTGAGAGGCGCTACACTTAAACCAACACGCCCAAGGACTTTTGTTGTACCAAGTCGAATAAAAAGTAAAATACATGTTGTGATGCCCGCATGGGGCTTTGAGAGAGAGGTAATATAGCTATTGTTGGATCATTTGATATTGACTCCAACAATATATACCTCTAGGCCAAGGGTGGAAATGTGATGAGAGCTTGTTAGTTTCCTCTCTACATGGATTCTAATCCAAGGGTCTTAACCTTTGAAGTCACATGAAACCACATGGCTTTCACATGGATTCTAAAAAGATTCCTTCCAAGCTTGCATGTACAAGTACAAGGGCTTGAGAGGCCTCCCTTATGGTTGAATATCATACCGGAAATATCAATCTTAAGGATAGAGAACCTTTAATTGGGAGTAAATAAATCCAAATAGCTCAAGGGTTCAACACTAGTTTTGGAGGCACTTCCCCAAGGGTTCCTCAGTAAACTCCAAGGGTTCTCCTAGTGAATTTGGACCCTCAAAACCCATGTCTTGTTGCTTGCACCCATAGTTATCCAACAAAAATCCACTCATTTCACTATTCCATAGATACAAGGCATGCATGTACATATAGTTGGACTAAGGGAAGGTGATTTGAGAAGAGATTATGATTCCTCTCCTTTTAGATTGAGGAAGGTAGTATCCCTTATCTGATTACGAGAGACAAATCTAATGAGAGAGATCACCATGGTGAGTATAAATGGTACACTAGGGAATATGGTACTTATACTCATTTTTGAGGACCAAAATGCTTTAAAGAGGGGAAGAATGTTGTACAATTCATGGATTTTGAAGGATAAATATATGGACTGTATAGGTTAGAATATGATATATATTTTCCTAAGTTTAGCCCTTGATTTACCCTTGGAACATGCTTGAAGTTTTGGGTTGACCCCTTGGTCTTAACCCTTGGGGTATTTATTCATATGGGCTCTCAATTGATGTTTGTGAACCTTGGGCTTGATTTATCCTAAGGTGTGGGAAAGTTACTCTTGGGAGAAGCCTCTCTAAGTGCCATCTTGGAATGTACACGATAGAAGAATCCTCATTTGATTTGGAAAGCATGTGATAGCCCTTGGGAAATTAGAAGGCATGTGATGACCCTTGGGAAAGTGTTTACATGAGGGACACTTGGTTGGATACTTGGACAAGAGCAAGGACATGCACCCCCTTGGCCTAGAGCTATTTATATGGGTGGAGTTGGATGGATGATACGTGCACTCTCTTACTTGAGGTGGCCTTGCTAGTTAGTTGATTTGATAATAGGGTTTTGTAGTTATTCTACACTCTTCCTTCATCTCCCTCCTCCTTGCTCCTCTCGTTCAACCCACCGAAGTTCTTCAATTACTAAGGACAACAAGTGAAAATAAAGGGGGAAAGCGTTATGTTCTCACTTCTTGAGGGTTTTTGGATAGAATCTTGCAATCATGTATCCACCCAAATGGGAACATAATGACTAATGTGAAATTGTCAACCTTCTTAAATGTATCCTATAAACATGAATTACTTGGTCATTTGTGTGCACGCACTTGTATGTTCTCCTTTGGTAAAGTCACCCATACACTTGTATTAGTATAAGGGTGGCGAATGGGACACCAACCCTTGTGATAATGGCCACCATCATAGTTGTAGGCTTCTAGGACGGGGGGGAGAGGGTGGGGAGAGTTCGTTTAGCTCTATGATCTCAAAAAAGTATATGGACGTGCATGCAGGAAAACTAGGAGACTCGAGAAATCTTAAGTATGGGATATATAAAGGGAAGTTGCTTTGATCGTTGGAGCTTTGCACTTTAAGTGTTGGGACAAAGAATTTATGATGGACCCAAAAGAGCGATCCATGCATCTAACCACTCTCATGCTACCATACATTGCAAAGTTGAAGATAAGGTTGTTGATTTCATGTCGAGAATGTCTTATGAAAATATTGAGACTCTTAAAGAACATCAAGTGACAACTGATAGGCCATTGGAGAATACATATGGAAGATGAATTGGATACATAAGAACATGAATAATTGTAAAGAAAGCATGGTAATTGTAAAAGCAAACATGTATTTAAGCTATCTTTTCACACAATGAGAGTGATATAATAACCATCCAAAGTGATGCTACTACCACCCTCACTCCTCCATTCACACAAGGAATAAATAGAAATGCTCTAAACGTTTTGGTGTCATTATTTGATCATGAAGTTTCTGTTTTACATGTTGAAAAGCTCCATTTTTATATGTTTGAGCTTTTCTAAGAGGGATTTCCCCAAAAAAATGATGGTGGACCTAAAATAACCATGATATACCTCAACCAGTGCTTCTACCATCTTTTCTAGACCTATCCTTGGACATAATGATATCCTCAAACTTTGCAATTTTACTCTAAACTCACATGGTGAGAAGTTGCCCTTGCTCTGAAATGTAAGCAAGTTCTCTCTTTAGCCCTAAGAAATGCAAAGATTCCTTTAGTTTTTTTTTTGGTGAATTTTTTTAATGGATCTAGAATTTCATTATATGCATTATCTCTCTTGCTGTTCAGCCATTCAAATGCCAATTTTCTTTCATGGTTCTAGTTGGACATATTGGTTTTAAATCTTTAATATGATTCCCCAAAATTAAGGCTTGCATGTCATAAGATAATCTACCAACCAAGACTCTTCCATGGCAAGGGATTTTTCTAGTCATGCAAAGACAAAATCAAAGGTGGTGCTTCGAACAGACATACTTTGATTAGTATTACTTCATATAATCTAATTAAAAAGTGAGTTTGAATGAATCTTCTCTTTATGATAAGTGCAAACATTAGGCTGGGCTGGAGTTCAATCAATAGAGTGCAACTTGGATATCAAGGCACAAGTGTGGTACCCATAGGAATGTTATAAATCCATAGCTTCAAGTGCAAGGAATGTGTGTAGCACCCACAAATTACCATATTCTCAGAGCATGATAATACAAGAAATGGTGATAATACTAATGGGCCCCCTCCATTCTAGCTATCAAGCGTAGTAGAGTGCAACTTGGATCTCAAGGAACGAATGTGGTACCCATAGGAATGTTATAAATCCATAGCTTGAAGTGCAACGAATGTGTATAGCACCCATATATTACCATATTCTCATTGCATGACAGTACAGGGAATGGTGATAGTACAGGGAATGGGACCCCTCCATTCTAGCTATCAAGAGTACTACGTCCATTTTGTACTCACCAAATAGCTAACACATAGAATTTCCGATGAAAGATTGATTTCCCATGTGCCCCAAAGAACACTTGGTTACTACTACTTGACTTGGTCTATGAATAGAGGGATTCATGGTTTCCATCAATCTCATGTATCCATGCTATACGAAACAAGTGTAAGCGAATTTCGTAATTGTTGTATTTAAGTGATGGAACTTGAGACAAGAGAAGAAGCAAGGTCTCTTGCATGGGAGGGAAGGAAGAGAGTTGAGTAGGAGTCCCATTTAGCCAACATTTATGTTGACCTCATCCTTTTACCAAGACCCACACCCTTTAGTGATCATCCTAATCCTCTTCCTAGTGATGCTTGTATATAGAGATATAATGATTTTTTTTTTCTTGAGGAAAACATTATCCATTCCTCTCAAATTTGGTACAGTATGAGGGCAATGGAAAAAGAGGTTATCCATCTTGAATTTTTCCACAATAGAATGCATTCATTTTCCTTGGCTCAAAGTATGCCAGGTAAGCATGGATGCCATGAATTTTGGAGTTTTGCATTCAATTCTTTCCATCAAAAAATCAAATCCCCCAAGTTTTGTTGACTTTGACCCACAAGATTCTTTTTTGTATTTTGTACATCATAACTTTCATGGATATTTTAATACATGCATTACCTTTTTTGGTCAACCACACAATTTCAAGTTTGCTTCATGATTCTACTTTGGAAACATATTCCTTCTAGAGCTTTCACATGCTCCCCCAAGTTAAGGTCTAGATGACATAAGAGAATCTACAAAGAAGGCCACTTCCATGGCAAGAGCTTTCTCTAGTCATCCAAAGAGAACAAAAGGCCTACTATTTTGAACGTACATACTCTTAATAATATTATTCCATGTAAAATATTATTACTAAATGCTGTTTATGTTTCGATTTTGTACATATATTCTCTATGTGAGGAGTGTAAACATATTCTTAGAGCATGATTGCACAAGGACTAGTGGAACTTCTCATGGGACCCCTTTACTTCTACAAAGCATGAGTACTATGTGCATCTTGTAACTTGAGAAATCAAGAAAAGAGGCCTCACATCTAGCTTTTTGGCTCACAACATGACCCTTGTTGGACATATCTACTCTATCTTGTTGTAAAGTTACCACGCAAAATTTGCGATGAAAAACTTCTTCCCCAAGCTATTGCTTAACTTATTCTATTGATACAACACAAGAGGGCTTTTTGTTGGCTAAAGAGGGCTTTTTGTTGGCTTTGCATTGAGAAATTAAGAGTATTCATATCACTTGAGTTACCCTATAGATCCAATGCATCATGAGGACTTTTTGATTGCTTTGTGGGAGTACTTAAATATCCCTATCCCATGACAGAACATGTGTGAATAGCACAAATATCAACACATGATGAATGGGTAGACACTTCTGTGCTTCTTCATTCTCTTGCCTGGGAAAGAAAGGGCCTTCTCTAAACACTGCTCCTTGTTTGTGTTCTCATAGTTAGTTGTACATCATTCTTGCTAGATTAAGAAAACTCTATACACTGCTCCTTGTTTGTGTTCACCTAGCTGATGGACAAAACTTGAATGCTAGACCTTTGATCCAATGATCCAAGAGTGTACACCATGACCCCTCAACTATTCCCTCTTCAATTAGATTGGTTAACTAAACTTTATTATTGTTAAGGGGTTGAAAGTTCAAAGATGAAATCGAAGATAAGAGAAAGAGAGATAACCCTTTTTTGTAGGTGTAAATGTAGCTTTTTTTTTTCAAAGATGAAAGCTAGGGGTAGGGGTTCAACCCATGTGGGTTGCGCTCGGATACCCATCAACACATGAGTGGTGAGCTACTAAATAAGTCCAGTCGGGGGGCTATTGGGCCTTCGTGTTACCGAGTGAAACCATTCATCATGTTTGACTTTAAAGTCGTCCCTTACTAGTGTCTACTTTAGCGAGCTTTTGAGCTTCATATCTCGGTAGTTGTTAGGCATTTGAATCTTGCTTTGTTGGATTCACAGAGTTCCATGGGTGCTATGCTTGCCTTTCATTGTACTTTCAATCGATTATGATCAAGCATAGGTTACTGGTTAGATCATGTATATGAAAGAGGTTCAATTTTTACAAATTATAACTTGTACTTGGACCTTAGGGCATCTGTGGGAGTCTCTCATTCAATGGAGGTGACCATCCAAAGGGTACATCAAGAGGACATTGTAATCATTATTAAAAATAATTTTCTCATAAAAAAGTAATAAAAATAATAACCATGTGACTTGTAAGTCTATAATTTTTTTGTTCTAATAGTTCAAAGATAAAGATAGTAATTCTATGACGTGTAAAGTTTAGTAATGATGTATATTTTAATGAGTCTAAACCAATAAAAAAATAAAACAATAATCATTTTATTTTAGGTGACTTTAATGGACTGGTGCAAAGATTCACGAATCATTTCAAACCTAAAGGGTGCCCAAAAGAAAAAAGAAATTCTCACTCGAAATTAGATGAAAGAGCCTCATGTGCGACCTCTATGAGGAGCATTCCTAATGTATTGGGCTTTGAAGTTAGTTCGTGTGAGGTGGTTTTGTATGGGTCATATGCATGCAAGGTGCTTGGTGTGTCTAAAATTTTTTTGTTGGTCATATGATTGTTCCTTTGGTAATGGGTGGCCCTCAAACCTTCACAATTATCCCACGAAGCACACAAAAATTGAGGTAAGGAAAAATGCTCTTTTTTTACTTCATCTATTACATGAAGAGAATATATAAGAATGGCCTAATACAACATTAGAACGAGTATAATATATAAAGAACAGTGCATAAAGAAAACCCTAATGCCTGTGAACAAGTGAGTTGGCAACAAACAAATGTACCAATCACTCTCGATAGATAAATCTAATAAAGTTATCAAAAATGTTTATGATATATATCGGCGTAACCACTATACATGTTAGAGAGATGAAAAAGTGATACATGTCATCCTCGATCATCACATATTGAACTTGAATCTCAACACTCTCATGAGTACTAAACCCTCTTTTACCTATACTTTTGACTTAATTCAAGCTAATTCGAAGAGATTGAGCCTCAAGTTAAAGTTCTTTAAAAAAAAATTTGCATAAAAAATAAATGTTTATTAATGTTAACTTGACGGGTGAGTCATTTTACACAGCCGAGTCTCTTGCATGGAGGCTTAAGTTCAAACGAGTCTCTTTGCAAGATGGAATTTCCTTATAAAATGAAGAAAATTTTTAGCATGTGCTTTTGAGAATCAGATGCATATAAGAGTGAAGGATTTCATATGTTAAAGCTTGCGTTACAAAAAAAAAAAAAAAGGAAAAAAACAATGCAAAAAAAAAAAGGAAAAAAACAATAAAAAAACATGAGGATGATGAGAGGGTAATTAATCTTCTTTGTAATGTCATCTAAGCTCTGTAAAAGCTGTCTTTGCTTTGTGGGATATGGGGGGTCCCGTGGGCACTAGTTTCCTTCTATTGTATTTTTCTTTATTTAATTCAAGAGAGTAGGCTAATACCGAATTTCCTTTACATTTAAAAAAAAAGGAAAAAAACAATGCAAAAATAAAGATTTTATAAAAATAATGCAAAAACTTAATTATTGACCTTTATTCAGATCGAAATTTTCTTTAATAATGCAATTTTCATATAAAGCGACGGCACTTCAGATGAGAGTCCTCAATCAACCATTTTCTAGCATGTGTCATGGTGTGTTCACATACCTCCAAGAGTCCTTCAAACCTTTTGATGCCACCACACGATACGTTTTTAAAAAATGTATTGGCCTTTCTCCTATGCTTAAAAAAAAAAGAAATTAATGGAGGTTCGGCCGAGGCTTATTCCCTCGTGCTTTAACTTTGAAATTGCAACGGTACAAGGAAGGGCATAGTACCCATGGGACCCCCCTTATCCCACAAGAACAAAGATTTACATAGTTGGGTTAAAGTACACTCACAACTATCGTGGAGCAAAACATGTGGTGGCACATCAACCACATGATACATCATTCCAATGTCATACATGTCCATTGTCTATCATTCTCCTATGCTTTTGAGTTCCACTTTTTATATGGATTAAAATTTCATAAAAAAAAGTATATTTTTCAATAGAATACATTCATGGTCAAGCGTTCCAAGTTCCTTTCCTTTCACACAATCCGACGTATAGAAAACAAATTTCCTTTTTTTTTGAGCATACAATAAATTGGAAATACACACTCACACACCCAATCTTGTAAGATAAAGACACTCATCATGAGAATCTCATGGACATCTCCAGCAAAGACTTGAACTCAAGACTTTCTCCCATAATTCCGAGAAGTCAACCACTAAGCTACACAAGGTCAAACAATCCAAATAGATACCCGATGGCGCTCATGCTTTTTTATCACTTTCGAGTGAAATCAGATCAATTTTTATCTAAATTCCACCGATAATATGTGAAACCACCTCAAAAGAATTCCACCGCTAATGTGTCAAACCACTCTATTATTGTCCTTTATTCAGGATGGTTTCGCCCAAAAAAATCTTATGACTTCTAAATTTAGTCTATATTATTTTCTCACAAATACGTAATATTTTATTACATCATTTTTGTTAAGAAGAGAATTAGGGCAGCCACAACGGAAGAAGCGTAGCTGGTGCTACACAATCGCTGCGCAATTGGAACGTGTCTCTCGAGAATTCTCAGAGAAATCTTTGCCCAGTCGAGCCTCCCACGCGGACGTAATTGTCGCTTCGGACGACGTCGTCGTCATCACCTACAGAGCAGCCCTCAGGAAAGTGACGATTCCCTTAACCCTAGATTTACATCTGCTGTTCAGCGATACTATTTGTCTCCTGTCACTTTTTCCATACATCTCCCTTTTATTTTCTACCTTTCACGGTCTTCCGTGCTGCCATTGCTGATCCCTTCAGCGCCGTCCGTATACAGCGTGAGTGCGCGAGCCCTAGTAGTCCAGTTAGGTGTGTGCCTGCGGATTTTCTTGAAATCAATTGGAATCTCTCTGCGGATGCGAAGTACGCTTGGATCTGCATATGTGAATCAGTGTCATAGTTTCGAGCGGAAACTCGTGCATCTCACATTATTAGGCTGTTGTGTACCCCTGTGGTGTTTAAAGCTTCTTTTCGCCCTTCTGATTGGATCAGGCTGTAATCCCTTCGTCCTCCCTGCTTTGTTTCTGCAGGTGTGGGGCGAGAGGGTCAGCATCCTGTGTTGCTTCATTTCTCAGTTCACTCTGGCAGAGTTTGCGGATCTTTGTTCTCGCACCAGTGGGTGGGTGCGAGGGCAAAAGGGTGAAGAGTTTCCCGACATTCCAGACCTTCTGAATGCAAAGGATTCCTGTGTGTGGAGATTCTGCCGCCTTTTACAGGGACGCACTGTAGACTACGGCTAAGTTCTGAGTGGATCAAGAGCCTCTTAGAATTTAGTTCAGATGTAGCCTTTATCATTGCAGTCAATTGTTTTCGAGCGATTCCGATTTGCTAGAACCTCTTTTCTGTTTCTTGTTAGTAGATTGTTACGTAGTTCATTCGAGCTCTGCAAAACCTGATTACTCTATCATGGGATTGCTTTTCTGCTACTCAGTTTTTGGCCGCAAAGGCAAGGCAGGGAAGTCCGTGGCTGATATTGGTACTAAGGTTAGTTATTTTCATGCTTTCCAGTAGCATATTCATTGTATGTGTGGTTGCAAGTGAGTTTTCTCATTTCGTTGAATTTGTAGTAACGGCAGAATGTCTTGAGGTCTGTCAAAAAGGCAAACCCGGAAAGCCCGTCCACTCCGGTATCGGTGCAGGAATTGGCATTGTTTAACGGTACGGATGGGAACAGATTGTTGAGCCTATTTTGACTACTATGATTTCAGATGAAGCCTTAACATTGGAGAACTGAACATGTCCTTGCAGATCTGTTCCTAAAGGATCAAGTTGTTTCGGAAAAAGGAGGCTCCTCTCCAGAGAGATCATCTGCCCCTGAGTATATTGTGGATATCGAGAAACTTTCCTCGTATCAGGAGTCTCAGAAAATGTCTGAAACTGACCAGGCGAAGTTCTGTCCTGAAACATCAATGTGGTTGATGGGCAACCAAGGGACGGCCCAGTGTGGAGTACCACTGAGTGTTGGTGATGGTACAGTTGGTAGTGATAGTCATCAACAAATCCCACAAACTGTTGGGACATTTTCAGGTGGGTCATGTGATGTGCATGAAGGTGCTTCATCTGAGTGCTCGTTTGGTGAGCACTGTAACACTTCTTCACGTGCTCCAGAATTGCATGATGGTGAACATGCAGGATTTGGATACCTACACCGTTTTGAAGATAGGTATTATGATCAGAGTCATGGTCAGGATATGAGTCCCAAAGTTTTGGACGTAGGCAAGGGTGAAGAAGGCTTTCCTGACAGTATTCACCTCCCAGATCCCCAAGCTTGTGATGATGAAGAACGGTATTCAGGTCATGCTAGTGATCCTGGATTTTATTCCAGAGATTCGAAATTATCATCAACTGCTGCTGCTATGGATGATGGTTCTGTTTCGCCTTCAGTGGATGCAAAAAAATGTGGTTCTGTTGATGGGAACCTCTCTGGTGAACTAGTTATGGACGTGGGCAATGGTGAAGGCTCTCATGACAGTGTTCACCTCTCAGATCCACAAGCTTGTGATGATGAAGAACAATATTCAGGGCACGCTAGTGATCCTGGGTTTTATTCAAGAGATCTAAAGATGTCGCCGAATGCAGCTATGGATGGTGGTTCTGTGTCCCCTTCAGTTGGTGCAAAAAAATGTGATTTTGTTGACGTGGACCTCTCTATTGAAGGTGCAAAAAAATGTGATTCTGTTGACGTGGACCTCTCTGGTGAACAAAGTCATCAGGCAGTTGAAGAAACCTTGCAAGAATCATATGTGGATGAAGGTTAGCTCTTAATTTCTTATTCTGCATAAGATTTTCATCTTTCAGATCAATGAGCAGGACTGTTTACAGTGTTTGTCGTCGTGCAGGTGGTGGTTCACACGACAATGATTCTACTTATCATAGGGTGAAGGAATGGATTAACAGTATCCATGCATCTGACATGGAGTATGTTATTGAGGATGAGCTTGATGGAAGTGGAAAAGGGTATCCAGAATTTATTCAATTGGATTCTGGAGAAGCTTTGGCTCCATCACAGCTTGCTGATGTCTCAAATGTATCCAATGTAGTGGCTAACCCTGCAGTTAGGGCTTTGCATCCATCGTCCACTGTAGCTCAATTATCTGGGATCGGTTTGCATGAGGTGCCTTCATTGGGGGTTTTTAGTTTGCTGAGGACACTCAACCTTTCTGCCAATTCGATTGGTAAGTGTGTTTTTAGTTTGCCAAGAGAAGAGTTGAGCTGTGTTAAACCTTCTGGGGTTTATGTTGTGCAGTCCATGTACCAGCAGGGTGCCTTCCTCGAAGCTTACATATTCTGGACCTCTCAAGGAACAAGATTGCACAGATTGAAGGTTTTAGAGAGCTCACAAGACTACGGGTTTTGAACCTGTCTTTTAATCGCATCTCGAGAATTGGCCATGGTTAGGAATATTATTTTTAATAATATATAGCTTTTATTTCAGTATTTAGTATTGTGATCATCTGAAATTTTCTGTTTTACTAGGCCTGGCAAACTCTACATTGATCAAAGAGCTTTACTTGGCGGGTAACAAAATAGCAGAAGTGGAAGGTCTGCATCGATTGCTCAAACTTGCTGTGCTTGACCTGAGCTACAACAAGGTGACTACTTCAAAGGCCCTTGGCCAGCTAGCTGCCAATTATGGATCTCTTTTGGCCCTGAATCTTCTTGGAAATCCTATCTTGACAAACTTCAGTGAAGATCAGATCCGAAAGCTGGTTACTGCTCTTACTCCCAATGTGACCTATTTGAATCGGCATCCTATTAAGGCAGTCTCCGTAAGAGAAGCTGCATTAGATAATGTAGCCAGAGCAGCGTTGGGCACTTCTCAGCGACATGCCAAATCTAGTAAGACTGGTAGGACAACGCCAGCAGTGTCAACAAGCACAGTGAAGAAGAAGCCACCAACACATCATCATACCAGGCATTCAGATAAGAAGGGGGCTTCTGGATCCTCAAGTGGACGTAACCATCACTCCAAATCTCGTGAAAAGACACGAGGTAGTGGGCACACTCATCTCCAGGGTCGTTCTCAAGGATATAATAAGAACTCTGAATCGGAGAAGTGGCCCATGCATAGGAGTAAGAGTGCAGGCGTTCTAAATGAATGAAGCCACAGTTTTTTTCTGCAGACATGATAGTGGTTTGCCATCAATTATGCACTTGTTGAAGCTGAAAAGTAGTCTGTGCAGGAGTGATCTAAAAATGTTCAACTTGAAAGTGGACACAGAGTGATTTGAAAGTGTTCAACATGAAAGTGAACACATAGGACTATGTTTGTGGGACAATGTTACTTATTTTTCGGGGTCTTTCAATGCATTGCATTGCATTTTGCCATCATTTCAGGTTTTAGTTCAGTTCATGAAGGAAAGGGATTGTAGGACAATAAATGAACATCCGTTCATTCATTTCAATGTGAATATATCTTTTGTTTGATTCGGCGTGTTGAATTTGTGATCTGGACTGCGGTAATTTGTTGTCTTTGATTCTTGTAACTGGCAACCTAAAGTGTTTTTCGAATATGAGAATTGGTTCTTTCTAATGGATCTAATCCATTGGTCCTTCCCAAGGGATTAAACAAAATGATTCTTTCCCGGGGGGGGCTTCATAAGACCTTTTCCAAAGTGGAAAAGTGGCCTGCGTAGAGGACTAAAGAGTGCTAGGGATGAAGCCACTATTTTCCTCAGCATAACTGCTAGTGGTTTTGTTATGGAGCAGAGCATCTGTGCTGAAGTTGGAAAGTAGTCTCTGTAGGTGTAGTGATTTGATGAATATGTTCTAGATGGAAGTTGATATGAATATGTTCTATGTGGAAATGAATGTGCATGAATCTTAAAAGTGGGAATTTGCTTTAGCTTTACATGTGGTTCAGTGCTTTATCCTTCTACTGTACTGGGTTTTGGCTCACCTGAGAAAAGGAGAGGGAGTGTGCATCAGTTTCTTTGATTTATCTCAATTTCAGCATCATACCTTTTGTTTTTCATCTGGAATGTTGCAATTGTGAGTTTGGCTCTAGTGTTCTTCCTTTTCTTTGCTTCTGGTAGTGAACAACCTCAAGTGGTTCTTTGATACCCTAGTTGTTTGATGCCTGCTAGGAGGAATAGAGACTGTCCAGTTTGGTTAGCTTGTGCTTTCTTCGACATTTACCAATCTTTTGAGTGCATTTTGTTTGTTCATGCATTATCTATCTTCCTGTGTTACTTATGTGGTAGTTGTTTTTATTCCCGATCAAGGGGATCCATTCAGGAGTGATCTGTGTTTTATCGCAGTTTAGGATTTGCCGCCTCAAAATATTGAGATATTAATGCAGGAGTGAACTGTGGATATACATCCTTATGTAGTGTGTTAAGGCAAGCTAAATGAAGGTTGGATATTGTCCGTGACCAAAGATTGGAGTTACTAAGTTTTTCAATGAAGATGAGGGCTTTTGATCCCGGTTCGACTACAGGTGGGCTTATATAAGCCGTGTTCTGATTTTCTCTAAGTTCTGATGCATATGAGGTGGTGGCAACATCGTCTTCTCCCCATGGATGCCCATTGTAGGGGAGGGAAGAACGGGAATTTCTTATTAGGTTCATCATCGTTTGGGTTAACTTAAGCATTTCCATCTTTCCCTTTGTAAGGGCCTGATTTTAATATTAATTGGTTGTCCATATAGGAGTCCTTGGTTAGAGAAAATAATGATTTCTTTTGTTCGAGCTATCATTTAAGGCAATCTGAACCATATTTCCCTCTCCATCTTCAGTAAGATTCCTGCAACAGATTGCGGTTGTATAATGCGACCTTGTCTGCCATTATTTAAATTTACTTCAACCAATCTCTTTTTCCGCTGTCCCTTGAAGATATACTATGCATAGCCCTTGCTATCCATGGTCAACATACTTCATTTTCAGATCTAGATATGATAAACCAGCCTTGAGGGAAGTTGCAGTAATTTATTGTGTCAACTGCCTCTGAAAAAGCGAATTTCTAGCTTAGATAATTTAGGTGAGTGGCTGCAAAAACTCAATGGCTGAGTCTTCAATAGCAGATATGCTCTATTCAATTGTATGGAATAGAGCATATCTGCTATTCAATGTATGAAATTAGTAATAGTAGCAAAGAAAGTGGATGTATATCGTGTGGTGCAATATTGCTTGGGTTCTCTGTTAGGTGACTATCAGCATTTTGCACCTGCAGATACCTGTCAAAATTAATGCTGAATGAAACGTAATTGTGTCTGATGAATACTTCAGCCTTTTGCCTTTGTTTTCGTTGAATTCACTTACAGGGGAGGATACTTCTGACTGGGAAGCCACCTTTTGTTTTCATATACATGGAAGAGAGAATCAGTAAGCCAGGTTGTGTTCATGGGGTGCATGAATTGAACCCCATATGACAGTTTAAATTGAATTCACTCAGAGTGGAGGATACTTTTGACTGGGAAGCCACTTCTTGTTTTCATATACATGGAAGAGAGAATCAGTAAGCCAGGTTGTGTTCATGGGGTGCATGAATTGAACCCCATATGACATTTTAAGTTATTTATAATGAAGATTTTCTGTTTTCCTGCGAGCCCACCTCTTAGTGGCGCCCCCCCTGGTAACATGCTTCGGCACGGCTAAGTGCCTTGTGGGAGTTAGTGGTGTCCCCCTAGGCCCAGCTGCAACCGAGGGGCCGTAAGATGCTCTTTTATTTGAGTTGCATTTGCTACATAACAATGTCCTCAACATTTGCATTGTATTGTGGACACTGTTTTATCCTCTTGATCAACAATCACATATGACCATTCTTTTCCATTCCCATAGTGCTTGCAAATTGCTTCATAAACTATATCTACAAAAAAACAACATAAATCAATATCGAATAAGATATAGAATCAATGTTGAGTCAAACAATTACGATAGACTTTAATTCTCAATCATACACCCATATACAATTACCATACTATCGTGAAGTAAAAATCATTGTTGAGTCAAGCAATCACAATAGATTTTAATTCTCAATCATACACACACATACGTTTACACATACATACACATACTACTGTGAAATAGGAATCAATGTTGAGTCAAACAATCATAATATATTTTAAATTCTTTAATCATATGCACATACACTTACACATACTATTGTGAAGTAAGAATCAATATTGAGTCAGACAATCATAATAGACTTTTCATTCACAAATATACACTCATGCATACACATACTATTGAAACTTTGTATATACTATATATGCATATACACGCATGCATATACTAATATGAGGTAACAATCAATGTTGAGGCAAACATAATCTACCTATATCTTTCAATAATAAATTTAATGTATCACAATAGATTTTAAATTCCTAATCATATGCACACACTTACACATACTATTGTGAAGTAAAGAGTCAATGTTGTATCATACAATCAAAATATATTCTAAATTTCCAATCATATGCACATACATTTACACATACTATTGTGAAGTAAGAATCAATATTGAATATACCTTGTTCTATCTATGACACTTTAAGTTTGTAAAGAACAAAGTAGCTTTTATGAAAAATGAGTAGTACTATTTTTTTATAAAATATTATTCGATCGGATTTTTTTGGATCGAAAAAATTATCGACTATGTTCAAAAGGAAACATGTTTTTAGAAGCTATGGATACTTCTCGTAAAGGGAAAAGTTCAGCTTTTGTTTCAAAGGTATATGAACATGCTATATCACCTGTGGGTGGTCCGTAAATCATGCGGTCAAATTTATTAGAGAATCAATTTTCATATTCGCTCTTTCGATCAAAATCTCCCAATAAAGCACTTCAGATTTTTTGTGAAAAACGATTTGCAACTGCCTATATTGTACTCAATGGATTATTGGAAGTTAAGCCTGCTCTTGTAGAAATGATCACTGATCAAAGATGGGAGGCATGGCTTGAGAAGTATCCTTGTTATCGAATTGCAGCATCCAAGTGTACGTCTCTAATGCAATCACAAAATTTTTGGTGTAATCTTGAAAAAATTGTTGGTATCACTGTGCCTACAGAAGCTATTAAAAAAGTAAAAAGACTAACCAATTTTCATTACGAGAAAAAACATAGATTGTATCGTTAATAGAGAAGAGATGGATGCAAATGCATAGTCATTTGCATGGAACAACATTCGTTTTGGATCCAACATTTCAACTCAACGGTCAAGCGTCAAAAAAAGAAGTCATGGTAAACTTCAAAACCACATGTTAGTTATTACTTCCAGGTATAGATGCTCGAGATGCATTCCATCAAAGAGTTTTCTTCATTCAAAACAAAGAAATCACTTAAGTGTATCACATGCTAATGATTTGGTATATGTGTTTTGTTACATGCATTTTTTACATGCTCCAACCAAGATAGCTTCTACAATAGCACAAAAAACTTTTGGAGAATTTCAAACTCATGAAAGTTGAACAAATGATTCATGGAGTGATCATATGTAGATCACACTGATGGTTCAGACATGGAAAAAGTAAATGACATGGTACCGGTCATAGATGATGATATCCAAAATGAAAAAAATGATCTACTATGAATACTATGATTATATTCAATTGCAAAATCGACGATTTTATAATAGTCATGTCTTTGATTACAAAAATAGCTTGTGTATTCAGTGTTTTCTTGATTCAATAACTCATCGGCAATAAACGGATCAAAATATGATGATGCCTCTAAGAGTCTTCCATATTTGTTCTCATATGCATCCACAAAAAGTTGTAAATTTTTCACTTGACTTTCGAGATCATCAATCCTCTTTTGTTGATCATCTATTGTTCTTTGTAATGCAGGAATTGTTAATCTTTCATTGTATAATTATGCTCCTTGTGATGAAAAATCATGTATAAGATTATGTTCCTCAGGTAGCAAAATGTAGGGCCGCTTTCCAGGAAGAGGGCCTTCATTCCCTTGATTACAAAATTCTGCTCGATTTTGAGGACGACCCAAATCGATACCTGCATTTTTTGGACGATCATCCCAATCTACACGTTGATGAAGAATATCTTGTACAAAAACTTTTTGAATGAAAAATAATGCTATTTAATGTTGGAGTTAGACGTCTGCGGAAGCACGCGAACAACACAATGAAGAAGAAGAAGCTTGGAGCACAACACACAATATTGAATGTATTACCACTAGAATGTACAAAGATAAGAAGCCCATTAGGGCAATAGGCGTATATACAAGCCGGGGGAAAAAAACCTCCTAAAGAGGGAAAAAAGTGCCTCGGTGGTCCTAGTGTGTTCACACACATCACTACCTAAATATATCAACAAATCCCCCCCTAGGAGTGATGCCGTGAACAAGGAGCTGGCACTCATGTATAAGGAAGTGCCAAGCTATGTGGAAATCACTCCACAAAAGGAAGTAAGCCTAAAGCTTTACAGAAAGCTTCAAACCTCTCCCTCAGTAGAGCCTTCGTGAAAAGGCCTGCAATGTTCTCCTACGTGGGCACATATGCCTGTTGGAGAAACAATCACTAAAGTGGACATATATTTGAAGTTCAAAGCTTTAGAAGAAAACCTCATGCCTATGTGAAGGGGCAAATTCACAAGTGTATTATTTGTAAAGTTAGTTCACTTTAGTTCTAGAAGCTTTTTTAAAGTCATGAGATTGAGAAAAACTATATAAGTTAGTTTGTATCAACTGACGCAATGTGGAAGAGAAGTAGTTAGAGTGAGGAAAAGTTCATTGTGTATGACTGAGTATAGTCGGGCTTCTCTGAGTGAAAAAGCATCTGTAAACTTCTGAGTTTTCATAGTTATGAGAAGAACTAAGTAAAGCTCTGTGTATGAGACTCTCTCATCATTTCGATACTTGCCTACTGTGTGATGAGTTCAAAAGTTCAAGTTTTCCAAGCAACTCGATGCCTGGCATCGAGTTTGTGCTGATAAGTCATTGTTTCGTTTTTTGAGTTTTACTTATTGTTGAATCTTCTTAAAACATGAGCTTTGTGGAGCAACTCGATGCCTGCCATCGAGTTTTAGCATAAAGTCGATGTCTGGCATCGACTTCCCACATAAAAGTGGTCTTGTTCATATCTTCTGTTCATGCGTGTATTTTAAGAGCCAAATAGTGGCTGAAAAAGCACAAAGTCAATGCCTGACATCGACGTTTGGTTGCAAGTTGATGCCAGGCATCCAATTTGCATTTTTAGACAATCATTTTTACTAAAAGAGGCAAAATTTCTAGTTTTGGCAACTCATACAGGGTGATATTGTGAAGGCCATAACTTGAGTTGTAGAGTTCCGTTTCTTGCAAATAGTAGCTTATTGGAAAGCTCTAATCGTCTACTTTCATCCACCAAAAGACCTTGGAGAAATAACATTTGTTCTAGGAGAAATAAGCAAAATAGTGAAGGTATGTCATTTTAGTGACTAGAAAGTTGGAGAACTAAAGTTCTTGGTTTTGGCTATCATTTCTCAAAGTTTGGAGTGGCAATGAGTTAATTGTGACCATAGAAGTTTTCTAGTGTCACATTAATTCATTTCTTGTGATGTTTCACACATCAACAATGCCAAGTTGATCTCCCCAACAGAGAACCTCTCCTTGACATAATGATAATGCGCCTCAATGCCAAGCTGATCTCCCCAACAGAGAACCTCTCCTTGACATAATGATAATGCAACTGCCAATCCGCTCTTACTGTTAGTGAAGATGCTGGTGGAAGAAGACTTACCAACACCCAAATCAGCCATAAGGCATCTGAGCCACACACACTCAATAGTCGCTATGAAAGCTGCCCTATACTGAGCCTCACAACTAGAAGTGGCCACAATAGGCTGCTTCTTACTCAACCAAGATATACATGAGCTACCAAGCATGAAGCAAAAGACACTAGTGGACACATGAGTGCCATAGCAACCAACCCAATCAAAGTTAGAAAAAGCATGTAAATCTGGTGGTAGTGATCCCCCCTTCGGATAAAACAACCCAAGTAGCTGAGTACGACTCAAGTAGCAAAAGATGTGCTTAACCGCTTGCCAATGCTTGACTCTTGGGCAATGCATAAACTTGCTCATCTGTGAGACAATAAACTGAATATCTGGCTGATTAATGCATAAGTAAATCAAGCATCCAACAACCTACTGATAGAGCACAACATCAAATGCATCTCCAACATCATGAAGACTCAGTCGTAAACTATCTCCATAGGAGTAGCAATAGGTTTACAGTCTTCAAGGCCAAAATGCTGCAATAATGTGACAATATATTTCATTTGACACAAAGAAATTCCACCATCAACGTGCATAAATTGAATGCCCAAATAATGATGCAAATGCCCTAAATCAGACATCTCAAATGAGGCATGCAAATCAGCCTTGAAATCAACAATATGCTTCTCATGAGGATGAGTGAGCAGCATGTCATCAACACTCAGTTGGACTGTTCACAAAACCATGTGCATCAGATACACATGTATCTTTTCATACCAAGCACGTGGTGCTTTCTTTAAACCATATAATGCCTTCTTTAACCTGCACACGTGGTTTTCATGCCCTTTTTGCATAAATCCACGGGGCTAAAAAACATACACTTCTTCATGCAAGTCACCATTCAAAAATGCTGTTTTGATATCCAAATGATGTACATTCCAACCATGATGAGCTGCAAGTGGATAAATGCTACAAACAGTAGTCATTCGACAAGTAGGAGCAAAGGTTTCATCAAAATCAATGCCTCTTTCCTGTGCATAACCCTTTGCAACAAGCCTAGCCGTATACTTGTCAACTGTACCATCAGGTTTATGCTTTAGCTTGTATACCCACTTAGTGCCAATGGCCTTCTTGCCAGGAGGCAAGTTACATAAAGACCAAGTACAATTCTTCATTATAGCATCATATTCAAATTTCATAGCAGCCATCTAATTTTTTGAATTTTGTGCTTCATCAAATGAAACAGGCTCAATCTCATCACAGAGACTAGATGCAACCATATCATAGCAATCTGATGCAAAAGAGACAACATGAGAGCCTGATCGAGTACGATATGGAAGAGGTGCATCTAATTTGCTGTCACACAAAGTTTGCACTGGCCATTTTAGCATAGTTTTTGCCTCCTCAATATCAGCTCTCTCATCAACAAGTGCATCATGTAAATCTGCATAAAAAAATTCATTAGGACCAACACTAGACTATCCACCTGTAAAAAGAGGCAGCAAAGTATCATACATGTCTTTGGAGCTAACAGATGTCTCCTTAGTACATGAAAGCATTGGCTTCATAGCATCTTCCACAAAAACAACATCACGGCTAACCAGAGTGCATTTAGTCTGTGGATGATACACACGATAGCCTTTACTTTCAAAACTGTACCCAACAAAAATACATTTTACGGCTTTATCATCCAATTTTCTGCGATGTTGTTCACACACCAATGCATATGCCAGACAACCAAAAACATCCACATGAGCAATAGATAGCTTGCGATCATGCCAAGCCTCATATGGAGTGATAGACTGTAGTGCTTTAGTGGGACAACCATTAAGTGCGTATGCTGCACACGTGATAGCCTCAAGCCAGAAACTATGTGGTAAAGCCTGAATCTTGACCATACACCTCGCCATCTCCATGAGTGACCTGTTCTTCTATTCACCAAAGCCATTCTATTGAGGTGTATACGGCACTGTACATTGGTGTTTTATCCCACGTTAAGCCAAAAATGCATTAAAATTAGAAGACATATATTCCCCCCCTCGATCACAATGGAGGGTGCCCATTTTACATGCTGACAGATTTTCAACCAAAACCAAAAAATATTTGAAGCACATGAACATTCCAGACTTTGCTTTCAATGGATATACCCATGGATACCTGGAAAAATCATCAATTAAAGTCACGAAGTAAAGATAATTTCCAAAAGAAGGTGTCTGCATAGGACCACAAACATCACTATGTACAAGCTACAATTTCTAAGTAGCCCGAACTGAACCATCTTTTGGAAATGAGGAATGCTGCATTTTGCCCAAAATACAGCCTTCACAAACATGTTTTCCAGGTGCCTCAAGTTTGGGCAAAGAGGACACCATTTCATATTTCTTGAGGCGTAGCAAACTAGCAAAATTCAGATGACCAAAGCGTGCATGCCAAAGCTTTGCATCTGATATAGCCTGAGAATCATGTACTGCACATGCCGAATCATTCACACATCTTTCATAGTCTATGAGCTTATACAACCTAGGACATAAAATTCCAAAAGCAATAATCATATCGCCATTTGACAGATCATGAACTGTACACCTTTTATTAACAAATTTCACAACCAAGCCAATCTTGGCTAAAGCTGAAATTGATGACAAATCTGTGATGGGTAATGGGTAATGGGTAACTATCACGTATGGTGGCTACTGTTCTTTTTCAAGATTAATGCACACCCTTAATTTTCCATTCTTTTTCGGTAGTACCACTAATGGTGATACCATTCCGTGTGTTCAATTTCATAAATGAAGCCCGCATCCAACATTTTATCTATCTCCTCCTTAATCTTTGGCGAATAAACATCATTATAAGTGTATGGTCTTTGTTTGGAGGGCTTAGCTTCTGTTGTAATAGGGATTCTATGAGCACAAATAGAAGGATCTACACCTTTTAAATCCTTATAAGTCCATGCAAAGACATCTCGATACTCTCTTATAAGTTGTATTAATCCTTGTTCTTCCTCCAGAGAGACATCTTGTCCTTCATTCTTCCTTTAGAGAGACATCATTTCCTATGAAGGTGCGTCTCTCTTCTCCCTCTTCAATAGCTACTACAATCTTCTTGGTCTACTCTTTATTGTCGTATGCTATCCCTGGTTGTGCTTCTCGTTTTGGCATCTGAATAGCAATCTTTCTTTCTTCTACTTCATATTTCTTGAAATGCTCAGGTACCTCGAATTGATCTTGGGGTGTGCTATCTTCATTTTCTTTTTCCATGTCCGGTTCATTTTGAAGAAGGGGAGGAACGATGGAGGCGGGTACGATAGATGGTGCGTCAGGAAGAAGCGAAAAAACATGCGGTAGATGGGTTCGTGGAAAATCTCCTGTGGCTAACTGTTTTACAACTGCCTGGCATTCTTTGTGAATGCGGTGGAAATAAAACATTGCCCAATTGACTGGCTTTCAAATGGCCATGTCAATTAGAGAGTACATGGCTCTAGAGATACCATAATTGCATTTCTGCAGATTAATGGTTGTGATGAGAAACTAGAGTGCATGGCACACCAAATGTGGGCGACACATAATGGAATATTCATTAGAGGATTTGTGGGGAAACAGGGCATTCATGGTATCCAAGGATGGCAGGGTGACCTTGGTCCAGCTCTCGTTAGACAAACTGAGATGGGATACAACAATGTTTACCATGATGCAAGCCGTAAAGAACGACTCTACAATACGCCATGACATGACGGAGGTAGAATAGTTGGCTATGGCTTGGGCAAGGGTCATGGAGAGGGGGTGTGCCAACACTGTGTGCCATGACAACTCAGCAAAAGGGAGCAAGCCTCTTACAAGAAAGTACTGGATGAGCTCGAGGGACATGCCATTGCCGAATTGAGCGAGATGCGGCAAGGGCTCCATGGATGTGAGAGGCACACAATGCACGAAAGCACAACACACGAATACACAAGAACCATAGAGCACGCACACAATACACACCATAAAGGAAAGAAAGAAAACTCCAAGGAATAAATAGAGATGGCAAGAACAACGATTACAAATGACATGCGATCAATCATGATGGAAATAAACATAGAGAATATCCGAATGCCAACCAACCAGAACATGCATGGATGGGAAAATGAACACATTATGTGGAGGGTGGGCATTGCTTAAGAGTTGCCAGCATTAGGATGCCTTGAAGGGAGTGGCAAAAGATCTAAACTTGAATACATGAAAAGAGCTAAAAAAAGGTTCTACGATCAACTAAATCAACCGGAATGTGGCTGGAGCAATTGGCATCAAAATACAATAAAGACCAAACCAGGAGCTTAAAATTGGCTGGCTTTCCAATCCACCTTAGATGGTCCCAATTAAAATACCGACAAAGAAGAAAACGTATTGAAATTACAGACAATATTAACAGCAGAACAATATTATGCTGTAGGTGGACAAAAAGGATGCAACTTGGATCCATTCAGTGGATGGGTAATCAGCTCTTCGATGAGAGTATGTAAGTGGAATGTTATTAGACCCAGCTTTGTCGAAATGCGGTACGGTCTAAATCAAAGTTTAAAGTTTCTTGTTGCTCTGTTAGACTTGGAATTGTAGAACAAAATTAATTTTCCTTCTTCAAATACATGGGTTTGCAAGAAGCGATCATGCATTCGGTCCTGAAGAAGTTGAACTTCTTGCATCAAGAGGAAGCTTTCAAAGTGCTGCTCATTGAGTGAATGCAAATCATCAAGTCGATCATAAAAAGATTCAGCAGGAAACAATTTCGTATCAATGGTGTCACTCTAGAACAATGCCAAGTACCAATGTGAGGAGATCCACCTCATAATTATCAATCGGGGAAGACATGAGGAAGGTATGATGACCATGAGCAAGTGAGATCCACAAGTGCGTGAGTGAGAAGCATACAAGCATGCACACACATACACACATGTGCACACACGACAAGACAAAGAGATGAAGCAATGGAATTATTCATTAGTCAAAAACAAGAATACAAGCTCTTTTTCACTTCGATTCCCAATTTGCTAACCCCAAAATGAGCTCTCTAGCTCCTTCGATAGTTCTTGACTAGCTTTTAGCCCTGTCCAGACCTAGTGTCTGACCTAGTTAGAAGTTAGGTTCTAGGGCTTATTTGAGGGCTCAAACAAAGGTAAAAAATTATGGAAATTGATACATAGGTACTTCTTATACTCCCCAAGCTTGAGGACTCCTCAACTTGAACAAAATGGAGTATAATACACCAAAAATGGTATTTACAATGTCAATATAGTGATGAAAATCACTCTTGAAAAAGATTTATCCTTTGAAAAATTGTATAGGCCTAGTTGCTGGATCTTTGTTGATTGCTCTACTGGCTTGGTCTTGATTGACTCTCCCTTTGTTCAGCATCCTTGACAGACCCTTGTTGTAAGGAGTTTTTGATGTAATATTCCACAACATCGGTGGCTAGATGATGTTCTTGCAACTGCAGTCCTCATGCCAGATGTATCATTAGTTGATCCCACTCTATTGGACCTGGAACATCCAGATGTGGCAATCATACTTGATTGGCATGTATTGCTTGTTCTACTGCAAACAAATGCAATAGGTGGATAGGTCTAGGAATTAAAAGTTCTGAGTGGTACTCCAAGAACCTTGTTGAGAACATCTCCTCAAATGTTTGTTTGGAGCAAGCAGGTAAGTACTTGATGCATGCATGCCAAATGTAGAAGATGTTGATGGAGGGGGTTTGGTTCATATCATATGCGAGATCACGTTTTCCTTCAGAAAATCCTAGGGCCGAAATATATGGAGCTTGGACTTTCCAAACTTTTTTGAACACTACCATCATTAGCTCAAAAATCTTCATACACATCTTTGCAGCAATATCCGGAACATTCTTGAATCTTGTAGACCAATGGCATATAGTAGATATTATATAAGCCATGGTGGGTGGTCCTCTGGGGGAGCAAAGTAAGGATAGTTTATCCAATCTGAATTGTTTCGAACTTTGATTGCAAATGCCTGCCAGGATCGATGACGGGCAACAGGATAGTAACAAGGGTTATATTTGATGTATAATGGAATATTTGACCATGTGTGCATTATTTCATGATAATCTGTTAAAAGTCATATGCACCAATTTGGTTGAAAAATGGATCCTACCTTTGCCTTTCAGTTAAATCATCTGGCTCGAATTGAGTAGCAAATGTGGGTTCTTTTCCTATATGCCTCATTATTTTTGCATTATAATCTTCCAATAATACAAAGTATTGCATGTATTATTGTTCTAACATGGTGATGAGGTATTGATGTAATAAGTTCTGAAAATAAGCGGACTTGAGAACCGTTTCTTCTAGATTGGACATGGATTGGATTTGTACTGCCACCCTACTATCATGCGTCTGGCCTATCTATTCTACTCGTGTTGAGCCAATATGGTGCTTCAATTTCAAAAGTATCTCTGCCTCTTGAGTGATGTGCCCTCTTGATACAAGCATGGTTTTGTATGGTTCTTCCAAGGATTCTTCAACAAGGATTTCCATGACTGTGTCTGGCTCTGGTTCTTCAATCGGAGAAGGTGGCCTCTCGTATTGTAATATCCTTGTTTGGAGTTCTTCAACCTGTTTCCTAAGGTTTTTGACGTCCTCTGTAGTCTGGGAGAGGGTTGTAGCCTTAGGCCTTGATGTGCTCACTGCGTTTAATTGCCTTCTTTAGCTTTGCACACTCTGTTGTTAGCTTTTTATGTGAATCTAGAAAGCTAGCATGTTCCTCGAGTAGTATCCTAATGTCTGCGAAGGGAACAATTCGAAACTTTGTAGGGCTGATAGTTTTGCTTGGTGTTCCTTCCATAGCAGCCTCAAGATTATCTTGGTTCTACTATTGCCGTCTTTTATTTTCTTCTAGCGTTGCGGATATATGCTTCTGAAGAAGAAGCTCGAGATTCCTTCGTAATTTTGCATTGGTTAGAGTTTGCGTGTGTAGGATGTCTCCAATTCTTTGATGGCTTGAGCATCCATACTTGATATCTTGGCCTCTATTTTTGTATGAGCTTATTGTAGGATGAACTATTACGCTTGGAGTGTTTCATTGTCTGCTTCCAAAGCTGTGATGCGTGCTTGTAATCTTTGAGATTCCACTTGGAAGGCCATATTCCGATCCTCTAATCATTGATAATTGTGTTGTATCTGTGTTACACATTGAATCAATGTTTTGAAAGTATTATTTACAATATTAGATGTAAGGGAGGTAGGGTGGAGTGTAGGGGGAATGAGAGTGGGGATGGGAATGGTGGATGTAATGCATGATAATACCAGTGATGTTGGTGGAGGGGGGAGTGGGGATGGCGGGAGCATGGGAGGAAGGGGAGGTGCAATGGTTGGACAAATATCCATAGGATCCGATAGTGTGGTGCTTGTGATAGCCACCATGTAAGTGGGAATGGTAGGTGAATGTGAATAGTGAAGTGGACTTGAGTGTTTGTGAATCTAACACTTATGTGGTAGGGACATGAATGAAAATTTCCATGAATGATATGTAATGGGGTGGATCTATGGTCATGATTGAGGTGTAGGGGAAGATGGAGGAGTCAAATGTGAAGTATGGATCATGGAAAAGAGGGAGGTATGAATGGGGGTATGCGGGGATACCTAAACTACCTACGATGGGTCTTGGGTGTCCGTCTATACTAGGTAGAATGGGGTGTCCAATGGTGGGCTCTACAGTTAAAAAATGGGGGAGTAAAAAGAGGGTTGGTGATAGAAGAAAAGAGGGTTGGTGATAGAAGAAAAGAGGGTTGCCTGAGAGGTTGGTTCACAAAAGGAAAAGGAGGTTGATGAGGTAGGGGTTTGAGTAATGGTTGTTAGTACTAAAACAGTTTCATCAGTGGTAGGAGGTGGAGGTGGGGGCGACGGTGGAGATGGGGGGTGCTGAGGTGAGATAGGTGACGTTTGTACAAAAGTTTTCGCAGTAAGATCTATGATGGCTGTTGAGGTGGCCATTGGTTTTGTGGTTGCTTCTGGTTTAGATATGGGTATCCGTATGTCTTTGCCTGCTCATGGCCTTGTTTCAACTCTTTGTTTGTCATGTTGGATTGATTGTCGCAATGCTGTATGCATGACCCCTTGAACTCCCAAGGATTCTGCTAATAACTTGAGTGTAGTGATGAACTGAGGGTCCATCCCTGCATCAACAATGATCTGATCTATTAAGGCTTGGCCTGATGCAAATGAAACTCGATGCCTTTCCTGCATTGCCGTGATTGTATCATATAATCTTTGTAACTGGGGTGTATATGCTAGAGCACCTGCAAGTTTAGGCACTTCTTGTTTCTCTTCTTGATGTCTTCCCTCATGTTCATCATTACCTTCTTCAGATTCTTCATCCTCATCATCATCTTTGTTATCTTCTTCATCCTCATCGACTATCATAACTGGCACTTGTGATGTGGTTTCTTGTGGTTGAGAGCGTTCCACTAGTTGTTCGTCACCTGACTCAATATTCACCTCTCTTAAGATCTACCCAAAATCCTCATTGGTGACCTCTTCTAGGTCTAATCCTCCACGGAATTCAAGGTCTGTAGGGATTGGCATAAATATCAAGCTCGGGCCCTCAAAGCTGCATCATGGGAGGCATAGTGTGAATGGGCATACATGTCGAGCTTGGCAAGTGACATATGGGGTCAAAGTGGCTCCTCGTGATTGAGCACATGGTACTACTCCTCACATCCTCTTTGATGGGAATCCTATGGATGTTCGGCCTTTGAATTGTTATACCCTATTCCATGTTAGAGCCCTCTGAATTGGAATGTCATAAGCCAAACATCTGTAAATAATCTTGGTGAGGGCACAACATCCGTAGAATACTGACTTGCATGGCCATCGTTTGTGCACCAAATGGATTTGATCAATAATCTAGTGAGCTAGATTAATCGTTAAGTTTTGAGTTTTTGCAAGATATAAATTGAACCATACCTTCTTATGTGGCATAGTGAACCTATCTTGTGCTAGAAAGAAAAAATGCTGCATGCACATTCTAAGGTGAATCGCAAGGTTAGACTTCATGGCCACCATATCTTTGAGCTTTGTGAGGTTTCTATTCTTCATGCTCTCTGGCACTAGAATCTCCTTCTCAATGGGTATGTGCATCCCTCTCATATCCAAAGATTGTGTACTAGGTTATTGGTTAACTTAAACTGCTTCAATTCGTTTCCTCTAGTTAGCAATGGAATCACAAACATGTTATAGGCTTTGGGATTATCCACAACCATGCTTCTCTAATTTCCTCACATGTTGCTTTAGGGTGTACACCAAGACTAAGTCTCCCACTTTCAAGCCCTTATCTTTCACATGGGCATCAAAGATGCCTTTTGTCTTTTCTTAGCTGCATAAATCCTTGCTACTGCCCTTAATCTTGTTTCACCTAATCGTTCTAGATCAAAGATTCTATATGAGAGCTCATGGCCAGGCCATTGATTCTCTTGTGCTACTCTTAGTGTGGGTATCATGAAGTATAATGGTAACACTGCATTTTGGTCAAATACCATATGAAAGAGTGTGGCTTGGAGTACTATTTATAGGTGACTCTGTATGCCAAAACAACATGATGTAGCTATTTATCCCAATCAGAGCGTTTATTGTTTAACATTGTTGTCAACACATTACATAGAATCATATTTGTGCTCTCAGCTTGTCCGTTAGCTTGTGGGTGATAGGGAGCAGATTTCTTATGTACCACAAGGTTTTCAATGACTTCGTTCAAGAAGTGCATGCCTCTATCACTTGCGAAGTCAATTGGTAACCCATATCTAGTGAATACATTCTCAAATAAGAACTTAGCCATCATCTGAGCATCGTTCTTCATTGTGGCCTTTACTTCTACCCATTTGGTTAGATAGTCCATGACAACAATGATATATTTAGCATGTGAACTCTTTGCTAGGGGATTAATAGGATCGAGAAAGTCTATTACCCACTTATAGAATGCATGTCCACCCATCATAGGTTTCAAAGGCATCTCATCTTTGTGTATCAGATACTGAGTTTGCTGACAAATATCACACCTCTTCACATAGGTATGTGCATCCATGTGAAGAGTTGGCCACCAAATGTCACGAGGAAGGAGATAAAGAAGAGAGCTCACACACACACTCTCACTCTCAAGGAGAAGCACACACACATATCGAGGCAAGAAAGAATGATCTTCTTCTTCTTCTATCACATAAAAAGGAATGTACAAGAATGACCTAAAAACAAGAATACAACAAGTGCAATATATAAAGATCAGTACATAAGGAAAAACCTAATGTCCGCGAATGAGTGAGCTGGCAAGGAACAAATGTGCCATCACTCTCGGTAGATAAATCTAATAAAGCTCAATGAAGTATCCCTAACATATACCGGAGTGACCACTATATATGTCAGAGAAACGAAAAATTGGTATGTGTCATCGTGGATCATCACATGTTGAGCTTGATATCTCAACACTCCCCCTCAAGCTCAATGCCATATCTTATAATCCAAGCATCTCCCGAAACTTCTTTAACTTCTCATTTCCAAGTGCTTTGGTGAAAATACCAGCAACCTGCTCATCTGTTCTCACATAAACAAGATCAATATCACCTACTAATACCTTCTCTCTAATGAAGTGATAATGTACCTCGATATGCTTTGTTCTAGCATGGAAAATAGGATTCCGTGCTAACTGTATGCTGCTAAGATTATCACAATAAATAGTGATAGGCTTCCCACTTCCACACCTAAATCTGCAAGTAGCATATCTAGCCATGATGCCTCACATGATGCCATTGGAGCACCTCTATACTCAGCCTCTGTACTCGACAAAGCAACAGTGGGTTGCTTCTTGCTGCTCCATGTAACAATTGCACTCCCAAGTGAGAATAGAAAACCACTAGTAGATCTTCTATCTAGAATCCTACTAGCCCAATCTGCATCGGTGTATCCATAAACCTGCAAATATACACCAGCCTCATAAAACAATGCATAATCCAAAGTAGCACTCACATAACGTAAACCCATTTGTAGCCTATGGGTTTCTTTCCTTGCGGCAATGGAACCAGCTTCCATGTATCATTTCCATAAAGTGCAGCCATCTCCTCATCCATAGCTTTTTCCCAATCTGCAATTCCAATTGCATCTTCAAAGCAAGAAGGTTCAACATCTTGTATTACCTTTGTCATGTAGGCACAATGACGAGCCATATAACTATCATATGTCAATCATTGCATTGAATTCTGCATCCTCCCAGATCTTCTTGGTCCTGGGTCACTTCTCCTTGTATCATCTGCATGTGCCCTTCTTACTCCTGGAGTCTTCACAGAGGGCAGTCCAAGTTCCTCATCAAGACTCTTTTCTAAACCGCTTGAATCTCCATCAACGTCTTCAAAACCTGCACATGTTTTATGACCTGCAAAAAGCTTTTCTTTACCTTTCTTGGATGTATTTGATGAATTTGCTGGACTGAAATTTCCACACAATCTTCCACTCCATGGATTTGAGTTGGAACTATTGCTTGGTGATGCATCTGGTCCACTCAAAACTTGCGATTCTGCACTTCAACAAATAGCAAATCTCTGCTCACCTTTACCTATCATTTGAGTGGGTTATAACATTTATATCCCTTTTTCTCAAGGGAGTATCCAATGAAGACACACTTTTATGCTTTTGGATCAAGCTTCATCCTCAATTCATCTAGGACATGTACATATGCAATACAACCAAAAGCTTTCAGATGTGATAAGTATGGCTTTTTACCTGTAAACTTCTCTTCAGGTGTAACTTGATGTACAACAAGAGTCAGAGTTTTGTTCATGATGTATAGAATAGTATGCACAGCTTCTGCCCAATAACAATGAGGCATATTCTTCTCAGCCATCGAGGCTCTTGCTATTTCTGCAATATGTCTATTTTTGCGTACAGCAACGCCATTCTGTTGTGGTGTGTACCTGCATGAAAACTGATGTCGAATTCCATGATTTTTCAAAAAATTGCTGAACTCATTTGACATGTATTCACCTCCTCCATCATATCTTAATGTCTGAATGTACTTCCCTGTCTGCTTTTCCACCATAGCTTTAAAATTCTGGAAGTGAGTGAACACCTCGCTCTTCGCTTTCATGAAATATACCCATATTTTGATTGTATGGTCATCAATGAAAGTAACATAAAACCTGCAACCGCCCATAGATGTGGTCTTTGCTGGACCCCAAACATCTTTATGTACTACTTCTAGTACATTCTCACTAACATGCTTGTCATGTGGAAATGATGCTCTTGACTGTTTACCAAATTGACATGCTGCATATACCTTTTGCATTTTTGCGACTTTGAAATTTGGTAGTCCATGGACAATCTCCTTTGACTGCATCAATTTTAGCCTTTCTAAGTTTGCATGTCTAATCCGTTTGTGCCACATCTCTATATCTGCAATAACTCCTGCACCTTTTGCAAACATGGCTGCATTCAATTTTGGAATCTTCACATTTAATGTGAACATCCTACCCACTTTGTTTCCTTTGGCAACCAATCATCCATCCTACTTGTAATCTTCTACATATAATCCATCAACATTGAACCTGACTTGTAATCCTTGGTCAACCATTTTTCCAACAAAAACAAGATTCTTTGTTATATTTGGAACATGCAGCACATCAGCAAGATGTTTTACCTTTCCATCCTCCATCGATAGTGCTATGTTTCCTGTATGCTCAATAGGATGTGATGTGTCATCACCTGTTTCAACATATCCAGGAACTGTCAATTTTTGCAAAGTACTAAACCATTGCGCATGACTAGTCATGTGATTTGAAGCACCTGAATCAACATACCAGACATTATCATTTGATTTTGAAACACCAGCAGACATCGTATTCATCATGTGATGTTGAACCATGAATAGCTTCTCAGAATCATCTGCACTTGTGGATGCATAGTTATTCTGCTGCCTTCTATTATTTTGATTCTTCAACCTGCAATCACGTTCAAAGTGTCCATTTTTACCACAATTTAAACATCCTTTATTGTCATTACCTGAATAATTTATTTGGAAATTTCTGCGGCCTCTTTGGCTCCCCCTGCCTCGAAACTGTCCTCTTCCTTCTGCATGATTCTGTTGTTGACTTTGGTCTTGGTTACTATTTCCTCTTCCACTTCCAAAACCTCTACCAGAGTAGAATACCTTCTTAGAACTAGATTTTCCTTGGGAGTTTGAATCCTCACCAAGATTCTTTTATTCAATAATCAGCATAGATACCAGATCAGCAAAATTCGGAATATTTTCCCTAGTCTGTATAGAAGTTCTGAACTGCTTATATGCAGCTCCTAAACCACAAAGACACACTTCCACCTTATCATCATCATCTACATTCATGCCAATAGATGCAAGTGACTCACATATGCTTTTGATTTTCAAGGTGTAGTCACTTATTGACACACTCTTCTTCTCCAATGTATGCAGCTCGTTCTTGAGTTGCAATTTCTGTGCCTTTGTATTGGTCTCATACAATGTGGCCAATGTAAGAAATTGCTTGAATGATGTGTGTGACTCTCCTCCCATCCATATATACCCTCTTGTACTCTAAAAATAGCAATGATATACTCTAAGAATAGCAATGATCTGGAATAGTCTAGTGTGAACATGTGGCCATCATGCAACACTTATTCCCATTACTACCAAAGTAGTTCCCATTACTACCAAAGTACCTTAGGGTATCCCCCGAGCTTGGGACCTTGGCTAGCTGGCCCTTGTCCCTCACACACATGGATTGATCCCTATGGATCAAATAGACTGATCCCTGTTGATTAGTCTATTTGATCCACAGGGATCAGTCTATTATGATGGATTCATGCAACCATGGAGACTCTAGTTGGAATGCTTCAGCACTTTCAGTGAAAGTGAGAACAGAATTCCAAGATTTGTACTTGAAAGATTACAGAAAAGGGTTGATTAGACCCAGCTATTCACCCTTTGTAGTATCAGTTCTTCTAGTGAAGAAGAAAAACAGATCTTATAGGATGTGCATTGACTATCGATCACTCAATAAGATTGCTATCAGACATAGATATTCTATGCCCATGATTAATGATCTTTTAGACTCTCTAGGTGGATCCGTTGTATTTAGTAAAATAGATTTCATAAGTGGCTACCATGAGATTAAAGTAAGATATCATGATAAGACTCAATTAATACAGAGAAGACTTAGTTGTTTCCTTTGAGGATAGAGTATCTATTGATGGGGTTCAGTTGGATCCCCAGAAGATTTGAGTTATGTTAGTTTGGCCTATTTCTCAAGATGAGGGGTAGTTATGATCATTTCTAGGAAGTTTCGGTTTTGATCGGAAATTCATCTCTTTTTATTTGTCGATAGCAGTACTTATGACGAACTTGCTTCAAGGCAAGGTTTCTTTGCATAGAAGCCAGAGTAGCAAGCTAGTTTTGAGACAGATGCTAGTGGCATAAGCCATTCTTTGTTGAGCCCATAAAAGTCATATTGGTCAAAGTCAACCATATTCAAAGTCAACCATAGTCAAAGTTAGAGCAATCAAAGTCAACAAGGTGAAGATCAAAGTCAACAAGCATAAAGTCAAAGAGTTCAAAGTCAGGTGTCACGGTGAGGTAGTGCACAATTAATTGTTCACAAAGGGTGAAATTGCAGAAGTTGGTTGCAGGTTGCAGAGGTATTTCTGTAATTTGTCTAAGGTTCAAAGTGTTTTTAAAAGTATTTGGAAGGTTTAGGTGAACCCTCTCATAGGTGCACAAGTGAAGAATTAAAAGACAAAATGTGAAGGTATGTGAAGCGGTAGCGTATGCAGAAGTGAAAGTATGGCCCCCCGTATAAAAATTTTGTTTTAATCTAAAGTCACTACAGGAAAAAATAGGGATTTGTTGGCTGCCCACTTTTAGAGAAAATCTGGGGACATCAAAGTGAGCACCAAGATACTCTAGCAGTTAAGAGCATACGTGAATCGACACGCACATCAAGGCAAGACACTATTCTTGAGAGAGCAAGGAAGCTGAGCATAGTCTAGACTAAGCAAGAGAGAGAAGTGCAAGAGACACACAGTGTGTGATGCAAAGAAGTGAAGTGCAAGGTGTGCATGAAGAGTGACTAAGAAGTGTGCAGAGAAGTGCTAAGCTTACAACCAAAGATCCCAAGGTCCCATTGAAGCTGTGCACGTGCCGACAGAAGGTGTCCATCCCTCCCTCTTATTGGAAGCTTGGTGCAAGGTGTGCACAAGTGCATGCTTGGAGAAGGTGGAGGTCTGGTGCAGAGAAGGCCGGCAACAACAAGACCCTTGGGTATTTTGTATTTTGTATTTTGTGATTGTGCACTCTGTGGGATTTTGCACAGAAGCATTGGATTGTATTGTGCATCACCATTGTATTTGTATTCTTATAATCAATCGATAGAGGCTTCCAGTGTGTATCTTTCTTCTTATCTTTCCCTTTTCTCCTACAAACACTAAAATCCCTTTTTGTACAAGAATCCCTCAACAAAATTTGGCACGCACGGTGGGACTCCAAGGAGATTTGAGCATAGGAGAAGCCAAGTGCAAAGTGTAGAAGAGTTCAAGTGCCGACAGTGCTACATTACTACTTCATTGGGGTAAGATGTAAATATTCTTATTAATTATCTCATCTTAAGTGGACTATGAACAACTCATGACCGCAAACCGGTCTCAAACATTGAGGATCACCTGCAAAGCAACAAGAAGGAAGGCTGCTAGAAGATCCCCCAGTCCACTGTCGTCAACATCGTTAGTAAAGAGCATGGCAGGTCAAGTTGATTTGGAGACTCTACTTTCTAAATTACATATAAAATTTCCTTCTTTCAAAGGCTTAGCTCAGGAAGATCCGGATGAGCATATTATGAGGTTTTTAGCATTATGCAAAACAAGAGGTTTGATGGGAAGAGAGGATGCCTTTTTCATACTCTTTCCTGCCACATTAGAAGGGTTAGCAGATAAATGGTTCAGGCAGTTTGCTGAGAACCATTTCACCACTTGGGATTTAATGAAAGATGCATTCAAAACTCAATTTCAGCATGGGAATACTACAGAGATAATAATAGAGGAATTAGAAGACTTGAGGTTAGGTCCAGGTGAAACATTTCCAGAGTTTGTAACTAGGGCCAAGGCACTAATGGCTAAGTTGCAAGATCCTCCACACAATTTCTTTATTAAGAAATAGTTAGCTAAACCATTTCCAGTGACCACACAATGTAAAATCAAGAAATTAGTGTTGCCAATAGCCCCCATAGAGGAATTCATCAATACAGCTATACGACTGGAACAAATAAGGCAACAATATGGAGCAAGTTCTTCTCAACTACCCTATTCTACAGAAATGGAGGATCCAGTAATCCAACTAAGGAAAGAGCTGGAGGGCTTAAAAAAGAATAAGCCCCATAAAGAAGAGGAATGTTGTTACTCAGTTGAGGAGGAAGATTGAGGCATTGAAGCTACAAAAGGAAGAGGAAGCCCAAGCAGAAGAACTGGCTCCTGTACTTTGATAGATCAAAGTAAAGTAAGGCCAATGGGAGTGATACCAAAAGCTCCGATGGAAGTACAAGGTAATCTATTCATTTTGGATTTTGCGGTATTAAGATCGCCCCAGGTAGAAGGGGGATTTCCCCTCTTAATTGGGAGACCATGGCTAAGGCATGCGAGTGTCATTCATGATTGGGGTAAAGACACTATGTGGGTACAAAAGAAAGGGCAAGAACTACCACATATACATTTTGAGGAGGGCCCAGATCATTTAGGGAACACCAGCATGATGCAATCAGTTGGCATTTGCATGAAACCATAAATGGAGAACCAACCACAAGTAGAGTTCGAGGAAGAAGAAGATATTCTGAATTGGCTACAAGCAGGCAACTCTTCCTCTTGTTTTGGAGTTTTTCTCAATAATTCTTGCACAGATGAATGTTATGATGAAAATGAGGATAAAGTTTAGGTTGATGGATTGGGAGAACCCATTACAGACCACAAAAGGGGGAGGAAGACACCCCTCAAATACAACTTGGAGGAGGATGCAACAACAACAGAGAAGGAAGTTACTAAAGTTAAGGACAAGGTAAAACATACTAGTGAAGAATGTTCTTTACCAATTCAAGAAATCCCTGTAGGATGGATGTAGGACAAAGAGGAATATATTGAGATCCAAATACTCTTGCTTATGCAACAATGCATGAAAAGCTATTGGAAGAAAACAAGGTTAGAGATGAGCATGAAGACACCATGGTAGAGAGAAACCCTGTCAAAGAAATACAATTAGGCACTCAAGAAAATAATTATCCAGTTTTGGTGGCCACTTGGTTGTGGAGCCATCCAGAGCTCCTTGAAAAGGTAAAATCTTTCTTGGCCCACTATGCAGATGTTTTTGCATGGCATTATAAAGACTTAGAAGGAGTACTTGCCAATTATGGAGAACACAAAATCCCTCTTGTCGATGGAGCAAAACCAATAAGAGGAAAGAGTTATAGACTTAACCCAAAATATGCTAAAACTATTTATGTGGAAATATAGAAGATGGAGGATGTAGGAATCATCATTCCTATGGAACACTCAGAATGGCTTTCACCTATGGTTATAGTACCAAAGAAGAATACCAACAAAATCAGGATTTGTGTTGACTTTAGAGCACTCAACAAGGTGACCATTCTAGATGGATTCCCCATGCCATTTGCAGATCAGGTCATTGAAGAAGTGGCTAGACATGCATTATATAGCTTTATGGATGGCATTAGTGGATATAATCAAATATCCATCCACCAAGAGGATTGTGAAAAGACTGCTTTTATCACACCTTAGGGAACATGTGTATGTAAAAATGCCCTTTGGACTAAAAAATGCTCCAGCCACCTTTAACAGGACTGTTAACCTCATTTTTGGACCCTTATTGCTGGAAACCCTTAGAATTTTCATGGATGAATTTTCTTCATTCTCAGGATCTCACAAAGAGACCCCTTTGGATTGCTTGGACCATCGCTTGAGACAGCTGCAAAATGTTTTTAAGAGATGTAGTGAGACTAAACTAAAGCTAAACCCAAACAAATGTCATTTCCTCATGACAGAAGGAACCCTCTTGGGACATGTGGTGTCTGCTAAAGGTATGGCTCCAGATCCCAATAAAATTATTTCTATACTAAAGTTACCTAAACCCAAATCTCCAAAAGAGATTCAAAGTTTCTTGGGGCATACTGGGCATCACAAAAGATTTATCAAGATGTATGTAAAGATAACCAGGGTGTTGCGAACATTTGTTTTATGTAGGGTACAAGTTTCAAATTATGTAAATACCTTTGGGAAGTCTTCAAATACTTCAAGAAGGCTCATATTATTCATAAAATATAGCCAAAATACCACGTGAGTTCTAGAACATGGTGAGTCAAATTAGTGAGTCACAAGGGAACTGCAGTGGTGTCCTAGTGGAAGGTCGATGTGGCTAGTTCTCAAAGTCCATCAATACTTTGCTTACTTGAGCACTTGAGTCATGTAATACCTCCACCCAAGTGTCTACCATGAATTTAGATGTATTAGGAAGGTTTTAGATTAGTTCCCCATGCTATAAAAAGAGGGTAGAAGTCGTGATCTTGTGGGAAGTCCAAGAGAGTCATATGTGTATCTCTACGCTGCTATAGTTTTGTATGTAGAGATTGCAGATCTTGTATCTCCCTCATTATATATCCAAAGTACATGTTTAATAGCTCATTTGAAATCTCTTACTGTCTACTTTGATACTGTCAATTTTCATAATCATTGGAGTTGTGAGCGGAGAGTAGTACTCTCGGCAAGTAGTGTGTATTCTCGGGTTCACCCCCCGCTGAAGGTCTCCATTAAACCTCAAACTTGCAAAGGTCATATATCCTTGTTTATTTATCCAAATTGAGTGTTCTTTGTCTCATTGGAAAGCTCTTCGTCTCTAGTATATGTGGTTAAAATAGTTAAAAAGAATTCTAAGCCAGTAGAGAATAGTAAGCTCTGCAAGCATGACTAGTTTTTTGTGATGAAGTTTGTGAGAAGGTCAACTTGTTCCTAAGGGGTTCCACCTACTTCCAGCTATATTTTGGAGTTTACTTGTTCCTAGGGGGTTCCACCTACTTCTAGCTATATTTTGGAGGTCAATAGACTCTAACATTGGTATCAGAGCAAGGAATGGAAGCTTGGAGAAGGTTATAATACCTTGATGAAGAATTTGAAGCTATTGGAGCAGCGATTCAACATCGACACTACACAAAGGTAGAAGGAGATAGCAAGGAAGCATCTCAAGCAACATCCAAGCAAAGAAAGGTGCATAAACTTTATTACAAAGGTAAATCTCATACTTCTTCTTATCACATATATCCAAAAGGAGGGTTAAAGGAAGAAGTTTAGTGTTTACACAATGGGTGATCAACATGCACAAATAGAGAAGCTTGATAAGAAAAACTATCAAGCATGGCGATTTAGAATCATAGCATACTTGCAAGGTAGAGGCTTGTATGATTTGATTGATGGAACTGATATCAAACCTATATTACCAGAGGATCCAAATCAGCATCAAATTGAGGGAGTTTAGACTTTGGAATGAAAGAGACAAATGGGTTATATTCATTTTATCACAAAATATTCAAGATTCAATGGTAGGACACATACAAGATGTAGAAACAAGTAGAGATGTTTGGCTTGCATTGGAAAGGTTGTATGCTATAGGTAGAAGAGCAAGGAAGATTCAACTAAAAAATGATTTGAATAACATAAAAAAAGATACAAGGACATCGATCGATGATTACTTGTTGAAGGTTAAAGAGATTGCATATCAACTAGGATCAATTCAAGGTCATGTGGAGGACGATGACTTGGTTGCACATACTCTCAACGGACTCAAGGATGATGAGAGATGGAAACCATTCATTACTTCAGTTTATGTTAGAGGAGAATTACCAAACTTTGATCAGCTTGTTGCTCTCATGGTCACGGAGGAGATGAATCTAAATGGCTCTACTTCAAATAAAAAAGGTTCTCAAGGACAAGCTCTTTATGTAGGATCATCAAGAGGTGGAAACTGAGGAAGAAGAGGTGCAAATAGAGGTCGAGGAAGAAGGAGCGATGATCAAGGGACTTCAAGTGGCTTCTTCAACACAAGAGGAAGAGGAAGATCAAGTGCTAGAGGTACAAGAGGCTACTACAACTACAATCAAAGACAAAGGAGTGAAGATAACAACAATTGATATATATAGGGAAGGTATGGAAACTATGCCAAAGATTGCTATCAAAATGAAAATAATCAAGGTGGTAATCGAAGAGGAGGCTATTCAAGAAGAGGTAAACAACAAGGAAATTATGCAGTTGAAGGTAAAAGTGATGATTATGATTCTCTTCTTATGATGAATGTAGAAACTAAGATGAAGTGCAATAGTGATGTATGGTATGTAGATAGTGGTTGCTCTAACTATATGTCACATAATGCTTCATGGTTTTCTAATATGCATAATCCTTCATGTAAAGGTCATGTTGAAATAGGAGATGATACAACACATAAGATTATGCAAGTTGGAGATGTTGTTATGCTTGATAAGAGCAAGACAAATTGCTTGAAGGATGTGCTTTATTGAAGTAATTCGATGGCGTGCACCACACTGGACTCTCCTTCTCGAGAGCTCCACGACGATATGCTCAAAGTAGAAAACCGAGCTCTGGTCGCCACACACAGTACTACGCACAGATGTTGTAGAATACGCAGAAAACGCAGTACACAGGGAGCACGAAGACAGACTTCTTAGGTTTTACAAATGCGGTCGAACTTACAGTCTGTGACTGACCAGGCCACTATATGTTTTATTAAAGAACATATACAAAGAAGTGTTCGAACTTACAGTCTGTGACTGACCAGGCCACTATATGTTTTATTAAAGAACATATACAAAGAAGTGTCCGGTGGCCATTTGGCCTTTCACATGGACACTAACGGTAACAATCTCCCACTAAAGGCCAATATGGCCAGAGTAACTATGGGAGAAAAAAGAAAGAATGATAAAGAATACCTGAGTGTAAGTATACAAACTATACCTCCCACCTGATGGGCATGTTACACAGTATACAAGTGACTGTGTAAGATCAAGAATCAAGTAACCCCCATCAAGTGACAACAGTGTCGAAAGCTATCCTGTGGTAGAGCTTTAGTCAAAGCATCTGCAGCATTATCTCGAGTGTGAACCTTCTCAAGAATAATGCTCTCAGTGGCTAAGCAATCTCTAATGAAGTGATAGCTCACCTCAATGTGCTTGGTCTTTGCATGATAGACCGGATTCTTAGCCAAAGCAATGGCACTCTGACTATCACTGAGCAAGTGAGGTACATGCTGAGGCAAACCCATATCACAAGCAAGACGAGAAAGCCACAATGCTTCCTTACATGCCTCACTTGCTGCAACATACTCTGCTTCTGTGGTGGAAACAGCTGTACATTCTTGAAGACGAGATCTCCAAGAGATAGCACCTCCAGCAAAATGAAAAATGTACCCTGATGTAGACTTACGATTGTCTACACAACCAGCATAGTCAGAATCTGTGTAACCAATAATGGATGCTTTCCCTCTACCTAAGCATAGACACTTGTCCTTAGTGCCACTCAGATATCTCAAAATCATTTTGACCGCTTCCCAATGTTTCTTGCCAGGATTAGACATATATCTGCTCACAACTCCCACTGCAAATGCAATGTCTGGTCTCGTAGCTACTATAGCATACATGAGACTACCAACAGCAGACTGATAGGGAATTTTGGTCATGAATTCCTTTTCCTCATCTGATTTGGGGCAGTCATCCTTGCTCAATTTCACATATGTGGGTAAAGGTGTACTCAATGCCTTTCCACCCTGCATATTGAATCGATGAAGTACTTTGGATATGTACTCACTTTGAGACAAGTATATGCATCTTTTACTCCTATCACGAGTAATGCGCATGCCAAGAATATGTTTGGCATCCCCCAAATCCTTCATATCAAATGTCTGACTCAACTTCTTTTTGAGAATTGACAAATCATAAGAGGACTTCCCAGCAATCAACATATCATCGACGTAAAGTATCAAGCATATCAAGCTGCCATCAGAACATCTCTTTGTGTAGAGACAATGATCCTCATTGCTCCGAGAATAGCCTTGGGACTTCATAAAAGCATCAAACTTTTGGTACCATTGTCTAGGAGACTGTTTAAGTCCATACAAGCTCTTCTTGAGCTTACAAACTAGACTTTCCTTGCCAGGAACTACATAACCCTCTGGTTGTTCCATATAGATCTCATCTGTAAGATCTCCATGCAAGAAAGCTGTTTTCACATCCATTTGGACTAGCTCTAAGTCCTCCATTGCAACGAATCCAAGCAACATGCGCAAAGTAGTCATCTTGACCACTGGGGAGAAGATTTCCTCAAAATCAACACCATGTTGTTGCTTAAAACCCTTTGCAACAAGTCGTGCTTTATATTTTGGAGAAGCACTATCTGATGTGAATTTCAGCTTATATACCCATTTACATGGTAAAGCTTTCCTTCCCTTTGGCAAAGGTACTAAGTCCCAAGTACCATTCTTGTGAATAGAATCCAACTCACTCTTCATGGCACGCTCCCACTTGACATGATCCTCTGTCTGCATAGCCTCTTTGTAGCAAGAGGGCTCACCGGCATCTGTTAGCATAACAAAATCTAAACCTGGAACATATCTATCAGGTGGATATGAGACACGTGCAGAACGTCTCAATGGTTGCTGAACAGGAACATGTGCAGACTGATCTGAATGGACATTCTCTTGAACATCCCTATGTGCAGCATTTTTATGCATGCTAACCGGAGGACTAGTATCCTCAAACACCACTCTTCTCACTTCAACCTCCTTAATCGGCTGTTTATGCATCTTAGACTCATTAAAAATGACATCACTACTTCTGATCACTGACCGTGTTTCAGGATCCCATAAGCGATATCCAAATTGTCCTTCTCGACCATATCCAAGAAAAATGCATTTCTTTGACTTATGGTCCAACTTCTGTCTAAGATTCTTGGGTATATGAACATATGCTTCACACCCAAAAACTCGAAGATGATCATAATATGGTGGTTTCCCTGTCCATAACTCTTGTGCCACTTTCAGACCTTTGGCAGTACTAGGTGAAAGGTTAATCACATGAACTGCAGTCAATACTGCTTCTGCCCAAAAACCTTGTGAGAGGTTTGCATGATGCAACATAGAGACTACTCTATCTTGAATAGTTCTATTCATCCTCTCAGCTACACCATTCTGTACTGGGGTATAAGGAGCTGTAAACTCTCTACGAATCCCTCTACACTGACAGAAAAGGCTGAATTCATGTGAGGTATACTCACCCCCATTATCTGAACGTAAAGCCTTAAGCTTAGTTCCTTTTTCAGTCTCAACTGAAGCAAGCCATTTTCTGAAAGTAGGGAATACATCATCCTTCGATTTGATAGGATATACCCAGACTTTTCTAGTAGCATCATCTATGAAAGTAACAAAGTAAAGAGAACCACCTAAGGACCTAGTGGGCATAGGACCACACACATCTGTATGAACAAGATCTAAAGGCTGAATTGAAGAGTCAATGTGCGTTTTATGCACATTTCTGGTTTGCTTTCCATATTGACAATGCTCACAAAATGAAAAATCAGAGAAAGATAACACAGGTAAGTAGCCAGAACGAGAAAGATTTTCCATTCCACTACGAGATATATGGCCCAAACGACCATGCCAAATACAAGCCATAGGCTGTTCAGTAACAGCTAACAAGTGTTCTTTCTGTGATACAAATAAAGGGTAAAGTGAGCCAACTTTCCTTCCTTTTGCAATAACCATATTGCCCTTTGATATACGAAAGGACTGAGCATAGAAGACCACCTTGTAACCAAGGTCATCAAGTTGACCAACTGACATCAAACTGCGTGATAACTGAGGTACATGGCGTACATTATGCATAGTAAATTTTGAACCGTCAATGAACTGCACAACCACATCTCCAATCCCCACAACATCACACTGGTAAGAGTCACCAAGTCTCACGGTACCAAGAGACTTTGCTGCATAATTAGAGAACCATTCTCTATGTGGTGTCACATGGAAAGAAGCACCAGAATCTAGCAGCCAGGTGTGGGAAAGAGAATCAGCCATAAGTGCCTCAGATGGCACAGTACTATCAAGTGTCAACACATCAGCATCATCAGAAATAGCATTAATTTCTTCAATCTTCACAGTCGAAGTAGATGGTGCAGGTAACTGTTTAACATGCCCATCAACATTCTGTCCTTTACCTTTAGCATTCTTTAATGCATAACAGTCTTTCTTCATGTGTCCTTTCTTATGACAATAATGGCATTCAATATCCCTCTTCCTTGATTTACTTCTGCTCTTATTCCGTTGACCATTCTTTTCCTTGTTCTTGCTCCTGCCACGTTGTTGATTCTTTCCTTGGTAAGAATCACGAACATTATATGCATCTCCACTCTGAGTGCCAACCATAGATTTTCTACGAATCTCCTCACTCAAAAGTGCTCCACATATGTCATCATAGACGAGTTTACCACCTGGTGCACTATTGCTAATAGCTGTGCAAAATGTATCCCATGATGATGGCAGGGTGCATAACAGCAATACTGCTTTCATTTCATTGTCCATATCCATTTTCTGAGCCTGTAACTGGGAGAATATGGCATCAAACTCATTTAGATGAGCAGCAACACTATCTGTGTCCTTCATACGAAGGTCGTATAATTTTCTCATCAGATATACTTTATTTGATGCCGTCTCTTTTTCATATGTATTGCATAACTTCTTCCAAAGCTCCTCTGCACTTTCACAGTCTAATACTGTAAAGTAAACATTATCTGCTAGGTGCAAGCGAATGGTAGACCTGGCCATTTCATCTAACTCATCCCAATCATCTTCATCCATGTCAGCAGGCTTCTTTGAAATCCCATTTACTGGCTTCCATTGCCTTCTTTGAATCAGCACATCTTTAATCTGATTCTTCCATAGAGCAAAGTTTGTGCCATCAAATTTTCGGATCTCAAAATGGTCTTTGCCCTGCAAGTTATAGCTCCTCCTCGGAACGCTAGCACTAGACCCTGATCCACCGGATGTGCCTGAGACCTCTGATGCCATGATCATAGAGAACTGAATAGAATGATAATGGAGCTAGAAGAGTCCAAACACCAACAAATAAGTGTATCAAGGAGTAAATCGACCACTATATAGTTGACTAAACCAGAAATCTGGAAAAATTTTGCCAAAGTATCCTCTGCAAAATTAGCATATGACCAGTGTCAAAGTATCATAAAACTGCAAGTACTAACATGTCTACCTGCATAGTGAATCACTGACTCCACTGCATATAATCAGTTACCCAATAGAAGCCAACTAGGCTTATCGAGCACCTATGAACAACTATCATACATCTCCTATGGCGAGGCTGGGTAAGTCTTCCACCTGCATCACCGAAGAGACCCCGACATCTGGGTGTCTCCCAGTTAAGAAAACCTCACCACGACCCTCTTTATCAAACGTAAAAGGCTTTATGCAAAGAACGTAACCGCTATATCAATGCCCACATGGACGTACATAAGCGGTATCCACAGAAGCGTACATGGTGTGTATGTGCTCAATATATGCAGTAAAATGACACTGAAAGGCTGAATACACAGCCCAAAAAACTAGCCAATAACACCTGCAAGTGTCTGTCAACTCTGATGTTTTAGGCTTTAAAAACCTGCATAAATTTGCAGCGACTGCTCCCACCAAAACTGAAAGCCCCTCGAGAAACCTGTAGTTTTACGAGTGTGGCTGAAAATACAGCCCCAAAGGTTGATATTTATTGTCAGAGAAGTACAAGGAACACTCTTCTTGATGTTCTTGGACCTGTGTGAAGAGAACTACGTGCGAAAGTCCTCCAAAATGGCTCCAAAAACACCCCAAAATTGCTTCAGAAATAGGCTTTAAAAGCAAAAATGAAGCTTTGAGGGACCAAAACTTGTTCAAGGTAATGCCAACCTTAGTCTTTCCCCTTCTTCAAACACCACAAGAGTGTAGCTTAGTGGCAAGAGATTGCCATGGTTAAGCGAGCTCTGGGGGGAATAGTACTGGGATGGGTGACCTCCCGGGAAGTACCGGGAACCTCTATATTCCTTGATCGTTGAGGTCCTCCCTCGCGCGCAGCCAACGGTGACTTCGGTGACTCGGATGACAAGGTATGCCAAGGTCTATGCCTTGGTCGCCGCCTTAGTCGAAAGCCTTGGAGAAAACTACCTTTCAATGGAAGATTAAGGCAAGAGTCACCTCCAAGTGTTAAAAGTAAAGGTAAACTCAAACTTGTTGAAGTTAATGATGAAGGAGAGGAAATTAGTGATGGATGTGAGTATGGAGAATCATCAAAGGTTCCTAATAAGAAAGGAAGAGCATCTACATTGGAGGTAAGAAGAACTTCAAGAGTGAGTAAGCAACCTCAAAGGTATACTTATTGTTGGAAGAAGTAATTTTTGGAAGTATTTTTGATGGAAAATAATTGTAAAATACCAAAAACTTGTAAAAATATTTATGCAATTGATGTAAAAATAAGGAAGAATCTTCCTTATGTAAAGTAGAAGTATATGTAATTTTTCTAGAATTTTTGGAAACTCCTAGATAGCATATTTTTAGGTTAGAAGAGGAAAGGACTAAATTTCAAGTGTGAAAAGGGACACTTGAAAATGTATAAAAGATAATTTCCTCTATTATGAGAGGGTTGGTTAATTGTATTACATGCTATCCAAGCAAATAGAGAGAGTTTCCTGCAAAAAATCGTGTTTCTTCCTTTTGTGTGGTTTCTTTGATTTGTGGAGTCTATTCTATGTGTATCCATGGAGATTTGTGAGCTTCTATTGTGTATTTCTGATGAATGTTTATGAAGAGAGTTGATTATTGACATAAGGAGTGAGAAATTGATGAAGAATGATGCTGTAGATGAAAATCGTCTGATTTTACAGAATCGTGAATGTCTCGTCTGAAGGTTACAGGTATCATTTTTGAGTTTTGACTTCATGGCTGTGTTCTGCTGAGAAAATAACATGCTTTAGAAACCAAGATTGTGGAATATGATGGAGATTTGCTCAAGATATTCCAAACCCTAGAAATTCCTCTTCATCTTCATTATTCTCAGTAATCCAGCTAGTTTTCTCTTATTTCTAGGATTCTATCATATAGAAGGGGCTGTGGTCTCATGTATACTTCCAGGATTGACAAATATAAGATGTAATGTTGATTCTTTATACTAAATGATTGGAGAGGACAACTCCAAAGGTCAACAATAAACATTTTTTGGCGCTGTTGCCGAGGAGTATATCAAAAACTTCATTGAAGTTGGACCTTGCTGGATCTTCTAATATGATGGTATTGAACACATGGAAAAGGTAATACTCTTTAATCAAGAAATGTAAACATGAAAAGATAGATTTCTTTGTTTGTCTTTTGGGAAAAGAAAAGCATTAGATAATCTTTTGAGAATAAGAAGTGTTGAAATTTTTGCAAATTGATAGTTGCTCATATCATTTTTTGGAAGTAAAGTGCAGGTGTTTGAAAAATTGAATCAAGAAAGCTGAAGATAAGGTAACATGTGTCTATTCTTGCATTTGTAGACTGCTTTTTGATCATGTACTAAGCAAAATTGTTGATCTTGGGAAGATGACAAGATTGCATTAAGGAAAAGTCAAGTTAAGTAGGTAGATGCAAGTAGATAAGATCCATTTGTAGCCAAGTCAAAGTAATAATCTTGAGAAAAGCTGAATTGCATCTTGAAAAGAGAAATGTTTGAGTTTATCTTTGCAAAAATTGACATTTGCATTTCTTAACACATTTTTCTTTGAGAAGTTTTGCTCATAAACTGTTTTGATAGCCAAAGCATAAGAGAGTATAAGCAATCAAGGAACTCAGGATCAATAGATCAGCAAACAAGAAACCCTAAGTGAAGTGTTTACCTTAATTTAGGGAAAAATACTAAAAAAATTCATAAAATTCATTAAAACAATCAAACAAATTTCTTTTCTCTCTAGGAAGTTGGATTGAAGTTTTGTTGACAAGAGTGGAAGAGACCAGGTGGTAGGAAAGCAAAAAAAGTGCCAAAAAGTGGAAAATCAGAAAAGACACGCTTCTCTTCATAGGATCGCGATTCTCTGGATAAATTCTTGTTAAGGATGAAAAATTGCAAGTGACAGTTGCTTTGGAATTGGTAAAGGGTATTGAAGGGAAACAAGAGAAAAGAAGACTCAAAATTGCAAAAATCAAGAAGTACAAAAAAAATACGATTCTCTGCACAAAATTGCAATTCTCTGTAAGAGGAATTTTGAGTATATTGGGTTTTTTGACATAGTTAATTGTAAGAGATTTCATTGAGTTGAATAAGTAAAGGAAGTCAAGCTCAAAAAACTCAGAGAGGATTGAGTATCAAGTGGAAGAAGTGGAAAAGAAGCATAAAATCACGATTTTCACCAATAGCTAATGAAAGTGATTAATCATGAAAAATTAAGAATTGAGGATTAAAACCATAAAGTAGTTGAAGAATGAAATTGGACAAGTGAAAAAGTGAAAATAAGTGGGAATTGCACAGAATCGCGATTGTGTGGACACTATAAAAGTCTGGAATTTCAGAGAAAACTCATTTTGAGTGAGAGAGAGAGAGAGAGTAGGAATATGATCGCGATTTTCTGCAGTTAAAAGCTTTGGAGAGTTTTGGAATCAAGCAAGCAAGGTAAGGGGTCCTCAATACAATTTTTTTTGCATTTCTTTAAATTTACATGATCATTAAGCACAAATAAGCAGGAAATAGCTAAAAAACACGGAATCGCGATTTCTGAATTTTTGAGGATTCTATGAAAAAAATAATAAATTTTAGAAAACTCTTTTATTGCATCTTAAAAAATAGTTAAGGCGATTCTATATAAGAAATAAAAATTTGAAAATCAATACCTAGAAACATTTTCAAAAAATTGAACAGAATCGCAATTCTGTAGTCAGACACAACATCGCGATTCTCTGAAACAAAGAACAAAATCGCGATTCCCAGAGCACGATTTTTCATAAGAAAATCATGTTTTTTAAGATTGTGAACAATCACGATTGTCTCGGAACAAAATCGTGAAAAATCACGATTCTCTTCACAGAATCGTGAAAAACACGATTTCCACCAGAGAATCGTGAAAAAACACGATTCTTAGCACAGAATCGTGGAAAACACGATTTTCACCACAAAATCGTGGAAATCACGATTTTGGTCACAGAATCGTGATAAACACGATTTCCACCAGAGAATCGTGAAAAAACACGATTCTTAGCACAAAATCGTGAGAAACATGATTTTCACCACAAAAATCATGGAAAACACGATTTTGGTCACAGAATCGTGATAAACACGATTTCCACCAGAGAATCGTGAAAAAACACGATTCTTAGCACAAAATCGTGAGAAACACGATTTTCACCACAAAAATCGTGGAAAACACGATTTTGGTCACAGAATCGTGATAAACACGCTTTCCACCAGAGAATCGTGAAAAAACACGATTCTTAGCACAAAATCGTGAGAAACACGATTTTCACCACAAAAATCGTAACACGATATTGATCACAGAATCGTGATAAACACGATTTCCACCAGAGAATCATGAAAAAACACGATTCTTAGCACAGAATCATGAGAAACACGATTTTCACCACAAAATCGTGAAGAAACACGATTCTTAGCACAGAATCGTGAGAAACACGATTTTCACCACAAAATCGTGGAAAACACGATTTTTGTCACAAAATCGTGAGAAACACGATTTTCACCACAAAATCGTGGAAAACACGATTTTGGTCACAAGATTGTGGAAATCACGATTCACACCACAGAATCGTGGAAATTAATTGAATGATCCTTAGGTCTGGTAATAAATTGTACACACATTCCCAACAAGAACTGGGAAGGAAAGAAATAGAGACGGTGGTAGGGGATTTGCAAGAAAGAGATTTAGGGCAAGAAAACAACACGGAAAATTTAAATGAAACAAATGAGTCCATTGAAACTGGGGATTATAGAAACATCCTCAAATATATGTATACAAATAGGTTTGGAACCTATGTATATCAGGATGGAATGCATACGTTTCTCATTAGATTGAGAAACTTAGAAGTTCCCCTGAACATAACACCAGTAGCTCAATTCAAAGATGGTAGATATGAGGATAGGCAGGGATGTGTATACATCTTCTCACAAGACCAAGAAAATTCAAATGACTTAGGGCAATGTGCAGACAAGAGACCTTGGGAACAGAACCTAGGGCAATCAGATTTGCCAAGACCACACGAAATTCACAGTAATGGTGAACAACCACAAGGTAGGAGAACACATACTTCCCCAAATCCTTTTGAAAAGGAACTAGAAGGATTTAATGATTTCCCACTAAGAAGAAGACATCATTGGCAAAATCAGGGTAGAATGCTTAGACCATATCAAGTAGCCAAATGCATGAAAAATCAATATGAAGGACATTCTGATCCTCATGCTCATGCTGTAGAATTTAGGCAATTAATTAGAGTTGAAGAAGTAGAGGATTACAAAGTCCAATTTGAAGCATTTGGTCTAACCCTAACAGGACCTGCATTATCTTGGTTCATTCCCTTAAGAAAGGAATGTATCTAGATATTGAATCCTTTCTAGAAGCCTTCATTGGAGAATTCTCAAAGACCGGAATAAAACATAGCACAACCACACTAATACATAGCTTTAAATAGCAAAAAGATGAAAATGTCAGAGAGGCAGCTAGGAGATTCAAGCAGTACATTGACAAATGTCCCAGAGAAGAAGTACCTTCCATGGCAAGACAGGTATCCCTATTCATAGAAGGATTAAGAAGTGCCCAATTAAGAACCCTAGTGTATTATAGGAGATGCCCTGACCTAGGAGCATGTGTGAAAGAGGCAATAGATTTGGAAGATAACAGAGGCCAAGACCTGTTAGCATTTGATCAACCTAGAACAAATGAAGATAAAATCCCACCATGCTATAATTGTGGAGAAAATCATTTGGTACAACAATGTCCATATCAAAAACCACAACACTTTCAAGACAGAAAAACACTCAAATACTGTACACTAGAGAGGAAATGGACAAATCATACTAGAGAAGACTGTTTTTACAACAAACAACCCATTAAGGAGAGAGATTATGCAAGTCAAAGAGAATCTGGATATATTGAGCAACCAAGACCTGTACTTGGGCAACAACCTCCATTACCAACAAATGTGGTACCAGTTAAATACACACCAATAGAGGAGGGAAATTCAAGAATAAGATCACCATACAAGGAAGATTATCAATGGAACGAAGGATATCAGGAAGAATGGGAAGGATATGAACTGAGAACTACAAGCCCTAGATTTGGGAAATGGGAGAATTGAGATGGATACAACCACATTCATGTATATAACCAATAATTATATGTCCAATCAAAAACCTCAGTTCAAAGGGGGACCAAAGATAACTTGTTATAGATGTGGGGGAGAACATTTCATTAGAGATTGTCCACAACCTCCTACATTAAGAATAGAGGGAGCCTATTGTAAGGATTGTGGCAGGGAACATTTAATAAAGGATTGTCCAAGAAATCCTCAAAAACAACAAAACACATCCAATAACATACCACTGAAAACAGTCAACATCATGGAGCAAGAAGGATTGAGTGACATTGACCAAGTGAATGTAAATGCTATAACAAGGGCACAAGCTAAACAACAAGAAACAACTAAGGAACAAAATGAAGGATTAGTTTCAAAGGTGAAGAAAAATAGACAAAAAGGGAAATGGGAAAGGTAAAAAAGAATGGGTAAAAACTTGGAAGAGGAGAATAGGGAACAGTCAAACAGTACTCCCTCTCAAAAGACACAAACTCAATCAGAGATAAGAAATTCACAGAGTCTAGATACCTTGATAAAAGCATACAAGGGAAGAATTCAAGAGGGACCAAGTCCTATAGATCATGTAATGGCTTATCCTATGCTAGACTTAGAACATGAAAGGATGCAAAAGTGTAAACAAATCATACAGGAAGCACAACTTAAACTGGGGGAATCAGATAATTCTCAAATAACAGTTGAGGAATCTGAGGCAATAAGAACAAGGAGAAATATTAATCAGGAAGATGATAATCCACAAATTACATTCCATGTAAATATAGATAAACAATGTACAATTTTATACCATACTACAATGGAGGAATTGGTAAAACAGAATCCTCATTTACAAAACAAAATGAAAAAATGGGAAACAATACCAGAAAATCTTCATCCACAATTGCAGGAATTGGAGGAATTGTGGTACATTCCCATTGATAAGATAGGAGGATATTGTGAAGGAGAAGAAGGAAACTCAACCCTAAAAATACAATTTGGTAAAAACCATGCCAAAGCTATTCTGGATAGTGGATCAGGAGTGGCCATCATGACTAAACAAACTTGGGAAAAATGGGGGAAAAATGAATTAATACCCACCAAAATGAGATTGCAACTTGCAGATGGACACATAGAGAAACCCCTAGGAATATGGGAAAAAGTGATTGTGGACATATGTGGAATAGAGATAGAACATACCTTTGCCATAGTTGAATTCCCACAATCTACTTCATATGAAATTATCCTAGGAAGGCCATTTATGAGACAAATGCAAATTGTGCAAGATTGGGTAATGATTGCCTATACCTTCAAAGCAAAGGAAGAATAACCAGAGTGAATCTAAGAAATGGGCATTATTGTGATATATCTCCTCAAGAATGGTATAAAATACATCAAAATCAAGAATTAAGTGAAGAATCAGAAATGGAAGACCAGAATGAAACTGAATCATCAATATGGAAGTGCAATATGATAAGAAACCTTACAAATAGAAAAAGAAGATTGAGAAGAGAAGATTGTGTAGAAGGAAGAAAATTACAAAATGAGAGATATGTACCACAACAATTCAAAGATGAAGAATTTGAGCCCTATGGGTGGAACCAAATTTTGGCTACCATGGATCTGGCCAGTGATGAGTATGTAGTGGTGGAATTCCAAAATGAAGAAGGGTATGATGTTTTTCACATTGGGATACAAATGATAAAGGTATCAAAAACAGAAGAGGACCAGGAAGAAGAAATGATATTAAAAAAAGGGAAAACACAATATTTGGAAGAAGTAAAAGCTGAAGATGCTGATAAAATCTTAGGCAAATATAAGAAAAACAAACACAAGGAAATAGAAGAAAACCAAGAGGATGAGAAAAAGGAGAAAGAAACAAACAAAGATCAACAGTTTGATGTACAAGCAAATTTCAAGACTTATGAAGTAGAAGACAAATTACTTCTAAAAATGAAACCAAAGAGAGAAAAGAAGAAAAGAGAGGCTTATGATAATGAGGAACAAACTAAAAAGGTCATGATCACTCAGGAAGAGGGAGAAGAAAGACACATTGTAGTAGCTGATGACATGACAAACCAAGAAGAGGAGGCACTAAGAAGTTTGGCCAGAAACTATAGGGATGTGTTTGCTTATAGCTACAAGGATTTGAAAGGTATTGATCCTAAAATCTGTGAGCATAAGATTCCTATTACACCTGATGCAAAACCTAGCAAACAGAGAGATTACACATTCAATGATAAATACTCTGCTAAAATAAAGGAAGAAATTGACAAGTTGCTGGCTGCCAATTTCATCTATGAGATTGAGTATACAGAATGGATATCTCCTATAGTTGTGGTACCAAACAAGAATGGGAAACTTAGGATATGCATTAACTTGAAAAAGGTGAATGCAGCAACTATAAGAGATAGTTACCCATTGCCTATAACAGATCACCTTTTGGAAAGAGTTGTAGGGAAGGAGGTTTATAGTTTTTTAGATGGTTTTTCAGGATACAAGTAGGTACCTATAGCATTGGAAGACCAACATAAAACTGCTTTTTCCACAGAATGGGGAATTTATGCTTTTAGGGTTATGCCCTTTGGGTTAACTAATGCCCCAGCAACCTTTCAAAGATTGATGTGTCATATCTTCAAAGAGTTCCTAAGAGATGTCATGGAAATATATGTGGATGATCTGTGTACTTTTTCATTAAAAAGACATAATCACTTGCAAGATTTAGAAAATATATTCAGGAAATGCAGAACATACAGAGTATGTTTAAATCCAGAAAAGTGTGTATTCTTTGTAAGACAGGGAAGAATGTTAGGTCACATAGTCTCTAAAAATGGAATTTCAACTGATGAAAAGAAAATAAAGGCCATAATAGAACTTCCAAGACCAACAAATGCAAAGGAACTTCAAACTTTCATGGGACATTGTGGGTATTATAGAAAATTTGTACACAAGTTTGCTGACATAGCTAAACCTCTATATGCCCTAATTACAAAGTTTGAGTGGACCAAAGAGTGTGACCAAGCTTTTGAAACTCTAAAAACTTGCTTGGTAACAACCCCAATTCTGAAAACACCTCAGTGGGATAAAATTTTTCATGTCCATGTGGATGCTTCAAATTATGCTTTGGGATGTGTGTTAGCACAACCAATAGAAGGAAGCAAGTTAGATTTCCCAGTGGCTTATGCTAGTAGGCAATTGAATTTAGCAGAGAAAAATTACACAACCACTGAGAGAGAAGGGTTGGGAATGATATTTGCTGTAAAAAAATATAGACATTACCTTTTGGCCAACAAGTTTAAGTTCTTTGTGGACCATCAAGCTTTGCTATACTTAGTAAATAAACCTTGTCACATAGGTAGAATAGTCAGATGGTTTCTTTTACTAATGGAGTTTGAGTTTGAGGTGATGGTCAGACAAGGAAAAACACACTTGAGAGTAGATCATTTGTCTAGAATCCATTCTAAAGAACCCAATTCACCTTTAGATGATGACTTGCCAAATACTTATTTGTTCAAAGTAGAAAGTGTTCCTGAGTGGGCCATGACTTTAGTACCATTGTTAACCATGGGACCTTGCAAAACATTTGGAAAAAACACACACTTAGTATTACAAAGCAAAAATTTTATGCTGCTAGCTAGGCACCTGTATCACCTCAACCATACAGGCATATTGGGATATTGTACTCTTGAAGAAGAGCAAAAGGAATATCTGAAAAGAGCTCATTGTTGGAATCCTTGCACTCATGCTTCCGAGGTAGTCACCCTAGGTAATCTCAATAGAATGGGGGTACATTGGCCTAATAAGATTCAAGACGTAACAAAATACATTGCTAATTGTTGGAAGTGTCAATCATTGCAAGATTCAGAATTCATAACTCTATATTGGTTTCAGAAAAATTCAGATTGGAGTGAAAATATTATTAAGGAATTGAAAAGGAAGAAGAAAGGAAAACAAGTATTAGTTGGTGCAGATTTACTTGACAAAATGGGCTGAGGACAAAGCCACAAAAAGAAATGATGCTCATACTACTGCCAGATTTCTCTATGAAAATATCATCACCAGATTCAGACTTCCATTTGAATTGGTAAGTGATAGGGGGACCCATTTTTTAAACCAAATCATAGAGAACATAACTGAATATTTCTTGATTAGTCATAGAAAATCAGCCCCATATCACCCACAAGCAAATGGATTAGCAGAAAGTACTAATAAAGTACTTTGTACTGTACTGTCAAAACTAGTAAACACAAACAGAAATGATTGGGACCTACAACTTAATCATGTTCTATGGGCTTATAGAGTGGCATACAAAACTGCATTAGGAACTACTCCATTTAATCTGGTATATGGGAAAAATGCAGTTCTACCTATGGAATTCCTCGTTCCAACACTAAAAGTGGGTAGTCACTACAATTGGACTGGACATGAATTATCAGAGAGAGTAATAGAATTGGAAAAATTGGGAGCTTCTAGATTCCAAGCCATTATGACTATATATGTGGACAAGAAAAGACAAAAAGCTTATCATGATGTTCACATAAAAGAAAAAGATATACAAGAAGGAGATCTAGTTTTGGCTTACACAGTCAAAGAACATCAGAAAAAGTTTCAGAAAAAAGGACATGGGCCATATATTATACATCAGATAAGTAAAAGTGGAGCTATACAACTAGCTAACATAGATGGAGAGATCATGCCAAACTTCATAAGTGGATGTAGAGTTAAAAGATATGATCTTCCATTAACTACTTCTGAATGGAGAAGATTACAACAAGCTCAAAACAGGAAGATAGAAGAGGATCATAGAAAAGAGGCTCAACAAGAAGCAAAGGAAAGGATAAGAAGAACCAAGGATCATAGGGAAGTCTGTTTGTGTGAAACATCTTTAAAAGAAAAAGAACATTTGCCTGTTATAACAATGCATTTTCAGAAGGAAAAAATTAAAGTTTTGATAGACTCAGGTGCACAGGTAAATTTGATCAGTTCAGCATTGTTGAACAAATTTAACCTAAAAAGAACTAAAAGCAAAACCTTTATCAAAACTTTGGAAGGACAAATAATACAAATCATGTCTTCACTTTCTATTGAAGTTAAGTTCAATGAAGAATGTATGAAAATAGATTGTGAAGAATGGCCAGATCATTTGATGACTGAGAAATTGATTTTGGGACAACCATGGCTCAAACAAGGTAAAGCAATTTTGAATTTTGAAAAAATGAAGCTTAAATTGACAATAAATGACAAAAGGTTTTTAATAGTTTTATTGAGTAATGAAGAACAGGAAGTTCAACAGGATGTTCATGAACCAGACATGGAAGGATTTACTTTTTCATTGGAAGACACACAGACATTACCAATACAAATACTAAATGATCAAGCTTCATTTAATCAAAACCTGCAAAAAATTGAAAGAGCAAAGGAGGATGGACACACAGGAGCAAGGTGGCAACCATGGTATAATCTGAAGCATCAAAGCATTAGAACAAGAAGGATATGGAAACAAAGCATACCCAAGGCCTGTTTATCAAAACAAAATCCCAGAACAACATGGATATGGAGGCCAAAATATTCTAAAAACTGCTTATTAGAAGGGGATGGATTTTTTCCTGAAACAAGGGCAACTAGGGTTAAATATTATTGGGTAAAAAAATCAGAGTTGATTCAATGGAAAAAGACCATCTGTATTTGATCTAGATTTAGAATTTTTTCAGAATCAGATCAGAAGGTTAGACAAAAGAAAATCATAACATATTGAGAATTATGACAAAATCTTTTACCTTATCCTTTTTCTAAGAAGAGAATTAGGAGGGGAAGGAAAGAAATAGAAGAAATCATTATAAAAAAAAAAGAAAAAGAGAAATAAAAAAAAAAGAGAAAAAAAGAAAGAGAAAGATTATCTATTTTTTTCCTTTTTATATAGCACAAAGCAAGATATAGGTAGAAGGGTGTTTCTATTTATTATTTTGAATTTTTTATTCTATTTTTTATGATTCTTTATTTTTATTTTTTATTTGTATTTTCATTTTTTTCTTCTAAACATCTTCTTCCTGGATAAGAGCTGTCAGAAGAGGGGAGTGCACTAGACATCTTGCTATACATGTAATGATCACTTTTATTGAGTTCTTCTAAAGAAGTCTGAATTTAATTGAAAATTTATTTTCATTTTTCTTTCATTTCATCTCAAAATAAATATTATTCTTGATTTCTGGTGACTCATGTGGGTGGAGTTCTTTTTTCTTTTGTATGATGATATACTTTTTCCAGAATGGTGAATCCAAAAGAGTTGCCAATTCATGATTTCAAAGCAGAATCAATCACTCTGTCTAGAGGACACTGGTTCTTGGATAGTGAAGCTGTAATAAAGAAGGTGGACCTGGAGTCTGATGAGGAGCAAGAGATTCCAGAAGCAGAAAAGGTGGTTAAGGAGCTCAAAGAAGCCTTGAGTATCATTGGCCAGCATATATTCACAGTGGGAGTAGGGGGTTACAAATATACCATGCTGTGTCAAGAGTTCTACAGATTTCAAAGAGTAGCGGTCAATCACAAAAGGGGGAAGGCAGTAGGGCTACACGAATGATTGGAGGAACCCATATTTTTTATAGATTTCGAAAGAGTGGCACAGGTAATGAACAGCCTTTTGGAAGTTGGAAAAGGTAATGATGCTTATTTCCGATGTAAAGTCAAGAACAAAGACAACCAGGAGGTGAATGTCACTATAAAAGCAGAGCATATCAGAGCAGCTCTATAGTTTTACCCAATGGGAACCAAGCTTCATAATAGTTTTGTGAAAAAGAATAAAGAAACATATACAGGATACTCTAAATTTCCTAACTTTAAGGGAAAAGAGAATGAGGAGTATGCCATCAGGATGTTTCTGCAGTACTTTTGCTTCCCAAAACTACCAAGGTATACCATGCCACACAAACCGGTTACACTAATTATGTTCAACAACAAGGACAGAACTAAACCCTTTGGTGTGATGGATGTAACACCATACATACATGAACAGCTGAAAGAAGCAGCTAAACACTGGGAGCAGAAAAAGTATATGAATGGAGCCCAGTTTCTAACCAGGATTATATATCACGTATTGGGAATGGAAGATCAGTTGAAGCAGGCTCTAGAAGCACAATATTTTAGAAGTCTAATGACAGGAATCAAGAGTCCTCCCAGGAAAATGTCTGTGAGAGAAGTAGAAGGACAAACCAGCATGAGGGGAGCAGGAATGAAAAGAAAGGTAATCTCAGAGGAAGTGGTCCTTGTAAAGAAAAGGAGGTTGGATCCAAGAAAAGTTGAATTGGAGCAGGATGAAGCAACCAAAGAAGAACATGAAGCTGCTCAGAAGTAGGTCCAATCTTCTAATGACCCTCATCCACCTCAGACCAGTAAAGAGCAGTTATATACTTATCTGACTCAAGGAAATAACAAAAGGGAAGTATATGAGGCCCAATATCAAAAGATGCTGGAAGATTATTCTTGCAAAGCAACAGATTGGGTTCAAGAGGAAGTAGAGCATTATGAAGAACTGCATGACCAAATGATGGCAGCTGAGACAGAGGAAGTATTTGTTAAAAAGGAAGTGGAGCTATTAGCATACTTCAAAGAACTATAAGGACCTCCTGAGACAAGAACTACAGTTGTGGCAAAAAAGAAGGTTCAGAAGAAACCAGTACAAAGGAAGAAGCTAACCAAGAAGAGTAAAGGAAAATCAGTAGTAGAATCTGTAACCATAAAAGAGACCGAAGAAGTGACATTAGGAGAAAAGCAGAAGGAATCTACTACTGGAGAAGAGTTAAAATTGGAAAAATCAGGCATAGCAGGTTCATCACAATTCTCCTCAGACTCTGAAAGTGACATTCAAATTTTTTTGCTAAAAAGTTTGAAGTTATCAGTTCCTAGTACACCCAATGTGATCACACAGGCCATTGAAAAAAATAAAACACCAGAAGACATGAGTAAGAAGACACAGGAAAAGCAAGTTCAGGAAGCATCAGCAAAACAACTCAGTCCTGAAGAAGAAAGAAGGATGATGAAAGGTATAGCAGTAATGATAGAAGAGGAGGGTGAAGTGAGAAAAGAGTTCAGCTGTGGATTAATAGATTCAGGATTAAAGTCAATATGGACAAGACCTTCACAACAAACCTATTTCAAATTGGATGAAGGGAAAGTAGAAGCAGAAGAAAGAGCATAGATATGCAATCAAGCCAATAAACAAAAAGATACAGCTCAAGTCAAGGAAATAGAAGAGGAAATAGTAGAAAAAGAGAATGCTCAAGAAGTAGAAGAGGGGATCACAGAGAAAGAGATCAACCAAAGCATAAAAGACATCCTGAATGATTTGAATCATAATGAAGAATTCACAAATACAGAAGAGCAAGGACAAGAGGAAGGCTTAGATCTCATGGATATAGATGAGCAAGAGGCAGGACAGGAAGAGCAGACAAGTAATGATCAAACAAAACTTGCGGAGGAAACTAATTCAACCATAAATCAGGAAGGAGTACAAGTAAAAGAAAGACAATTCTTTGAAGAAGAAGAACAAGTGATGGAAAACAAGAAGGTACAAGAAATAAAGACAACTAGAGATATATCAGAACAAGAGAATAAGGATGATCACATATTGGAAGATGAAGAAGAGGTGACAGATCAAGAAAAAATGGAAGCAGATAAAATTGAAGAACAAAAGACTCAGGACCTAGAGTATGAGGAAGAAGATGAAGAGGAGAATGAATGTAAAGAAAATAAGCAGATTGAAGTCAAACAAATGGAAATAGAAGTTGGGTTGGAAAGGATACCTAAAAATATAAGATCTGCTTGCAAAATCATTATGAGCAACATAGAGCAGTTCAGACCATCTAGCAGAAATATGATTATATCAGGTATGGTAGCTGAATCTGAGTTTGAAAAAGGCAGTGGTATCATTAAAGAGCACAAAAAGGAAAAGGAACAATTGGCAGAACAATTGAGGATTGTAAAGGAGAAAAATGAAGAATTGACACACAAAGTAGTTTCCTTGGAAGAATTAGAGGTACAACAACAAAATAAAATCCAATATCTTGAAGAGAAGTGTGCAAAACGAACAGAGCAGAATAGTAAACTAGAGATGGAGTTAAAGAAAATTGAAGGCAAATACAAAACTTTACAAAGTTCATATCAAATCATGGTCAAAGCAAATGAGGAGATAAAAAAACTATTAATGGGAGAAGGCCAGTTGAAGGAAGAAAGCAAGGCTGATCAGGTAACACAGGAGAAAAGGGAAGATTTGCACAAAGAAATAATGAGATTGCAAACAGAATTGAAAGAAGCCAAAGAGTTGGAAAAACAGGCTAGTGCACATGCTGCTACCTCAATGAGGGGTTACAACAAATTACATATGGACATACAGAAAGAAAGGAGTGATTGGCAGTGAAGCTTAGAAAAGGAAAGAAGTAATTGGATAGCAGAAAGAGAGATATGGGCATCTCAAAATAGAAGTTTAATGATAACAATAGAAGAGCTATAGAAAAAGCTGGAAAAGCCACAAGCTCGAGAGGAAGAACAGATAGAGACTACACATATAAAAGATTATGAAGTGGACAATGATGACAGAACTCAACGTGGCAGTGAACAAGGAAATAAAGTACTAGAAGATGAGTATTCTGAGGAATTTGTCCAGAAACTTTTGACAAACAGAGACTCCAGAATGGATTTCATTAGAAAAATGCATGATGAATATGAGGATCAGATTGTTACATTTGCTTTAAATAAAGGGATAAATCTTGATCAACATCATTGGGCTGCAGATGGACTAGGCATACCCTTATGTATGATCATGGAAAGTATAAGAAATTATCAGATGGCAAGGGTTGGATTACCTCCAAATACGTATCTAGAATATGAAGAAGATATCAATGTGACCAAAGAGTTATTTGAGAAAGCTAATCCCAAATGGAGGAATAGATGGCTGGATGCAAATAAAGAATGTAGAAAAATATGGAAGGAAGCACCTACTCAGTTGAAGATTAACCCAGCATACTGCCCAATAGCAAGAAGAAGAGAATGGACAGTTTTTTGGGAAAGAAGGAAGGAAGGACAAATCCCATCTAAATGGTTGAATTTCCCAAAGATAGCAGGTCCAAAGGGAGGAACATGGCCTACAAAAAAGTATATGGTGGACACAGCTGAATCTGTTATAGCTACATACAAGGATGTTCATGATCCAGCATGTATTCTACTAATCAGAGTAATGAGACTTATTTTGGCATGCATAGAGACCTATACAGATACAAATGTCAGAATCCTAAATTACATTGGCTTTAATTCACCTACTGATGCATTATTGTTTGATCTCAGTGAAACCCTGATAGGATATGTCTGATGGCTTATTATAGCAGAATAATGTTTTTGGGCAGCCATTATCTCCGAATTTTTGAAGATGCATTTGATTACGGGTTTTTTGAAAGAGAATCAGAGATATTTGGAAACTTGTGTGTAGTCACAAAGTCTCGACTCACTGCATATGAAGCTGCATACACAGAATACTTGAAAAAGGATGTAATTGATAAACTGGAGGCTGCTGTGCAGTGGAGGAAAGCATTGTTTGAGATGGTAAACAACTTGAATGTTACTGAAAGGAGAAGCCATGACCTATTGTCACAGGTCTATCAAAGAAAGAAGAAGTGAAGAAATCATTTGGAATACATGAGCAGGAATGTCTTTTGTCAGGAGCCAAAAGGCCTAGGAGGGGAAGAATGTTAAAAGAAGTAATTTTTTGAAGTATTTTTGATGGAAAATAATTTTAAAATACCAAAAACTTGTAAAAATATTTATGCAATTGATGTAAAAATAAGGAAGAATCTTCCTTACGTAAAGTAGAAGTATATGTAATTTTTTGTAGAATTTTTGGAAACTCCTACATAGCATATTTTTAGATTAGAAGAGGAAAGGACTAAATTTCAAGTGTGAAAAGGGACACTTGAAAATGAGAGGGTTGGTTAATTGTATTACATGCTATCCAAGCAAATAGAGAGAGTTTCTTGCAGAAAATCGTGTTTCTTCCTTTTGTGTGGTTTCTTTGATTTGTGGAGTCTATTCTATGTGTATCCATGGAGATTTGTGAGCTTCTATTGCGTATTTTTGATGAATGTGTATGAAGAGAGTTGATTATTGACATAAGGAGTGAGAAATTGATGAAGAATGGTGCTGTAGATGAAAATCGTCTGATTTTATAGAGTCGCGATTATCTCGTCTGAAGGTTACATGTATCATTTTTGAGTTTTAACTTCATGGCTGTGTTCTGCTAAGAAAATAACATGCTTTAGACACCAAGATTGTGGAAAATGATGGAGATTTTCTCAAGATATTCCAAACCCTATAAATTCCTCTTCATGTTCATTATTCTCAGAAATCCAGCCAGTTTTCTCTTATTTCTAGGATTCTATCATATAGAAGGGGCTATGGTCTCATGTATACTTCCAGGATTGAAAAATATAAGATGTAATGTTGATTCTTTATACTAAATCATTGGAGAGGACAACTCCAAAGGTCAACAACAAACACTTATGAATCTTTCATGAATACTCATTATGCTTTTATGACAAAAGTTGAGCAGGAAAATGAACCCACATGTTATGATGAGGCAAAAGGAGATGAAAAGTGGGAGAAAGCAATGAGAGAAGAAATGGAAGCACTATAGGATAACAAGACTTGGAATTTAGTTCCAAAGACACCAAAACAAAAGGTAATTGGTTGCAAGTGGGTTTTTAAGATTAGAAGAAATAGTGATGGTAGTGTGTCAAGATATAAGGCTAGACTTATAGCAAAAGGATATAATCAAACTCAAGGATTGGACTATGAGGAAACATTTAGTCCAGTAGTAAACATGGCAACGGTGAGAACTTTGTTGGCTTTAGCTGCAAGTAAAAGATGGTATATATATCAACTCGATATAAAGAATGCCTTTCTTAATGGTGAGTTAAATGAAGAAGTGTATATGTCACAACCAGATGGTTATGTGGATGCAAAATGTCCTAATCATGTATGCAGGTTAAAGAAGGCATTGTATGGTCTTAAACAGGCACCAAGGGCATGGAATGCAAGTTGGTAAAGTATCTTATGCTACAAGGATACACAGCGAGTCATGCTGATCCTTCACTTTATGTAAAACATGTAGATGACATGTGTGTCTATGTATGCATTTATGTGGATGACTTGTTGATTACAGGGAATGATGCAAAAGCAATTGAAGAGATAAAAGGTAATTTGGGAAAGGAATTTAAAACTTTAGATCTTGGTTTGCTTAGATACTTTCTTAGGATTGAAATTGTGTATGGCGATGACGGTATGTGGTTGATACAGAGAAAGTATATATGTGATATGCTGAAAAGGTTTGGTATGCAGGAATGTAAATTAGTTTCTACTCCAATGGAATGTAATGTAAAGTTGAGTGCAAAGGAAGGTGATGAATTGCATGATATGAATGCATATAGATCCATGGTAGGATCTTTGATTTATGCAACAAAAACTAGACCTGATATATGCTATGCAGTGGGAGTATTGTCATAGTTTATGCATGAACTTAGAGTACCTCATATGCATGCAGCAAAAAGAGTGCTTAGGTATTTGAAAGGTACCATGAACAAAGGATTATTTTATAGTCATGATGCTGATCTAACAATTAAAGTCTTTAGTGATGCAGATTGGGCTGGAAGCAAAGATGACAAAAGATCCACAAGTGGATATGTGGTAATTGCAGGAAACAAGACATTAACATGGAGTTCAAAGAAACAGCCTACAATTGCTTTATCTTCTACAGAGCATGAGTATAGAGGTTTAGCATTGGCTACTACTGAGGTTATGTGGTTTAAAAAGTTGTTTCATGACTTGAATGTGTAGGTTGATGTACCACTAATATATGGGGATAACTTGAGCAATATTCATATGACCTCAAATCCTATTTTTCATGCTAGAACAAAGCATATAGAGGTTCACTATCATCATGTTCGAGAGAAGGCCATAAACAATGAAGTACAAGTTTCTTTTGTGGGAACAAAGGATTAAGTTGCAGATATCTTCACCAAATCCTTGGATGGACCAAAGCTTCAAAGATTCAACTATATTCTTGGCATGAAGGAAATACCCTTTGAAACTTGAGGGGGAGAAGGTTGCGAACATTTGTTTTATGTAGGGTACAAATTTCAAATTATGTAAATACCTTTGGGAAGTCTTCAAATACTTCAAGAAGGCTCATATTATTCATAAAATATAGCCAAAATACCACGTGAGTTCTAGAACATGGTGAGTCAAATTAGTGAGTCACAAGGGAGGTGCAGTGGTGTCCTAGTGGAAGGTCGATGTGGCTAGTTCTCAAAGTCCATCAATACTTTGCTTACTTGAGCACTTGAGTCATGTAATACCTCCACCCAAGTGTCTACCACAAATCTAGATGTATTAGGAAGGTTTTAGATTAGTTCCCCATGCTATAAAAAGAGGGTATAAGTCGTGATCTTGTGGGAAGTCCAAGAGAGTCATATGTGTATCTCTACACTGCTGTAGTTTTTTATGTATAGCTTGCAGAGCTTGTATCTCCCTTATTATATATCCAAAGTACATGTTTAATAGCTCATTTGAAAGCTCGTACTGTCTATTTTCATATTGTCAATTTTCATAATCATTGGATTTGTGAGCTGAGAGTAGTACTCTCTGCAAGTAGTGTGTATTCTCGGGTTCACCCCCTATTGAAGGTCTCCATTAAACCTCAAACTTACAGAGGTCATATATCCTTGTGTATTTAGCCAAATTGAGTGTTCTTTTGCTCATTGGAAAGCTCTTTGTCTCTAGTATAGGTGCTTAAAATAGTTTTAAAAAATTCCAAGAGAGTAGAGAACAGTAAGCTCTGCAAGCTTGATTGGTTTTTTGTGATGAAGTTTGTGAGAAGGTCAACTTGTTCCTAGGGAGTTCCACCTACTTCCAGCTATATTTTGGAGGTCAATAAACTCCAAAAAAGGCCACTGGCTAGACTTACAAGTAAATAAGTGCCCTTCAAATGGGAAGAAAAATAAGAGAATGCTTATCAGACATTAAGGTCCAAATTGTTGGTTGCACCAATTCTTATCACACTAGATTGGTCAAATACTTTTGATGTACATGCAGATGCCAGTGCATATGTAGTGTGTAACATAATCCTAGTAGGAGATGGTTGAACTACGCTCTAAGAGAGAGGATTAGGAAGTAATCCTCAACCATGGCTTTTGGGGCAAGTGGTTAGCCCATCACACTCCTAACTGGGAGGTTGTGAGTTCGATTCGTTGCATTGGTATCAGAGCCTAGGAAGTAGGCTTGGGCAACGTGGCGCGGCACAGTGCGTCGTAGTGTACATGGTGCCAGGGTACACAATGCCAAGGTACATCCTGCCAGTCCCATAGCTGGTCAGGGTACATCCTGCCAGGGTACATCTAGGGTACATCCTGCCAGTCCCATAGCTGGTCAGGGTACATTCCCTAGGGAGTTCAAGGGGGGGAAGAATGTAACATAATCCTAGTAGGAGATGGTTGAACTACGCTCTAAGAGAGAGGATTAGGAAGTAATCCTCAACCATGGCTTTTGGGGCAAGTGGTTAGCCCATCACACTCCTAACCGGGAGGTTGTGAGTTCGATTCCTTGCATAGTGGGTGCAGTTTTGGCTCAAAACAGTGAAGAATACAAACTTGATAGACTTATTCAGTATGCTAGTCGAATTTTGACTAAGGCTGAAAAAAATTATAGCACCATAGAAAGGGAGGCCCTAGCAATGGTTTTCCTTGTACAAAAGTTTATTCATTATTTGCTAGGTGTGAAATTTGTTACCATCACTGATCATCAACCACTGAGGTATTTATTGAACAAGCCATAAGCAACTGGGAGGATAGGAGGTGGCCACTTTTGTTCCAGGAATTTGATTTTTCTGTAGTTCATAGACCACGTAAAGAAAATGTCATGGAAGACCACCTATCCAGGATCAACATGATGGATCAAGCAATTGGAGTCAATGATGATTTTTCGGATGCTAATCTGTTCGCTGTACAAGCTCAAGGTTGGTATAATGATATCAAGAATTTTATTAAAATTGGATTGTATCCAAAGAAGGCAAGTGCTATGAAAAGAAAGAGACTGCTAATCAAGAGCATACCTTTTACCTTTATTGAAGAAAAATTATATAGACAGGGAAAAGAAAACAGGTTTAGAAAGTGCATGGAAGAAGAAGAAGTGAGGGAAGTCCTTAAATCTGCACATGAAGGAACAGGTGGTGGGCACCTTCAAGGACACATTATGAGTCAGAGGATCCTTGATGTTGGCTTATGGTGGCCTACATTATGCAAAGATGCAGATGAATGGGGAAAGGCATGTGATGTTTGCCAAAGGTGTGGACCCAAGCCAACAAATCAGAGGCACAACCCCTTGATTATTTGCACTTCTTGGCAACCATTTTAGAAGTGGGGACTAGATTTTGTAGGGCCCATCTACCCTCCATCGATTCCAAAAAGAGAAAAGTATCTATTGATCACCACTGACTATGCAACAAAGTGGGTTGAAGCTATTGCCTCCCCTGATTGCACCGCTCAAACTGTTGCTGATTTCATTTATAGTAACATCATTTGCAAGTTTGGATGCCCCCTTGAAATTTGTACAGACCAAGGTACTCATTTTGTGAACAAGGTCCTAGAAGAAATTTTTAATAGATATAGAATTCTACATAGGACCTCTTGTGCCTATTATCCAAGAGCTAAGGGATAGGCAGAATCCACTAATAAGGTATTAATTGCCATGTTAAGGAAGGAATGTATGTTACAACACACTTCTGGGGCATTGCTTATCAAGGTACCCTATGGGTATACAGGTTAGCTTACAAAGAAGCTACTGGATATTCTCCATTCCAACTGGTTTATGGGATATTTCCTATTGAACCCTTTGAATTTCTACATGGATCACCAAAAGTAGCATTCATGCAGAGAAAGAGAGATTGTGGTGTCTCTCAGAGGCTTGGAGCACTACATAAAGTGGAAGAGATACGTCTACATGCTGCAAAACAATTGATAGAGACTCAAATGAAGAGGAAGGAGGCACATGATCGGAATCTGTGGAACAATAACTTACAAACAGGCATGTTAGTTCTTCTCCATAGACCTCAAATCCACACACAAGTAAGGGGAAAATGGCTTCCACACTGGGAAGGGCCTTATCGAGTTAAAACAATGCTGAATTGAGGTGCAGTGGAGTTAGAGACGCTAAAAGGAGAGGCCCTACCACTGGTCAATATATCAAGGCTCAAGGCCTATCATCAGCACAACTGAAGAATTATGGATCACCTGGAGCTTGCAAAATATGTCCGGGTTGTACATAGCCTTCTCATTTCATTTTGCTCTAGTTTTAGGAGTTTTTATCCAATTTCATGCTTGTTCTTTGAGTTTTAGTAAATTTAGAAACCCTTTCATAGCCCTTTGCATAAGTACAAATTTTTGAAATTTTTGGGAATTTTTCAAGCATTTTTAGAATTTTTTCTAGAACTTTTTTATCTTTTTCAATGCCTTTTTCTTAATTAAATGGTCATATAAAGGAAGCTCTCTCTGATTTTTCAGGGGAAAAATGTCTTAGAAATGCTACGAATTTTTACTGAATTTTTTGCATTTTTTAAAGATTTTTTTTGCATTTTCTTTTTAATTTCAAGGCATTTTCACAAAAAAAAGCCCCCTACAAGCTATATTTATTTAAAAAAAAAAAACCCCCCCACCCCCCTGGCCCCCCTGCCCCCCCCCCCCCTCCCCCCCCCCCCACCCCCCCCCCCCCCCCTTCCCCCTTCTATATAAACCCTCCCTAACACTCTTTTCTCCAATTGGCGTGAAGATCACTTTCAGGCCATCCATTTTTTTATATTTTATTTTCTTTATTTTATTTTATTTTATTTTTATATATCCCCCCCCTCCCTCCCCAACTCCAGCATAGGATATCTTTATATCCTATGCTTGGTTGTAACATGTTTTTTACTCTTTTTTTTTTTCTCTTTTATATTTTAGTTATTTTGTTCCCTACCCTGTACTCCTCTAATTTTCGTTAATTTTGAGTTATTTTTAGGGTTTTTGGACATGCTGAAGCCGATTTTTGGGTTCATTTGACCAAATTTTGATGTTTTCTATGTGTTTTTCTTATTTCCACTTCGGTTTTTCTTTCATAGATATCTATCTTCTCTTCCCCTTTGGCCCTTCCCTCTTGTCAGCAGACTTCCATAGTATTGCAGAATATAATGGTTGCCTCTATCTTTTTAGCGCTTTCTTGCAGAGTACATTATTTCCCTGCATACATGGCTTCTATAGATCCCCAGCAGGCTTCATCCATGGCCATCGAGGCGTACTCGGAGCTTCCATCTTCGGCTTTGGATTTAGCCGCCATCCCTACTGAGGTAGGCCTTACCCTTCCTGTGGCCCCGACCCACACCACCCCTAACTTCCCTGTCACCCCCATCCACCCCACACATATGGCCCCCCCACCTTCTGTCATTGCCGCCACGGCCCCTTCCATTCCTCATGCCACATTCCCATGCCCTCATCCTCTTTCATCCCCTTCCCACATCGAGGGTAGCCACACCTTTGCAGCATCCCTTCCCTATTTATCCCTCTCTCGCTCCTCTCTGTATAGCCCGGGGGCTCTCCCGCTAGGCCTCCACCTTCCCACTACAGCTCCGACACACTTCGCTAGTTCTAGTGGTCATTCCGTGTCCAGCTCAGATAGCCACTCCACTTCTCCTATTCCATGCCCACCATCATCATCCATTGTTGATCATCGGGATTCGTCTTCATCCCTCTCCATCTGCCTCCACTTAGCCTTGTCGCCTATATCACTCATTGACCTACTCCCAGAGGGATGCCTTCGTTAGACTGGGCTTTGGCGTCTAGCCTCCCTCTTATTATCCGAGGCAGAGGGTGCTGATATTCGCACAGTGCTTCTCACATTCCCGCACTTTCCATCCGGTTCACTGACACCTACAGTCATCGTCGTGGGCATCAGTTCCAACATCTCTTCATATCGTGCCCCACCCTTCCTCTACTCTGGGATGTCTTGGGAGCAGAGCATCACCTATTGTATCCAGTTGTATGGCGTGGATGCCATGCCTACCACGTACCAGCTAGCCATCCTAGATTCCTTCATTTTCTACTTCTTATTCCGTAGCCCATCCTCTATTCCATGATGCCCTCTACCGCGGGGCACATTCGTTCTCCGTGTATTCCGCCCCTGGTCTTGGCATGGCTCTTTCATCTTCCTAGTACATAGTCCATTGCACCCAGCCTCGACATTTCCTCATCCCACCCTGCCACTCTATAGCCCATTCCCCTCGTCCACCTCCCCCACCAGCCATTGTATTGCCTACAACTCCTAGTTCCCTTCCTCATGAGTCCACTCCCATCGCTGCCTCCACTCCACCACCCGCACGATGGGTACGTGCCCATTTGATGGATTCTTTTCCAGGTAGTAGGTTACAGTCTCCTTCCCCTATACCTCCTCCGTCCCTACAATCACCCCCGCCAACTGGTGCCGCTCCGCCTCTTCCATCTCCAGCCATCTCCATTGAGTCTGCCTCCACCTCCCCTCCTCGCCGCACCCCTTCGGCTTCTCCCACTTACCCCCAACCTACCCCACCCCCCCACCAGCCTCGCCCCCTTCCATCCCTGATAGCCTTGCTGACGATTGTTGGGGGATTCTTGGACAAGAAGGGATTTGAGTGTTTGTAGGAGAAAAGGGAAAGACAAGAAGAAAGATACACACTGGAAGCCTCTGTCGATTAAATATAATAAGACAAATACAATGTTGAAGCACAATACAATCCAATGCTTTTGTGCAAAATCCCACAGAGTACTTGTAGCTCAGTGATGAGTAGCACCTCCTTTAATGTCAATCCGGGAAGACATGAGGATGGTATGAAGACCTCGAGCAAGTGAAGGCACAAGTGCGTGAGTGAGAAGCACACGAACATGCACACACATACACACACACGTGCACACACAGTAAGACAAAGAGTGAGAAGCAATGGAGTTCTTAGATTACTTTCAAAAAGCTCTTACAAGTTCAAATCACTTACAAGCTAACCTCAAAAATGAGCTCTCTAGCTCTATTTATAGTTTTTGACTAGGTTTTGGCCCTGTCCAGACCTAGTGTCCGGCCTAGTTAAAAATTAGGTTCCAGGGCCAATTTGAGGGCTTAAACGGAGTCTAAAAAATATGAAAATTGATATGTAGGTACTTCTAAAGCTCCTCAAGCTCAAGGACTCCTTGGCTTGCACAAAATGGAGCTACAAAAATATGAAATGGTATTTACAATGATGGTTAGTGATAAAAATCACTCTTATAAAGATGTTGATTTGGAAAAATTTGAAGGCCTATCTGCCAGATCTGCGTCGACTGCTTTGTCTACTTAATCCTTCGCCTTGCTCTGACTCTCTCCGCTGGCTTCCTTGTCTCCTCAGTCCTTGGGTGCCCATACTGCTCTCAACACCCCCCCCTCTCTCGCGTCTGTCGTCCCTGACAGATCCTTGTTGCTGGGAGTGTTGGATGTAATATTCCACAACCTGAGTGGCGAGCTGATGTTCTTTTATGCGTAGTCCTCTGGCCAAATCTGTCATCATACGATCCCAATCAATTGGTCCTCGAATGTCCGGATGTGGCAGATGTAACTGATCTGCATGGATCGCTTGTTCTACTGCGAATAGATGTAGCAAATGTGTGGGTCTGGGAATGAAAATTTCTGAATGATATTCCCAGAATCCCGTAGAGAACATTTCCTCAAATGTCTGCTTGAAGCATGCGGGTAAGTACTTTATTCGTGCATGCCAGGCAAAGATTATAGTGACCGAGGGAGTCTGGCTCATGTCGTAGACTAAATCCTTGTTACCTTGAGAGAATCCAGGAGCAGAGATGTATGGAGCTTGTACCTTCCGAAAGGTTTTGAAGACAATGGTCATGAGCTCGAATATTTTCATACACATTTTCGCTGCTATGTCGGGTACATTATTTAGACGAGTAGACCAGTGTCGAATTGTTGATATCATGTAGGCTACGGTTGGGGTCCCTCGAGGTGGAGCAAAATATGGATAGTTAACCCAAGCCGAGCATTCTTTATTGTTGCGTACCTTGATCGCAAATGCTTGCCATGATCTGCGACGTACCATTGGGCAATAACATGGATTATACTTGATATACAGTGGCATGGTTGCCCAGGTGCTCATCATCTCAGGGTAATCGGTTAGGAGACGTGCATGCCAATTAGGCTGGAAGATCGAGCCAGCATGCTCATCTGTCAGTAAGTCCTCTGGCTCAAATTGAGTGGCAAATGTCGGCTCCTTCCTTGTATGTCTTTTAACTTCTGCATTATAATCATGTAGCAAGACAAAATAAGGCATGTATTGCGACTCTGATGTTGTGAGTAACCGTTGGTGGGATAGGTTCTGAAAGTAAGAAGACCGAAGGACAGTTTCTTCCAGATTTATGAGAGATTGCATTTGCACGGCAACGCGATCATCATGTGTCTTACCCACTTTCTCGACCCTTTTGACCCAATCTGGAACTTGAATTTCTAAAGTGTCCTGTCCTTCCTCTGTAGTCCGACCACCGGGTGTTGGCATTGGCTCGTACGACTCTTCATAGCTGTCATCGACGGGGATTTCCACTACTGTTTCAGGTTCTGGTTCTTCATTGGGCGAGGGTGGCCTTTCATATGGTAAGAGGCGTGCTTGGAGTTCTGCCACCTACTTCCGGAGGGTCTCTACTTCTTTTGTAGAATGTTGCAAGATTATCGGCTCCTGTTGAGCTGTGGGGGCACTGGCTATCTGTTTCTTTAGGTTTGCACATTCAGTCTCTAACTTTTCATATGACTCCAAGAAATTTGCATGCTCCTCAAGTAAGATACGAATGTCTTCCGATGGGACTGCTCTATACTTGGTAGGGCTAATGGTTGCTCCTGCAGTTCCTTCCATAGCCGCTTCAAAGTTGTCTTGGTTTTGTTGTTGAAGCCTCTTGTTCTCTTCTAGTGCTGCTGCCATATGATTCCTTAATAGCCCAAGGTTGCGTCTGAGTGTAGCATTAGATATCATTTGCGCTTGGAGCACTGTTTCTAGTTCCTTGACTGCTTGATCATCTACTGTCAATGTCTTTGATTCCAATTCAGAGTGAGCCTGCTGTAAGGTGGTATGCTCGGTTAGGAGCGTTTGGTAATCGGCTTCAAGAGTGTTGACTCTAGCTTGCAGACGTAGAGATTCTGCCTGGAGGGCAGCAGTGCGTTCTTCCAATTGATGGTATTCTTGTTGTAGTTGATGTGCACACTGAAGTAATGTATTGAACGTGCTATTTACATTATGAGATGCAAGGGGAAAAGTTTGGAATGCAGGGGAGGTGGGATTGGGGAGGGAGGTAGTGAATGCTGTGTGTGCCAATGATGTGGTGAGTGGTGAGGTGGGGGGTAAGGGAGGGGGAGATGGTGGAATCGTGGGGAGAGGTGCTGTGGTGGGTGAAATGTCCATTGGGTCAGACAGAGTGGTGTGTACAGGGGCTACCATGTAGGTGGGTATGGTAGGTGAAGTGAGTGTGGTGTTCGTGTAAATTGATGTCGTTGCGAACAGCGGGGAAATGTGCCTCTGAAACATTGGAGAGCGGATGAACTGCTCCACAAAGGACGGGTATTGGGGTGGTGAGGTTAGGTTGAAAGAGGCGTAGGGGCCAGATGGGAAGTGAGGGTCATGGAATGGAGGTATCCGTATTGGGGGATAGGCTGGGAAACACAGGGTGCCTTCTGTGGGTGCAGGGTTTCCAACCACACTTGGGATTATGGGATGACCCATTATGGGTTCGGAGGATAGAAGGTTTGAAGTGTACAAGGGATTGGTGACAAAAGAGAAGAGGGTGTCTTGTGAGGTGGGTTCTCGAAAGGAAAATGATGTGACTGAGGGTGGGTTATACGTGAAGGTAGAGGTGATGACTGGCGTTTCTTCCATGGTGGGAGGTGGTGGTGGGGGTGGAGAAGGTGGTGATGGGGGATGCTGGGGTGAGATGGGTGATGTCTGAACGAAGGTTTCGGCAGAGACGTCCATGGTGGTGGTGGGGGTAGCTGTGGCTTCAATGGTTACCTCTTGTTCTGTGACGGGCATCCTGATAGTCTTACCTGCTCGTGGAAATGTGTCAACTCTGCATTTGTCATAACTCACGGACTGGCGGACTGCAATGTGGACAGCCTCCGGAACTCCTAAAGACTCTGACACTAATTTGAGGGTGTCAATGAAATGTTGATCCACCCCATCATCTGATAGCATTTCTTGCATCAAAGCTTGACCTGACACAAGAGAGAGTTGATGCCTTTCTTGCACTGCTTTGATTGTGTCGTATAACCTTTGTAGTTGAGCTGTATATGCAGGTGCACCTACAAGTTCTGGCACTTCTTGTTGCTCATCATGATGCTCTTGATCATAATCCTCCTCATCTTCCTCCTGTTCTTCTTCTTCATTATCCTCTTCATCCACTTCAACTGTGGTGACAGGTACTTGGGAGGTTGTTGCTTGCGTTTGCACATTCTCCACTTGTTGTGCCTCTTCTGCCTCTAGCTCTACATCTTGTAATAATTGTTCGAAATCTTCATTCGTGAGTTCTTCCAAAGGTGCACCACTGGGAAATTCAAGATCGGTTGGGATGGGAGGGAATATCAAGGTAGAACCATCGGTGCTGCGTCTTGGAAGTCGGAGTGTGAATGGTTGGACTCTTCGGGGTGGAGGGGTGACGTCTGGTGTTAGGGTGGCTCCACGTGGTTGAGCACAAGGGACTTGGACAATACCTCTCATCTTCTTAGAAGGGGGTCCAGTGGATGTCCTGCCTCTAAACTGCTCTACACGATTCCACATTAGGGCCCGTTGAATAGGGATGTCATAAGCCAAACACCTATAAATTATTCTCGTCAGAGCACAGCATCCATATAAAACCTGTTTCCGCGGCCATCGTTTGTGAGCCAGGTGTATCTGATCAATTATCCAGTGGGGTAAGTTGATGGTGAGGCTCTGTGTCTCTGCCAGATACAAACTAAACCAAATCTTTTTGGGCGGCATGGTGAATCTATCTTGTGCAGGAAAAGCAAAGTGTTGCATGCACATGCGAAGGTGTATTGCAATATTAGGCGTCATGGACACCATGTCCTTGAGTTTGGTGAGGCTTCGATTCTTCATGTAATCAGGCACTAGGGTCTCCTTCTCTGTAGGAATATGCATTCCGCGCATATCTAGGGCCTCTCTCACCAAGTTGTTGGATAACCTAAACCTCTTGAGCTCATTTCCTTTTGTTAGAGATGGGATCACAAATGAGCTTGCACCTTTTGGGTTCTTGTTTGGAGTCAAGGTGTTGATGAGATAGTAGCATCGCATGAAGTCAGGCTTTGGGAGCCGTGCACTGAAATATGCATTCAATCCTGCCTTCTCCCATCCGAACGTAGACCTTCTGCATTTTGTAACTTCTCGAATTCTCTTGTAAAGAAATGGTATTTGCCTTGCTTCCCATTAAAGTCCAACTCTGATTCCCATAGGTATGTTCCCTCTCCCAAGGGTCCTGCCACTTCACTAAACCAGTGGGAAGCTTTTCCTACGGGCATGGTATGGCCACTGGGAGGGTCCGCTATAGGTATGATTTTGATGGCCTGCAATTCTTCTGGTCTTTCGTTTGTTTCAGACAAAACGGGTAAACTGTCTAAATCCACCACTTGCTGGCTCGTTTCTGTTTGAGAGCTAGTTCTTGCCGCCTCAGCCATGTTGAAAACTTCGCAGCTGGTTCTGTGAGAATACATGAATAAATGTTAACATTGCAATGGACACAAAAATGACACTGTGTCCCCGTTACAACATTAACATGAGGCTCGGGAGAGGTTAGGGGGTTAGTAAGTGCTCGGTGCTTGTGTGTGTAGTTAGGAATTGGGTAGACCTAAGAACTAAGCGGAATGATGTAGTGTGAGAGTGACGTAGTTAGTAGGTGGACATGGATTTACAACTGGGGTCCGGGGGTTTATTCCAAGTTTTAGGTTGCCAAATGCAATGGACAGGTTTTGATCTTGACTTTGTGGAGACTCTGGAGAGTGTGATAGGGGTATTTACTTGAAAAATGGGGCTTTTAGGGACCCATTTACAAGTGATTCTACTTGTGCTCATGGAAGAATACGTGTTCGTACGTGATGTGTAAGAGTGGGCCTCAGATGTTCGAGTGAGTGAAACATGTTGTACAGGGTTTGGCCTTGGTGTAGCTATTTGAGCCCGCAAGCAAGCCTTAGGCACCCAGATTTGTCGTGATTGTGGGCTGGCCTTCATTGACTTCTTGGGTACCCAAATAGACTTCACTTTCGCAGAAGAATGTATGAAAGACTTCTTATTAGTGTCGTGTTGTTGATTACTAATAAGAGGTTTTGGCCATGGTGTTGGCCTGGTCGGAATAGGGTGTTCGCCTTTTCGCCTCCATACTTGTTTCATCGGCTGAAACAATCTGCTTTGCTCCTTTTTTTGGCCTCCAATATAGGTAGTGTTCTGCTTCTTCTGTATTTGATCTGCCTTTGGTTGCTACATCCCTCTGGCCTTTGGAACAGAAGGGAGTGCCTTCTTATCCTTGACTCTGTTGTTGAGACAATCCTCTTTCTGCATCATACATTTTTGGACAAGAATAGCATTGTCAACTTCATGTGCACCCCTGGAAGGACCAGGAGTTTGTGCCTTACCTAGTTCCTTGAGTGCCTCATTTTCCAATTCAACTGTAATTCGACTATGATTTACCCATACCTGAAGAAGTCCACTTCTTAGGTTTAGGTTGACTGCATGATCATAGATCCAGTCCTGACCCAAGACAAGAGGCTCAGTGAGGTCCTCATCTTGACACACTAATACTTTGACTGTCATTACTTCGTCTTGAATGGAGATGGGAAGATCCACCTCGCCCATGCAAGGGGTTTCCACACCTCCCAATCCTATGAGATATGCTTCTATAGGATTGACAGTTAATTTCAACTCTTGACAGTAAGACAATTTAATAGCACTAGTGGCTGCACCTGAGTCAATCAAGGCTCTTACAGTCCTTGCACCCTTTCCTTGTCCTATATCTAAGGTTATAAAAAGGACGTCGATCAATTATCCTATGGGAGCTGATACCTGAAACTTCACACATAGCCATGTGATATCCTTGATCTGCATCGGCATCTGGCCTAGGTTGCTCTCTACCTTGTCTTCTTAATTTCATTCTCCGTATGCGCTCTAAGGCTTCTGCTTGGGATTCTTCTCGAATTCGCTTTTCTTCTTCTTTGCGTTTCTTAGCAGTATTGAGTCGACTTAGCATTTCCTATGTGAGAGGTTCCTGATACAACTTTACTCTGCATCCGCTAATGTAGCTCGGGAGAACATCACCCTCTAAAGTGGCTAGTTGTACTGCTCCACTTGTGGAGATCCTATTTATGATCATAGGTCCGTAGCCTCTCTTTTCTAGCTTCCTCGCGTGTTGTTTCAATGTGTAGACTAAAACTATATCACCTGCTTTCAAGCCCTTATCCTTCACATGGGCATCAAAGTATGCCTTTTGTCGTTTCTTAGCTGCATATATCCCTGCAGCCGCCCTCAGTCTTGTTTCTCCTAATCGTTCAAGGTCAAAAAATCTAGAGGAGAGTTCATGACCCGTCCATTCCTGTTCTTGTGCTACTTTCAATGTAGGTATTAAGAAGTCCAACGGTAGCACGGCGTTTTGGCCAAATACCATATGAAAGGGGGTGGCTTGGAGTACCGTTTTGTAGGCGACTCGGTATGCCCAAACAGCATGGTGTAGCTGTTTGTCCCAATCAGAGCGTTTATTATTCACTAGTTTGGTCAACACATTGCACAGAATCTTGTTTGTGCTTTCGGCTTGCCCATTAGCTTGAGGGTGGTAGGGGGCAAACTTCTTATGAACTACCAAGAATTCTTGGAGCAGATTTTCAATCACTTCATTCAAGAAGTGAGTGCCCCTATCACTTACTAGCTCTATAGGTAGCCCGTATCTTGTGAATACATTCTCAAACAAGAATTTAGCAGTTGTCTGAGCATCATTCCTCGTTGTGGCTTTTACCTCTACCCACTTTGTCAGATAATCTGTCGCCACAATGATGTATTCCGCATGAGAACCCTTAGTTGGGGGATTAATAGGACCTACAAAGTCTATTCCCCACTTAGAGAATGCACGTCCACCCATCATGGGTTTCAATGGCATCTCATCTTTGCGTATAGGAGGTTGAGCTCGCTGACAGACATCACACCGTTTCACATAGGTATGTGCATCCATGTGAAGGGTCGGCCACCAGAAGCCCGCAAATAGTATTGCCTTGATCACCCGATCTGGTCCAAAGTGTCCTCTTGTGTTGAAGCTCAAAGTCAAGGACAAAGCATGGAAGCACATCAAAAGGTGGACACACAAGGAAAGGGAGCAAGTAGGGAGCTCCAAGAAGTGTATGTCAAATTTTCAGAAGAATTCCCTACAAAAATAGTGATTTTCATCACTAAAAACCATTGTAAATACCATTATCTATTTTTAGTAACTCCATTTTGTTCAAGCCGAGGAGTCCTCGAGCTTGAGGAGTATTAGAAGTACCATCGTACCAATTTTCATAATTTTTAGACTTCGTTTGAGCCCTCAAATAAGCCTTGGAACCTAATTTTTAACTAGGCCGGACACTAGGTCTGGACAGGGCCAAAACTAATCAAAGAACTATAAAAAGAGCTAGAGAGCTCATTTTTGGGGGTTAGCTTGTTAGAGAATAGAACTTTTGTAAGAGAACTCTTCTGCAATCTAAGCTTTCCATTGTTCCTCTCTTTGATCTTACTTTGTGCGCGTGTGTGTGTATGTGTGTGCATGTTTGTGTGCTTTCACTCACGCACTTGTGCCTTCACTTGCTCGTGGTCTTCATACCGGTCCTCACGTCTCCGCGGATTGACAAGTAAAGGAGGTGGTGCTTACGCTTGAGCTACACCAAATTTTGGCGCCGTTACCGGGGAGAGAGCTTCGAGGACGAGCGTTGTGATGGTAAGATCGTAGATTTGCGACGTTGGAAGGTAAAAAAACTGTCATTTCAGTTCATTTTCTGTTTTTTCCTCTTCATCTTCATCATTATCATCATCTCCACCTTCTTGCACCTTCTTCTTTATAGAAAATTCTTGTTTTGTAGTGCATTTTCACCATCTTCATACCATTTTTCATGCATTATTGTGTGGGAAGGAGTTAGGAGAAGCAAGCGCTGTGTTTTTTTCATGATTTTCTGCTCATACGGAGCTCGCCATAGCCGGCGCTCAGAAATTTGAATTTCCCGCCAAAAAACGCGATTCTGTGAAAATTCAAAATTTTTGAAAAATCACGATTTTCTGTTTTCCCGCCTAAAAGTTGGCTGAAAAAATCACGATTCTGTGGTCATTCTCAGAATCGCGATTCTGTGATTGTGCTCAAAATCGCGATTTTCATATCAAAAGAAACACGATTTTCTAAAAACACGATTTTCAGCGGGCTCAAAATCGCGATTCTCACAAATCACGATTTTCAGCCAAAAACACGATTTTGTGAAAAAGGCGATTCTGTGAAAACACGATTGTCGCTCAAAATCGTGATTTTCAAAAACACGATTTTGTGCTCAACATCGCGATTTTCATGCCAAAAACACGATTCTGAGAAAACACGATTTTGTGAAAAAAACACGATTTTGTAAATCACGATTCTCTGAGTCAAAATCGCGATTTTCAAAAACACGATTTTGTGCTCAACATCGCGATTTTCATGCCAAAAACACGATTCTGAGAAAATACGATTTTCAGTGGGCTCAAAATCACGATTCTCACAAATCACGATTTTCAGCAAAAAACACGATTTTGTGAATCACGATTCTCTGAGTCAAAATCGCGATTTTCAAAAACACGATTTTGTGCTCAACATCGCGATTTTCTTGTCAAAAACACGATTTTGAGAAAATACGATTTTCAGTGGGCTCAAAATCGCGATTCTCACAAATCACGATTTTCAGTCAAAAACACGATTTTGTGAAAAAGGCGATTCTGTGAAAACACGAATTTTCGCTCAAAATCGCGATTTTCATAAACACGATTTTGTGCTCAACATCGCGATTTTCATGCCAAAAACACGATTTTGTGAAAAAAACACGATTCTCTAAAACACGATTTTGTGCTTAAAATCGCAATTTTCAGAAACACGATTTTGTGATCAACATCGCGATTTTCAGAAACACGATTTTGTGATCAAAATCGCGATTTTCAGAAACACGATTTTGTGATCAAAATCGCGATTTTCAGAAACACGATTTTGTGATCAAAATCACGATTTTCAGAATCACGATTTTGTGATCAAAATCGCGATTTTTAAAACACGATTTTGTGAAAACACGGTTTTGTGAACACGATTCTCAAGGTACAAAATCGCGATTTTCTCTAAAAGGTCTTGTTTGCCTGTTTTGACCCCCAAGAGCCTGATTTGACGTAACTTTTTCATCCAAAGTCCATTTTTTGAGCTCTATAGCTCGTTGGAAAGCTCGTTTCGAATCCTACACGATCACAACTATTTTTTTCAAGAATAACGCGTTGATTTTGAGATAGGATAATTTGAAGTTGACGCTCATGTGGGACTAGGGAACCAAGGGGACTCCAAAGAATTTTGAACCATACCAAGGGGAAAATTTGGACTCTTGACTAAAAGCTTATGAACCTGAGATCTGGTAGACACTTAGGCAAGGATAAACAAAGCATTAGATCTTCTGAGGCTAGTGTCAACCATACATCCAAGTCTTGGGCACAACAACTAAGTGGTCATCTTTTACTAAGTTCAGACACAAGTGATTCAGAAATGTCTTTTAGTATGGGAAAACCTGCAGGTGGCTCAGGGACTGCCCATCTACAAGCACCAGAAGGTCCCTATAAGACACAGTTGGAATATATTCGGACCAACCAATTAGGTGCTCGCATCTATGAGGATGGTCTGAGGCGATCAGTGGTCCAACTCAAAAATCCAGATCAATCCTTTGGACTTGAACACCCGGTGGTCAAGTTCGAAGAGGGTTCATACATTGATAAGGAAGGAACCATGTACGTGGTCACCAACCTACCAGATAGGACTGATGAGTTTGGAAATGTCATTCCTGAGAATGAAATAGGAGACCTAGAACAAGGAAACGTAGGACAAGGACCCCAGACTCCTAGAGGTAAGTCAGTTTTGACCCGAGTGATCACTCCGGACTGGATCCCTCAAGACAACAAAAGCATAGAACTATTTTTGAATAGAGAAACAGAGGAAACCTTTTGGAGGTTCAAGCCAGATCAACCTAGCCAATTGGGCATAGTTATCATCTATGAATTCAAAGATCCTGAGATACCAGGCACAGTTGTCTACCTGGATAACACATCAGAGAAAATTTTCTTGGTAACAGAACATGATAGACATGCATATACTTGGAAGAATGAATTGATTTTCCCCCCACCAAGATCCAATGTTTCCCATGGCCTCCAAGGAGTAGGATCATCCCACGCTCATGAAGCCCAGAGAGAAAGAACTAGAGAGAGACCTGAGGTAAGTTTTGCACACACCGTGGGCAGGAATAGATCAGGATTTGAAAATGAAAGACCTGAAAGAGAGAGACATCAAGCACATAGGCAAAAAAGAGATGAACATGATTTTCCATTGCCTAGACCCCGAGAGCACCCAAGAACCCTTAGACCCACTCAAGTGATCAAGGCAATGAAGAATTATTTTGACAGGTCAGGAGATCCTTATGATCATGTGGCCGAGTTCAAACAAGTGTTAAGAGCTGAACAGGTTGAGGATTTATTCACCCAATACGAGGCATTTGGTTTGACTCTTAAGGGCACTGCCTTGGCTTTGTTTCAACCATTGAGTAGGGCAACTATCGCGATATAGGTCAACTGCTAGACGAATTCATTGTAGAATTTTCCAAGAGTGGTATCAGGCATAACACATCATCCTTGATCCACAGTTTCAAGCAGACACCCCAAGAAACAGTGCGACTAGCAGGTAGAAGGTTCAGACAGTACCTAGAAAGATGCCCTACTCCAGAGTTACCCACACCAGCCAAACAAGTGGCTTTGTTCTTAGATGGCTTACTGAGCACAAAGTTAAGATCATATGTATATTTGAAAGAGCCTAGATCCATAGAAGAGTGCGTGCGGACATGCATTGACATAGAAGATAACTTGGGTGAGGAGTTAGGATTATCCAAACTCTATAAGGATTCAGATAGTTCTACTAGTCATACTTCAAAAATCTCCACGGAAATAGAGGAGATAGCTGAGCAAGTTGCCAAGAAGCTGGGAGTCCAAAATAAACAAACACAGAGAGTCACTCCAGTGAATCGGTGTTATACTTGTGGGGGCGACCACATGGCTAATGTATGCCCAATGCAAAACCAAAACATTAGAGAAAGGGATGCTCCATATTGCACTATTGAGAGAAAATACACAAACCACACGGCTCAAGATTGTCCCTACAATAGGCAGGCTGTTAGACAGAATTATCAGCAACCTTACCCACAAGGTAGGTATCAAAACCAATACCAACAGCCATATTATAGACCACAACAGCAATATCAGGTACCATATAGGCCACAACCTGTCTTGGGAAACCAACCACCAACTCCTGCCAACGTGATTTCAGTCAAGTATGCTGTGGGAGAGGAAAACCCAAATAGAGCTTTAGTGCCACTAACCCCATTTGTTGGTGCAGACCAATCACCAATTGAAGGCCTGGAAGATCAAATGATGAAGGAAGAATCAATTCCTAAAGTGTGGAAGAAGATTATATTCAGAGGACAAGAGAAGTGTACACATATGTACATTAGCATAGTCATAGATGACTTAGATCTTTTGTTCAGTAAGAATCATGTACAAATTATCTATAAATACTTTGAGAAAAGTCGGGGCATGTATGAGAGCATATGTGACATTAGTTAGAAGTCAAGAATGAGGGAGATAGAAGTCATGAGATAGAAGAAAAGTTAGTTGAGTTAGCTCTCATCACTCAGTTGTAATTCTTCTGAGTAAATGAAAATTTTTGCGCCCGATGTTTCTGCGTGTTCTCCTTCTACAGTAGATCAATTGTGAAATGCTTTTGTACAAGTCTAAGTTGAGAGTTGCTTGACCTCTGTGCAAAGTTTTAGCTTTCAATTGTAATCAGGCTGAGTGAATTAAGTGTAGGAACATTCATATGTGAAGTATGTTCACTGGTTCCTAAAACAGGCGCAGATTTCGAAGTTAATGTTTTAATCATTTCTCCTAGCACAGTTTAAAGTTTTGCATGAGTGAGGGCTTAATCTTTAAGTTGGAAGATAAGCTACTCATGTCTAGAAGCATTTTGTAAAACGGGTTCTATTCAAGGAGAACCAAGTCTTAAAAGTTACAGGTGTAAAGTCGACTGTTCTAGATGACAGTTTCTGACATAGGTAACTTGAGAAGTTGATTTCTCAAGTTATACTTAATCTTTTGAAGAGATTCAACTTGGAGTAGATGTGCAATCTCTAGGAGATACTTCATACAAAGTTTCATCAAAAACTTTACACGTTTGATAAGTCAATGTGGAGAAATAGTGCAGCAGACTTTTCTGTGTTTCATCTTCTTCACAGATTTGTTAATCTTTTGATAATTAGCAATTGATCCTCTAAATTAGTGAAGTGTTTGACTTACTCTTGGTATAGAGGTGCTCTAATCACAAGAGTAAGTTGTTCTTTTGGAGATTAACATTCTCCATCAGTGGTATCAGAGCAGGAGACATCAATTTGAAGAAAGGAGGATCCCGACTGCTGCAGATTAAAGAAATTTAACACTTGAAGGACTAAGAAGTGAAAGCTTGGAGTCAAAGCTCAAGGAGAAGATTATTTGACATCAAGAAAGGCAAAAGGAGTCTAATTCGAAGTAAAGGTACATACATTGTTTGTAAAGCTTGAAGATTTCAATATACAGGTGGATACAAGATGGGAGAAAGCTTGCAGATTGATAAGCTAGATAGGGAGAACTATCCAGCATGGTCCATGAGGATGGAAGCACATCTCATGAGCAAAGATCTTATATCATTTATTACAGGAGATGAAGAAAAACCTGAGTTTGCAGATCCAAGTATTCCTACTAGGGAAGAGCTTGCAATGTTGAAGACTTGGATGAGAAAGGATGCTCAAGCAAGGAGTATCATCTACATGGCTGTAAATGATTACCTTCTACCTCATATCAGAGGTTTGGAAAGTGCCACAGATGTTTGGAATGCCTTGGAAGAGCATTTCCAAAATACAACTAAGTCAAGGAAGTCCTCACTATGGGCTGAGTTCACAACCTTCAAGAAGAAGAGCTCACAATCAATTTCAGATTATGTGGCAAGGATGAAAGATATTGCAGATAGCTTGGGAGCAGTGGATGAAGATATTGAAGAAGAAAAGTTGGTAAGACAAATACTTACAGGTTTGAGAGGAGATGAGAAGTGGAAGCCTTTTATATTGTCCATAGAGTTGTCACTTGATCACTTTACTCCTGACCTTAATCAATTGCTAGGACATATGCTAACCTTTGAGTAGGATCTTAAAGGAGACAATGATAGAAGTACAAGTCAAGCTATGTACTCCAAGGACAAGAAAAAGAATGGCAAGGGAAAGCAATCAAATGATGATGAAGGGAATTCAAATCAACCTAACTTCACAAAAGGGAAGACAAATTTCAGAGGTAAAGGAAGAGGAGGTAAGAACAAAGATAATGCTAAAGCTTGTTGGATTTGTGGCAGAACAAATCATTTGGCAAATGATTGTTGGTATAACAATCAAAATGGTGGAAACAATAATCAGAATTATAACCAAAGAGGTAGAGGAGGCAGAAACCAAAGAGGCAACTTCAGAGGAAGAGGTGGTAGGACATCATATGGTAGAGGAGGTGGAAGAAACTTCCAATCTCAGTCCTACAACAATAATTATTACAATTATGCATCAGATCAGAAGGATGACATGACTCTTATCTTGAATGCAACACATGAATCAATGGGAGAAGATCAAAGAGTGTTTTATATTGACTCAGGGTGCAGCAACCATCTGAGTGGGAATCTATCTTTGATGACTGATATGGAAGCAAGGGTAAATGGACATACAGTTCAGACAGGTGACAATACCAAACATAAAGTGGAGAGCATTGGATCAGTGAAGACAAAGAGTGGAAGTACACTTCTGAGCAAGGTACTTTATGTTCCTACTATTCCTAAAAATCTGATAAGTGTAGGGCAAATTGTGGAGAAAGGATATGAGGTAAGATTCACAAATGATGGTGTTTATGTACAAGATCCAAATCAGGGATATAGAAACATAATTGCAGGTAAAAAGGAAGGAAGATTGTTCACTCTCAAAGTCCAAGGTAATGTGGGACATGCATTATTTACCTATGGAAGTCAAAAGGTATCTGAATTAGACCTATGGCATAAAAGGCTAGGTCATTTCAATGAGAGAGCTATAAAGGAGATGTCGAAGAATCAGGTGGTGCTTGGATTGCCAAATATTGAAGGGCAACATATGGTGTACAAGTGTGAAGCTTGTCAATTAGGTAAAGCACATAAGAGTTCTTATAATAAATCAGGGTACAAGTATTCAAATATGCTTGAATTGGTTCATACAGATGTATGGGGTCCCTCAAGGGACTATAGCATAAATGGATCCAGATATTATGTGTTGTTTGTTGATGATGCAACCAGGTGGATTACTTTGTATGTAATCAAGGATAAATCAGAAGTTTTCAAAACATTCAAACATTTTCATGTCTATGCAGAAAGGATCACAGGACAAAAGCTAAAGAGGTTAAGATCAGATGGAGGGGGAGAGTATTTCTCAAAAGAGTTTGATGATTATTTGTGGAATGCAGGTATCAAAAGAGAAGTGACTTGCAGGTACTCCCCTCAACAAAATGGAGTAGCAGAAAGAAGGAATAGGACTCTTGTAGAGTTTGCAAGAGCCATGATGAAGGAAAAGAATTGTCCAAATTACTTATGGGCAGAAGCCATTAACACTGCAACATACCTTGTGAATAGGTTGCCTTGCAAAGCTTTGGATGGAGGAACCCCTTATGAAGCATGGTGGGGTAAGAAGCCTAGTCTTGATCATTGTAAAGTATTTGGATGTATTGCATATGCTTATGTTCCTTCACAATTAAGACATAAGCTAGAACCAAAAGCAGAGAAGTATGTGTTTATTGGATATGATGATAGACAGATGGGTTACAGGTTGTGGAGTCCATCCACAAAGCAATTTCTTGTTACTAAAGATGTGACATTTGATGAGCAAAATATGTGGTATACAGGATCACCAAATGAGTATACAGGTGTTGAAGAAATACAAAGGAAAGGGAAGGCAAAGGTAAAAGTTTGTGAAGAAATTGTTGATGAAGTTGACTCTAGATGTAGAGTGCAGGATCATGTAGAAGAAGGGCCAAGATTTGATCCAGAATCAAATGAGGCTGAAACTTCAAGAAGTGCAGAAATCAGGAGATCTACAAGAGAAAGGAAAGAGCCTATAAGGTATAGTTATGATACATCTTTCCTAACAACAAAAGATTATGCCTACATTGTGAAAACAGAAGAAGATCCAACCACTTATGAAGAAGCCAAAGGTAAACAGAATTGGGAGAAGGCAATGCAGGAGGAGTATGATGCTCTACTTGAAAATGAAACATGGGAACTAGTACCAAGACCAAAGAATCAGAAGGTCATTGGATGTAAGTGGGTATATAAAACAAAGAGGTTTGCAGATGGTAAGGTGTCTAGATATAAGGCTAGACTTGTGGTCAAAGGATATGCCCAAACTTATGGGGTAGATTATGATGAAACCTTTAGTCCTGTTGCTAAGATGTCTACAATTAGGACATTGATTGCTATTGCTACTTGTAAGGGATGGAAATTATCACAATTGGATGTGAAAAATGCATTTCTAAATGGATATATTGCAGATGAAGTATATATGGAGCAACCAGAAGGCTTCATGGAATCAATTGGATCAGATTATGTGTGTAAGCTCAAGAGAGCTTTATATGGGTTGAAGCAAGCCCCAAGAGCTTGGAATTACAGATTGGTTAAGTTCTTGAATGAATGTGGATTTCAAGCATCAAAGGCAGATAGTAGCTTGCTAGTGAAGGCAAGTGAAAATGGATACATTTACATGTGTATTTATGTTGATGATATTATTGTTACAGGAACAGATGCTCAAGGAATCAATGAACTCAAAAGACAAATAGAGAAGGAGTTCAAGATAAGTGATTTGGGAAACTTATCTTATTTTCTAGGAATGCAGATTGTGTATACTCAACATGGAGTATATGTTTCATAAGAGAGATACTTGAAGAATCTTCTAGTCAAGTTTAACATGGAAGATTGCAGGACCTCAACTACACCATTGGAGGTAAATCATAAATTAAGCAGGTATGGAGGTGAAGAATTCAATGATATGAAGAAATATCAGAGTTTGGTAGGTAGTCTAATCTATGCTACCTTGACAAGGCCAGATCTATCATATGCAGTAGGTGTGTTGTCACAATTCATGCATTGTCCAAAGAAGACTCATTGGATTGCAGCCCAAAGGGTACTTAGATATATCAAAGGAACCCTAAGTGAAGGTTTGTATTATGGTTTCACTTCTGACACAAGAATCAAAGTATTTAGTGATGCAGATTGGGCAGGTGACTCAGATGATAGAAGGTCTACTCATGGGTATCTCTGTTATGTTGGAGATAAGCTAGTTTCTTGGTGTTCAAAGAAGCAACATACAGTTGCTTTATCATCCACAGAAGCTGAGTATAAGGGAATGGTAGAAGCTGCAAAGGAAGTGATATGGTTGAAGACCTTGATGAAAAGTTTTGAGTTTGATCATAGTACTCCAATAATTTTTGGAGACAATATGAGTTCTTTGTATTTGGCAGCTAACCCTGTTTTTCATGCCAGGACTAAGCATATAGAGATTCAGTATCATTTCTTGAGGGAAAAGGTACTAGATAAAGAGATTGAAGTGATGTATACTCCAACAAAAGAACAAGTGGCAGATATGATGACAAAGAGTCTGGATGGACCTAAGTTACAAAGGTTCAAAGACATGGCAAGTATAAAGAAGACAGAGAAAACCTCAATTGATGATTGAGGGGGAGCTGTTGGTGCAGACCAATCACCAATTGAAGGCCTGGAAGATCAAATGATGAAGGAAGAATCAATTCCTAAAGTGTGGAAGAAGATTATATTCAGAGGACAAGAGAAGTGTACACATGTACATTAGCATAGTCATAGATGACTTAGATCTTTTGTTCAGTAAGAATCATGTACAAATTATCTATAAATACTTTGAGAAAAGTCGGGGCATGTATGAGAGCATATGTGACATTAGTTAGAAGTCAAGAATGAGGGAGATAGAAGTCATGAGATAGAAGAAAAGTTAGTTGAGTTAGCTCTCATCACTCAGTTGTAATTCTTCTGAGTAAATGAAAATTTTTGCGCCCGATGTTTCTGCGTGTTCTCCTTCTACAGTAGATCAATTGTGAAATGCTTTTGTACAAGTCTAAGTTGAGAGTTGCTTGACCTCTGTGCAAAGTTTTAGCTTTCAATTGTAATCAGGCTGAGTGAATTAAGTGTAGGAACATTCATATGTGAAGTATGTTCACTGGTTCCTAAAACAGGCGCAGATTTCGAAGTTAATGTTTTAATCATTTCTCCTAGCACAGTTTAAAGTTTTACATGAGTGAGGGCTTAATCTTTAAGTTGGAAGATAAGCTACTCATGTCTAGAAGCATTTTGTAAAACGGGTTCTATTCAAGGAGAACCAAGTCTTAAAAGTTACAGGTGTAAAGTCGACTGTTCTAGATGACAGTTTCTGACATAGGTAACTTGAGAAGTTGATTTCTCAAGTTATACTTAATCTTTTGAAGAGATTCAACTTGGAGTAGATGCGCAATCTCTAGGAGATACTTCATACAAAGTTTCATCAAAAACTTTACACGTTTGATAAGTCAATGTGGAGAAATAGTGCAGCAGACTTTTCTGTGTTTCATCTTCTTCACAGATTTGTTAATCTTTTGATAATTAGCAATTGATCCTCTAAATTAGTGAAGTGTTTGACTTACTCTTGGTATAGAGGTGCTCTAATCACAAGAGTAAGTTGTTCTTTTGGAGATTAACATTCTCCATCACCATTGATACCAGATAATGACTCTCATGCTCATAGTTCAGACTACTCCCATGAAGGTAGTCCACATGCTTATTACATAGAGTCACCTGAACATAGTGAGATTTACTCGTATCAATATGAGGCACCGCCTATGGAGCAAAATTGGGAGCCAGAATACTCCAATGTCATGTACACAAATCCTAACCCTAGGCCCCAGTTGAGACAAATGAGACCACAAGCCCCTAGAGGATCTTGTTTCAGATGTCATGGTGACCATTTCATTCGTGGCTGTCCCCACACACCATCTCCGAGTCAAGGACAGGCTATCACAATATAGGCTTTTTGTCCTGATTGCGGCAAAGACCATCTCCCCAGAGATTGTCCAAGAAACCCCCCCAGTGCACCCAAGATTACACCCATTAATGTGGTAGGCTTAGTGGCAGATTCAAGTTCAAGTAGTAGCAATGTGGCACCTATACAGGCAGTCACTAGAGCACAAGCCTTACAACAGGACAAACCAACAGAACAATCAGAGTCGAGTGAATCAGGAGAGCCTAGTAAGAGGAAAACAAGAACATGGAAGGATACCAGAGAGAAGGCCAATCGCAAGTGGAATAAAAAGTTATCGGAACTAGAAGAAAGCTTAAAAGAAGCGAAAACAAAAATAGAAGACATTGCATCTCAAAGCCCCTCGCATGCCGAAACTCCATCCACTCCACCTCATCCCACCCCACCACCCATTGTAAATAGACCGCAACCAGGGTCTGTTCTTGCAGATCCAACCCCAGAAGGCTTGGACATGATGTTCAAGGCCTACCAGGCTCGACTTCAAGAAGGGCCTACAGCTGCAAACCTAGACAAGAGTTACCCTAGAGCGGACTTAGAGATTGAACGGATGAAAATGTGCATGAAAATGGTAGAACAAGCTCAAGCTATACTTGAGACTAGTCAAAAGTTCAATCAGACAAACTCTGTCAAAGGGGATTTGCATTTCTAGGGCTTACTAGAACGATTAGAGCAGTTGGTAAACAAACCACAAGTTTCTTTACCTCCACAGGCTCAACCAGTTATTGAAAGAGGAAGCTCACCACCAATGGGAGCTTATGTTCCTAATTCCACGGATCCAGGAATACCTCCTTCAATTCAATAGTACTCTCAAGAATTCTTGCGGGAAATACAAGAAGAGAAATGGGCCAAGGAGAAGGGTAATTCCCCTCCTATTCCTGAGATTGATGATCTTCATGATCAATTTCCCCAAGACATTCCATCTATTTACGAAGATGAAGCAGAACAACAAGAAGACGAAAGGTTAGATTTTGAATCTAATACCTTAGAAGAACTGCCTCAATTTCCAGGCCCATGGGAATCTGAATCTCTCCAGATTAGAGCTCCCACAATACTAGTAAGAAATGAAGACTCAGTGGTTCCAAGGAACACGGATGTCGTGAAGAACACTAAGGTTCAGTGTCATCTCACTGTAGAAGAGCTGCTCAAAGCAAAACCTGAGCTTTGGAATCATGTGAAGGATCAGGATCCAGAACTTGATTCCAACATGCCAAAAGCAGGCTCCAAGCAAAGGGTACCAGAGATACCTCTAGACAAAATAGGGGACATGTGTGAGGGTGAAGAAGGTAATACTTATCTTCCAATCACCTACCAAGGTTACACAACCAAAGCAATCATAGATTCAGGTGCTGGTGTTGCTATTGCGACCACCTCCTTGTGGAAGCAATGGGGCAAGCCCACATTAAGACCAACTAGAATGAAGCTTCAAATGGCTGATGGTCATTTTGAAAGACCTCTAGGATTGCTAGAAGGGATCACTCTAACCACTTGTGGTGTAGAGTTTGAGCACACATTTGCTATATGTGACTTTGAGAAAAATAATGTCTATGAGATGATCCTAGGAAGACCCTTCCTACGACAATTGCAAATAGTACAGGATTGGGGAACTAACTCCTTGTACTTACAACACTTAGGGGTCACCACCAAGGTCAATTTGAAGGATTACACCTTCAGAGATGTACCACCCCTACAGTGGAATTCTATCCACAAAGTGAAAGAAGATTCCATCTCTGTGCATTCTGAAAGTTCACCTGATCCATCATGGCTGCATGAAGATACTCATTTGTGGATGTGCAAGGTCGCAAAGGAAGAGGAAAAACGTTTAAAGGCAAGAGAGGAAGGAACTTCGCTAGGAGAGAGACCAGTTAGAGACCCAGCCTACACACCGATGATCTTTCCAGATGAGGAGTTTGAGCCTCATGGCTGGCCAGAAATCTTAGCCACCATGGACATTGCTGTCAATGAGCAACAGTGGACACCTCATTGTGATGAGGAGGGTTATGATATCTCAGTTTTCATGTGTCAACCCTTGCTAGAAGAATGTGACCCTAGTGATGTCATAGAAGAAGAAGAGAATGACGATGATCTGGAGTCTATTGTGATGGATAGTTGCTTTAACTCAGAGCAGCACTATCTAGAAGATATAGGAGTGTTCACCCAGAAAGAAGAAGAACCTCTCACAAGTATTAAAACAGTAAACTCAAAGGATGGAAGTGAGAGTAGTCAAAAGAAAAAGAAAAGAAAAGCAGTGAAACAAGAAGAGGAGGAATCATTGTTTGAAGTACCAGAAAACTTCAAGAAATATGAAGTTGACGACCGCAAAATTTTGGTACGAATGCCTAAGAGAGAGGCCATCATAGGAGAATCATATGATAATAAAGAAAAGACCAAGAAGATTGTAGTGACCATTGAAGAGAACGAAGAGAGATGCACATATATAGGAGATGACCTAAGTGCAAGAGAAGAAATGGAGCTCATAGCTCTATTAAGGGAATATAGGGATGTGTTTGCATGGCACTATAGAGACTTGAAAGGGGTAGATCCAAGAATTTGCTCTCATACTATCCCCATGACTGCTGATGCTAAGCCCACCAAACAGAAGCCCTACACATATAATGATACCTATGCAGCCAAAATAAAAGAAGAAATTGATAGGTTGATTGAAGCTGGATTCATCTATGAGATTGAGCATACCGAATGGGTGTTCCCCATTGTTGTGGTACCCAAGAAGAACGGGAAGTTGCGAGTGTGTATTAACCTTAAAAAAGTTAATGCCGCTACGATTAGAGATAGTTATCCACTTCCAATCACAGAACACCTATTGGAGCGTGTTGCAGGCAAGGAATTTTATAGCTTCCTTGATGGATTTTCAGGTTACAATCAAGTAGCCATTGCCCCAGAAGATCAACACAAAACAACTTTTGCTACAGAGTGGGGAATCTTTGCATTTCGTGTGATGCCATTTGGGCTCACCAATGCACCTGCAACATTCCAAAGGCTCATGTGTCATGTCTTCAAAGAGTTCTTGCGAAAAAGCTTAGAAGTGTATGTGGATGATTTATGTGCTCATTCCCAAGAAAGAAGGTTTCACATCCCTGAGCTCAGACAAATCTTCAACAAGTGTAGAGAATATCGAGTGTGTCTGAACCCAGAAAAGTGTGTGTTCATGGTGCGTCAAGGTAAAATCTTAGGTCATATTGTTTCTAAGAATGGAATCTCAACAGATGAAGATAAGGTACGAGCCATAGCAGAGCTACCAAGGCCAAGGAATGTTAAAGAGGTACAAGCCTTTATGGGCCATTGTGGATATTACCGCAGGTTTATCCACATGTACGCGATCATAGCTAAACCCCTTTATGCCTTTTTGTCTAATTTTGAGTGGAATGATGAATGCGAGAATTCTTTCAATGAACTGAAGAAACGTTTGTGCACAACACCAATACTGACCACTCCTGATTGGAATAAACCATTCCATGTCCATGTGGATGCATCCAATCATGCCATAGGATGTGTGCTAGCACAACCCACAAGTGAAGGAAACTTAGATTTGCCCATAGCATATGCTAGTAGACAGCTCACTGTAGCTGAACGGAACTATACCACAAGAGCGAGAGGGCTTAGGCATGGTATATGCTGTGAAGAAGTTTAACACTATTTATTGGCCAACAAGTTCAAGTTTTTCACTGATCATCAAGCTTTGTTATATTTGGTCAATAAACCTTGCAATACTGGACGCTTAGTAAGATGGTTCCTCTTACTAATGGAATATGACTTTGAAGTTGTTGTCAGGAAAGGTAGAACCCACCTTCGGGCAGATCACCTTTCTCGCATCACTTCAGGAGAGTCACCGCAAGGAGTGTCTGACGAATTACCCGATGCTTATCTGTTCAATTTAGAAGTTGTTCCTAAATGGGCAAATAAGTTGGTACCAGTCCTAACCTTTGGCCCTGCAAATAAGAATGTGAAAACATCACAAGAAGAAATTGTAAAATCACAAAAATATCACATATTAGCAGGAAGCATGTACAAACAAGATACTGAGGGTGTATTAGCTTGTTGTGTGGAGGATGATGAACATAGTAGTTGGTTGCAACAAGCCCATGAAGGAATGCTAGGAAATCACTATTCTAAACAACGAACATTGCAGAATCTAAAGCGTTTAGGAGTGTATTGGCCTAGCATGGACAAAGAAATACATGAGTGGATTAAGAATTGTCCAAGGTGCAGAGAGAGACCCCCAGTGGAGTATGCGACCCTTTATCAAGTGTCATTAATTCCAGATTGGAGTGCTCCATTGGTAGAGTTCATGAGATCGGGAAGATTACCCAAAGAGGCTAGTCTAGCAAGAAGACGAAGCATGGAGCAAGAGGCTCAAGGCTATGCCTTAGTAGGGGACAACCTATACCGAAGAGGCAAAGATGGTTACTTAAGACTATGCGTTCATGAATCAGACTATTTAAAGGTCTTAGAGACTGCACACAACGGTGTTGCAGGTGGACATTTTATTCCTGACCGAGTGATCAAGACCATTCTATTCTCAGGACTTTGGTGGCCCACTCTTCATATGGATGCACATACCTATGTGAAGAAATGTGACACATGCCAACGTGCACAATATCCAGTTAGAAAAGACGAGATGCCCTTGAGGCCAATGATGGGAGGACGTGCATTTTCGAAGTGGGGCATAGACTTCATAGGTCCTATTAACCCCCCAGCTAGAAACTCCCATGCAGAGTACATCATTGTAGCCACAGATTACCTTACAAAGTGGGTAGAAGTCAAAGCCACAACAAAGAATGATGCTCAGACTACGGCTAAGTTCTTATTCGAGAATGTGTTCACGAGATATGGACTACCAATAGAGTTGGTGAGCGATAGAGGCACACACTTCTTGAATGAAGTCATTGAAAATCTTCTCCAAGAATTCTTGGTGATACATAAGAAATCTGCCCCCTATCACCCACAAGCCAACGGACAAGCCGAGAGTACCAATAAGATCCTCTGTAACGTATTGACAAAACTGGTAAATAATAAACGCTCTGATTGGGACAAACAACTTCATCATGCTGTTTGGGCTTATCGAGTTGCCTACAAAACAGTACTCAATGCCACCCCATTTCAGATGGTCTTCGGACAGAACGCTGTGCTACCATTAGATTTCTTAATCCCTGCCTTAAAAGTAGCACAAGAGTATGAGTGGAATGGGCATGAATTGTCCTCTAGGATCTTTGATCTCGAACGCTTGGGTGAGACGAGGCTACGAGCGACAGCAGGCATCTACGCTGCAAAGAAGAGGCAAAAGGCATACTTTGATGCACACATCAAGGATAAGGGATTGAAAGAGGGAGATCTAGTGTTGGTATACACACTAAAACAACATGCCCGTAAGTTGGAAAAAAGAGGATACGGACCCATGATCATTAATAGAATTTCCACTAGTGGTGCAGTTCAGTTGGCCACTCTAGAAGGAGATATCTTGCCAAACTATATTAGTGGCTGTAGAGTCAAGCTATATCAAGAACCTCTTACTGAGGATATGCTAATGAGACTCAACACTGCTAAGAAGCGAAAAGAAGAAGAGTTAAGAGTGAGAGAAGAAGCACAGGTAGAGGCCAGAGAGCGTATTAGGCGAAATAAGTTAAGGCGATTAGGCCTAGATGTCAACTCAAAAGCCCCAAAATATCACATGGATATGTGTCAAAAGTCAGGCATAGCGACTTCTCAGGTCATTGTCCGAAGACCCTTTGTGACCATAGAGATAGGACAAGGGAAGGGTGCAAGGACGGTGAAAGCATTGATTGACTCAGGTGCAGCAAGTAGTGCAGTTAGACTTTCCTACTGCCAAGACTTGCAGTTGAACATCAATCCCATAGAAGCTTATCTCATAGGATTGGGAGGTGTGGAAACCCCTTGTTTGGGCGAGGTGGAACTTCCCATCTACCTTCAAGATGTTCCAATGAAAGTCAAAGCGCTAGTATGTCAAGATGAGAACCTTACAGAACCACTTGTCCTGGGTCAAGATTGGATCTATGACCATGCAGTTAACTTAAACCTAAGAAGTCAAATTCTTCAAGTTTGGGTACATGAACAATGCATTACATTAGAATTAGAAAACTGCATGCTCCTAAATCATGGCACCACACACTCTCTTAGTTCTTCCAAGACTAATCATATGAAAGAAGATGTTGTATGTGTCAAAAGCTCTATGATACAGAAGGAGTCAATCGTGGAAGACCAGGTTCGAAGGCGGGGGGATCTTTCTTCTTCTCCAAAGAATCAAGTAGCCACAGTTGTGAGTCCACCACACAAGCAAACACAACCGTTCACAACAACTGCTACATCAAATAGAAAGACACCATTCGATAAAAAAGCAGTTCAGAGCATGAAGCAGATATGGGTACGCAAAGGAGAGCAACCACCAACCTTGCCCCCACAAATTCCATCCAGGCAAGCCAACCAAGTCAGAAGACGAAGAAAGCAGCTCGGACAAGCTCAATCACAAGGTATCCAACAAGTTTGGGTGCCTAAGAAGTTAGCTGCAGCTCAACAAGGGCAATTGCAAATGTGGGTACCTAAGAAGCTCTTACATCCACAACAACCTATGTTCTCCCACATGCGAAAGGTCTCAACCAAGAAGCCAAAAAGAGAAGAGGGTAAGAACCACGTACAGAGACCGAAAGAAGATCAAATCAGCTCTTCAAGAAAAGTAGGAAGACGTGCAAAAAGGATATGGGTTTGGAAGCCAAAAGTACAAGCAGCCTCCATCGAACCAAAGCGCCAACCACACTGGATACCACAGTTCAAAACGCATCCAAAGAGGAAGATGCCTGAAGTGATCTCTACAGCGCCAAATACTGTTCTAAAATGGACTCCAATAAGGAGGATTACATCAGTTTGAGACTCAATGGATACCTCCACCAAGGTCGGCATCAACCTCCGCAAAGAACATCAAAAGCCTCGACGAGCGACAACCATGTGCTCCTTGCGCAACCTTGTCTTTTGCACCATTCAGGTCATGCATTTCCAAAGTATGCATTAATATAGGGCCACATTACATGGCCGTGCATAGACACAGTTGAGAGTCCCATGCACAAGAGCACATTGACATATGTCAATTATTTTTTCTGATACTAACATCTCTCTTCTTGTGTGTGACATTAAAAAAAAAAAAAAAAAAAAAAAGAAGAGTCAAAACTTAGTCCCAGGTTTCGCCCATGGAACAGGAATGAGACATGCTTAGTTGAAGATGGAACTATTGATTACTGGGCATTTATCAGTTTGGATAGAAGTGTGTCTCGGCTAGCAGATGATATTATTACTGCCTTATCTGGTAGATGGCAAGCACTTGGCATGAACATGGCATCTACAACTATGATTTTCTCTTACCATGGTAGGAATGAAGAGCTTGAAGGTCCGCAACTTGAGTGATGCTTAATTACTTCATGTACCAGAGCATCCAAGGAGATATCTGCAAAAGGTAGTTCTGGAGGAGAAGACTCCTGCATATGGCGAGCTAAAGAGAATATGTGAAACTCAGCTTGGGGTAGTTACCCGATGTTGCTTGCCAAGGAATATAAAGCAATTCAATTCTCAGTATTTCCTGAACCAGTATGGAACAGTAGCACTGGTGAATGGTCTATGTCAATCAGCATGGTAATCTCTTAGAAACCGGCACGTGTCCAATATTCCTCTGAGTGTCAATATAGGGAAGTGAACGTGCATGAGCCCAAGCTCAGAAATGCACATTGTTAGTGAAAAATGTTGCTTTGAAAAGAGGAGAGGAGATCCACCACTCAAAAGATCTCATCAGTGGACAAGCAACATGGACATTCATCAACAATGTTCCATCCCAAAGGCCGAGTGTACAACACGAAGAGACAAACATCCATCAACCTTCTCCATGGTAAGTATCTTTACTCTGGAAACACCATAACCATGATAGTTTAGGAAACCTCTTCGTCAGCATACCCTTGAGCACTTAGCTCAAGACCCGCAATTTTTGCACCATACTTCTTCCAATGCATTTTCCAAGTAAGCATGCGTAGGGCTACATTACAAGGCCGTGCACAAGGCACATACCTTTTTCAACCCAGGCACGAACACACTTACCCATCATTCATTATGGGTTATGAGTAGTTGGCATGACTGCTCTCAACATCATCTTTGGAAGAGCTAGCGGACGTCATGGGAACAACATCCATATCTCGGAAGCAAATTGAAGCCAGTAGTTGCTCCAAATCACTCTTGACAACCTCTTTTGAGCAACTTGCAGTTTTGAAAGCTCACAACGACACATTCTTGCTGGAATCCAAGGAACCAGCTCATACAACGGATGGACACCACCTTTGAAAGCACTACATAGAACAGCCCTTCCAACAAGGGTCTGTCAAGGACGACAGACTCGAGAGGGGGGGGAGTGTTGAAGCTCAAAGTCAAGGACAAAGCATGGAAGCACATCAAAAAGGTGGACACACAAGGAAAGGGAGCAAGTAGGGAGCTCCAAGAAGTGTATGTCAAATTTTCAGAAGAATTCCCTACAAAAATAGTGATTTTCATCACTAAAAACCATTGTAAATACCATTATCTATTTTTAGTAACTCCATTTTCTTCAAGCCGAGGAGTCCTCGAGCTTGAGGAGTATTAGAAGTACCATCGTACCAATTTTCATAATTTTTAGACTTCGTTTGAGCCCTCAAATAAGCCCTGGAACCTAATTTTTAACTAGGCCGGACACTAGGTCTGGACAGGGCCAAAACTAGTCAAAAAACTATAAAAAGAGCTAGAGAGCTCATTTTTGGGGGTTAGCTTGTTAGAGAATAGAACTTTTGTAAGAGAACTCTTTTGCAATCTAAGCTTTCCATTGTTCCTCTCTTTGATCTTACTTTGTGCGCGTGTGTGTGTATGTGTGTGCATGTTTGTGTGCTTTCACTCACGCACTTGTGCCTTCACTTGCTCGTGGTCCTCATACCGGTCCTCACGTCTCCGCGGATTGACAAGTAAAGGAGGTGGTGCTTACGCTTGAGCTACATCCTGCTACACCTTGGTGAGCAGTTTCCAAGATCTTGAGATATTCACTTTCATGGACACATAGTCTCAGGTAACCATCCTTACCACGCTTGTATAGATTATCCCCAATGAGTGAGTATTCTTGGGCTTCTTGTTCTAGACTTCTTTTCCGAGCCAGAGTCATGTCTGGAGGGAAGGCTTTCGTACTCAGGAAGGATACTAATGGTTCACTCCAATCTGGCACTATGGATACTTGATAAAGAGTGGCATGTTCCACAGGTGGTTTAGTGCAGCAGATTGGGCATTCCTTGCACAACTTTTGGACATCAGCTTCCATAGTCGACCAATGCACTCCGAGTCTCCTTAGTGTTTGTAGGGTTCGTTGCTTTGAGTGGTGTTGCTCTAATGCACCTACATGTGCTAATTGCAACCATTTAGCGTACTCATCCTCTTCCACACAACAGGCCAAGATCCGTTGATCCGTGTGCTTGTACATACTTCCTGCCATGATGTGATACTTTTGGGCTTTTACTACCTTTCTATCTTGAGTGTTTATGACTGGGTGGTTAGGACCGTATGTCAATACTGGCACTAATGGTTTAGCCCACTGAGGTACAACTTCCAAATTAAACAAGTAAGCATCAGGAAGGTCATCTGACACCCCTTGTGGGGCCTCTCCAGATGTGAGCCTAGAGAGATGATCTGCTCTCAAGTGAGTCTTCCCTTTCATGACCACTACCTCAAAGTCGTATTCCATTAGTAAGAGAAACCATCGTACTAATCTACCTGTGTTGCAAGGTTTGTTTACCAGGTACAACAATGCCTGATAATCAGTAAAAATTTAAACTTATTTGCAAGCAAATAATGTCTAAACTTTTTAACTGCATATACCATGCCTAATCCTTCTCGTTCGGTGGTTGTATAATTTCGTTCAGCTGCATTCAATTGTCTAGTAGCATAGGCAATTGGAAGATCCATATTACCTTCACCAGTAGGTTGCGCGAGTACACACCCAATGGCATAATTGGATGCATCCACATGAACATGGAAAGGCTTATTCCAATCTGGAGTGGTCAAGATTGGTGCTGAACATAATCGCCGTTTAAGCTCATTGAAGGAATTTTCACACTCATCAGTCCACTCAAAGTTAGTCAAGAGTCCATACATGGGCTTTGCAATGACAACGTACATATGAATGAACCGGCGGTAATAACCACAATGCCCCATGAAGGCTTGCACTTCCTTGACGTTCTTTGGCCTAGGTAACTCGGCTATGGCTCTCACTTTCTCTTCATCGGTGGATATGCCATTCTTTGACACTATGTGTCCTAGAATCTTGCCTTGCCTGACCATAAAAACACATTTTTCTGGGTTTAGGCAGACTTGATATTCTCTACATTTGTCAAAGATTTGTCTGAGTTCTGGTATATGTGTCTGTCTAATGTTGGAATGAGCACAAAGATCATCAACATAGACTTCTAAGTTCTTCCTCAGGAACTCTTTAAATACATGGCACATCAGCCTCTGGAAGGTAGCTGGTGCATTGGTAAGCCCAAATGGCATTACTCTAAAGGCAAATATGCCCCATTCAGTGGCAAATGCCGTCTGTTGTTATAAGGGTTGCCCACAATTTCCTCATGCAATGGCACCCTCTAGCCCTCATAAAAATATCTCTTTTTTGTAATTAGGAGATGTCCATATGAACACTCTCCTAAGCCCCTTTTTTGATATTTCCCTTAGGCTATGGTTTTGAAGCCTCTCAAATAATGTAGCTTTTTGGCACATGTAGAAATCCCCTCGTAGAAGTTTCCCACGCCTTCATTTCTTTTGAGTTGGTTGTTGGAGAATATTCACAAAGATTTAGAGAGAGATGAGCATGTGCTCCTTTTTGACTAGTCAAAAAGAGCACATGGGAGAATGTGCTGAGCCTATAAATAGAGGCTCATTTCTTGTAAAGGAGGTCCCTTGGCCATGGCCTTGGCCTCCATTTTGTTAATGGAAGAAGGTGTCATTTGTTACTCTCTTGCCTCCTTGTGTGCAATGGCGTTGGTCTTGGTGTATGGATTTGCATGTGTGTGTGCATGGTTGGGAGGATGTTCCCCTTTGCTCCTTGTGACGTTGGCCATTGTTGCCATTGGTCCATGAGCGTGGGTGAACCTCTCCTCTCATTCTTTGCCCCAACTTGGAGAAACCTCTCACTTCCATGTGAGGCGGTTAGGGTTTGTTGTTCCCCTCTTCTCAACAATTTGGCGCCGTTGCCGGGGACGTCGGCCTTTAGCCGTTGGTTTTTCCAAGTTTGTGTGTCCATACTTCGTGAGATGCACCTTGACACTTGGAGGAGGATGAATACGTGTGGCCTTCGGTTGGCCTAGGGTACCTCTCTTTTGTTAATTTTTTGAGTAGTTGTAGTTCATTTTTTCTGTTTGTTGCACATGAATACCCTTCCTATCTCCCTTTTCTCTCTCACTCTCTTACACCTACACACGCTTCCACACACTCACATATGCATCACTGTCAAATTCTGTCGTTTCTTGATTTGAGTGGTGCTGTGGATAGAGAGATGGGGAGTGCTTTCTCTCTCTTGTTCTCATCTCTTGATATCTTCAACAAACGCAATACTAAAAATGAATTTCGAACAAAACTCTAGTATACAATACTGCACAAATTAGATTTGTCATGCGCATGTGGGGATAGGCCTTTTCGTTTGAAATTTGAAAGGGATAGATTCTTTTTTATGCTGAACAGTGTGAATTTGTACATCATGGAGGGACGTGTGCATTTAGCATCGCTAATGAATGCTTGCAGGAGGCGGCAGGCCTTTGGGGTAGGTGGGTGTTGGAAGCAGCCAGAGGCACAGACGACACGGAAGCATGTAACGACGGAGCAGGGAGCCAGTCGAATCGTTTTTCAAAGAATTATGTTTTCAAATACTTTCCAAAAACCTCCAACAGTGATTTTTATCACTATTATAACATATGTAACATAGAAAACCCCATTTTGTAATCCATAGCTCCATTTTGTGCAAGCCGAGGAGTCCTCGAGCTTGAGGAGCTTAGGTAGAACAAGCGTATCAATTTTCGTTATTTTTAGACATCGTTTACCCTTCCAAATAGCATCTAGGACCTAATTTTTAACTATGCCGGTCACTAGATGTGAAACCGGTCAAAACTAGTCTAGAAACTATAAAAAGAGCTAGAGAGCTCATTTTTGAGGTTAGCTTGTTGGAGTTTAGAGTTCTTTTGAGCTTGTAATAGTGTTCTTGAGTAATAGAGTTGATTTCTCACCTTCCATTGTGTCTTGCTTCTCTCTTCGTAGTGTGTGTGTATGTGTGTGTGCATTTCTATGCTTCTCACCTTCACTCTCACTTCATCTCATATTCACGATCTTCATATCACTCCTATCTCTTCCGCGGATTGACAATTAAGGAGGTGGAGCTTCTTAACGTGGTTCTCACCATTGTGCTAGAGCAACACCAAATTTGGCGCCGTTGCCGGGGATCGAGTCTAGGACGAATGTGTGATGGTAAGAGTATAGCAAGAAGTGGCGTTGGAAGGTAAAAATTTCAGTTTTTGTTGTTGTTTTTACTTAGTTTTTAGTGTTTTTCACCTCCCCCACACTCCATCTTCATCACTGCATCATCATCTTCATCTCCAAAAAAATCAGAAAATTCACCATATCCACCCATTCTCCTCATTTCCCCTCATTTGTGCATGCGAGAGAGTGAGAGAGAGCTTTTGTGCTTGTGTGTACTTTTGTTTTCTTGAGTTTTCTTGCAGGTACAGAGCTCCAGTGCATCAGGAAGGCTGCAAAAAGGTAAAAACTTCAGTTCTGTCAGAAAATTCCGTCTGTGTCAGACCATCGCGATGGTCTGCAAAGTTCGGAATTTGGAGAAGGCGACCACACCAGCGTGAAGAGCACACCTGCGCCTACAGGAATCCATAGCTGCATTCACAAAATTTGCATTTTGGTGGACCATCGCGACGGTCTCTGACCATCGTGATTGTGTCACACCATCGCGATTGGCTCACGCCATCGCGACGGCTTGGGTGGACCATCGCGACGGTCTCTCACCATCGCGATTGTGCCACGCCATCGCGATTGGCTCACGCCATTGCGCCGACGGTGCCACGTGGCAATCTAGACCATCGCGACGGTGCACTTCGGACCATCGTGACGACACCCTCACACCATCGCGACACTTCAAAAAATTTAGACCATCGCGATTGGCTCACGCCATCGTGCCCAGACCATCGCGATTGGCTCACGCCATCGCGCCCAGACCATTGCGATTGGCTCAAGCCATCGCATCTGTGACCATCGCGACGGTTCACTTTGGACCATCGCGATTGTCCACGTTGACAGTTGACTGACGCCATCGCGATTGTCCAATTTCACGCCATCGCGACGGTGCACTTCAGACCATCGCGACGGTGCACTTTCACGCCATCGCGATTGTCCAGGTTCACGCCATCGCGACGGTGCACTTTCAGACCATCGCGATTGTGCACTTTCACGCCATCGCGATTGTGCACCCTCACGCCATCGCGACGGTCCCAGACCATCGCGATTATCTCAGACCATCGCGATTGTGCACCCCCATCGCAAATTTCAGGGTTTCATTTTTTGGCCAATTTTGGGGCTATTTTTGGGAAATTTTTGGGTGATTAAACTCATAGGAGACCCCTTAGCTCATATTTGGAGAAAAACCTGTTTGTCAGTTTTTAACCCCCAGGGCCTGAACGGTCATAACTTTTTCATCCGAAGTTAAAGAATACGTTTTTTTCTTAAAGAATACGTCTATTTTTAGATAAGCTATTTTGAGGTTGACCTAGTTTGGGACTAGAAAGCCAGGGGGCAAACATTGAAAAGTTGGGCAAAAGGGAAAGGACTTAAAAGGTGTATGTACTCAAGTGCTTGATCATCCACTGTGCATTGGTCTAATATTGGAATTTTCCAGGTCTAGCAAGGGCAATCGAAGGCAACCACGACAAGGCAGTGAAGGGCATAAAGCTTGGGAAGCGCGGCTTCTTGGGCATCAGAGCAACCAGAAAAGTTGACTCGAGGTTGGAAGATTACTCAACCCCCTTAGTCAATTCTTAGCTTAGGATAAACGTTAGCATTGTGGATTAAGACGATAGGAACGCCTCAAGTTCAAGATATTTAATTCTTTCAAGCTTAAGACTACAAGTAAAGGTGTGTGTGACGAAAACCTAAAGGAAAGAACATAAGTCTGACGGAACGAGAACTCAAAATTATAACGGAAAGTCGAATTCCTGACGCATACATTAAGACAAGAATCTAAAGAAATCTAAAAAGAATCTAAAAAGAATCAAGATAGTAATAACAAAGAATCATTGAACATCTGAGTGTGTACTGAGTGTGCAAGGAAGAAAATTAATGAACCTTAGATCGGGCAAACATATAGGCAAGTCAGACCGACGAAGCCTTAGATCATCAGAGGCAAGTGTAAGAACTACTGCACGATCGTGGGCTCAGCAATTGAGCACTAGTTATCCCTACGAGAGCTCAGATACTAGCGAATCAGAAATGGCATTTAGCACAGAAAGACAAGAAGGAGGGTCTAATGTAGCCTATTTAGAAAAACCAGAAGGACCCTATAGAACGCAACTAGAGTTTCTCCGAACCAACCGATTAGGTGCTCACATCTATGAGGATGGTTTGCGAAGGCAAGTGGTGCAAATGCACAACCCTGATCAACCCATTGGATTGGAACGTCTAGTGGTGAAATTCGAGAGAGACGCGTACATAGACAAGGAAGGAACAATGTACATATTAAGTACGCAGCCAAACAATACCAACGAGTTTGGCGTGATTCAACCAGAGACGGAAACAAAATCTCAAGGAAAAGAACCATTAGAAGAGCCTAGAACACCTAGAGGGAAATCTGTACTAACACGAGTACTATCCCAGACTGGATCCCTCAGGACAACAGAAGCATAGAGTTGTTTGTAAATAAAGAAACGGACGAAGCCTTTTGGAGATACAAGACCGAAATACTTAGTGAGGTAGGAATCATCACTATATACGAGTTCAAGGACCCGGATACACCTGGAAAGGTTGTATACCTGGATGAGACTTCAGAAAGAGTCTTTGTGGTGCCTGACCGCGCTAAAAACACATACACATGGAGAGGTGAATTGGTATTCCCTCCATCTAGGACGAACATGAACACAAGTCAACAAGGGGCAGGAACATCCTCAGCCCATGGAAATCAAAGAGAGGGAAATAAAGAGAGACCGGAAGTAAGCTTCACTCATCCCATAGGGAGAGATAGAACAACCACGGACACTAATAGAGCAGATAGACAAAGAGATCATGGAGTACTAGGTGGTAGAGATGATTTTCCTCTACCTAGACCACGCGAACACGCAAGAATACTAAGACCCACTCAATTAGTAAAATCCATGAAGAATTATTTTGATGGGACAGGAGATCCCTATGACCATGTCGCAGAATTCAAGCAAGTACTAAGAGCAGAACAAGTCGAAGACATGTTCACGCAATACAATGCATTTGGACTAACGTTAAAGAATACAGCTTTAACTTGGTTCCAACCTCTGCAACAAAGGCAATTTAGAGACATCCATCACTTTTTAGAGTCATTCATCACCGAATTCTCTAAAAGTGGGATTAGACATGACACGTCTTCGTTGATTCATAGCTTTAAACAGACCCCTCAGGAAACAGTAAGACTGGCAGGACGTAGGTTTAGACAATATGTTGAACGATGTCCAATGCAAGAGCTACCCTCACAAGCCAAGCAAGTGTCATTGTTTTTAGATGGCTTGTTGAGCTCTAAACTACGCTCCTACGTGTACTTAAAAGAACCCAGAACGCTAGAGCAATGTGTAAGAATATGCATAGACATTGAGGACAACTTAGGAGACGAGTTGGAACTCTCAAAGGTCTATAAGGACTCAGACTGTTCATCTCTAGCATCCACAAAATTGTCTAGCTCAATAGAAGACCTAGCAGAAAAAGTGGCCCAGAAACTAGGAGTTTCTAGTAAACCTAGGGTGCTAACAAACAAGCGTTGTTACACCTGTGGTGGTGACCATATGGCAAATGTGTGTCCCAATGCACCACAACCTCAAGCCAACCCTAGTGGCCAATATTGTACAATTGAGAGAAGATACACAAATCATACGGCTCAGGACTGCCCGTACAACAAACAAACCGTGAGACAGAACTATCTGCAAGCATACCCGCAACTAGGTAGGTATCAAGGCCAATACAATGCTCAGCCTTATTACTATAGGCATCCTTAGAACTACCCATACCAGGCTCAACAGAGACCTCAACCTGTCTTAGCCCAGCAACCACCCCCACCAGCGAATGTCATCTCAGTCAAATACGCTGCTGCAGAAGAGAATCTAAGTAGGGCTTTAGTGCCTTCTTCACCTTTGATCACAGAGAGTGACCCACACTCAAATAGTTTTGACTCTACACATGTAGATAGTCCACCCGCTTATTACACAGAGTCACTAGAACACGTAGAGACATATCATTACGATAGTCCACCAGTGGAACCTAGTTGGGAGCCAGACTATGCTAATGTGATGTACACAAACCCAAATCCACGGCCCCAATTGAGACAACAAAGACCACAGGGCCCTAGAGGACCATGCTTTAGGTGCCAAGGAGATCATTTCATAAAGGATTGTCCACATCCTCCGATAGCAGGACAATCACAGTACTATAATATCCAAGGCTTTTGTGCTGATTGTGGCAAAGAGCACATAATCAAAGATTGTCCTAAGAACCCAGTTAATGCTTCGAATGTGACACCGATCAATGTGATAGGTATTGTAAATAACGCAAATGGATCCAACCCTACATACATGCCTATCCAAGCTATAACAAGAGCCTAGGCGCTCGTACAGAACCAACAACTTAATCAGGAGAAAGTAGTCGGAAGTAGTGAAGTTGCAGAATCTAGCAGTAAAAAGACAAAATCTTGGAAAGATTCTAGAGAAAGAATAAAGAGAAAGTGGAGTAAAAAGATAACGGAGTTGGAAGGAAGTTTGAAGGAATCTAGAGCCAAAATCCAAGAATTGACTTCACAGGACTTGAATCAAGAGAATCCAGCTCAGAAATCAGGATCAGTTTTAGCGGAACCCATACCAAAAAATCTAGACATGATGTTTCGTGCATATCAGGCTAGATTAAAAGAGGGACCTCAGGAAGCTGAAATGAGCAAAAACTACCCTCGAGCTGATCTAGAAATTGAGAGAACTAAACTTTGCATGAAGATGGTAGAACTAGCACAATCTTTGTTCGAAGCCTCTAGATATCTTAATTGGAATAACATGGCAAAACCGGAATTACACTTTCAAGGACTAATGGAGAGGCTAGAATACTTGATTGAGAGCAAAGAGAAAAAAAATCAGCCTAGGAACCTGTTGGAAGTAGCCAGAGGCACAGACGCCACGGAAGCATGTGAAGACGAAGCAGGGAGCCAGTGGGATCATTTTTTCAAACAATTATGTTTTTATTATCTCTTCAAACATCCAACAGTGATTTTCATCACTCTTGTAACCTATGTAATATAGACAAAACCCCATTTTGTAATTCATAGCTCCATTTTGTGCAAGCCGAGGAGTCCTCGAGCTTGAGGAGCTTAGGTAGAATGCGCGTACCAATTTTCGTTATTTTTGGACACCGTTTACCCTTCCAAATAGCATCTAGGACCTATTTTTTAACTAGGCCGGTCACTAGATGTGAAACCGGTCAAAACTAGTCTAGAAACTATAAAAAGAGCTAGAGAGCTCATTTTGGAGGTTGGTTCATTTTGGTTAGTGTGAGCTTAGAGCTAGTTTGAGCTTGTAAGAGCATTCTTGAGTAATAGAGCTAATTTCCCACCTTCCATTGTGTCTTGCTTGTCTCTTCATTGTGTGTGTGTATGTGTGTGTGCATCTTTGTGCTTCTCACCTTCACTCTCACATCATCTCACGTTCACGATCTTCATATCACTCCTACCTCTCCCACGGATTGACATTAAGGAGGTGAAGCTTCTTAACGTGGTTCTCACCATTGTGCTAGAGCAACACCAAATTTGGCGCCGTTGCCGGGGATCGAGTCTAGGACGAATGTGTGATGGTAAGAGTATAGCAAGAAGTGGCGTTGGAAGGTAAAAATTTCAGTTTTCGTTGTTGTTTTTACTCAGTTTTTAGTGTTTTTCACCTTCCCCATACTCCATCTTCATCATCGCATCATCATCTTCATCTCCAAAAAAATCAGAAAATTCACCATATCCACCCATTCACCTCATTTCCCCTCATTTGTGCATGCGAGAGAGCGAGAGAGAGTTTTTGCGCTTGTATGCACTTGTGTTTTCTTGAGTTTTCTTGCAGGTACAGAGCTTCAGAGCATCAGGAGAGCTTCCAAAAGGTAAAACATGTACTTTCTGTCAGAAATTTCCGAGCAGGGCGGACCATCGCGATGGTCTGCAATTTTCGGTTTTTGAGGTAGGCGACCACACCACTAGATAGGCGATACTTGCGCATTCACGGAACCACAATTACATTTTGAAAATTCGTTATTTGGTGGACCATCGCGATTGGCTCGGACCATCGCGATTGTGTCGCACCATCGCGATAGGCTCACGCCATCGCGACGGCTCGGCCGGACCATCGCGACGGTTCGCTTTTTCGGACCATCGCGACGGTTCACTTGAGCCATCGCGACGGTCCACTTGGACCATCGCGATTGTTCAGTTGACCCCGGACCATCGCGATTGGATTATGCCATCGCCACGACAGTGCCACGTGTCACGATAGACCATCGCGACGGTTCATTTTTTGGACCATCGCGATAGCCCAAAATCGGACCATCGCGATTGGCTCAAGCCATCGCATCGCGGACCATCGCGACGGTTCACTTCGGACCATCGCGATTGTCCACCGTTGACCGTTGACCGCGCCATCGCGATTGTCCGCCTGATCACGCCATCGCGACGGTTCATTTTTCGGACCATCGCGACGGTCCATTTCCACGCCATCGCGATCGTTCAATTCGAGCCATCGCGACGGTTCGCCTTTTCGGGCCATCGCGATTGTCCAAATCCCACGCCATCGCGACGGTTCGCTTGGACCATCGCGACGGTCCCAGACCATCGCGATTGTCCACCCCCATCGCAAATTTTGGACTTCAATTTTTGACCAAATTTGAGGGAATTTTTGAGAAATTTTTGGACCATTAGACTCATAGGAGACCCCTTAGCCTATATTGGAAGAAAAACTGGATTGTCAGTTTTTACCCCCCAGGGCCTGAACGCGTATAACTTTTTCATCCGAAGTCCGTTTTTTGAGCTTAATAGCTCGTTAGAAAGCTCGTGACGAGTACTACGTGACCTCAACTGTTTTTTCATAAAGAATACATCTATTTTTGGATAAGCTATTTTGAGGTTCACCTAGTTTGGGACTAGGAAGCCAGGGGGCACACATTGAAAATTTGGGCAAAAAGAGAAGGGACATAAAAGGTGTATATACTCAAGTGTTTGATCACCTTGTGAATTGGTCTAACATTGGAATTTTCCAGGTCTAGCAAAGGCAATCAAAGGCAAGCAAGCAAGGCAGTGAAGACAGCAGAGCTTGGGAAGCATGGCTTCTTGGGCAACAGGGCATCAGAGCAACCTGAAAAGCCGACTCAAGGTTGGAAGATTACTCAACCCCCTCAGTCAATTCTTAGCTTAAGCTAAACGGTAGTTGTGGATTAACGACGATAGGAATGCCTCAAGTTCAAGATACCTAATTCCATCAAGTATAAGACTTAAAGTAAAGGTGTGTGTGACGAAAACCTAAAGAAAAGAACCTAAGTCTGACGGAACGAGAACTCAAAATCATAACGAAAGTCGAATTCCTGACGCATATATTAAGACAAGAATCCAGAGAAAATTAAAAAGAATCAAGAATTAATAACAAAGAACCATTGACGATCTAAGTGTGTAATTGAGCGTGCAAGGAAGGAAATTAATGAACCTTAGATCAGGGAGACACATAGGTAAGTCGGATCGACGAAGCCTTAGATCATCGGAGGCAAGTGTAAGAACTACTGCACGATCTTGGGCTCAGCAATTGAATAGTAATTACCCCTACGAGAGCTCAGATACTAGCGAATCAGAAATGGCATTTTGCACAGACAGACCAGATGGAGGGTCTCATGTAGCATACCTAGAAAAACCAGAAGGACCCTATAGAACGCAATTAGAGTTTCTCCGAACCAACCGATTAGGTGCTCGCATCTATGAGGATGGTTTGCAAAGGCAAGTGGTGCAACTGCACAACCCTGATCAACCCATTGGATTGGAAAGACCAGTGGTGAAATTTGAGAGAGGCGCTTACATAGACAAAGAAGGAACCATGTACGTCCTAAGTACACAACCAAACGATACTAATGAGTTTGGCACAATTCAATTAGAGACGGAATCAAAATTTCAAGGAAAAGAACCGTTGGAAGAACCTAGAACACCTAGAGGGAAATCCGTATTAACAAGAGTACTCATCCCAGAGTGGATCCCTCAAGATAACAGGAGCACCGAGTTGTTTGTAAACAAAGAGACGGATGAAGCCTTTTGGAGGTACAGAAAGAAAAACCCTGGTGAGGTAGGCATCATTACAATTTATGAATTCAAGGACCCAGATACACCTGGAAAGGTTGTATACCTGGATGAGACTTCAGAAAGAGTCTTTGTGGTGCCTGAGCGCGCTAAAAACACCTACACTTGGAGAGGTGAATTGATATTCCCTCCACCTAGAACAAACATGAATGCAAATCAACAAGGGGCAGGAACATCCTCAGCCCATGGAAATCAAAGAGAAGGAAATCACGAGAGACCGGAAGTAAGCTTCAATCACCCCATAGGGAGAGATAGAACAACCACAAACACAAATAGGACGGATAGACAAAGAGAACATGGAATACCAGGTGGTAGAGATGATTTTCCTCTACCTAGGCCACGTGAACACGCAAGAGTATTGAGACCCACTCAATTAGTGAAATCCATGAAAAATTATTTTGATGGGACAGGAGATCCCTATGACCACGTCGCAGAATTCAAGCAAGTATTGAGGGCAGAACAAGTCGAGGACATGTTCACGCAATACAACGCATTTGGACTAACGTTAAAGAATACCGCTTTAACTTGGTTCCAACCTTTGCAACAAAGGCACTTTAGAGACATCCATCACTTTTTAGAGTCATTCATCACTGAATTCTCTAAAAGTGGGGTTAGACATGACACGTCTTCGTTGATTCATAGCTTTAAACAGACTCCTCAGGAAACAGTAAGACTGGCAGGACGTAGGTTCAGACAATATGTTGAACGATGTCCAACGCAAGAGCTACCCTCACAAGCCAAACAAGTATCACTGTTCCTAGATGGCTTGTTGAGCGCTAAACTACGCTCTTATGTGTACCTAAAAGAACCCAGAACGCTAGAGGAGTGTATAAGAATATGTATAGACATTGAGGATAACCTGGGAGATGAATTAGAACTCTCAAAGGTCTACAAGGACTCAGATTGTTCTTCTCTAGCATCCACAAAATTGTCTACTTCGATAGAGGACCTAGCAGAAAAAGTGGCCCAAAAACTAGGAGTTTCTAGTAAACAGGTGCCCAAGCTACCAACTAACGTACGTTGTTACACTTGTGGTGGAAATCATTTGGCAAACATGTGCCCCAATGCACCTCAACCTCATGTCAACCCTAGTGGCCAATATTGCACAATTGAGAGAAGATACACGAATCATACGGCTCAGGACTGCCCATACAACAAACAAACCGTGAGACAGAACTACCCACAAACATACCAGCAGCCAGGTAGGTATCAAGGCCAATACAATGCTCAGCCTTATTACTATAGGCCTCCCCAGAACTACCCATACCAGGCTCAACAGAGACCTCAACCCGTCTTAGCTCAGCAGCCACCCCCACCAGCGAATGTCATCTCAGTCAAATACGCTGCTGCAGAAGAGAACCTAAGTAGGGCCTTAGTGCCTTCTTCACCCCTGATCACCGAAAGTGACCCGAACTCAAACAGTTTTGACTCTACTCATGTAACTAGTCCACCCGCTTATTACACGGAGTCACCAGAACATGTGGAGACATATCATTATGATAGTCCACCAATGGAACCTAGTTGGGAGCCAGATTATGCTAATGTAATGTACGCAAACCCAAACCCACGACCCCAACTGAGACAACAAAGACTACAGGGCCCTAGAGGATCATGCTTTAGGTGCCAAGGAGAACACTTCATTAAGGATTGTCCACATCCCCCAATAGCAAGGCAATCACAGTACTATAACATACAAGGCTTTTGTGCCGATTGTGGCAAAGAACACATAATCAAAGATTGTCCTAAGAACCCAGTTAACTCTTCGAATGTGACACCGATCAACGTGATAGGTATTGTAAACAACGCAGATGGATCCAACCCTACATACGTGCCTATCCAAGCTATAACCAGAGCCCAGGCGCTCTTACAAAACCAACAGCTTAATCAAGAGAAAATAGCCGAAACTAGTGAAGTTGCAGAATCGAGTAGTAAAAAGACAAAACCTTGGAAAGATTCTAGAGAAAGAATAAAGAGAAAGTGGAGTAAAAAGATAAGTGAGTTGGAAGGAAGTCTAAGGGAATCTAGAGCCAAAATCCAAGAATTGGCTTCACAAGAATTAAACCAAGAAATCCCAGCTCAGAAATCAGGACCAGTCTTAGCGGAACCCATACCAGAAGATCTAGACATGATGTTTCGTGCATATCAGGCAAGATTAAAAGAGGGACCTCAAGTAACGGAAATGAGTAAAAACTACCCTCGAGCTGATCTAGAAATTGAGAGAACTAAACTTTGCATGAAGATGGTAGAGTTAGCACAAGCTTTGTTTGAAGCCTCTAGATATCTTAATTGGAATAACATGGCAAAACCAGAATTACACTTTCAAGGACTAATGGAGAGGCTAGAATACTTGATAGAAAGCAAAGAGAAAAAGGATCAGCATAGGAACCCTACTGTCACAGAAACACAGGAAAGGAATGCACCATCCCTGTCTCAAGTACCCAATACAGAAAGTCAAGACAATTTGTCTTCCATACATAGGTACTCACATGAATTTTTGAGGGAAATCCAAGAAGAGAAATGGAGAAAAGAACAAGGAACTCATCCTCCTATTCGAGAAATAGACGACTTGCAGGAACAATTTCCCCAAGACATCCCCTCTATATACGATGAGGTAGAGGTGGAACAACTGAGTGAACCCACAGGATTTGAATCTAATTCTTTACAAGAATTACCTCAGTTCACAGGACCTTGGGAAGCAAAGTCTATTAGTATGAGAGCACCCACGATAATAGTGAGGAATGAAGAATCAGTGATCCCTAGAAACACGGAAGTGATCAAGAATACGAAAGTACAGTGTAATCTCACTCTAGAGGAATTGTTAAAGGTGAAACCAGAATTGTAAAAGCACGTAGCAAATCAATTCCCTGAGCTAGCTACCACACCCTCTCAGAGAGGATCACATAAGAAGGTACCAGAGATACCCGTGGAAAAGATTGGAGACGTAAGCGAAGGAGAGGAAGGTAACACATATCTTCCAATAACCCATCAAGGCTACACCACGAAAGCCATCTTAGATTCAGGAGCCGGAGTAGCCATCGCTACCACCGCTTTATGGAAACGTTGGGGTAAGCCAGCACTCAGGCCCACCAGGATAAAGCTGCAAATGGCTGATGGACACATAGAAAAACCATTAGGCTTACTAGAAGGCATATCCCTCACCACTTGTGGTGTAGAATTTGAGCATACCTTTGCCATTTGTGACTTTGCGAAAAATCGTGCGTATGAGATGATATTGGGACGACCATTCATGCGTCAGTTGCAAATTGTACAAGATTGGGGAACTAATTCTTTGTACTTGCAACATTTAGGGGTGACTACCAAAGTCAACCTTAAAGACTATTCACACAGAGATGTACCCCCAATACAATGGAATACCATCCATAAAACACCAGTGGAGACGGAATCCGTGCACTCGTTAGAATCAGATCCTTCTTGGTTGCATGAGGATACCCATTTATGGATGTGTAAAGTTGCCAAACAAGAGGAAGAAAGATTAGAAGCAAGGACCTTAGGTGCAGAACAACATCCACGAACCCTTCAAGATCCAGCCTATGCACCTGTAGTATTCCCAGACGAAGAGTTTGAACCCCATGGTTGGGCAGAAATACTAGCAACCATGGATGTAGCCATCAATGAAGAACAATGGACACCCCACTGTGACGAGGAGGGCTATGACATTTCAGTTTTCACGATAGAGCCAATCTTGGGCGATGCAATTTTAGAAGAGTGTGAACCGAACACTGATGCATTCGAGGATGCAAGCGATTTTGATTTAGAATCAATTATCATGGACCCACCCTTTGCATCAGAGGAAGAATATTTCTACGAAGTAGAGACTCACACTCAGAGACACGAGGAGATTACGAACGAGGTAAGGTTAGCCACAGAAGTGACTACCAAGAGTGAAGGCAAGAAAAGAAAGAAGAAAGAAACCATGTCAGAAAAAGAAGAATCTTTATTTGAAGTACCCGAGAATTTCAAGAAATATGAAATCGAAGATAGAAGAATCATGGTACGAATGCCCAATAGAAAGGCGAATGATGGACAAGTATATGATAACCGAGAGAAAACCAAGAAAGTAATAGTTGCCATAGAAGGAGAAGAAGAAAAATGCACATACATAGGGCATGATTTGACGACTGAAGAAGAAGAAGAGTTAGTTGCCCTATTGCGCGAATATAGAGATGTTTTTGCTTGGAGTTACAAAGATTTGAAAGGAGTAGATCCAGATATATGTTCTCATAGAATCCCTATGACTCCAGATGCAAAACCGACAAAACAGAAACCTTACACGTACAATGATAACTACGCTGCGAAGATTAAAGAGGAGATAGATCGATTAATAGAAGCAGGATTTATTTACGAAATTGAACATACCGAATGGGTATCCCCCATTGTGGTTGTGCCAAAGAAGAATGGAAAATTGCGTGTGTGTATTAACCTTAAAAAAGTTAATGCCGCCACGATTAGAGATAGTTATCCTCTTCCTATCACGGAACACCTATTGGAAAGAGTTGCGGGCAAGGAAGTTTACAGCTTTCTTGATGGATTCTCAGGCTATAACCAAGTAGCCATTGCTCCAGAGGACCAACACAAGACGGCTTTTGCCACAGAATGGGGCATATTTGCATTTCGTGTAATGCCATTTGGCTTAACAAATGCACCCGCCACTTTCCAGCGACTCATGTGTCATGTTTTTAAGGAATTTTTACGCAAGAGCTTGGAAGTTTATGTCGATGACTTATGTGCTCATTCAAATGTCAGGCAGACACATATCCCAGAGTTAAGACAAATATTTGACAAATGTCGAGAATATCAGGTTTGTTTGAACCCAGAAAAATGCGTTTTTATGGTCAGACAAGGCAAAATTCTAGGACACATTGTGTCAAAAAATGGAATCTCCACGGATGAAGAAAAGGTGAAGGTAATTGCAGAATTACCTAGACCAACTAATGTGAAAGAGGTACATGCATTTATGGGCCATTGCGGTTATTATAGGAGATTCATACACATGTATGCAATCATAGCCAAGCCTTTGTACTCTCTTTTAACCAACTTTGAGTTGACAACTGAATGTGAAAATTCATTCAATGAACTTAAACGACGCTTGTGCTCAGCACCTATATTGACAACCCCAGATTGGAGTAAGCCATTCCATGTACATGTGGATGCATCCAATTACGCCATAGGATGTGTGTTGGCACAACCCACGAATGAAGGCAACATAGATCTCCCCATAGCTTACGCTAGCAGACAATTGAACGCAGCAGAAAGAAATTACACCACGACGGAACGAGAGGGATTAGGAATGATCTATGCGGTAAAGAAATTTAGGCACTACTTGTTGGCCAACAAATTCAAGTTCTTTACAGATCATCAAGCCCTATTATATTTAGTCAACAAACCATGTAACACAGGACGATTGATACGTTGGTTTCTATTACTCATGGAGTATGATTTTGAAGTGGTAGTTAGGAAAGGAAAGACGCATCTTAGAGCCGACCACCTTTCAAGATTAACCTCAGGAGAAGCCCCTCAAGGAGTCGCGGATGAATTACCAGATGCATACTTGTTTAACCTTGAGATAGCACCAGAATGGGCTAAGCCTATAGTCCCCATTCTCACATACGGACCCAAAAATCCTAAGATAAAGACCAAAGAAGGAGAGATTACCAAGTCTCAGAGATACCAAATAATGGCAGGAAGCATATATAAACAGGATAATCAAAAGATTCTTGCTTGTTGTGTAGATGAATCAGAACATGCGAATTGGTTGCAATTAGCACACATAGGTGCACTAAAGCAACATCATTCAAAACATCGAACACTACAGACTCTGCATAGATTAGGAGTATATTGGCCTACGATGGAAGCAGATGTCTACAAGTTGTGTAAGGAATGCCATGTTTGCTGTGAAAGACCACCAGTAGAGCATGCGACATTATATCATGTGTCTCTCACACCAGACTGGAGTGAATCTTTAGTGATCTACTTGAGGACGAACACATTCCCTCAAGGCATGACCTTAGCTCGACAACGCAGTCTAGAGCAGGAAGCTCAAGACTATTCACTTATTGGCGATAACTTATACAAAAGAGGACGAGATGGATATCTAAGACAGTGTGTTCATGAAAGCGATTATCTTAGTATACTAGAGACTGCACACCAAGGTGTTGCAGGAGGTCATTTTGGACCAGATAGGATAATCAAAGCCATCCTCTTTGCAGGATTATGGTGGCCCACTCTTCACATGGATGCTCATACCTATGTAAAGAGATGTGATGTGTGCCAAAGAACTCAGTTTCCTACTCGCAGAGATGAAATGCCATTGAAACCCATGATGGGCGGACGTGCATTTTCTAAGTGGGGTATAGACTTTGTAGGACCCATTAACCCCCCTGCAAAAGGTACACATGCGGAATACATTATTGTTGCCACAGATTATCTTACGAAATGGGTAGAGGCAAAAGCCACAAAAAAGAATGATGCTCACACGACGACAAAATTCTTATTTGAAAATGTCTTTACAAGATATGGATTGCCGATAGAGTTAGTGAGCGATCGAGGCACTCACTTTCTAAACCAAGTCATTGAATATTTGTTACAGGATTTTATGGTGATTCACAAGAAATCTGCACCATATCATCCTCAGGCCAATGGTCAAGCTGAAAGCACTAACAAGATACTTTGTAACGTACTGACGAAACTTGTGAACAACAAACGTTCAGATTGGGACAAACAGTTACACCACGCTGTTTGGGCATATCGAGTGGCCTACAAGACCGTACTCAATGCAACTCCCTTTCAGATGGTTTTTGGTCAGAATGCAGTGCTTCCTTTGGACTTCTTGATACCGACCCTTAAGGTTGCACAAGAACATGAGTGGACCGGCCATGAATTATCAGCAAGAATAATGGACTTGGAACGATTAGGAGAAACCAGGCTAAAGGCAGCAGCAGGAATATACGCAGCGAAGAAGCGACAGAAAGCATATTTTGATGCACATGTGAAAGATAAAGGCCTAAAAGAAGGAGATTTAGTTCTAGTGTATACGCTGAAACAGCATGCACGGAAGTTAGAAAAGCGAGGTTATGGACCTATGATCATTAACAGACTTTCGACTAGTGGAGCAGTACAGTTAGCCACATTAGAAGGAGATATAATGCCTAATTACATTAGTGGCTGTAGAGTCAAGCTATATCGGGAACCTCTTACTGAGGATATGCTTAGACGACTCACGTTGGCAAAGAAGCGTAAGGAGGAAGAAAATAGAATACGAGCGGAAGCTCAGGCAGAAGCCATAGAACGCATTAAGCGCATGAAGCTAAGAAGACAAGGACTAGGGAGAGAACATTATAACCATCTGGAGACATCACCCAGATACCCCATGGCCATGTGTCAAGTAAAATCAACCACTCATCCTAGCATAGTGGACAGGAGACCATTCATTACAGTTAGGCTAGAGCACGGTAACCATAGCCAAGAACTCAGGGCTTTGATTGACTCATGTGCTGCGACTAGTGCGATTAGATGGTCCCACTATAAGGATTCAGGAATAGAAATGCGGCCAATTGAGGCATACCTCATAGGCCTAGGAGGCATGGAAACCCCTTGCATGGGTGAGGTGGACCTTCCTATCCTCATTAAGGACTGGACGATGACAGCGAAGCTACTAGTGTGCCATGATGACGAGCTGATAGAACCCCTAATCCTTGGCCAAGATTGGCTATACGATCACTCAGTGGACCTAAATCTTAGACAAGGCTCCTTACAGATTTGAACCATAGAGCAGAAGCGAGTGATACCGCTTGACTTCCCTAACGGCATTCCGCTTGACAGTTGTGACCCTAGACCCTATGAAACGCATGCGAGGGAAGACAGGAAGATTTTTGGGCAGACCAGTCACGTTACGTCTACACCAACCCTCTCGGGCTTGGCTACGGACAGTTGTCAATCAGAAGGACGACCGATGATCTTCCCTGGGACTTCCTGCAAACTAGAAGAGACAGTTACCCAACTGCAAGGGCAGAAGGGCACAATCAGAGGTCAGGAGGGTTGCATCAGCGGCCAAATGAGCACGACACCCTGCGGTGCTCATCCTTCCAAACTTGTTGCGGACTGGCCTAGATTAAAGTTACAAAAGGCATCACTTCCTAATGGGCAGGTCACGCAAGTGTTGGATCTCCCTTCTTTTCCAAAGCAGAGCGTCCATCCGACCTCTCACCCCCGACTACGACAGAGTCAACCACGACGAAGGAACCCAGACCGACGGCAGTATGAGAGGAGACAACAAGGAAAGCAGTTTACGCCACCCAAAGGAAGCGGCACCAGACAAATATGGGTGCCTAAAGGGCAAAAAGCATCAAAGATCTCCAACCAAGCAGAAATCGACAAGAAAAAGGCAGTTCAGAAACAGAATCGATATCCACCATCCCCTCGACCTTCTTCTACAGGTCCGAACATCCGACAAATGTGGATCGCCAAGAAGTACCTTACCCATAGACCCACGCCCACACAGATTTGGGTACCCAAACCATGTATCATAGCTCAACCCATAAGCCATGTAATATATAACCCCCACAACTCATTTCATCCCTCGATACCACCACACCCGACACCACCCTTTGCCCCTCAGCAGAAACCCACCACCCACTCCAAGATCCTGAGGAAATGGATACCGAAACGTGTCCAACCGTCTTCCCCTAACCCATTGTCTAACTACCCCCCGACTAACATACAACCTTGTACTAAATCACTAACCTTTAAACCTTGTATAAATTCACCCACCATCATCACACATCACTCGTAATCTCATCTCATCAAGAAATGTATGCATGATCTGAAATGTATAGGTGTCTAGAGACCTGCACTAGTGCTGCAAGAAACATTGCATCCATCACATCACAGCACTTGGCTACACGGGTTACGCATCAGTTATGGAAAGGGATTGCGGTCTCACTTTAATGGGATCCTAATTAATTTCCATGCTAATGTGTTAATCTTTTGTAGCAGATCTTTCTCATTAGCGCATCAGTCACCATGCAAACCGACGAAGGAACATCAGGAGCAGGCCCCAGTGTAGCGGCTGTGCCCCTCAACGTGCTACGAGCAGAGTCCCACCCGACTGCTCCACCGCCGGAATTTCAGGGATTTCCAGGGCCCATGCCTATCGACAACCCACCCATGGGCTACACCGAAAAGATACACAGGAACTCTCATTGGTTTCAGGGCCTCGCAGGACCCCTTGCGGACGCGGACTTTATATTTGAATCCTCTTTGACATTTGATGACCGCACATGGGGAAAATACCAGTTTTTCTCCAGAGAGTTCGAAGCCCTACAGAGCACCCAGGATTTAACTCATGTTTGGGCAAGAGCAGGCTTCACAGAATACTTCAGTGATCCTCTGCCCAAACCGGATTTTTACAGGTGCTATTACTTAATCACTACCCTACTGGCATCAGAGAATAAGGACATCCCAGGAACCTTCATATTGCCTAATCTAGTGGATGATCCACCTTACAAGAGATTTTATCTCTCTAAGGACTTAATCAGAGCAGCCATCAAGATTCATGGCACCCACACCCACAGATCGAGAGAGATTAATTCCAGAACCGATGAAACGTGGGGATGTCACGAAGTGGGAGGAGATTTTGGCCATTACACCGGAGCTGTTCAAGCCACTAAGGATATGCATGCAACATTTCGCATTCCCAGCTCAGGACAGATTTACCATGCCCCATAAACGAATTTGGTTCGGATTGTATTTGGCATGCACGGGACCTCAAACTGTTGATCTGGCAAGCTGGATCATAGATCAAATGTATCTGGCACAGCACAGATGGGAGCGCAAGAAAGTACTTAATGGATGTTGTGCACTCACTAGAATTGTGTATATGTGCTTAGCTTATGACTTGCCCATCGAGCGTGCATTGACAGGAGAAGAACTGAAGGCATTCAAAGGAACGACGAAGAAAGCCAGGAAGCCCAGTAGAACACGGGCAGGCAAGCGCATGCGAGGCACCATCCCTTGCCTTCAAGTGCCAGAGTCGCCATCACCACAACCCTCTCCAGAGCGACCACAGACAGAAGCGGCTCCCACAGTACAACCTATTCGCATACGGTTGTCCAGACCAGTGGTTACGCAGGCCACCACTAGTACCGCTGCACCTCAGGCAGCCGCCACCTCAGAACCCACCACCACAACAGCAGAAGCTCCCACCACTATTGGTGCGGAAGCGTTTTCTTTCCCGATACCACATATGGAGGCCGACCCCATAAACACGACATTTGATTTTGAGATGCCTGATGCATTCTCAAACGAATTCCAGTATTCAGAAGCACAACTGTTCTCCCAGGAATATGAACGTCCCAGCTACCCTACTACACCACGAGATCTGCCACAGGGACAAGCTGTGTCGAGCTCTGAAGAAGAAAGAACCGAAACAGACGACGAGGAAGGCGACGATGAAGCCAGCCAGGGCTCACATGACGGACAGACAGAGGGCCAAGGCCAACAAACCGACACACACGGCGACACCAGCACATATGAAGATGAGACTTTCGAAGCCGCAGCGTACACACTGGCTATAAAGAAATTATATCGTACCATGGAGAAAGTCTGGGCACGAAAGAAGTTAACTGAAGAGGAGAGCCAGGCATTAATTGAACAGGAACTCATCTCCGGAGGATTCGAAGATGCATACATCAGAGGGTTCATAGAGTTAGTCAAATCAGTAGGCTCCCATGAAGCACTCAGGTTTTTACAAAGAAAGCAACTACCACAGTTTGATCCCCGCCGAGTGCGACTACTTTCAAAACCCGGGGAGTATATTCGCGTACCAACAGGAGCTCAGTCTTCAGCACAAGCCAGGGAGGCACGCCTCGCCCCCGAACGTTCATTGACCGCCGAACCCATCCTCGTAGATTCCCCACCACGTACCACTGTTGTACATACCACTACTATCTTCGAAATAACATCCACCCCTTCTACTCCCCTCTCACCTCATCTTTCACCAACCCATCCTGTGTCCCCCGCACACCCACCTGCTTCCCCCACATCCACACCTGTACAAAGCAACATAGCCACAACCTTTTCCTTACCCATTCATACCACCATGCCCACACCCAACCCTCCGCATCCATATGTTAACCCCTTCACCCCTTCATCCTTCCCAGCGTTTCCCCCACCTCTAAGACCCCCATTCCCCTTCCTAACCCCACTAACCTTCTCACCAATCTCACCTCCCCAACCTACCATAACCCCTATTTCCCCGTTTCACCAAGCTGCTCCAACCATTCCCCCTGTAAACTACTCTACATTTGTAAATCCTGTATTCACACCAACACAACCACCCACAATCACACCACTCTTCACAGTCACAACACTAAACACGTCCAATGACATGGACATATCACCACCCACGGCACCACCACTCACTTCACTCCCGGCACAAACATTTTTTGACACATCACAATTTTCCACGGTCACCACTGCATCCACTGTCCCAACCCCATTTTCCATTCCCGCTGCATCTACTCCCACTGCATCCTCATTTAGCACTTCACTACTACTATCGCCCACCATAGACACCGCATTTCAACACATGTTCACATGCATGACGCAAGTCCGCGATGAGTTTGCATCACTCGGCACCAACTATCAACAGCTGCAGAAGACAACGAATGAACTACAAATGCAGCTTAATTCGTTATCAATTGAGAACGCCTCACTGAACAGCCGATACCAAGATTTACGAGAGGCCTATCACAAATTAGAACTAGAAAGTGAGGAGAAAACCAAAGAGGCCACCGCGGATTTGGATAACCTACTTCGAGCCCAGACCGTCCGCAATGCAACGCTCACTAGAAATATGGGCTTACTAAGAAGACACCTAGCCGCAGCAAAAGAGGAGAACCAGAGACTCCAAGAGCAGAATAGAGAGAACTTGGAAGCGGCTTTGGACCATCCAGACCAACCCTTAAGTCCGAGCAGATTCAAGGCAATCCCATCTGAATCGATGCGGATGTTGCTAGATGATCATGTGCGATTGCTCGAGGACTATGATCGTATGAACGAAGAGCATCAAAAGTTAAAGGAAGATCACAAACTGCTACAGCTCAGAGAACCAGCAACACAACAAGTACAAGTAGCAGCAGAATTACCAGTGCCTGCGGACCCTGCCCCTGAAATTTTAGAGGAACTCAACGCACTCCGGGCCCAGGTAACAAATCTTGAATCTAGAATTGCAGTCTATGAAGCACCACCAAGGCCAGACTCCCCACCTGAGCTACCAGCTGAGGAAGAAACCGTCACTATCCCGGTGGAGGAGACATTTGAAGAGGCATACGAACCGATACCCATCCCAGGCGGACGTGTCATGGCCGAAGGCCAGATGACCTATGAATTACCTACCCCCGCATGGATGAAGACAGTTGAAGAACTCGGAACGACACACTCGGCCAGAGTAGAGGCACAGCTACATGCCATGGCCATCATTGAAGAGAATTTTACAGTCACCATTCTTTGCTCAATTGGCCCCGCGACGATACATATCTGGGCATGAGCTCCAATATAAACCGTACTTCATGTTAATGGCTGAATACCAGTTAGCCATAGAGAAAGAAACAGGTATGAAACCCACGCATGCCACTCAATTCGAGCCAGAGGACTTGCCACCAAGGGCGCAGAGAGGTGAAATCCTTCAACCAGACTGGCGCAGAGATTTATTGCAAAACTATCCCGAGATGATGAGCACATGGGTGAAAGCGCCGCTGCACTTAAAATTTAATCCATGTTGGGGACCAGTCCCACGACGCCGCTCTTGGACTGCCTTCGCCATTAAGGTACAGAACAATAAGCAGTGCCAAGACTGGCTGAACTATCCCTATTTCAGGCCACCAATCGAGTTACCCACAGTAGGCTACATGATGGCGACGATCCGCCACTGGCTCCCTAGGTTAAAGCATATGGATGATATTGCCGCGCACATGACTGTCAAAATCTTTGACATGATGCAAATGGTCTTTAAAGTCTTCCGACACGTCAAGGCTCCCCATGTAAACACCCCGGGCTTTGAGCATGGCAACTTTGATTTAGTCTATGATATGAGCACAACGCCATCGCTACGGGTGTGTTATGCCTGGCACTGCAGGATCAAATATCTACCGGCATGTTACAAGCAGACATTCGAAGAAATGTTCACCACCGGCTTTTGGGAGTACCATTCAGAGGTATTTATAAGCAGGCCCACACACTTATTGCAATTATTCGCCTGTGAACGAATGGTGTACTCCACACATTATCAGCTCCCACCACCAGGCGAGCCACAACCTATCGACTGGGAGAAACTAGAGGCTGATCTAGCCCGAGGCATTCGTATATCAGAGCACACCCTCGCTCAAGACCTCCTACAGAACTACATCCGGCAGACCTCACAACAAGGTTCTGTCAGGGACGACAGAAGCGAGAGGGAGGGGGGTGTTGGAAGCAGCCAGAGGCACAGACGCCACGGAAGCATGTGAAGACGAAGCAGGGAGCCAGTGGGATCATTTTTTCAAACAATTATGTTTTTATTATCTCTTCAAACATCCAACAGTGATTGTCATCACTCTTGTAACCTATGTAATATAGACAAAACCCCATTTTGTAATTCATAGCTCCATTTTGTGCAAGCCGAGGAGTCCTCGAGCTTGAGGAGCTTAGGTAGAATCCGCGTACCAATTTTTGTTATTTTTGGACACCGTTTACCCTTCCAAATAGCATCTAGGACCTATTTTTTAACTAGGCCGGTCACTAGATGTGAAACCGGTCAAAACTAGTCTAGAAACTATAAAAAGAGCTAGAGAGCTCATTTTGGAGGTTGGTTCATTTTGGTTAGTGTGAGCTTAGAGCTAGTTTGAGCTTGTAAGAGCATTCTTGAGTAATAGAGCTAATTTCCCACCTTCCATTGTGTCTTGCTTGTCTCTTCATTGTGTGTGTGTATGTGTGTGTGCATCTTTGTGCTTCTCACCTTCACTCTCACATCATCTCACGTTCATGATCTTCATATCACTCCTACCTCTCCCACGGATTGACATTAAGGAGGTGAAGCTTCTTAACGTGGTTCTCACCATTGTGCTAGAGCAACAGAACCCTATTGTCCCAGAGACACAGGAAAGGAATGCACCATCCCTGTCTCAAGTACCCAACTCAGAAAGTCAAGACAACCTTTCTTCCATACATAGGTACTCACATGAATTTTTGAGAGAGATCCAAGAAGAGAAATGGAGAAAAGAACAAGGGACTCATCCTCCTATTCAAGAAATAGATGACTTGCAGGAACAATTTCCCCAAGACATTCCCTCTATTTACGATGATGTAGAGGAAGAACAACTGAGTGAACACACAAGATTTGAATCTAATTCTTTACAAGAATTACCTCAGTTCACAGGACCTTGGGAAGCAAAGTCTATTAGTATGGGAGCACCCACGATAATAGTGAGGAATGAAGAATCAGTAATCCCTAGAAACACGGAAGTGATCAAGAATACTAAAGTACAATGTAACTTCACTCTAGAGGAGTTGTTAAAGGTAAAACCAGAATTGTGGAAACATGTAGCAAATCAATTCCCCGAGCTTGCTACTACTCTCTCACAAATAGGATCACAAAATAAGGTACCAGAGATACCCGTAGAAAAGATCGGAGATGTAAGCGAAGGAGAGGAAGGTAACACTTATCTTCCGATAACCCATCAGGGCTACACCACGAAAGCCATCTTAGACTCAGGAGCCGGAGTAGCCATTGCTACCACCGCTTTATGGAAACGTTGGGGTAAGCCGGCATTAAGACCCACTAGGATGAAGCTACAAATGGCTGACGGACACATAGAAAAACCATTAGGCTTACTAGAAGGCATATCTCTCACCGCTTGTGGTGTAGAATTTGAGCATACCTTTGCCATTTGTGACTTTGCAAAAAACCATGCTTATGAGATGATATTGGGACGACCCTTCATGCGTCAGTTGCAAATTGTACAAGATTGGGGAACTAATTCTTTGTACCTGCAACATTTAGGAGTGACTACCAAAGTCAACCTTAAAGATTATTCACATAGAGATGTACCCCCAATACAATGGAATACCATCCATAAGACACCAGTAGAGACAGAATCTGTGCACTCATTAGAATCAGATCCTTCTTGGTTGCATGAGGATACTCATTTATGGATGTGTAAAGTAGCCAAACAAGAGGAAGAAAGATTAGAAGCAAGGACCTTAGGTGCAGAACAACATCCACGAACCCTTCAAGATCCAGCCTACGCACCTGTAGTATTCCCAGACGAAGAGTTTGAACCCCATGGTTGGGCAGAAATCCTAGCAACCATGGATGTAGCCATCAATGAAGAACAATGGACACCCCACTGTGACGAGGATGGCTATGATATCTCAGTTTTCACGATAGAGCCAATCATGTGCGATGCAATTTTAGAAGAATGTGAACCTAGCACTGATGCATTTGAGGATGCAAGCGATTTTGATTTAGAATCAATTATCATGGACTCTCCATTTGCATCAGAGGAAGAATATTTTTTCGAGGTAGAGACTCACACTCAGAGACACGAGGAAATTACGAATGAGGTGAGGTTAGCCACTCAAGTGACTACTAAGAGTGAAGGTAAGAAAAGAAAGAAGAAAGAAACCATGTCAGAAAAAGAAGAATCTTTGTTTGAGGTACCCGAGAACTTCAAGAAGTATGAAATCGAAGATAGAAGAATCATGGTACGAATGCCTAATAGAAAGGCGAATGACGGACAAGTATATGATAACCGAGAGAAAACCAAGAAAATAATCGTAGCCATAGAAGGAGAAGAAGAAAAATGTACATACATAGGGCATGATTTGACAACTGAAGAAGAAGAAGAGCTAGTTGCCCTATTGCGCGAATATAGAGATGTTTTTGCTTGGAGTTACAAAGATTTGAAAGGAGTAGATCCAGATATATGTTCTCATAGAATCCCTATGACTCCAGATGCAAAACCTACGAAACAGAAACCTTACACGTACAATGATAACTACGCTGCGAAGATTAAAGAGGAGATAGATCGATTGATAGAAGCAGGATTCATTTACGAAATTGAGCATACCGAATGGGTATCCCCCATTGTGGTTGTGCCCAAGAAGAATGGAAAATTGCGTGTGTGTATTAACCTTAAAAAAGTTAATGCCGCCACGATTAGAGACAGTTATCCTCTTCCTATCACGGAACATCTATTGGAAAGAGTCGCGGGCAAGGAAGTTTACAGCTTTCTGGATGGATTCTCAGGCTATAATCAAGTAGCCATTGCTCCAGAAGATCAACACAAGACGGCATTTGCCACTGAATGGGGCATATTTGCATTTCGTGTGATGCCATTTGGCTTAACAAATGCACCCGCCACTTTCCAGCGACTCATGTGTCATGTTTTTAAGGAATTTTTACGCAAGAGCTTGGAAGTTTATGTCGATGACTTATGTGCACATTCAAATGTAAGACAGACACATATCCAGAGTTAAGACAAATATTTGACAAATGTCGAGAATATCAGGTTTGTTTGAACCCAGAAAAATGCGTTTTCATGGTCAGACAAGGCAAAATTCTAGGACACATTGTGTCAAAAAATGGAATCTCTACGGATGAAGAAAAGGTGAAAGTAATTGCAGAATTACCTAGACCAACTAATGTGAAAGAGGTACAGGCATTTATGGGCCATTGCGGTTATTATAGGAGATTCATACACATGTATGCAATCATAGCCAAGCCTTTGTACTCTCTTTTAACCAATTTTGAATGGACAGATGAATGTGAAAATTCATTCAATGAACTCAAACGACGTTTGTGCTCAGCACCTATATTGACTACACCGGATTGGAGTAAGCCATTCCATGTACATGTGGATGCATCCAATTATGCCATAGGATGTGTGTTAGCACAACCCACGAATGAAGGTAACATAGATCTCCCCATAGCTTACGCTAGTAGACAGTTGAACGCAGCAGAAAGAAATTACACCACGACAGAACGAGAAGGATTAGGGATGATCTACGCAGTAAAGAAGTTTAGGCACTACTTGTTGGCAAACAAATTCAAGTTCTTTACAGATCATCAAGCCCTATTGTACTTAGTCAACAAACCATGTAACACAGGACGACTGATACGTTGGTTTCTATTACTCATGGAGTATGATTTTGAAGTCGTAGTCAGGAAAGGAAAGACACATCTTAGAGCTGACCACCTTTCGAGATTAACCTCAGGAGAAGCTCCTCAAGGAGTAGCGGATGATCTACCAGATGCATACTTGTTTAATCTTGAGATAGCACCAGAATGGGCTAAGCCTATAGTCCCTATTCTCACATATGGACCCAAGAATCCTAGGATAAAGATCAAAGAGGGAGAGATTACCAAATCTCAGAGATACCAAATAATGGCAGGAAGCATATATAAACAGGATAATCAAAAGATTCTTGCTTGTTGTGTAGATGAATCAGAACATGCGAATTGGTTGCAATTAGCACACATAGGTGCACTAAAGCAACATCATTCGAAACATCGAACATTACAGACTCTGCATAGATTAGGAGTATATTGGCCTACGATGGAAGTAGATGTCTATAGATTGTGTAAGGAATGCCATGTTTGTTGTGAAAGACCACCAGTAGAGCATGCTACATTATATCATGTGTCTCTCACACCAGACTGGAGTGAACAGTTAGTGACATACTTGAGGACGAAGACAATCCCTCAAGGCATGACCTTAGCTCGACAACGCAGTCTAGAGCAGGAAGCTCAAGATTATTCACTTATTGGCGACAACCTATACAAAAGAGGACGAGATGGATATCTAAGACAATGTGTTCATGAGAGCGATTATCTGAAGATACTAGAGACTGCACACCAAGGTGTTGCAGGAGGTCATTTTGGACCCGATAGGATAATCAAAGCCATCCTCTTTGCAGGATTATGGTGGCCCACTCTTCACATGGATGCGCATACCTATGTAAAGAGATGTGATGTGTGCCAAAGAACTCAGTTTCCTACTCGCAGAGATGAAATGCCATTGAAACCCATGATGGGCGGACGTGCATTTTCAAAGTGGGGTATAGACTTTGTAGGACCCATTAATCCCCCTGCAAAAGGTACACATGCGGAATACATTATTGTTGCCATAGATTATCTGACGAAAATGGGTAGAGGCAAAAACCACAAAAAAGAATGATGCACACACAACTGCAAAATTCTTATTTGAAAATGTCTTTACAAGATATGGATTGCCTATAGAGTTAGTGAGCGATCGAGGCACTCACTTTCTAAACCAAGTCATTGAATATTTGTTACAAGATTTTATGGTGATTCACAAGAAATCTGCACCATATCATCCTCAGGCCAATGGTCAGGCTGAAAGCACTAATAAGATCCTTTGTAACGTACTGACGAAACTCGTGAACAACAAACGTTCAGATTGGGACAAACAGTTACACCACGCTGTTTGGGCATATCGAGTGGCCTACAAGACCGTACTCAATGCAACTCCCTTTCAGATGGTTTTTGGTCAGAATGCTGTGCTTCCTTTGGACTTCTTGATACCGACCCTTAAGGTTGCACAAGAACATCAGTGGACCGGCCATGAATTATCAGCGAGAATAATGGACTTGGAACGATTAGGAGAAACCAGGCTAAAGGCAGCAACAGGAATATACGCAGCGAAGAAGCAACAGAAAGCGTATTTTGATGCACATGTGAAAGATAAAGGCTTAAAAGAAGGAGATTTAGTTCTAGTATATACGCTGAAACAAGACGCACGTAAGTTAGAAAAGCGAGGTTATGGACCTATGATCATTAACAGACTCTCAACAAGTGGAGCAGTACAGTTAGCCACCTTAGAAGGAGATATAATGCCTAATTATGTTAGTGGCTGTAGAGTCAGGCTATATCAGGAACCTCTTACTGAGGATATGCTTAGACGACTCACGTTGGCAAAGAAGCGTAAGGAGGAAGAAAATAGAATACGAGCGGAAGCTCAGGCAGAAGCAATAGAACTACACCCAGATATCCCATGGCCATGTGTCAAGTAAAGTCAACCACTCATCCTAGTATAGTGGACAGGAGACCATTCATTACAGTCAGGCTAGAGCACGTCAACCCTTGCCAAGAGCTCAGGGCTTTAATTGACTCAGGTGCTGCGACTAGTGCGATTAGATGGTCCCACTATAAGGATTCAGGAATAGAAATGCGGCCAATTGAGGCATACCTCATAGGCTTAGGAGGCATGGAAACCCCTTGCATGGGTGAGGTGGACCTTCCTATCCTCATTAAGGATGTGACCATGACAGTGAAGCTACTAGTGTGCCATGATGACGACCTGATAGAACCCCTAATCCTTGGCCAAGATTGGCTATACGATCACTCAGTGGACCTAAATCTTAGACAAGGCTCCATACAGATTGGAACCTTAGAATAGAAGCGAGTGATACCGCTTGACTTCCCTAACGGCATTCCGATTGAGGTTTGTAACCCTAGACCCTATGAAACGCATGCGACGGAAGACCGGAAGATCTTGGGTCAGACCAGTCACGTTACGTCTACTCCAACCCACTCGGGCTTGGCTAGGGACAATCGTCAATCAGAAGAACGACAAGAGATCTTCCCTGGGGCTTCCTGCAAACTAGAAGGGGCAGCTACCCAACCGCTAGGGCAGTTGAACACAATCAGCGGTCAGGTGGGTTGCATAAGCGGCCAAATGAGCACAACACCCTGCGGTGCTCATCCTTCCAAACTTGCTGCGGACTGGCCTAGATTAAAGATAAATAACGAATCACTTCCTAATGGGCAGGTCACGCAAGTGTTGGATCTCCCTTCTTTTCCAAAGCAGAGCGTCCAATGGACCTCTCAAACCCAACCACGAACGAGTCAACCACAACAGAGGAACCCAGACCGACAACATCACCAGACAAGGCAAAGAAAGCAGAAGTATCAACATCACGGAACAAGTGGCACGAGACAAATATGGGTGCCAAAAGGACAGCAACCACAGGCTATTGGCAACACTGCAGACGAGAACAAGACAAACTTTCAACAGAAGCAGAGTCAACATCCAAAGTCCCCTCGATCTTCTTTCCCAAGTACAAATACTAGACAGATTTGGATCGCCAAGAAGTATCTTATCAATCGACCCACACCCATGCAGATTTGGGTACCCAAACAATGTATTGTAGCCCAACCCTCTAGCCATGTAATATATGCCTGTAACATAATCCTAGTAGGAGATGGTTGAACTACACCCTAAGAGAGAGGATTAGGAAGTAATCCTCAACCATGGCTTTTGGGGCAAGTGGTTAGCCCATCACATTCCTAACCAAGAGGTTGTGAGTTCAATCCCTTACATTGGTATCAGAGCCTAGGAAGTAGGCTTGGGCAAAGTGGAATGATCCAATGGCCTCTAAAAAAGGCGCTTGGGCATCCTCCATGTGAAAGGGTAGGTCTTGTGGAAGGCGCGCGTCGATTTCAATGATGGACCTTACAATGATTGGGGTGTATCTCCCAATCCGTAGGTCGGATTGAGGCGTGTAATATACCGTTGGAAAGCTCTCGGAACGAACTTTCCAATGAGATAGCTTGCAATGTGTGAATTCCTTGGGAATCCTTGGATGGAACTTGATTGAGTACATCCTGCCAGTCCCATAGCTGGTCAGGGTACATCCTGCCAGGGTACATCCAGGGTACATCCTACCAGTCCCATAGCTGGTCAGGGTACATTCCCTAGGAGTTCAAGGGGGGAAGAATGTAACATAATCCTAGTAGGAGATGGTTGAACTACACCCTAAGAGAGAGGATTAGGAAGTAATCCTCAACCATGGCTTTTGGGGCAAGTGGTTAGCCCATCACATTCCTAACCAAGAGGTTGTGAGTTCAATCCCTTACAATGCCCCTCCAAAATCTTTTCATCCTTCAATACCACCAAACCCGATACCACTTTTCGTCCCTCAACAGAAACACACCACCCACTCAAAGAATCTTAGGAAATGGATACCGAAACGTATCCAAATGTCTTCTTGTACCATCGTATCTAACAATTCTCCCACCCCGTTTAAACTCCACCCTTGTACTAATTCACCCTCAACCAAACCTTGTATAAATTCATACACCCAAACCCCACATTTTGCATAATAAAAGCTCATCAAGAAACGTATGCATAATCTGAACCATGTAGGTGTCTAGAGACCTGCATTAGTTTTGCAAAAAAATCATTGCATCAATCACTTCACGACACTTGGCTACACGGGTTACACATCGGTTATGGAAAGGGATTGCGGTCTCACCTTAATGGGATCATAATTAATTTCCATACTAATGTGTTAATCTTTTGTAGCAGATCTTTTCCATTAGCTCATCAGTCATCATGCAAACCGAAGCAGGACCATCGGAAGCAGGCCCCAGCGTAGCTGCGGTGCCCCTCAATGTTTTACGAGCAGAATCCCACCCGACCGCTCCACCGCCAGAGTTCCAAGGATTTCCGGGACCCATGCCAATCGATAACCCACCTATGGGATACACAGAGAAGATACACCGTAACTCTCATTGGTTCCAAGGCCTAGCAGGACCATTAGCTGATGCTGACTTCATTTTTGAAGCAAATATGACATTTGATGACCGCACATGGGGCAAGTATCAATTCTTCTCAAGAGAATTCGAAGGCCTACAGAACACCCATGACTTAACTCATGTTTGGGCTAGAGCCGGCTTCACGGAGTATTTCAGTGATCCTCTGCCCAAACCTGACTTTTATAGGTGTTATTACTTAATCACCACTTTGCTGGCCTCAGAGAATAAGGACATCCCAGGAACCTTTATTTTGCCTTCTTTAGTGGATGATCCACCTTACAAAAGATTTTATCTTTCGAAGGATTTAATCAGAGCGGCCATCAAGATTCATGGAACACACACTCCAACGGAGAAAGAACGGCTAGTCCCAGAGCAGATGAATCGTGGTGACGTAACTAAGTGGGAGGATATTTCTGCTATAACACCTGAACTCTCTAAGCCATTACGGATATGCATGCAGCACTTTGCTTTCCCAGCTCAGGATCGTTTTACCATGCCCCACAAGAGAATCTGGTTTGGATTGTACTTAGCATGTACTGGACCTCAAACGGTTGATCTAGCTAGCTGGATAATTGATCAGCTCTATTTGGCACAACATAGGTGGGAGCGAAAGAAGGTAATCAATGGATGCTGCGCCCTCACAAGGATTATATATATGTGCTTGGCATATGATTTACCCATAGAGCATGCCATGACCAGTGAGGAACTGAAAGCATTCAAAGGGACCACTAGGAAGGCTAGAAAGTCTAGCAAAGGCAGAGCCGGCAAGCGGATGAGAGGTACTATCCCGTGCCTACAAGTCCCAGAACCACCCTCTCCACAACCATCTCCAGAGCAGTCACCAACAGCAGCCACTCCCACAGTACCACCAATTTGTATACGGTTATCGAGACCAATTACGCCGGAGGGCACCACCAGTACTGTCGCACCCCAAGCAGCCACAACCACAGAACCTATCACCACAGCAGCTGAACTTCCCACCACTATTGGTGCGGAAGCTTTCTCTTTTCCAATACCGCATTTAGAACCAGGACAAGCAGAGCCACTGGACCAAACTTTTGATTTTGAGATGCCCGATGCATTCTCCAATGAGTTCCATTTTTCAGAAGGACAAATGTTTTCTCAAGAATTTGAAAGGCCTAGCTACCCTACCACACCCAGGGATCAGCCACAAGGACAGATCGTGTCCAGCTCTGATGACGAAAGAACAACAACCGATGACGACGAAGGAGACGACGAAGCTAGCCATGGAACACATGAATCCCAAGAGCATGAACAGACAGATGGCCAAGGCCAACAAACAGACACACATGGCGATACAAGTACCCATGAAGATGAAACTTACGAGGCAGCAGCTTACACACTAGCTATCAAGAAGCTGTATAGAACAATGGAAAAAGTTTGGAAACGCAAAAAGCTGACAGAGGAAGAGACCCAAAAAATAATAGAACAAGAACTTATCACAGGCGGATTCGAAGACGCATACATCAAAGGATTCAAAGAATTAGTCCAATCAGTAGGCTCCAACGAGGCACTCAGGTACTTGCAAAGAAAGCCACTGCCACAGTTTGACCCCCACAGAGTACGACTACTTTCAAAGCCCGGCGAATACATTCGTGTACCAATCGGAGCACAATCTTCAGAACAAGCCAGGGAGGCACGCCTCGTCCTCGAAAGTTCATTGGCCGTAGAAACCATCTTTGTAGATTCCCCACCCCGCGCTACAGCTGTACAAACCTCAGTAGTCACTGAAGTACCGACCACCCCAACCGCTCCTCTCTCACCACCCATCCATCCAACCTCCCCTCTTCACCCTTCTTCCCCCAGACCCACATCTTCATTCGCCAGTGGTGTTGCAGACATTGTCTTTACGACCACTAACCCCACAATTCCCGCACCCATTAACCCTAGTCTAACCCCTCCCACACCCACCTTTCTACCCAACCCATTCCTTCATCAATCTTTTCCATCTTTCCCCACAACTCCAAGACCCCTCTTCCCATTCCCCCCGCCGTTAACCTTCTCCCCCGTCTCACCTCCCCGACCCACTGTAACCCCTCTTTCCCCTTTCCACCAAGCTGCTCCAGCCAGCCCCCCTATAAATTACCCCTCAACCTTTGTAAATCCTGTATTTACACCAGCACGAGCACCCACGATCACACCCATATTCACGGTCACCGCACTAGATACGTCCACTGACATGGACATCTCACCACCCGCTGCACCATCACTCACTTCACTCCCGGCACAAACATTTTTAGGCACATCACAATTTTCAACAATCACTACATCATCCACCTTCCCACCCCCATTCGCCATTCCTGTTGCATCTACACCAACTGCATCTTCATTTAGCACCCCGTTAATACTATCACCCACTGTAGATAATGCATTCTGACAGATGTTCATGTGTATGACGCAAGTAAGAGATGAGTTCACATCTCTTGGTGATAATTATCAGCAGCTGCAGAGGACAACCAATGACTTACAGTCGCAGCTTAATTTATTGTCCATTGAGAATGCCTCTCTGAACACCCGCTACCAGGAATTACGCGAGGCATATCACAAATTGGAACTAGAAAGTGAAGAAAAGACCAAGGAAGCCACTGCTGACCTGGATAACTTATTAAGAGCCCAGACAGTCCGCAATGCAACGCTAACACGAAATATGGGCTTACTACGAAGACACCTAGCAACTGCCAAGGAAGAAAACCAGCGCTTACAGGATCAGAACCGAGAAAACTTAGAAGCAGCGCTCGACCACCCAGACCAACCACTCAGTCCTAGCAGGTTCAAAGCCATTCCTTCAGACTCGATGAGGATGCTGCTAGACGATCATGTAAGATTACTAGATGAATACGACCGCATGAATGAGGAGTTACAGAAACTCAAAGAAGATCACAAATTACTTTAGTTACGAGAACCGGCACACCAAGACATACCAGCACCTGTGGACCCCTCTCCTGACCTCCTAGAGGAACTCAACTCATTACGGGCCCAGGTATCGACCCTTGAATCAAGGATTGCAGTATATGAAGCACCACCAAGGCCAGATTCCCCACCTGAGCTACCAGCTGAAGAAGAAACGGTCACCATTCCGGTGGAGGAAACGTTTGAAGAAGCATACGAGCCACAACCCATCCCAGGCGGATGAGTCACGACCGAAGGCCAGATGACGTACGAACTTCCGACCCCCGCGTGGATGAAGACTATTGAGGAACTTGGAACAACGCACTCGGCTAGAGTAGAGGCACAATTACATGCCATGGCGATGATAGAAGAACGCATATTACAGTCTCCATTCTTTGCTCATTTGGCCCCTCGACGATACATATCTGGGCATGAGTTACAGTATAAACCGTATTTTATGTTAATGGCTGAATACCAGTTAGCCATTGAGAAAGAGACAGGTAAGAAACCATCGCATGCAACTCAATTCGAGGAGGACGATTTGCCACTAGATGCGCAGCAAGGAGAGATCTATCAACCAGAGTGGCGAAACGATTTACTACAGAAGTATCCAGAGATGATGAGTACATGGGTAAAGGCACCTTTGCATTTGAAGTACAATCCGTGTTGGGGACCAGTACCACGACGCCGCTCCTGGACTGCCTTTGCTATTAAGGTACAAAACAATAAGCAGTGCCAAGACTGGTTGAATTACCCCTATTTTAAGCCACCCATTGAGTTACCAACTGTTGGCTACATGATGGCTACAATTCGCCACTGGCTCCATAGATTAAAGCATATGGATGATATAGCAGCGCAGATGACTGTCAAAATCTTTGACATGATGCAAATGATTTTTAAAGTCTTCCGACATGTCAAGGCACCACATGTCAACACCCCGGGCTTTGAGCATGGCAATTTTGATCTGGTATATAATATGAGTACAACGCCATCGCTACGGGTGTGTTATGCCTGGCACTGCAGAATAAAGTACCTACCGGCGTGCTACAAGCAGACATTCGAAGAGATGTTCACAACCGGCTTCTAGGAATACCATTCAGAGGTATTCATAAGCAGGCCTACACATTTATTACACTTATTTGCCTGTGAACGAATGGTCTATTCCACACATTATCAGCTCCCGCCACCGGAAGAACCGCAACCAATCGACTGGGAGAAACTCGAGGCAGACCTGGCCCGAGGCATTCGTATCTCCGAGCACACCCTCGCTCAAGACCTCCTACAGAACTATATCCGGCAGACCTCACAGCAAGGTTCTGTCAGGGACGACAGAAGCGAGAGGGAGGGGGGTGTTGGAAGCAGCCAGAGGCACAGACGACACGGAAGCATGTAACGACGGAGCAGGGAGCCAGTCGAATCGTTTTTCAAAGAATTATGTTTTCAAATACTTTCCAAAAACCTCCAACAGTGATTTTTATCACTATTGTAACATATGTAACATAGAAAACCCCATTTTGTAATCCATAGCTCCATTTTGTGCAAGCCGAGGAGTCCTCGAGCTTGAGGAGCTTAGGTAGAACAAGCGTATCAATTTTTGTTATTTTTAGACATCGTTTACCCTTCCAAATAGCATCTAGGACCTAATTTTTAACTATGCCGGTCACTAGTTTACAGGAGCGGGAATACAAGAGGTCTGCTTCATTTGGAAACTCCTGCTGAACTAAAAACTTGTAGTGAAGCAGTTTTTTTGTACATATCTCTAGCGGTGAAGTATGGTGTGTTGATCATAATGATCAAGTGGCAGACTTATGCTGTCTGCTAAGTAGGAGTTGCTTTGAGAACTTGTTTATCAGTATTACTAAGGGTTCTTAACTGCATCATGTGCAATCAGCACTTGTGCTACTCCTGTTTCTGTCCTTTGTGCATTGAGAATCAGAATTATCCTATGATTGCTATCTAAACAAGTCTCCAGTCATGCCGCCCTTCCATTGGTGTATCAAGCTAAGAGTTTTCTCAGATACGAAGCTTGTCGTCAGTCATTTTGAACAATGGAGGACGGGCTGTGAGGGAAAATCTGAGCTATATGTTTCCATCATGAAGGGCACCCTGTTGTGAGGTGTTTGGCTCGCTCCACCTCCTATTTGTTTGGAAGCTTCACTGCATCAAAGACCATTTTTTTTGAGATGTGCACTCAGGAGCTCTCCCCATCCTCAAGATATCAGTGCCAAAGTTTGGCAGCAAGCTTTCGCAGACTAAGGCTATTTGTGTGGAGACTCTCGGCTCTCATTTTCTGCTTAACTTAGGTGACCAACCTTCTTTCGCATCTTTTGTGTTACAATAGCCACTCATAGTTCAGCAGAGTTCATCGGGCGCGGCATGTTACTCTGTCCTTATCATAACAACTCTTTACTGTTGTCTCATGCTTGCCTTTTGTTGGATGCAATTGTTAAGGTAGGCTCGGCTTTGCTTCTTTCAACTTGTCCAAACCCATGGAATACTACAAGCGCGTGTTTGTCGGGGATATGCACACCCTTTGATTGGGGAGCTAAAATGTACGTACTAGTTGATTTAAGTCACTTCTGTTGTCTTGTTCACTTGCAGATCTATTGGCAACATAGCATTGACTTCAATCGCAAAATCTTGTCTACTACCCTCTGAAGTTAGAAAGTTGATGTTGGTAAAAATCTGAAATGAAAAAAAAAAATTATTATAGGAACGATGGATTTTTTATTGGAAGATGCGTTGTGAATGGGTACAATTGTATTTTTTAAAGTGTGTTGCATATTTAACTCACAAATGTGTCTTCTGTGGTGTGAATTCTTTATTCATGTCTAGAACCTGCAAATCGAAATTATTTCCCCATGCCCACCATGTTTGAAGAGAATCTTGTGTCTGGTGCTTTTAGTATGTGCTATATTTGAGCACTACATGTTTGTGAGACAAGGAACAACTTAAAGCTCTACGATTTAACTTTGGGAGGCTCGTTCTTGATATTTGGGGAGCGTGATGGAGTTGTGAACGACCACCAAGGGATGGTTTCCAAAACTATGACCTGCACACACAAATCAACATATGGCACATCTTTTGATGATTAGTGAACGAAGGACAACCTATGCGCATCTGAATTGTTTTGAATATTTTGATGATTGTTTTCCTAGAGATCACGCCCAATGCTCTTGTTGGTGTTGGTGTTGGTGTTGGTGTTGGCTATGTGACTGTTCATTTTCAATAGGAAAGTGTCCTCATCTGTACCACTATCTGCACATGCTGTCCGCCATGCGTTTGCATACCTGGTTACTACTATTTGTTGTTCTGGCAGTGTGTGGTGTTCTTGACATTGACTTGATGCTTGATGTCTACTCCATAGGGGACGTATAATAAAACTCCGCAGGTGTTGGAATGAACTTTGCATAACGATGCTCAATACGTCGTCAATTCACTAGTTGGATTACATAACGACCCGTCTAGCACATCCTTCTTATGCATATATGCATTTTAACTAATGCAAAGAACAAAGCATATTTGATGCATAAATATGAGCTGTAAAGATCTCCATTGATCATGTTTCATTGCAATTGGTCACATATGCACAATACATTATGTTTGCAACACATTTTTTACTTAAAAAGAATTTGCATTAGAAGATCAAGGGTCACTCATTGGGAAGTTGCAATACTAAATTTGTTTAGTCTCCAAAGCTCTATCTAGACTATGAGAAGGAGCTCTAATTTGTATAAAGAGTGATAAAGGTTATCCGTTCTTTTCAAGTCATTCTGTCGGGACACTTCACCCTAATAGAATACAATGACATGTGAACATTGGACTGATTGCCTTGGTCGCTCACATCACTCCAAGCCTAAGAATGCTATGAGTCTACAGGTTATAACTATCATTTACGTCCCAAGTGTTCGCTCAATAATACAGATGAAGAGGGCTTCAAGATCAAGGTGCAACGTGTGAACTGTTAATATGTCAGGTTTGGTGTTCTATTTGTGGCATGCTTTATGGAAGAAAAGAATCGTAATTTTTGGTATCTTGATTGAAGTAGAATCTGGTCCTACATGCTCGTGCTCTTGGACGATGACAGGATGACCTCAGAAGAATGCTTGAATGTATTAAGGCATATGAATGTGGAATGTCTCCAAGTAGCTTCAGATGCTAGGCATTTATGACTCTACTTTTCTTCAATATGCTCTGCTAAATCTTGGACTTGCAGGTTGAGAAGCCCCACCAAGAAGTGATGCACATGTTGAATTTGAAGACTGACGAATACCTTAACCACCTCATATCTGTGTATCTATCATATCTAGATCTTTTTTGCTTGAGGGAAAGCTTGCAGGTTTGAAAGAACGAGAAAATCGGATCCACGACTACACAACTCTTGCTACTTGCTAATGCATCTCTTTTGATTCCATTCTTTATTAATGCAAGTGGCTGCTTCTAGTAAAATTCCTAGGATGGGTGCCGAATGCTTATACTTCAAAATGTTCTTCACGATGTGAGCACTTGTTCTTTAAAGGTGTAAGAAGATTGTCATGCAGAGTTCTCTCTTGTAGTGCAAGTCTTGCAGCAATGGATGTTCCTTGAAGAGGAAACTAAAAAAGGGATTACATTTTGTGGCTGGTTCTTTTCAAATTCAGTCTACTTGTTGTGTATGTTTAAATTTCAGGTATTGGAGCTTTGAAAGAGGGCGTATTGGATGGAGGCTGGGCTGACTGCCCCCCAAGGGGATTGTGTCGCTCAGCATTGCTGGATTGGAGATTTGAAGGCAGACGGCTTGCTGATTCAAAAGATTTGCAGCCTTGCAAAATTCAGATTGGAACTGCTGCATATTTGAAGAATTGAAGACTCCAAACTTGGACCAGTTCGGCACTATATGCTTCTCTCTTAGCTTTGTCGAGGACGACAAAGTCTAGGAGGAGGAGGGTGTTGTTATAAGGGTTGCCCACAATTTCCTCATGCAATGGCACCCTCTAGCCCTCATAAAAATATCTCTTTTTTGTAATTAGGAGATGTCCATATGAACACTCTCCTAAGCCCCTTTTTTGATATTTCCCTTAGGCTATGGTTTTGAAGCCTCTCAAATAATGTAGCTTTTTGGCACATGTAGAAATCCCCACGTAGAAGTTTCCCACGCCTTCATTTCTTTTGAGTTGGTTGTTGGAGAATATTCACAAAGATTTAGAGAGAGATGAGCATGTGCTCCTTTTTGACTAGTCAAAAAGAGCACATGGGAGAATGTGCTGAGCCTATAAATAGAGGCTCATTTCTTGTAAAGGAGGTCCCTTGGCCATGGCCTTGGCCTCCATTTTGTTAATGGAAGAAGGTGTCATTTGTTACTCTCTTGCCTCCTTGTGTGCAATGGCGTTGGTCTTGGTGTATGGATTTGCATGTGTGTGTGCATGGTTGGGAGGATGTTCCCCTTTGCTCCTTGTGACGTTGGCCATTGTTGCCATTGGTCCATGAGCGTGGGTGAACCTCTCCTCTCATTCTTTGCCCCAACTTGGAGAAACCTCTCACTTCCATGTGAGGCGGTTAGGGTTTGTTGTTCCCCTCTTCTCAACACCATCTTATGCTGATCTTCTGGAGCTATGGCTACTTGGTTGTAGCCAGAGAATCCATCCAGGAAGCTGTACACTTCCTTGCCTGCTACTCTTTCTAAGAGATGTTCTGTGATAGGAAGCGGATAGTTGTCTCGAATTGTGGCTGCATTAACCTTCTTCAAGTTAATGCATACACGCAGCTTTCCGTTTTTCTTGGGCACCACTACAATGGGGGATACGCACTCAGTGTGCTCAATTTCATAGATAAATCCAGCTTCAACTAGCCTATCTATCTCTTCTTTGATCTTGGCCGCATAATTATCATTATATGTATAAGGCTTTTGCTTACAGGGTTTGGCATCTGAGGTCATGGGGATAGTGTGTGAGCATATGTTGGGGTCCACTCCTTTCAAATCCTTGTAACTCCAAGCGAATACATCTCTTTATTCTCTTAGCAAGGCTATTAGCTCTTGTTCTTCCTCTTCTGTCAGGTCATGGCCTATGTACGTGCATCTCTCCTCTCCTTCTTCCACAGATACCACAATTTTCTTGGTGGTTTCTTTGTTATCATAGGCCTCCCCTGATTGTGCCTCTCGTTTAGGCATTCTGATCATGACTCTCCTGTCATCTATCTCATACTTCTTAAAATTTTACGGGACCTCAAATAAAGATTCTTCCTCTTCTGGTGTGACTTCTCTCTTCTTTCTTTTCTTTCCTTCTTCCTTCGGGGTCACATGTGTGGCTAGCCTTACATCATTTGTAAGCTCTCCATACCTCTGGGGTAGAAATTCTACTTCATAGAAGTATTCTTCATCTGATGCAAAAGGTGGGTCCATAATGATTGACTCTAGATCGGAGTCACTTACATCCTCAAATGCATCAAGGCTAGGTTCACACTCTTCTAACACTGCCTCTCCCATGATTGGCTCTATGGAGAAGACTGAAATGTCATAGCCATCCTCATCACAGTGGGGTGTCCATTGTTCTTCATTGATGGCTACATCCATTGTTGCTAGGATTTCTGCCCAGCCATGGGGTTCAAATTCTTCGTCAGGAAAGACTACAGGTGCATAGGCTAGGTCTTGAATGGATCTATGGGTTTCTTTTGCACCTATCTCTCTGGCTTTTTCTCTCTTCTCTTCTTCTACTGCTACTTTGCACATCCATAAGTGAGTGTCTTCATGCATCCATGAGGATCTTGATCCTATGGAATGCACCGATTCCGTATCATCTTTGGCTCTATGGATGGGACTCCATTGGATAGGAGGGACATCTCTATGAGAGTAATCTTTAAGATTCACTTTGGTCGTAACACCTAAGTGTTGCAGGTACAAGGAGTTGGTTCCCCAGTCCTGTACCACTTGCAACTGTCGCATAAAGAGTCGTCCCAAGATCATTTCATAGGCATGATTTTTGCTAAAATCACATATAGCAAATGTATGCTCGAACTCTACACCACATGTGGTGAGAGTGATTCCTTCTAACAGCCCTAAGGGTCTCTCTATGTGACCATCGGCCATTTGCAGTTTCATCCTCGTGGGCCTGAGTGCTGGCTTGCCCCAACGCTTCCATAGGGAAGTGGTAGCAATTGCCACACCTGCGCCTGAGTCTAGAATGGCCTTGGTGGTATATCCTTGATGGGTGATAGGAAGATATGTGTTTCCCTCTTCGCCCTCACTCATGTCTCCTATCTTGTCCAATGGTATTTCGGGCACTGTTCTCTGGGATCCTACCTGGGAACGAGGTTTTGCTATCTCTGGTACTTGTTTGGCTACATGTTTCCATAGCTCAGGCCTTACTTTGAGTAGCTCTTCTAAGGTGAGGTTGCATTGTACTTTAGTGTTTTTCACTACCTCTGTGTTCCTAGGTATGACTGAGTCCTCATTTCGTACCATGACCGTGGGTGTTCTCATACAAGTAGACTTAGCTTCCCATGGGCCTGTGAAGTGGGGTAATTCTTGTAAAGAATTAGACTCAAAGTCTAGTCTTTCCTGAGAGTGGGTGCTCTCCTGCTCCTCATAAATGGATGGGATGTCTTGTGGGAATTGGTCATGCGCATCATCCACAAGTTCAATGGGAGGAGGGGCTTCACTTTCTTTAGCCCATTTGTCTTCTTGAATCTCTTGTAGGAATTCTGGTGTGAATCGATTCATAGAAGATGATGTGTATGGCTCTGTAGAGTTAGGCACATAGGCTTCCTGGGCAGGAAGACTTGCTCCTTCACTTGCCTTGTCCTTATGTTGAGAGGCGGGTTCCTTTTCTGATTGTGCAATCAGCTTCTCTATTCTTTCTAGCAGTCCATCAAATTTGTAACGGTGTCTTCGCTGAACTAGAGATGTTAAATAGGCGACTGGCTTCAAACATGGTCTGAGCCAATTCCACCATCTTAGCACAAATTTTGGTTCGTTCTAGCTCTAGTTCTGCTCTAGGGTAACACTTTTCATGATCAGTTATGTTTGGCCCTTCTTGGATTCTGGCCTGATAGGCTTTAAGCATCATATTAAGGTCCTCGAGAGTGGGATCTGCTAGGACTGATCCTACTTTTGGGGGTGGTGGAATTGTGTGAGGTGGGTTGGAAGGTGGTGGGTCGGATGGCGATGGGAATGGTGGTGGTGGGGTAGTGTGAGAGGGAGTTTGAGATGTGAGTTCTGTTATCTTGGCCTTTGTTTCTCTGAGGCTTTCCTCAAGTTCACTCATCTTTTTTGCCCATTGCCTTTTCATTCTTTCACGACTATCTCTCCAAGCTCTGGTCCTCTTCTTGGTCATGCTCTCTGTTGTTGAAGAAACACTCACGAATTTGACGTACATGCAAAGAAAAGAAAAAAAAAAGGGAGAAGCAGAATCAAAGAAAATCAAAAGTCTTAGTGGAGGAACATATCCACGACCGTTATGTATAGTACAGAATCTTTCAGGATCAGAGTTCGTTACACCGCATCAAACTGTACATAGAGAGAACGTGCATACGAATAATAGAAGGGAAGTGCGAACAAGAACGTGCGTGAGAAGAGCGCGCAGTATAAATAAGAGCACATGTAGAAGAAGACATATAGAGATATAGAGAATGAGAGACTCAGAACTTTAGTTATGAAGAAGACGCCAGAGATTGCGTATGTAGAAGAAGACGCCAGAGATCGCGTATGTAAAGATGAATAACAGAAACCTGAAACGTCAGGTATTCATCTGAGAGAGATGGTAATAAGAAACTACTCAGTATAGGAGAGTTTCTGTAGCTTGAGCAAGAAGAGGCCAAGCTCACTTGTACACATCTTCTCTAATAGAAAACACATGTTCATGTGGATGTTTGTGCGTACTGTTTGTATGCGGAAGAAACAGAGTATGTTTTTAAAGTTAGTTAACAGTTAACGTTTTCTCAGTAAACGCATTTTCGGTCAGTTACAGTTCTTACTGTAAACGTGTTTTTCAGTAGAAGAACGAAGTAGATCTCGCAGAGTAATGCGAAGTTTTGTGTGAGAGATAGCTCATTCTGTAGCTAGACATCTCTACTTTTAATTGATTAAGTTTTCCGGTGGAAAAGATATCTACACATAGTACAAAGTCTGACCGAAAAAAGGTCGTCTGAACTAGTGGAGTTTCCTCTTAAACTTCAGAAAGAGTTCAGTAAGTTAAGGAAGCTTTTGCGTCACTTCCTTGCTTCATGTATGTTCGCTTGAAGTAATTATAAACAGAATTGAAGTTCATTCCGACACAATTCCGGTATGATTACGGTGTCAGTCCAGTGACAATCCGGTGAAATTTCGGTGAAATTTTTCCAGTGAATTTAGAGCGCAGTCTTATATGTTGAGCGCTAGACTTCGCTAAGCTATTGATTGATTACAGAGGTGTTCTGAATCACTCTAGCTTAGTTCTTCTTCGGCGTGGCGATTTCCGCAGGCTTACTAAGGTTCAACCTTCGTCGCGTCGTCAAGGAGTGGTATCAGAGAAAAGGAAGCATACCACATTTCCGCAACAGTGGTATCAGAGCTAGGCATATCTAATCAAAGCCCAGAGTATTCACCATTATTGGAAACAAGAGCCGGTTAACCACAACGAGTGGAACCAAAACGAGAAAGATTCTGAAGAGCAGAAAGATTCTCAAAAACTCACCGAAAGTAACAGAAACAAGAAGATCATGGCAGACCACGTTACTATTGATAAGTTGGACAGAGATAATTATCCCGCATGGGTAATGCACATGGAAGCCTTACTTATGAGTAAGGACTTAAGGATGTACGTGACCGGAGAAGAAAAGAAGCCGACTTTTGAAGATGATAGTCAACCGGAAAAAGAAGAATTAGAAGCCTTGAAGCTGTGGCAGAAGAAAGATGCAACGACAAGAGCCTACATCTATAATACCGTAACAGATCATCTACTACCGCATATTAGAGGTCTGGAGAAAGCAGAGGACATATGCAGTGCATTGGAAGATCATTTCCAAAATACTACGAAAGCCAGGAAGGCTAGTTTATGGTCCGAATTTACGGCATTCAAAAAGAAGTCGAGTCAAAGCATAAGTGACTACGTCACTAAAATGAAGGATCTAGCAGATAGTCTTGGATCCATAAATGAAGAAGTCGAAGATCATAGATTGATAGCGCAAGTGCTCATAGGTTTGAGAGGAGATGAAAGGTGGAAACCTTTCGTACTATCAACTGAACTTTCTTTAAATCATTTTGTGCCAGATTTAAATCAGTTGCTTGGTTTGATGCTCACATATGAGCAAGACCTGAAAAGAGATGCAGATAGAGGACAAAGCTCTGCAATGTATATGAAGAACAAAAAGAAAGAAAAAGGTAAGTCAAAAGACGAAGAAGAGTCGAGTTCTCAAGCCTATTACGCAAGAGGTAAAGGCACTGGCAGAGGAAGAGTAAGAGGTTTTGGAGGAGGAAGAAGTAGCCAGAATACCAACAAGAAAGCTTGCTGGATTTGTGGATTAAGTAATCATCTGGCTCATGACTGCTGGCACAATCAACAAGAATCAAATCAAAATCAAAACAGTAATAGCAGAGGCAGAAGCGGAAGATATCAAAGAGGAAGACAAAATCAAAGAGGAGGCTATGGTAGAGGTGGAGTGAGAAGTTGGGGACAGAATCAATCCTACAACACCACCTACAACAACTACGCAAATGACACGCAGAATGAAAGTCATACATCGTTGATGATGAACTCTATCAGCACATCGGAAACCGAAGACCTAAAGGTATTTTACATTGATTCTGGATGCTCTAATCATTTGTCAGGAAATATAGAACTGATGTCAGAGCTAGAAAAGGATAGTTCTAATTACACTGTTCAAACAGGTGACAATACGAGACATAGTGTACACTCAATTGGAAAAGTGAAATGCAAGAATGGAGCAGATTTGCTAACCAATGTTTTGTATGTTCCAACACTACCAAAAAATTTGATTAGCGTGGGACAGATAGTTGAGAAAGGTTTTCAGGTCATATTTACAGACAAAGGAGTATTTGTAGAAGATCCCGAGAATGGATATAAGCAGATCATTTCTGGAAAGAAAGAAGGAAGACTCTTTACCTTAAGAGTACAAGGGAACATCGGCCAAGCGTTACTCACACATGGTGAGAAGGTTATTACAGAACTTGATTTATGGCATAAGAGATTGGGTCATTTCAATGAAAAAGGAATCAAAGCTATGATCGCAAACCAGTCTGTACTGGGATTACCAAATATACAGAATCAACATATGATTCACAAGTGTGAAGCATGTCAGTTGGGAAAAGCCCACAGGTTACCTTTCCAGAAGAAAGGATTCAAACATGATGAAGTAATCGAGCTTATTCATACAGATGTGTGGGGGCCAATGAAAGAAGGATCAATCAGCGGATCAAGGTACTATGTTTTATTCATTGATGATGCAACAAGGTGGATAACTCTTTATGTTTTGAAAGAGAAATCAGAAGTGTTTGGAGCTTTCAGGCATTTTCATGCATATGCTGAAAGACTTACCGGACGAAAACTTAAAAGACTGAGGTCTGATGGAGGGGGAGAATACTTCTCCCAAGAATTCAATGACTATCTTTGGAATGCAGGTATTAGGAGAGAAATAACCTGTAGATATACACCACAACAAAATGGAGTAGCAGAAAGAAGGAACCGAGTTCTAGTTGAATTTGCACGAGCCATGCTAAACAAAAAGGATTGTCCAAATTATCTTTGGGCTGAAGCTGTAAACACAGCTACATACTTGGTAAACAGATTACCATGTACAGCATTGGAAGGAATGACCCCTTATGAAGCATGGTGGGGAAAGAAGCCAACACTTGATCACTACAAAGTGTTTGGATCAGTAGCGTATGCTTATGTACCGTCTCAACTCAAACATAAGCTTGAACCGAAAGCAGAGAAATATGTGTTCGTCGGATACGATGAAAAACAGATGGGTTATAGGTTATGGAGTCCTCTAACGAAACAATTTATTGTTTCTAGAGATGTTACTTTTGATGAACAAAAGGGCTGGTATGTAGATCAAAGTCATACGACTGAAGAAATTGAAGAAGAGGTAAGAAGGAGAGAGAAAGGGAAATCAATTATTCAGGTAAACACAGATGAAAATCATATGCAGGCAAGTACGTCTAGGAACGGATCAGGTATGAGAAATGAAGATGATTCGAGATTTGATGAAGAAGTGCATTCAGATACATATGAAGAGTTTGAACCAAGAAGGTTGAACAGGAATAGAAGACAACCAGAAAGGTACTCGTATGATACTTCATACATAACTCAGAAAGACTATGCATATATGGTCAAAGATGATGAAGAACCACAGAGCTATGATGAAGCTAAAGGCAAGAAGAAATGGGAAGAAGCAATGGAAGAAGAAATCAGCGCACTGGAGGAGAACAAGACATGGGAACTTGTTCCGAAACCAAATGGTAAGAAAGTAATCGGAAATAAATGGGTTTTCAAAGTAAAGAAATTTGCAGATGGAAGGATAGCCAGATACAAAGCAAGGCTGGTGGTCAAAGGCTATGCCCAGACGCATGGCATAGATTATGATGAGACGTTTAGTCCGGTGGCAAGGATGTCAACCATAAGGATAGTAATTGCTGTAGCTGCATCGAAAGGATGGAAGCTAAGTCAGCTAGATATAAAGAACGCATTTCTGTATGGATACATTTCTGATGAAGTGTACATGGAACAACCTGAAGGGTTCGAAAGTTCCGAATACCCGAATTTTGTCTGTAAGTTAAGAAAAGCACTTTATGGACTGAAGCAAGCTCCAAGAGCTTGGAATTACAGACTTGTGAAATATCTAAACGAACTTGGATACCAAAGTTCGAAGGCAGACGCAAGTCTACTCATAAAGAGAACAGAAGAAGGTATGATCTACATTTGTATTTATGTAGACGACTTAATAATCACAGGAACATCAGATGAAGGAATTACAGAAGTAAAGAAACTACTCGAAAGAGAGTTCAAGATCAGTGACCTAGGGAAGTTGTCATACTTTCTAGGAATGGAAATCACATACATAGATCATGGTGTATATGTGTCACAAGAAAGGTATCTCCTAAACTTACTAAAGAAGTTTAATATGGAGAATTGCAGAGAAGCTTCAACACCGTTTGAAGTAAATCATAAACTCAGCAAAAACAGTGGTGCAGAGTTTAAAGATATGAAGAAATATCAGTCATTAGTAGGAAGTTTAATTTATGCTACGCTAACAAGACCGGATCTTAGTTATGCAGTGGGAGTTCTCTCACAGTTTATGCATTGTCCGACAGATCAACATTGGGTTGCAGGACAGAGAGTTCTTAGATACATTAAAAGAACTATAAAAGAAGGATTATATTATCCTTTTACGTCGGATATAAAGCTCAGAGCATACAGTGACTCAAACTGGGCTGGAAGTCAAGATGACAGAAGGTCAACATCCGGGTATATGATATACCTAGGAGATAAGCTGGTAAGCTGGTGTTCAAAGAAGCAACACACAGTAGCGTTATCGTCAACAGAAGCAGAATATAAAGGACTTGTAGAAGCAGCTAAAGAAATAATATGGATGCAGACCTTGTTCAAAAGCATGGGTATTGATCAAGGTGTACCTAGTATACATGGAGATAATATGAGTTCGTTATATCTTGCAGAAAACCCAGTATTTCATGCAAGAACAAAGCACATAGAAATTCAATATCATTTCCTGAGGGAAAAGGTAATGGAGAAGGAGTTAGAAATTGTATACACTCCGACAAAGGATCAGATTGCAGATATGTTAACAAAGAGTTTAGATGGAACGAAGACAAGCAGATTCAAAGAAATGGTAGGTATAAAAGAAAGAAAGATATATGAAAGACCGGAAGATGTCAAATTAGTGATTGAGGGGGAGCTGTTGAAGAAACACTCACGAATTTGACGTACAGGCAAAGAAAAGAAAAAAAAAAGGGAGAAGCAGAATCAAAGAAAATCAAAAGTCTTAGTGGAGGAACATATCCACGACCGTTATGTACAGTACAGAATCTTTCAGGATCAGAGTTCGTTACACCGAATCAAACTGTACATAGAGAGAACGTGCATACAAATAATAGAAGGGAAGTGCGAACAAGAACGTGCGTGAGAAGAGCGCGCAGTATAAATAAGAGCACATGTAGAAGAAGACATATAGAGATATAGAGAATGAGAGACTGAGAACTTTAGTTATGAAGAAGACGCCAGAGATCGCGTATGTAGAAGAAGACGCCAGAGATCGCGTATGTAAAGATGAATAACAAAAACCTGAAACGTCAGGTATTCATCTGAGAGAGATGGTAATAAGAAACTACTCAGTATAGGAGAATTTCTGTAGCTTGAGCAAGAAGAGGCCAAGCTCACTTGTACACATCTTCTCTAATAGAAAACACATGTTCATGTGGATGCTTGTGCGTACTGTTTGTATGCAGAAGAAACAGAGTATCTTTTTAAAGTTAGTTAACAGTTAACATTTTCTCAGTAAACGCATTTTCGGTCAGTTACAGTTCTTACTGTAAACGTGTTTTTTGGTAGAAGAACGAAGTAGATCTCGCAGAGTAATGCGAAGTTTTGTGTGAGAGATAGCTCATTCTATAGCTAGACATCTCTACTTTTAATTGATTAAGTTTTCCGGTGGAAAAGATATCTACACATAGTACAAAGTCTGACCGGAAAAAGGTCGTCTGAACTAGTGGAGTTTCCTCTTAAACTTCAGAAAGAGTTCAGTAAGTTAAGGAAGCTTTTGCGTCACTTCCTTGCTTCATGTATGTTCGCTTGAAGTAATTATAAACAGAATTGAAGTTCATTCCGACACAATTCCGGTATGATTACGGTGTCAGTCCAGTGACAGTCCGGTGAAATTTCGGTGAAATTTTTCCAGTGAATTTAGAGCGCAGTCTTATATGTTGAGCGCTAGACTTTGCTAAGCTATTGATTGATTACAGAGGTGTTCTGAATCACTCTAGCTTAGTTCTTCTTCGGCGTGGCGATTTCCGCAGGCTTACTAAGGTTCAGCCTTCGTCGCGTCGTCAAGGAGTGGTATCAGAGAAAAGGAAGCATACCACATTTCCGCAACATCTATTTCACTAACATCTAGGCTCTTTTCCTGGCTTACCCCTTGGTTTTGCTGCAATGCTTGAGCTCTAGTGACTACCTGTACTGGTGCAGTGGAAGTGACACTTCCTGTGGAATCTACCACTAACCCAATAACGTTAATGGGAGTGATTTTTGGCATATTGCTGGGATTCTTTGGACAATCTCGTAAGAGATGCTCCTTTCCACATTCTTGGCAAAAGCCCTGGATCGTCAGTGACTGGGGTTGTGTAGGTGGAGGCAAGGGACAATCACGAATGAGATGATCTCCCTGACATCTGTAGCATGGTCCTCTAGGGAATGGGGGTCTTACTTGTCTAGGTTGAGGTCTAGGGTTGGGGTTTGCATACATGACTTTTGTGTAATCTGACTCCCAACTAGGTTCATTTGGCTCTTCACTATAGTAGGACTCCCCATGTTCAGGAGATTGCATGTAGTAAGCCTGGGGACTTCAACATGTGTAGAATCAAAGCTATGGTCACTGGGATCACTTTCTGAAAGCAATTGTGTTACGGGGACTATAGCTCTATTCAGGTTTTCTTCTACAGCTGCATACTTTACAGGGATCATGTTGGATGGAGCTGGAGGTTGTTGGGCTAACACAGGCTGAGGCCTTTGCTGGACTTGATATTGTGGTTGGTAGGTTTGTTGAGGCCTAGCATACTGTTGTGGTGGATATTGGTTCTGATATCTTCCCTGTTGATATGGCTGAGGGTAGCTTTGCCTAACCGCTTGCTTATTGTATGGACAATCTTGTGCTGTGTGATTTGTGTATCTTCGTTCTATGGTGCAGTACTGGCTACTAGGATTAACTTGGGGTTGAGCCATAATGGGACAGACATTTGCCATATGGTCGCCTCCATAAGTATAGCATCTTTTCACAGGGGCAAACCTTGGGATTTGTTTGCTAGAGACACCTAGTTTCTGAGCTACTTTCTCTGCTAATCCCTCAATTGAAGTGGATTGCGAGGAAGAGAGGCTAGAGGCACTATCTGAGTCTTTGTAGATTTTGGAAAGCTCTAGCTCCTCCCCTAGGTTATCCTCGATGTCAATGCACATGCGTACACACTCTTCTATAGTCCTAGGGTCCTTCAGATACACATATGACCTCAATTTGGTACTTAGCAATCCATCCAAGAATAAAGCCACTTGCTTAGCTCGTGTGGGTAGCTCAGGGATGGGACATCTCTCTAGATATTGCCTAAATCGTCTTCCTGCAAGTCTCACGGTCTCTTGAGGGGTTTGCTTGAAGCTGTGAATCAATGAGGAGGTATTATGCCTTATGCCACTCTTAGAGTATTCAATAATGAAAGCCTCTAGGAGTTGGTCTATGCTCCTGAACTGCCTCTCATTCAATGGTTGAAACCACGTAAGGGCTGTGTTCCTAAGGGTTAGACCAAAGCCATTGTACTGCGTGAATAGATCCTCCACTTGTTCAGCTCTCAAGACTTGCCTAAACTCAGCCACATGATCGTAGGGATCTCCAGTGCCATCGAAGTAGTTTTTCATGGACTTAACTAGTTGGGTTGGTCTCAGGGTCCTCGTGTGCTCTCTTGGTCGTGGTAAAGGGAATTCATCTGCATTTCTTCTGTTCCCTAGGGCTCTATGTCCCTCAGGTTCCACTCTATTTGTTTTCGTTCTCGTTCTTCCTCTTCCCAAGGAATTGGCAAAGCTTACCTTAGGTCTGTCTCTCTTTATGTCTCCCTGAACTCCATGAGCATGGGACGTTCCCGCTCCCGGGTGGCCATAGGACACGTTCGATCTTGGTTGGGGGAAAACGAATTCACCCTTCCAAGTATAAGCATGCCTATCATGTTCTGTAACCACAAAGATCCTTTCTGAAGCATGATCTAAGTAGGTCACTCTACCTGGGCTATCTGGATCTTTAAACTCATAGATCATGATTGTTCCTATATCAATTGGCCGATCATATTTATACCTCCAAAAGGCTTCGTCAGTCTCTCGGTTTAGAAGCAGATCTATACTCTTGTTGTCCTGGAGAATCCACTCAGGAGTGAGAATTCTTTTAAGAACAGATTTCCCTCGAGGGGTCCTGGGCTCTGCACCCATGTTTCCTTGTTCTAGGTCATCTATGTCCGTCTCAGGGATCACATTCCCGAATTCATCTGTCCTCTCTGGGTGACTGGTGACTACGTATATGGTTCCTTCTTTGTCCAAGTATGCTCCGTTTTCAAACTTGACAGCTGGGTGCTCTAGTCCTATGGATTGGTCAGGGTTTTTAATCTGGACCACGGATCTCCCTAAACCGTCCTCATAGATGCTAGCACCTAATCGGTTGGTCCTAAGGTATTCCAACTGCGTCTTGTACGGGCCTTCTACCCTGTGCAAGTATGGCACTCCTGAACTTCCCGTAGGTCGGTCCATGCCTTGAGACATCTCTGATTCACTGGTCTCAGAGCTAGGGTAGTATGAGTGGTGGCTCAACTGCTGGGCCCAAGACCTAGCAGTGTGGTTGACACTAGCCTCTGAAGACCTAAGACTTTGTTTATCTCTCCCTAGATGTCGCCCTGATCTAAGGTTCATAAGCCTAATTGAATAGCCCAAATTTGCCCAAGTACAACCTCGTTGCTGAGTTCTTTTGTATCAGTTACTTGATTCCTTTTAGTGGTTACCGTGTTTATGCTCTTGTCAGAAATCACGTCGTCAGGAATATTTGAGATAATTTTCGCACTGTAAGTTGATCGTTCCACATTAGATTCTTTCCTTTAAGGTTATCGCATCACGAAGAGATTATGTTTAATATTCAACTTGAGTGCATAGGTAGTCTTCCATTTGATTGATGCCTATCGTTGCCTTGACTTACTTCTAGCACTACTCGAACTTGGCCTAAGCTAGGAATTGACAAAGGGAGTTGAGAATATTCCGACCTTACTTGTTGATCCCTTGCTTTATGACGCTCAAGAACCCGGTTCTCAAGCTTGCAAAGAAACCCTTGCTTTGGATGCTCTCAAGTGCTCTTACTGGACCTGTAAAAGTCCCACGATTAGCTCAAGACATAGATTCAAATGCCACAATAGACCACTTTTATGCCTGTATCTCACAGACCAAATTATCCTTTGCCTTTATGGAAAACAATCCCAAGGATCCCTCAGTTTTCCTACCTCGGGGTATGGTCAACTTCAAAAAACCCTATCTAATAATCCTGATATTAATTTTCACATAACCAGTGGAATTTTTGGTTGTACTCCTCACGAGCTTTCCAACAAAACAAGAATCACAACATACGGATTTTGTATGAGGAAGTTATGTCAGTTCAGGCTTCGGAGATTAAAACAGGGTTCAAACAGGCTAACAGGTCAACAGGGTTTCCTCAAATTGCTTGTTTATAGCCTCCCTATATGTACTATAGCCCAATAGTTATGCCCAAAATTAGCCAAATTCCTCAATTTAATAAACCCCAAAAAATGGCCGAAAATGGCTGTCAATCGCGATCGACTGGGCTGTCAATCGCGATGGACTTGTGTCCGTCGCGATGGACAGGTGTTCGTCGTGATGGATGGCTGTCCGTCGCGATGGACAGTTGTCCGTCGTGATGGATGGCTGTCGGTCGCGATGGATGGCTGTCCGTCGCGATGGATGGCTGTCAGTCACGATTGATGCTATCAATCGCGATGGACTGAAAATTTGCAATTTTTTCAAAAATTTTTGTGGATTTGTGCTGTGCCAAGCCTCTAGTTTACTGGGGTGCACTCAGTTTTACCAAAAGATGAAAATTTCAGTCAATCGCGATCAACAGAAGCTGGCGACTGCGAGACAGTTCTGCACATTTCCGTACCTGCGCAACGTGCTGGAGATGATGGGATGGCCAATACCTGCAAGCAAACTCAAAAACATGCAAAAACAGTGCACACAAGATCGCTCTCTCGCTCTCTCTCACACTTGAAATGAGGGAAATGAAAGGGGGAAGGAGATATAGTCAAAAAACTGAAATTTTTGCGATGATGGAGATGGAGGTGGAAGATGATGGGGATGATGATGGTGATGATGATGATGAAGTAAGGATGAGAAAAGTAAGGAAAAGTAAAGAAATTACCTACAACGCCAACGTCACAACTCTACGTCTTACCATCACACGCTTGTCCTCAAAGCTCGATCCCCGACAACGGCGCCAAGATTTGGTGTAGCTCAGTGATGAGTAGCACCTCCTTTAATGTCAATCCAGGAAGACGTGAGGATGGTATGAAGACCTCGAGCAAGTGAAGGCACAAGTGCGTGAGTGAGAAGCACACCAACATGCACACACATACACACACACGCGCACACACAGTAAAACAAAGAGTGAGAAGCAATGGAGTTCTTAGATTACTTTCAAAAAGCTCTTACAAGTTCAAATCACTTACAAGCTAACCTCAAAAATGAGCTCTCTAGCTCTATTTATAGTTTTTGACTAGGTTTTGGCCCTGTCCAGACCTAATGTCTGGCCTAGTTAAAAATTAGTTTCCAGGGCCAATTTGAGGGCTTAAACGGAGTCTAAAAAATACAAAAATTGATATGTAGGTACTTCTAAAGCTCCTCAAGCTCAAGGACTCCTTGGCTTGCACAAAATGGAGCTACAAAAATATGAAATGGTATTTACAATGATGGTTAGTGATAAAAATCACTGTTATAAAGATGCTGATTTGGAAAAATTTCAAGGCCTATCTGCCAGATCTGCGTCGACTGCTTTGTCTACTTAATCCTTCGCCTTGATCTGACTCTCTCCGCTGGCTTCCTTGTCTCCTCAGTCCTTGGGTGCCCATACTGCTCTCAACAGTACTCAATTACAAAATACCAAATACCCAAGGGACTTGTTGCTGCCGGCTTCCTCTGCACCAAACCTCCACCTTCTCCAAGCCTGAACTTGTGCACACCTTGCACCAAGCTTCCACTAAGGGGGAGGGATGGGTACCTTCTGTTAGCATGCGCACATTTCAATAAGACCTTGGGATTCTTGGGGGACTAGCTTAGCACTTCTCTGCACACTTCCCTTGGTCACTCTTCATGCACACCTTGCACTTCACTTCTCTGCGTCGCACACTATGTGTCTCTTGCACTTCTCTCTCTTGCCTTGCTTAGACTATGCTTACTCTTGCTTACACTTAGAATAGTCCAAGAATAGTCCTTGCCTTGATTTGAGTGTGTCGATTCACGTACGGTCCTAACTGCAAGAGTATCTTGGTGCTCACTTTGATGTACCAAAATTGTCTCCAAAAGTGGGTAGCCAACGACTCCCTGTTTTGTCTTGTAGTGACTTTACACTAAAACAAAAATTTTAATTGGGGGGACATACTTTCACTTCTGTTTACGTTGCCACTTCACATACCTTCACATTTTGCCTTTTAATTCTTCACATGTGCCCATAAGAGAGGGTTCACATGAACCTCCCAAAACACTTTAAACAACACTTTTGAACCTTAGGGAAATTAGAGAAATACCTTGCAACCTACAACCCACTTTCTCCAATTTACCCTTTGTGAATAATTAATTGTGCACCACCTGTGCACTTTGACACCTGAACTTCAAACACTTTGACTTTTCCCATTTTGACTTTGACCTTGACCATGTTGACTTTGACCTTGACCATGTTGACTTTGACCTAATTGACTTTGAATTCAATTGACTTTGATCAATATGACTTTTATAGGCTCAATAGTTGCCCACCACCTAATGTACTCTCCGTCCTGGAGAGTGACAGCCAAAACTCCATGCAGTGCAGAGAGGACATTTGATTCCTTCGAGAAGATCAGCTGTCCAGAACACCACTCTTGAAAAACCAGAATTTGGAGAATATGCAGGGAAGAACAGGTGGAAGCAAAGTCCATAGGATGGAAAATGGTGGTGAATATGAGTGACAGTGAAGGGGGTATGTTAATGGAGAGGGAATGAAGTTGAAAAAGGGAAGGGGGAATAGGTTGTGGAGGTGTAGGGTTTTAGGTGTGGGGTTGGGGTGGTGGGGAAATGGTAGTGGACGGTGGGTGGGAGGTGGAGGAGGACTGGGACAAGGGTAGGGGGAAAAGGGAAGAGGAAGTGTAATTGGAAAAGAAAAATCATAAACTATACATGAATAAATCAAACAATGGCAATGAAATAGAAATACTCATAATTGCATAAATACACATGGAAATAACCAGACAAGAGATCCCATGAAGAACCGATAAGCAAGAATTCCATATATATATAGCAAAATTAGATACAATGATAGCCATGAAAAGGCCTGAAATATATGAAAGTGCCATGGAAATGGCCTGAAGTACAGGAAAGAGCCACTAAACGTAAGAAAGGTAAAGGAAAAACAGGATGTCTAACTAGATGAATGCGAGGAGGTATAGCCTCGAAGAGCAAAATGAGGCAGAGCGGTAAAAAAGGGACGAGAAGCGGCGACATAGGCAGTAGAAATGGCCACTAGTGGTCGGGGTCGGGCTGGTGTCCTGGTGGCGAATGAGAACCCCGCGCAGGGGGAGCATCTCTAGGATGGGGAGGCGGGTCTGGCAATAATGGGGGGATGATAGCCGCCTGCTCTGTACAAGCAGGAACCATGCTCCGATAATGGCACAGATGGTCGCGCTCTCATCGTACCAGCCGACAAGCAGGGCTCTCGCAGATGCCCAAAGAAGCTCGCTGCCGGATCTCCAAAAGAGCCCGAGTCGCGTAATCGGCCTTAGCCCGGAACCTGTCCCTCTCTTGCTGAAGTGCCCTCGTAGCGGCCAGAGAAGACTGCCACTGTGCGGCAGCCAAAGCATGTATGCACTCGATCAGAGAGGCATACTGGCGATGTAATGCAGTCGTCACTGTAACCGAATTGAGTGATAGGCGTGCAGCATCTGCTCCATCCAGGGCCACGGTGCTCACATCTCGGAGTAAGTCTAGGAAGGGGGGGTCCACTGAAGGTGGTGGGACGTCATCATGTGGAGGACACGGGGTCGTGTGTGGTGAGGAAATGGGGCTGGCAGCGCGAGGTGGAGACTAATGTAGCAGGGAATGGGAGTGCGGTGCGGATGCAGAGTCGACGGAAAGAGGAGGGGAAGGTGGTAAGGATGCATGCTGAAAGGGTGGTGGGGCTATCTGGTCCACATGGGGGCTAGCGTGTGCTATGTCGGGGGAGTAGGTGGCAGTCCGAGGGCGAACCCGACGAGTGGACGGGGTGGAGGAAGTAGGGGGGGAAGGCTAGTGGGTGAGGGTGAGGTGATATCGAGCGCATGCAAAGGAGGGGGAGCGATGAGAGGGGGGGCAGAGGGGGCTGGGGTCACCTGACCGGGAAAATGAAAGAGCCAAGCCAGGACAAGGGCAGAGTAGACTGAAAAAGACCTAGAACCGCGGGGTAGGGCCTCATGGAAGCGTCGACATCGTAGTTGGAAAGAAGCATGCATGAGGAATGCATAGGGGTAGGGTCGCCCATGGACAAATCAATATAGGGGATCGGCTATACAGATGTCATAAATTGGCTGGTTGGAAGCCGAGCTGCGGAAAAGGAAATGGAAGGTGAAAGCACGCAGTAACTGCACCATCCTATGGGATGCTGTGGAAGTGCTAAACATGCGAGTGCAAAAGGCGATAGTCTCTTCTCTAGAGAGACCGGAGTAAAGGAAAGGAGGTGGGCGATATGTGGTCAACGAAGAACCAATACCAGCCGCAATGGTATGGGGGGATATAGTACCTAAAGGGAAATGGGGGAATGAAGTGAGGGCCGAATAAATATCCTGATCCTCTAGCGCCGACCACATGATCGAAGCCAGACGATGAATACCCTCCATGAGTAAGTAATCCTCAGTGAAGAGATCAAATAGGGAGGACTCGGGAAGTACGAGGTGAAGGCGGAGGTGAAGGGAGGATGCCGAGCCCAATTCACTCATAGCAGGCACAGAAAGGGAGGCCGGAATGGTAGGTCAAACCGTGGAGGGCGCGGGGAAGGGTAGACCAGGCGGGGGATGTGAAGGGCTATACAAGGATGAGTCGGAGAGTGAGTGGCTAGAAAAGGCTGGGGCAATGAGACATGGGGGGGCAATGGGTGATATGGTCGGGGCTAGAAGACGTGTGGGTGGACCAGAGTGGGTATGAAATACCTGGGAATCTGACTGAGGAAGACCTAGGGCAGAGGGCGGGAGCTCCGAATACTCCTCGGTAGCCCTGGAAGAAGCCTGCTAGGGGAGGGAGGAAGCCATGCTACTATCGGATGCGAATGGCACTACAAGCTAACGCTGCAATGAAGAAGAAAAATTTAGGAATGCATAGAGGCATGCTATAAACACTCTAAAATGCAAAATTGAAAAACAATGATTCAAAATTTAGAATGTACATGTTGAAAAACCTTAAGAACGACCTAAAAAACGCAGAAAACAGAGATGATTAGAGAGGGGAATGATGAAAAGAATGAAAAGGTATGCAACTGAAAAATAAAAATAAAGAAAGAAAGAAAGAAATAAATAAATAACTGAAATATATAAAAATAATAAAAAATAAAAAAATAAAAATAAAAATAAAAAAAATAAAAAATAAAAAAAATAAAAATAAAGAGTAACATACCTCTGGAATACATCCACACGAGGAAGGGGAAAAGATGGCTAAGGCTATATTTATAGACAAAGGGGGGAGGGGGGGCGGGTGGGTAGGGGGGGGAGCGGGTGGGCGGGCGGGCGGGGGGGGGGAGGGAGGGGGGGTGGGTGGGCAGGCGGGCGGGGGGGCAGGCAAGCGGGGGGAGGGGGGGCGGGCAGGCAGGTGGGTGGGGGGGCGGGAGGGGGGGTGAGGGAGGGAGGGGGGGGGGGGAGGGAGGGGGGGGGGAGGGAGGGGGGGAGGAGGGGCGGGCAGGCGGGGGGGCCGGCGGGTGAAGGGGGGAGAGAGAGAGAGAGAGAGAGAGAGAGAGAGAGAGAGAGAGAGAGAGAGAGAGAGAGAGAGAGAGAGAGAGAGAGAGAGAGAGAGAGAGAGAGAGAGAGAGAGAGAGAGAGAGAGAGAGAGAGAGAGAGAGAGAGAGAGAGAGAGAGAGAGAGAGAGAGAGAGAGAGAGAGAGAGAGAGAGAGAGGGACAGAGGGGTTTTTTTTTCGATATATATATATATATATATATATAATTGTTTTTAAAAAATATCCATAATTTAAGAAAAATAGAAAAAATTCCAAAAAATTACAAGAAAAAAAAATTCTGAAAAAAATTATCAAAAATTCTCTACAGGTTCTAGGGCAATTTCCTCACTCAAAACCACAGAGAGCTTCTGTTACTCCTTGGACTTGGCAAGAAAATGACTATTGAAAGGGATGAAAAATGCTAGATAAAATTCTAAAAATGTTTGAAAAATTCCCAAAAATTTCCCTTTTGCAGAGGTTATGAAATGCCTTCTAAATTCGCTAAAACGGAACAAGCATGAATTGGAAAAAGAAAACTACTAAAACTTAAGCAAAATGAAAGAGAGGGCTATGTACAACCTGGACAGGTGTTCTATAATTCGTCAGTTTTGTTGATGATAGGCCTTGAGCCTTGATATGTTGACCAGTGGCAAGGCCTCTCCTTTTAGGGTCTCTAACTCCACAACACCCCAATTCAGCATTGTTTTAACTCGATAAGGTCCTTCCCAGTGTGGAAGCCATTTTCCTCTCACTTGTGTTTGAAGATGAGGCCTATGGAGAAGAACTAACATGCCTGGCTCTATGTTGTTGTTCCACAGATTTCAATCATGTGCCTCCTTCCTCTTCATCTAAGTCTCAATCAATTGTTTTGTTGCTAGTAAACGTATCTCCTCCACTTTATGCAGTGCTCCAAGCCTCTGAGAGACACCACAATCTTTCTTTCCCTGCATGAATGCTACTTTAGGTGATCCATGTAAAAATTCAAAGGGCTCAATTGGCAATATGCCATGAATCGGTTGGAATGGAGAATATCCCGTGGCCTCTTTGTAAGCTAACCTGAATGTCCATAGGGCACCTTGATAAGCAATGCCCGAGGAAGTGGGCTGTAACATACATTCCTTCCTTAACATGGCAATTAATACCTTATTCGTTGATTCAGCCTGTCCATTAGCTCTTGGGTAGTAGGCACAAGAGGTCCTATGTAGAATTCTATACCTGTTGAAAATTTCCTGCAGGATCATATTCACAGAATTAGAACCCTGGTCTGGACAAATTTCAAGCGGACACCCAAACTTGCAAATGATGCTACTGTAAATGAAATCAGCAACAGTTTGGGCAGTGCAGTCATGGGAGGCAATAGCTTCAGCCCATTTTGTCGCATAGTCTGTGGCTATCAATAAATACTTCTCTCTTTTTGGAATCGACGGAGGGTAGATAGGTCCTACAAAATCTAACCCCCACTTCTCAAATGGTTGCCAAGAAGTGGAAATAACCAAGGGGTTATGCCTCTGCTTGGTGGGTTTAGGTCCACACCTCTGGCAAACATCACATGCTTTTCCCGAGTCATCAACATCTTTCAATAATGTAGGCACTATAAACCAGCATGAAGGATCCTCTGACTCATAATGTGCCCCGGAAGGTGCCCACCACCTGTTCCTTCATGTGCAGATTGAAGGACTTTCCTCACTTCTTCTTCTTCCAAGCACTTCCTAAACCTGTCATCCTTTCCCTGTCTATATAATTCCTTTCCCTGTCTATATAATTTATCTTCAATGAAGGTATAAGGTCTGTTCTTGATTAGCAGTCTCTTTCTTTGCACAGCACTAGCCTTCTCTGGATTGTTGGTGCATTTTGCCCAAGCCTACATGCTTGATATGCTTGATATTATCCTCATTTGTAAGTCACATGAGTAGTCATGTGAACACCTCTTGTAAAAGAGTACATTTTATCTCTTGTAAATGGAAAAAGAAAAAAGTAAAAGGATGGCTTACCTCATCCATGATGTAAAAGCAAATTCGTGGCTCCAACTACCAAAATCACGAATTTTTGAGCTAAGGGAATCTCTCCTAACTTTGGGGATCACTTTTAGGTGGAGCCATTCGAATTCGAATTCAAAACTCCCTCCAAGAATAGCTATAAAAGGAGCAAGAAGGAAGAGGCGATAAGCAAGCCTTGTACGTGACCACTTCATGTCATTTTGTAGAGATTGAAGAGCTTACTCCATAGCTCTATCATTCTACTCCCATTGTGCAAAGATTCATTGCCAATGTGGTTGTAATCATATGTGAATCTATACATTTATTATCATCTACCTCTCTGATTTGTTCTCTGCTATACTCACTCAGAGCAGTAACTTCAGAAGGTCATATCTCGCGTTTTACTGAACCTTTTTCAGTGTTTTAAAGTGCGTTGGATAGCTCTTACTGTCTAGTTTCTACCTATAAATTTTCAACGTCATTGGATTTATACGTTTGGAGATATCTGCATTTTACTGCTTACTGGTCTATCTCTGCAGAGCCCCGAGAATTGTGGGAATGTTCCAGAACTTGATGAAACTTGTTCTCAGTGCTCAGTCCATCATTTGAAGTGTTTTAACTTGGAATAGGAAGCTTGCTAAGTCTATTTGCTATGCCCAAAAGGAATTTTTCTAATTCCTTCCAGGTTGAGAGCACTGTTCATTTTTTCCAGCAGGTGTATGTCCAAAAATAGCAAGTTTTGGGAGCTAGTCATTTCGCAACTAGCCTGTCTTGACTTAAACTTTTGGGATACATGTTCCAAAGTACTTGGCTGATATTTTGGTGGATTTAGGAAGCTCAAAGGGTCTACTAATCAACTCTGAAGTCTCAGTTGGCTGGTGTGAAGCTGGTTGTAGCGGCACCTACTCATCTTTGGATTGCATCCACCATCTCTCTTCACAGTGGTATCAGAGCATAGTCAAGCAACATGGGAGATGGATTTCCATCAACAATTGACAAATTGGATCGAAACAACTATCCGGCATGGTCTCTAAGGATGGAGGCTTACCTTCAAGGGAGGAATCTATATGGATTCATATCCGGAGATGAAGCAATGCCAACCATGAGGAACAAAGGGCAACCATCACATGAAGAAGTGGAAGGACTTTCGAATTGGTGTTCGAAGGATGCACTTGCAAGGTCCTATATTCTAAACTCAATCTCTGATTTTCTTTTACCTCATGTCAAGGGATGCAAGACATCAAGAGAAACCTGGAATGCACTTGCTTCTTTCTTCTCTTCCAACACTCGAGCAAGGAAGAACCAATTGTGGATGGAGTTCACAACAATGAAGAAAAGCCCGAAGCAAAATGTGACTGATTATGTCACAAAGATGAAGGAGATTTCCGACCAACTTGGAAGCATTGGAGAGGTAATTGAAGAGGAGCAAATCATAAGACAAATCATGAATGGAATCAAAGCAGACGACAAGTGGGAGTCATTCACAACAGCCATGGATTTATACATGGATATGCATGTACCCGACCTCAACACACTCATGGGCCAACTCTTCACTCATGAAGCAAAGATTAGCAAAGGTGGTGAGTCCTCAAGAGGTAATCAAACTTCTGCCTTATATTCTGATAAAGCTAAGGTCAAGGACAAGTCAAAGAATAGAAAGAATGAAGATGAAGGAAGCTCTTTCCAAGCAAACTTTGCAGGTAGAGGACGAGCTAGAGGAAGAGGCAGAAGTGGAAAGCAAGGCAGGGGGAGATTCCAATCATCTCAACCTTGCAACATATGTGGCTTATCTAACCATACTACTGAAGAATGTTTCAGGAACCCGAGGAACTCAAGAGGAAGAGGATTCAATAGAGGTGGCTATGGATCAAATAGAGGCAGGTACAATGGAGGCTACAACAACAATTACTACAACAACAATTACAACAACAACAACAACTATCAAAGTGGCCATAGAGGAAGAAGAGATTACAATAACTATGCAGAGGACCAAAGTCAAGAAGATTCATTATTGATTATGAATCTATCAACAAAGAAGGGTAAGGATGATGATCACATATTTTACATTGATTCGGGATGCTCGAACCATGTAGCAGGAAATGTGGCTTTACTTTCTGATTTGGAAGATCCTCATAACAAGCATGAAGTGCAGACAGGAGATGACACAAAGCACTCAGTGGAGAAGATAGGTAATGTGAACACATCAGATGGGAATATGAACCTCTTAAGCAAAGTCTTGTATGTCCCTACAATTACCAAAAATTTAATAAGTGTTGGACAGATTGTTGAAAAAGGATTGCAGGTTAGATTCAATCGATTTGGAGCATATGTTGAAGACCCAAGGCAAGGCTTTCGAAGGATTGCCAAAGGAGAAAAGACAGGAAGGCTTTTCACTTTTGAAGTGGAAGATACAAAGAACATAGCTTTGTTTAGCTATGGATCTCAAACTCTAACAGAGTTGGAGATATGGCACAAAAGGCTTGCTCACATTGGTGAGAGGACACTCAAACAGATTTGCAGGGACCAAAGTGTACTTGGTTTGCCTAATATCACAAGGCAACACATGATTTATAAGTGTGAAGCTTGTCAACTCGGCAAGGCTCATAGACAACCTTTCAATAAGAAAGGATATATGTATCAAAATCCTTTGGATCTAGTGCACACGGATGTGTGGGGTCCAAGTAAGGAGCCATCTATATCAGGCTCAAGATATTATGTGTCTTTCATAGATGATTGTAGCAGGTGGACCATTCTGTTTTTCATGAAGCACAAGGATGAAGTGTTTAATTGCTTTAAGAAGTATATTGCTCTTGTTGAAAATCAAACAGGTAGGACTTTGAAAAGACTCAGATCAGATGGTGGAGGAGAATACTTCTCTTCTGAATTTGATGCCTTCTTGCATGAAAGAGGCATTAAAAGGGAAGTCACTACAAGGTATACACCCGAACTCAATGGTGTAGCAGAGAGGAGGAATAGAGCTATCGTCGAAGCTGCAAGGTCCATGCTCAACGAAAAGGGATTGCCGAACTACCTATGGGCAGAGGCTGTGTCGACAGCCACATATCTCATAAATAGACTTCCATCTAAGTCACTAGATGGAACCACTCCATATGAAGTGTGGAATGGAAGAAGACCTAGTCTAGAGCATTGTAAAATCTTTGGATGCTTAGCCTATGCTCACATTCCTTCTCAAGTAAGAGGGAAATTGGATCCCAAGGCAGAGAAGTGTGTATTCATTGGTTATGATCAAAACCAAAAAGGATATAGATTGTACAATCCAACCAATAAAGGATTTTCTGTGAGTAGAGATGTAATTTTTGATGAAAACAAATCATGGTTTGATGATGACAGGAAAGTGAAGCTGCCATATGACTTGGATGAAGATTTTCCATCACTTCAACCAAAGGAGCCAAAGCAGATTGAAGAAAGTGATTCGGAGATTGACCTAGAAGACTTGGAAAGACTAAAGCTATGGAAGAACAAAGGTAAAGCAAAGATGCAGGATGCTACATATGGACCCGAGAGCTCACATCAACCACTTAGAAGGTCTTCGAGGGAGAAGAAGAAACCAGAGAGGTTTGGTTATGATACTTCTTTGGTCACCAAGCACTCAATCTACATTGCAAAGGATTCAACCAATGAAGAACCTACCACATTCGAAGAAGCACAAAGCAAGAAAGCTTGGAGAGATGCAATGGATGAAGAAATGGAAGCCTTGAAGGAGAATGACACTTGGGAGCTTGTACCTAACAAGCCATCTATGAAGATAATCGGATCTCGATGGATATACAAAATCAAGAGGAATCCAGATGGAAGTATAAATAGACACAAAGCAAGGTTAGTTGCTAAAGGGTTTGCTCAAACCCATGGTATTGATTATGAGGAGACTTTCTCTCCTGTTGCAAAAATGCCTACAATTAGGGTTCTCATTAGTCTTGCTGCATCTAGAAATTGGAATCTTTATCAACTTGATGTAAAGAATGCTTTCTTGAATGGATGGATTTCTGAGTTAGTGTATATGGCACAACCTCCTGGATATGAGGATGCACATCATCCTAACTATGTATGCAAACTAAAGAAAGCTTTGTATGGATTGAAGCAAGCTCCAAGAGCTTGGAATTTCAGATTGGTTACTTATTTGCAGGACCAAGGATTCAAAGCTAGCAAGGCGGATACCTCTTTGTTCATAAAGAGGAATGGATCTGAAGTGATCTATTTATGTGTGTATGTTGATGATATTATTATCACAGGCAATGATCTTGAAGGAATCAAACAGGTAAAGAGTCAAATGAAGGAGGAGTTCAAAATAAGTGACCTCGGACCACTCACTTATTTTCTTGGATTGGAGTTGATCTACACAGATTCAGGTATATACATCACACAAAGGAAGTATGTCCATAACATGCTCGTCAAGTTCAAGATGGAAAATACCAAGTGTGCAAGTACACCTATGGAGCAAAATCATAAGCTTAGTGCTTATGAAGGAGAGCCAATTGAAGACATCACAAGCTATCAAAGCTTGGTTGGAAGTTTGAACTATGCAACACTCACAAGGGTGGATATATGCTATAGTGTTAGCATATTGAGTCAGTTTATGCATAAGCCGAGAAGACCACATATGGAAGCGGCCAAGCGAGTCCTCAAGTACCTAAAGGGGACCATGAATGAAGGTTTGTTTTATTCATATACTTCAGATATTGAGCTAAAGGTCTACTCAGATGCAGATTGGGCCGGATCTAAAGATGATAGAAGAAGCACATCAGGGTATATATCATTTGCAGGTTCAAAAATCATTTCTTGGTCATCGAAGAAGCAACCAACCGTGGCATTATCTTCTACTGAAGCTGAATATAGAGGTTTGGCTAATGCAACTCAAGAAATCATGTGGTTAAAATCTTTGTACACAGATCTTGGACTTCATTCTTCAACACCTCACATCTTTGGTGACAACACAAGCTCACTACATCTAGCAGCTAATCCGGTATACCATGCTAGAACCAAGCATATTGAAGTCCACTACCATTATGTAAGGGAGAAGCTATTGAGCAAGGATATTCAACTATCCTATGTCTCTACAGATATGCAATGTGCAGACATGTTGACGAAAGCTCTTGATGGTACGAAGTTAAGTAGATTCAAGTTGATGATTGGCTTGCAGGAAATCAAGGACAATTGAAGACTTATTTGGAGGCCAAGCATGTTAGGCTTGAGGGGGAGCTGTTGGTGCATTTTGCCCAAGCCTACATGCTTGATATGCTTGATATTATCCTCATTTGTAAGTCACATGAGTAGTCATGTGAACACCTCTTGTAAAAGAGTACATTTTATCTCTTGTAAATGGAAAAAGAAAAAAGTAAAAGGATGGCTTACCTCATCCATGATGTAAAAGCAAATTCGTGGCTCCAACTACCAAAATCACGAATTTTTGAGCTAAGGGAATCTCTCCTAACTTTGGGGATCACTTTTAGGTGGAGCCATTCGAATTCGAATTCAAAACTCCCTCCAAGAATAGCTATAAAAGGAGCAAGAAGGAAGAGGCGATAAGCAAGCCTTGTACGTGACCACTTCATGTCATTTTGTAGAGATTGAAGAGCTTACTCCATAGCTCTATCATTCTACTCCCATTGTGCAAAGATTCATTGCCAATGTGGTTGTAATCATATGTGAATCTATACATTTATTATCATCTACCTCTCTGATTTGTTCTCTGCTATACTCACTCAGAGCAGTAACTTCAGAAGGTCATATCTCGCGTTTTACTGAACCTTTTTCAGTGTTTTAAAGTGCGTTGGATAGCTCTTACTGTCTAATTTCTACCTATAAATTTTCAACGTCATTGGATTTATACTTTTGGAGATATCTGCATTTTACTGCTTACTGGTCTATCTCTGCAGAGCCCCGAGAATTGTGGGAATGTTCCAGAACTTGATGAAACTTGTTCTCAGTGATCAGTCCATCATTTGAAGTGTTTTAACTTGGAATAGGAAGCTTGCTAAGTCTATTTGCTATGCCCAAAAGGAATTTTTCTAATTCCTTCCAGGTTGAGAGCACTGTTCATTTTTTCCAGCAGGTGTATGTCCAAAAATAGCAAGTTTTGGGAGCTAGTCATTTCGCAACTAGCCTGTCTTGACTTAAACTTTTGGGATACATGTTCCAAAGTACTTGGCTGATATTTTGGTGGATTTAGGAAGCTCAAAGGGTCTACTAATCAACTCTGAAGTCTCAGTTGGCTGGTGTGAAGCTGGTTGTAGCGGCACCTACTCATCTTTGGATTGCATCCACCATCTCTCTTCACAGTGGTATCAGAGCATAGTCAAGCAACATGGGAGATGGATTTCCATCAACAATTGACAAATTGGATCGAAACAACTATCCGGCATGGTCTCTAAGGATGGAGGCTTACCTTCAAGGGAGGAATCTATATGGATTCATATCCGGAGATGAAGCAATGCCAACCATGAGGAACAAAGGGCAACCATCACATGAAGAAGTGGAAGGACTTTCGAATTGGTGTTCGAAGGATGCACTTGCAAGGTCCTATATTCTAAACTCAATCTCTGATTTTCTTTTACCTCATGTCAAGGGATGCAAGACATCAAGAGAAACCTGGAATGCACTTGCTTCTTTCTTCTCTTCCAACACTCGAGCAAGGAAGAACCAATTGTGGATGGAGTTCACAACAATGAAGAAAAGCCCGAAGCAAAATGTGACTGATTATGTCACAAAGATGAAGGAGATTTCCGACCAACTTGGAAGCATTGGAGAGGTAATTGAAGAGGAGCAAATCATAAGACAAATCATGAATGGAATCAAAGCAGACGACAAGTGGGAGTCATTCACAACAGCCATGGATTTATACATGGATATGCATGTACCCGACCTCAACACACTCATGGGCCAACTCTTCACTCGTGAAGCAAAGATTAGCAAAGGTGGTGAGTCCTCAAGAGGTAATCAAACTTCTGCCTTATATTCTGATAAAGCTAAGGTCAAGGACAAGTCAAAGAATAGAAAGAATGAAGATGAAGGAAGCTCTTTCCAAGCAAACTTTGCAGGTAGAGGACGAGCTAGAGGAAGAGGCAGAAGTGGAAAGCAAGGCAGGGGGAGATTCCAATCATCTCAACCTTGCAACATATGTGGCTTATCTAACCATACTACTGAAGAATGTTTCAGGAACCCGAGGAACTCAAGAGGAAGAGGATTCAATAGAGGTGGCTATGGATCAAATAGAGGCAGGTACAATGGAGGCTACAACAACAATTACTACAACAACAATTACAACAACAACAACAACTATCAAAGTGGCCATAGAGGAAGAAGAGATTACAATAACTATGCAGAGGACCAAAGTCAAGAAGATTCATTATTGATTATGAATCTATCAACAAAGAAGGGTAAGGATGATGATCACATATTTTACATTGATTCGGGATGCTCGAACCATGTAGCAGGAAATGTGGCTTTACTTTCTGATTTGGAAGATCCTCATAACAAGCATGAAGTGCAGACAGGAGATGACACAAAGCACTCAGTGGAGAAGATAGGTAATGTGAACACATCAGATGGGAATATGAACCTCTTAAGCAAAGTCTTGTATGTCCCTACAATTACCAAAAATTTAATAAGTGTTGGACAGATTGTTGAAAAAGGATTGCAGGTTAGATTCAATCGATTTGGAGCATATGTTGAAGACCCAAGGCAAGGCTTTCGAAGGATTGCCAAAGGAGAAAAGACAGGAAGGCTTTTCACTTTTGAAGTGGAAGATACAAAGAACATAGCTTTGTTTAGCTATGGATCTCAAACTCTAACAGAGTTGGAGATATGGCACAAAAGGCTTGCTCACATTGGTGAGAGGACACTCAAACAGATTTGCAGGGACCAAAGTGTACTTGGTTTGCCTAATATCACAAGGCAACACATGATTTATAAGTGTGAAGCTTGTCAACTCGGCAAGGCTCATAGACAACCTTTCAATAAGAAAGGATATATGTATCAAAATCCTTTGGATCTAGTGCACACGGATGTGTGGGGTCCAAGTAAGGAGCCATCTATATCAGGCTCAAGATATTATGTGTCTTTCATAGATGATTGTAGCAGGTGGACCATTCTGTTTTTCATGAAGCACAAGGATGAAGTGTTTAATTGCTTTAAGAAGTATATTGCTCTTGTTGAAAATCAAACAGGTAGGACTTTGAAAAGACTCAGATCAGATGGTGGAGGAGAATACTTCTCTTCTGAATTTGATGCCTTCTTGCATGAAAGAGGCATTAAAAGGGAAGTCACTACAAGGTATACACCCGAACTCAATGGTGTAGCAGAGAGGAGGAATAGAGCTATCGTCGAAGCTGCAAGGTCCATGCTCAACGAAAAGGGATTGCCGAACTACCTATGGGCAGAGGCTGTGTCGACAGCCACATATCTCATAAATAGACTTCCATCTAAGTCACTAGATGGAACCACTCCATATGAAGTGTGGAATGGAAGAAGACCTAGTCTAGAGCATTGTAAAATCTTTGGATGCTTAGCCTATGCTCACATTCCTTCTCAAGTAAGAGGGAAATTGGATCCCAAGGCAGAGAAGTGTGTATTCATTGGTTATGATCAAAACCAAAAAGGATATAGATTGTACAATCCAACCAATAAAGGATTTTCTGTGAGTAGAGATGTAATTTTTGATGAAAACAAATCATGGTTTGATGATGACAGGAAAGTGAAGCTGCCATATGACTTGGATGAAGATTTTCCATCACTTCAACCAAAGGAGCCAAAGCAGATTGAAGAAAGTGATTCGGAGATTGACCTAGAAGACTTGGAAAGACTAAAGCTATGGAAGAACAAAGGTAAAGCAAAGATGCAGGATGCTACATATGGACCCGAGAGCTCACATCAACCACTTAGAAGGTCTTCGAGGGAGAAGAAGAAACCAGAGAGGTTTGGTTATGATACTTCTTTGGTCACCAAGCACTCAATCTACATTGCAAAGGATTCAACCAATGAAGAACCTACCACATTCGAAGAAGCACAAAGCAAGAAAGCTTGGAGAGATGCAATGGATGAAGAAATGGAAGCCTTGAAGGAGAATGACACTTGGGAGCTTGTACCTAACAAGCCATCTATGAAGATAATCGGATCTCGATGGATATACAAAATCAAGAGGAATCCAGATGGAAGTATAAATAGACACAAAGCAAGGTTAGTTGCTAAAGGGTTTGCTCAAACCCATGGTATTGATTATGAGGAGACTTTCTCTCCTGTTGCAAAAATGCCTACAATTAGGGTTCTCATTAGTCTTGCTGCATCTAGAAATTGGAATCTTTATCAACTTGATGTAAAGAATGCTTTCTTGAATGGATGGATTTCTGAGTTAGTGTATATGGCACAACCTCCTGGATATGAGGATGCACATCATCCTAACTATGTATGCAAACTAAAGAAAGCTTTGTATGGATTGAAGCAAGCTCCAAGAGCTTGGAATTTCAGATTGGTTACTTATTTGCAGGACCAAGGATTCAAAGCTAGCAAGGCGGATACCTCTTTGTTCATAAAGAGGAATGGATCTGAAGTGATCTATTTATGTGTGTATGTTGATGATATTATTATCACAGGCAATGATCTTGAAGGAATCAAACAGGTAAAGAGTCAAATGAAGGAGGAGTTCAAAATAAGTGACCTCGGACCACTCACTTATTTTCTTGGATTGGAGTTGATCTACACAGATTCAGGTATATACATCACACAAAGGAAGTATGTCCATAACATGCTCGTCAAGTTCAAGATGGAAAATACCAAGTGTGCAAGTACACCTATGGAGCAAAATCATAAGCTTAGTGCTTATGAAGGAGAGCCAATTGAAGACATCACAAGCTATCAAAGCTTGGTTGGAAGTTTGAACTATGCAACACTCACAAGGGTGGATATATGCTATAGTGTTAGCATATTGAGTCAGTTTATGCATAAGCCGAGAAGACCACATATGGAAGCGGCCAAGCGAGTCCTCAAGTACCTAAAGGGGACCATGAATGAAGGTTTGTTTTATTCATATACTTCAGATATTGAGCTAAAGGTCTACTCAGATGCAGATTGGGCCGGATCTAAAGATGATAGAAGAAGCACATCAGGGTATATATCATTTGCAGGTTCAAAAATCATTTCTTGGTCATCGAAGAAGCAACCAACCGTGGCATTATCTTCTACTGAAGCTGAATATAGAGGTTTGGCTAATGCAACTCAAGAAATCATGTGGTTAAAATCTTTGTACACAGATCTTGGACTTCATTCTTCAACACCTCACATCTTTGGTGACAACACAAGCTCACTACATCTAGCAGCTAATCCGGTATACCATGCTAGAACCAAGCATATTGAAGTCCACTACCATTATGTAAGGGAGAAGCTATTGAGCAAGGATATTCAACTATCCTATGTCTCTACAGATATGCAATGTGCAGACATGTTGACGAAAGCTCTTGATGGTACGAAGTTAAGTAGATTCAAGTTGATGATTGGCTTGCAGGAAATCAAGGACAATTGAAGACTTATTTGGAGGCCAAGCATGTTAGGCTTGAGGGGGAGCTGTTGGTGCATTTTGCCCAAGCCTACATGCTTGATATGCTTGATATTATCCTCATTTGTAAGTCACATGAGTAGTCATGTGAACACCTCTTGTAAAAGAGTACATTTTATCTCTTGTAAATGGAAAAAGAAAAAAGTAAAAGGATGGCTTACCTCATCCATGATGTAAAAGCAAATTCGTGGCTCCAACTACCAAAATCACGAATTTTTGAGCTAAGGGAATCTCTCCTAACTTTGGGGATCACTTTTAGGTGGAGCCATTCGAATTCGAATTCAAAACTCCCTCCAAGAATAGCTATAAAAGGAGCAAGAAGGAAGAGGCGATAAGCAAGCCTTGTACGTGACCACTTCATGTCATTTTGTAGAGATTGAAGAGCTTACTCCATAGCTCTATCATTCTACTCCCATTGTGCAAAGATTCATTGCCAATGTGGTTGTAATCATATGTGAATCTATACATTTATTATCATCTACCTCTCTGATTTGTTCTCTGCTATACTCACTCAGAGCAGTAACTTCCGAAGGTCATATCTCGCGTTTTACTGAACCTTTTTCAGTGTTTTAAAGTGCGTTGGATAGCTCTTACTGTCTAGTTTCTACCTATAAATTTTCAACGTCATTGGATTTATACTTTTGGAGATATCTGCATTTTACTGCTTACTGGTCTATCTCTGCAGAGCCCCGAGAATTGTGGGAATGTTCCAGAACTTGATGAAACTTGTTCTCAGTGATCAGTCCATCATTTGAAGTGTTTTAACTTGGAATAGGAAGCTTGCTAAGTCTATTTGCTATGCCCAAAAGGAATTTTTCTAATTCCTTCCAGGTTGAGAGCACTGTTCATTTTTTCCAGCAGGTGTATGTCCAAAAATAGCAAGTTTTGGGAGCTAGTCATTTCGCAACTAGCCTGTCTTGACTTAAACTTTTGGGATACATGTTCCAAAGTACTTGGCTGATATTTTGGTGGATTTAGGAAGCTCAAAGGGTCTACTAATCAACTCTGAAGTCTCAGTTGGCTGGTGTGAAGCTGGTTGTAGCGGCACCTACTCATCTTTGGATTGCATCCACCATCTCTCTTCACAGTGGTATCAGAGCATAGTCAAGCAACATGGGAGATGGATTTCCATCAACAATTGACAAATTGGATCGAAACAACTATCCGGCATGGTCTCTAAGGATGGAGGCTTACCTTCAAGGGAGGAATCTATATGGATTCATATCCGGAGATGAAGCAATGCCAACCATGAGGAACAAAGGGCAACCATCACATGAAGAAGTGGAAGGACTTTCGAATTGGTGTTCGAAGGATGCACTTGCAAGGTCCTATATTCTAAACTCAATCTCTGATTTTCTTTTACCTCATGTCAAGGGATGCAAGACATCAAGAGAAACCTGGAATGCACTTGCTTCTTTCTTCTCTTCCAACACTCGAGCAAGGAAGAACCAATTGTGGATGGAGTTCACAACAATGAAGAAAAGCCCGAAGCAAAATGTGACTGATTATGTCACAAAGATGAAGGAGATTTCCGACCAACTTGGAAGCATTGGAGAGGTAATTGAAGAGGAGCAAATCATAAGACAAATCATGAATGGAATCAAAGCAGACGACAAGTGGGAGTCATTCACAACAGCCATGGATTTATACATGGATATGCATGTACCCGACCTCAACACACTCATGGGCCAACTCTTCACTCATGAAGCAAAGATTAGCAAAGGTGGTGAGTCCTCAAGAGGTAATCAAACTTCTGCCTTATATTCTGATAAAGCTAAGGTCAAGGACAAGTCAAAGAATAGAAAGAATGAAGATGAAGGAAGCTCTTTCCAAGCAAACTTTGCAGGTAGAGGACGAGCTAGAGGAAGAGGCAGAAGTGGAAAGCAAGGCAGGGGGAGATTCCAATCATCTCAACCTTGCAACATATGTGGCTTATCTAACCATACTACTGAAGAATGTTTCAGGAACCCGAGGAACTCAAGAGGAAGAGGATTCAATAGAGGTGGCTATGGATCAAATAGAGGCAGGTACAATGGAGGCTACAACAACAATTACTACAACAACAATTACAACAACAACAACAACTATCAAAGTGGCCATAGAGGAAGAAGAGATTACAATAACTATGCAGAGGACCAAAGTCAAGAAGATTCATTATTGATTATGAATCTATCAACAAAGAAGGGTAAGGATGATGATCACATATTTTACATTGATTCGGGATGCTCGAACCATGTAGCAGGAAATGTGGCTTTACTTTCTGATTTGGAAGATCCTCATAACAAGCATGAAGTGCAGACAGGAGATGACACAAAGCACTCAGTGGAGAAGATAGGTAATGTGAACACATCAGATGGGAATATGAACCTCTTAAGCAAAGTCTTGTATGTCCCTACAATTACCAAAAATTTAATAAGTGTTGGACAGATTGTTGAAAAAGGATTGCAGGTTAGATTCAATCGATTTGGAGCATATGTTGAAGACCCAAGGCAAGGCTTTCGAAGGATTGCCAAAGGAGAAAAGACAGGAAGGCTTTTCACTTTTGAAGTGGAAGATACAAAGAACATAGCTTTGTTTAGCTATGGATCTCAAACTCTAACAGAGTTGGAGATATGGCACAAAAGGCTTGCTCACATTGGTGAGAGGACACTCAAACAGATTTGCAGGGACCAAAGTGTACTTGGTTTGCCTAATATCACAAGGCAACACATGATTTATAAGTGTGAAGCTTGTCAACTCGGCAAGGCTCATAGACAACCTTTCAATAAGAAAGGATATATGTATCAAAATCCTTTGGATCTAGTGCACACGGATGTGTGGGGTCCAAGTAAGGAGCCATCTATATCAGGCTCAAGATATTATGTGTCTTTCATAGATGATTGTAGCAGGTGGACCATTCTGTTTTTCATGAAGCACAAGGATGAAGTGTTTAATTGCTTTAAGAAGTATATTGCTCTTGTTGAAAATCAAACAGGTAGGACTTTGAAAAGACTCAGATCAGATGGTGGAGGAGAATACTTCTCTTCTGAATTTGATGCCTTCTTGCATGAAAGAGGCATTAAAAGGGAAGTCACTACAAGGTATACACCCGAACTCAATGGTGTAGCAGAGAGGAGGAATAGAGCTATCGTCGAAGCTGCAAGGTCCATGCTCAACGAAAAGGGATTGCCGAACTACCTATGGGCAGAGGCTGTGTCGACAGCCACATATCTCATAAATAGACTTCCATCTAAGTCACTAGATGGAACCACTCCATATGAAGTGTGGAATGGAAGAAGACCTAGTCTAGAGCATTGTAAAATCTTTGGATGCTTAGCCTATGCTCACATTCCTTCTCAAGTAAGAGGGAAATTGGATCCCAAGGCAGAGAAGTGTGTATTCATTGGTTATGATCAAAACCAAAAAGGATATAGATTGTACAATCCAACCAATAAAGGATTTTCTGTGAGTAGAGATGTAATTTTTGATGAAAACAAATCATGGTTTGATGATGACAGGAAAGTGAAGCTGCCATATGACTTGGATGAAGATTTTCCATCACTTCAACCAAAGGAGCCAAAGCAGATTGAAGAAAGTGATTCGGAGATTGACCTAGAAGACTTGGAAAGACTAAAGCTATGGAAGAACAAAGGTAAAGCAAAGATGCAGGATGCTACATATGGACCCGAGAGCTCACATCAACCACTTAGAAGGTCTTCGAGGGAGAAGAAGAAACCAGAGAGGTTTGGTTATGATACTTCTTTGGTCACCAAGCACTCAATCTACATTGCAAAGGATTCAACCAATGAAGAACCTACCACATTCGAAGAAGCACAAAGCAAGAAAGCTTGGAGAGATGCAATGGATGAAGAAATGGAAGCCTTGAAGGAGAATGACACTTGGGAGCTTGTACCTAACAAGCCATCTATGAAGATAATCGGATCTCGATGGATATACAAAATCAAGAGGAATCCAGATGGAAGTATAAATAGACACAAAGCAAGGTTAGTTGCTAAAGGGTTTGCTCAAACCCATGGTATTGATTATGAGGAGACTTTCTCTCCTGTTGCAAAAATGCCTACAATTAGGGTTCTCATTAGTCTTGCTGCATCTAGAAATTGGAATCTTTATCAACTTGATGTAAAGAATGCTTTCTTGAATGGATGGATTTCTGAGTTAGTGTATATGGCACAACCTCCTGGATATGAGGATGCACATCATCCTAACTATGTATGCAAACTAAAGAAAGCTTTGTATGGATTGAAGCAAGCTCCAAGAGCTTGGAATTTCAGATTGGTTACTTATTTGCAGGACCAAGGATTCAAAGCTAGCAAGGCGGATACCTCTTTGTTCATAAAGAGGAATGGATCTGAAGTGATCTATTTATGTGTGTATGTTGATGATATTATTATCACAGGCAATGATCTTGAAGGAATCAAATAGGTAAAGAGTCAAATGAAGGAGGAGTTCAAAATAAGTGACCTCGGACCACTCACTTATTTTCTTGGATTGGAGTTGATCTACACAGATTCAGGTATATACATCACACAAAGGAAGTATGTCCATAACATGCTCGTCAAGTTCAAGATGGAAAATACCAAGTGTGCAAGTACACCTATGGAGCAAAATCATAAGCTTAGTGCTTATGAAGGAGAGCCAATTGAAGACATCACAAGCTATCAAAGCTTGGTTGGAAGTTTGAACTATGCAACACTCACAAGGGTGGATATATGCTATAGTGTTAGCATATTGAGTCAGTTTATGCATAAGCCGAGAAGACCACATATGGAAGCGGCCAAGCGAGTCCTCAAGTACCTAAAGGGGACCATGAATGAAGGTTTGTTTTATTCATATACTTCAGATATTGAGCTAAAGGTCTACTCAGATGCAGATTGGGCCGGATCTAAAGATGATAGAAGAAGCACATCAGGGTATATATCATTTGCAGGTTCAAAAATCATTTCTTGGTCATCGAAGAAGCAACCAACCGTGGCATTATCTTCTACTGAAGCTGAATATAGAGGTTTGGCTAATGCAACTCAAGAAATCATGTGGTTAAAATCTTTGTACACAGATCTTGGACTTCATTCTTCAACACCTCACATCTTTGGTGACAACACAAGCTCACTACATCTAGCAGCTAATCCGGTATACCATGCTAGAACCAAGCATATTGAAGTCCACTACCATTATGTAAGGGAGAAGCTATTGAGCAAGGATATTCAACTATCCTATGTCTCTACAGATATGCAATGTGCAGACATGTTGACGAAAGCTCTTGATGGTACGAAGTTAAGTAGATTCAAGTTGATGATTGGCTTGCAGGAAATCAAGGACAATTGAAGACTTATTTGGAGGCCAAGCATGTTAGGCTTGAGGGGGAGCTGTTGGTGCATTTTGCCCAAGCCTACATGCTTGATATGCTTGATATTATCCTCATTTGTAAGTCACATGAGTAGTCATGTGAACACCTCTTGTAAAAGAGTACATTTTATCTCTTGTAAATGGAAAAAGAAAAAAGTAAAAGGATGGCTTACCTCATCCATGATGTAAAAGCAAATTCGTGGCTCCAACTACCAAAATCACGAATTTTTGAGCTAAGGGAATCTCTCCTAACTTTGGGGATCACTTTTAGGTGGAGCCATTCGAATTCGAATTCAAAACTCCCTCCAAGAATAGCTATAAAAGGAGCAAGAAGGAAGAGGCGATAAGCAAGCCTTGTACGTGACCACTTCATGTCATTTTGTAGAGATTGAAGAGCTTACTCCATAGCTCTATCATTCTACTCCCATTGTGCAAAGATTCATTGCCAATGTGGTTGTAATCATATGTGAATCTATACATTTATTATCATCTACCTCTCTGATTTGTTCTCTGCTATACTCACTCAGAGCAGTAACTTCAGAAGGTCATATCTCGCGTTTTACTGAACCTTTTTCAGTTTTTTAAAGTGCGTTGGATAGCTCTTACTGTCTAGTTTCTACCTATAAATTTTCAACGTCATTGGATTTATACGTTGGGAGATATCTGCATTTTACTGCTTACTGGTCTATCTCTGCAGAGCCCCGAGAATTGTGGGAATGTTCCAGAACTTGATGAAACTTGTTCTCAGTGATCAGTCCATCATTTGAAGTGTTTTAACTTGGAATAGGAAGCTTGCTAAGTCTATTTGCTATGCCCAAAAGGAATTTTTCTAATTCCTTCCAGGTTGAGAGCACTGTTCATTTTTTCCAGCAGGTGTATGTCCAAAAATAGCAAGTTTTGGGAGCTAGTCATTTCGCAACTAGCCTGTCTTGACTTAAACTTTTGGGATACATGTTCCAAAGTACTTGGCTGATATTTTGGTGGATTTAGGAAGCTCAAAGGGTCTACTAATCAACTCTGAAGTCTCAGTTGGCTGGTGTGAAGCTGGTTGTAGCGGCACCTACTCATCTTTGGATTGCATCCACCATCTCTCTTCACATGGATACACTCCAGTTTTAATGAAATTCTTGATATCATAATACCAACCTTGAGCTTATACAGCGAACAGATTAGCATCTGGAAAATTGTCATTGAATCCAATAGTTTGATCCATCATATTGATCCTGGATAGGTGATCCGCCATAACATTTTCTTTACCTGGTCTATGGACTACAGAAAAATCAAACTCTTGGAACAAAAGTAGCCACCTCCATATCCGCCCTGTTGCTTGTGGCTTGTTCAATAAAAACCTGAGTGGCTAATGATCAATGATTATGACAAACTTCACACCTAGCAAATAATGACGAAATTTTTGTACTGCAAAAACCATTGCTAGAGCTTCCCTTTTTGTTGTGCTATAATTATTTTCTGCTTTAGTCAAAATTCTACTAGCATACTGGATAGGATTGTCAAGTTTGAATTCTTCACTATGTTGAGCCAATACTGCACCCACTGCATATGCACTGGCATCTACATGTGAAAATTTTTTGACCAATCTGTGGTGATAAGAATTGGTGTAGCTACCAATTTGGACCTTAATGTCTGATAAGCCTTTTCTACCTCCTCTTCCCATTTAAAGGGAACTTCTTTACCTGTAAGTCTAGCCAGAGGTATCCCGTATGCCCAAAAAACTCTGAATCTCTTTAGGAGATTTAGGTTTAGGCAACTTTAATATAGAAATGATTTTATCAGGATCTGGGGCCATATTTTTAGCCGACACCACATGTCCCAAGAGAGATCCTTATGTCACAAAGAAATGACATTTATTTGGGTTGAGCTTGAGCTTAGTCTCCCTGCATCTCTTAAAAACATTCTACAGCTGTCGCAAGTGATGGTCCAAACAATCTAAAGGGATCTCATTGTGAGAACCTGAAAATGAAGAGAAGTCATCCATGAAAATTCTAAGTGTTTCCAGCAATAAGGGACCAAAAATGAGGTTGACAGTTCTGTTAAAGGTGGCTGGAGCATTTTTGAGTCCAAATGGCATTTTTACATACACATATGTTCCCCAAGGTGTGATAAAAGCAGTCTTTTCACGATCCTCTGGGTGTATTGATATTTGATTATAGCCACTAAAGCCATCCATAAAGCTATATAATGCATGTCCAGCCACTTCTTCAATGAATTGCTCTGCAAATGGCATTGGGAATCCATCTAGAATGGTCACCTTGTTGAGTGCTCTAAAATCAACACAAATTTTGATTTTATTGGTATTCTTCTTTGGAAGTATAACCATAGGTGAGAGCCACTCTAAGTTTTCCACAGGAATGATGGTTCTTGCATCCTCCATCTTCTGTATTTCCACATAGACAGCTTCAACATATTTTGGGTTAAGTCTATAACTCTTCCCTCGTATTGGTTTGGCTCCCTCAACCAGGGGGATTCTATGCTCTCCATAATTGGCAGGCACTCCTTCTAAGTCTCTATAATGCCATGCAAAAACATCTGTATAGTGGGTCAAGAAGAATCTTATCTTTTCAAGGATGACTCCACTTGTTCCATGATTCTATACAGCCTTGGAGTTCTGCTGTATATGTTGCGGTTCCGGTGGTTCCTTCTGCTTTTGTTTCTTCTCCTTCCTCTTCTTCTCCCTCTGAGCAATCTAGTTGTCGAGATAAAGTTTTCTGTTGATCATCATCCCAATGTAGATGGCGGCCTTCTGTGGATTTCTTGATTGGGAAACACAAAATGTTGCATGCACATACGAAGAGGAATGGATACATTTGGTGTGAGTGCAGATATATCTTTCAACTTTTGTAGCTTCCGGTTCTTCATATTAGTGGGAATAAGAGGATCCTTCTCAGAGGGCACATGTGTGCCGTGCATGTTCAACATAGAGCTCACCAATTCCAATGTGAGTTTGAACCTTTTCAACTCATTGTTGCCCAACAAAGAAGGAAGGACAAATGTTCCTGGTTTATCTTTTTCTTCATTTGCTTGTAATGTTGAGACCAAGTAGTAACATCATAGGAGATCTGGTTTGGGTAAGGGTGCTGCAAAGTACTCGGCCAGCCTTGCATGCTGCCATATGGTCTGCAGATCTTGTGTGTTCTGGAGAGTCTCAAACTCCTTGGAAAAGAACTGGAATCTGACCCATGACTTGTCATACTCACACTTGGACTCCCAGATATACTTGGCCTCTCCTAAGGGCCCTGGCATGCCATTGAACCAATGAGAATTTGCATGGACTCTCTCTGTGATTCCTGTGGGAGGATTTGGTATAGGTATTTGCTGGAGGTGTTGCAGCTCTATGGGTTGTTCAGTTGGTGGCACATCAATAGGTAGACTGTCCACATCAATCCATGCAGTACTTACTCCTGCTTGTGAGCTTGAGCCTGCTGCTTCTGCCATGAGACTACGTGTAGCTGTTGATGCTTATCTGCTAGAAGAAGAGATGCACATTAACATTGCATAGGAAACAGGATGTTATGGTGTTCCCTCCACAATACTAACATGACATTTCAAGTGGTTAGGGGTTAGCGGGTGGAGTGTTTGTGATGTGTGAGAATGTTGGTTAATAGGTTAATGTTCATCCTAGATGCATACTTTGGATGTGCAATGTACTTAGAATGCACCTACATCAAAGGGGACTGATTCACAAAATTGGGTCAGGTAGTTTGATATAGGGTTTAAGTCTCCAAACTTTGTTTATGGAATCCTAACTTTTAGTGGTGATGACATGTAAAGGTTTGTGGACGGGATTGTGTTGGATTTGGGACCTTTTGGGTACCCATTTCCTGACATTCCTAGGTGTGACCGAAGAGGTAGTGGTGTGGAGTGTAGATGTTTGCCCTGGGATTTGTGCCAAGGGTGCTTGTGGGTGTTGATTCAATCTTGTGAATGGAGGTGAAGCTATTTGAGCTCGTAAGTAGGTCTTGGGCACCCATATCTCTCTAGCATTTGGGATAGCCTTCATTGATCGCTTTGGAACCCAAATAGAAATGGTTTGTCTAGATTGATGCCTAGGATACTCCTTCGTCATAATCCTCGACGGTGTAGCTCGTTTGGTGCATGTTTGGGATCCTATCTCTAAAGTTGAGGGTTGTTCACCCTTGCGTACCCAGATCTGCTTCATGCCAAGAGGTGCTTTATATTGCACTGGTCGTATCTCATGCTTCTTGATTATCGCCTTCTTTGTGAAGTATGTTGTGCTGCTTGCTTTCCTAGAAATCTCTTTGGAAAAGAAGGGAACTCCTCATTGGCTTCTACACCTCCGTCAAGAGTGACAATCTTCTGCAACATAGAACTTTGGACAAGAATAGCATCGTTATCTTCATGTGAATTCCTGGAGGGACCAGGATTTGGTGCCTCTTCTAGTGGCCTAAGTGCTTGATTTTCTAATTCCATCATGATGCGGTTTTGGCCTACCCAAGCTTGAAGGAGTCCACTTCTTAGGTTGAGGTTGACTGCATGATCATAGATCCAGCCTTGGCCCAAGACAAGAGGTTTGATAAGATCCTCATCTTCACATACTAGCACTTTGACTACCATTAGATCCTCTTGAATGTAGAGGGGAAGTTCTACCTCTCCCATGCAAGGGGTTTCCACACCTCCCAACTCTATGAGATATGCATCTATAGGATTGACCTTGAATTGCAATTTTTGGCAGTAAGAAAGTCGAACTGCACTAGTGGCTGCTCTTGAGTCAATTAAAGCTCTCATTGTCCTTGCACTCTCTCCTTGTCCTAACTCTAGGGTCACAAAGGTCATCGATCAACTATCTTATGGGAATGTTCACCTGAAGCCTCGCACATGGCCATGTGATAACCTAGAGATTCTTGAGTGTCAGGGACAGGCTGATCTCTACCATATCTTCTCAGTTTCATTCGTCGGATGCGTTCTAAAGCTGCTGCCTGTGCTTCTTCTCTAATTCGTTTTTCCTCTTCTTTACATTTCTTTGCAGTATTGAGTCGATTTAGCATCTCCTCCATGAGGGGTTTCTGATATAACTTGACTCTGCATCCACTTATGTAACTTGGTAGAATATCGCCTTCTAGAGTGGCTAGTTGAACTGTACCACTTGTGGAGATCCTATTGATAATCATTGGTCCATAGCCTCTCTTCTCTAACTTCCATGCATGTTGCTTCAAGGTGTAGACTAGGACTAGGTCTCCTGCTTTCAAGCCCTTATCCTTCACATGTGCTTGCTTGTCCATTAGCTTGTGGATGATAGGGGGTAGACTTCTTATGTATCACCAAGAATTCTTGGAGAAAATTTTCAATGACTTCATTCAAGAAGTGTGTGCCTTTATCACTCACTAACTCTATTGGCAATCCGTATCTAGTGAACACATTCTCAAATAAGAACTTTGCTGTCGTTTGAGCATCGTTCTTCGTTGTAGCTTTTACTTCTACCCACTTGGTTAGATAGTCTGTGGCCACAATGATGTATTCAACATGGGAAACCTTAGCTGGGGGATTAATAGGACTGACAAAGTCTATTCCCCATTTAGAGAATGCACGTCCACCCATCATAGGTTTCAATGGCATCTCATCTTTGCGTATAGGATATTGAGTTCGCTGACAAACATCACATCTCTTCACGTAGGTATGTGCATCCATGTGAAGGGTTGGCCACCAAAGACCTACAAATAGTATTGCCTTGATCACCCGATCTGGTCCAAAGTGTCCTCCTGCTACACTTTGGTGAGGAGTCTCCAAGATGTTCAGATATTCGCTCTCGTGGACACACACTCTAAGGACCCATCTTTTCCTCGTCTGTATAGATTATCTCCAATGAGGGTATAATCTAAAGCTTCTTGTTCTAAGCTCCTTTTTCTGGCCACTGTCATCTTCTGAGGGAATATTTTCGTTCTCAGGAAGGCTACTAATGGTTTGCTCCAATCTGGCACCAAAGACACTTGAAAAAGAGTGGCATGTTCCACAGACGGTCTAGTGCTACAGATTGGGCATTCCTTGCACATCCTATGGAGATCTACTTCCATAGTTGGCCAGTGCACTCCGAGTCTCCTTAGTGTTTGTAAAGTTCTTTGCATCGAATAGTGTTGCTCTAATGCACCAACGTGTGCTAATTACAACCATTTCGCGTACTCATCCTCTTCCACACAACAAGATAATATTCCTTGATCCGTGTACTTGTACATACTCCCTACCATGATATGGTACTTTTGGGCTTTTGCTACCTCCCTACCTTGAGTGTTGACTACTGGATATTTAGGCCCATATGTCAGTACTGGCACTAAGGTCTTGGCCCACTGTGGTACAACCTCTAAATTAAACAAGTAAGCATCAGGAAGGTCATCTGATACTCCTTGTGGGGCCTCTCCAGATGTGAGCCTCGAGAGATGATCTGCTCTTTGCCTTTCCTCACCACTACCTCAAAGTCATATTCCATTAGTAAGAGGAACCATCTTACTAATCTACCTGTATTGCATGGCTTGTTTACCAAGTAAAGTAGGGCTTGGTGATCAGTAAAAAATTAAACTTATTTGCAAGCAAATAGTCTAAATTTTTTAACCGTATATACCATGCCTAATCCTTCTCTCTTGGTAGTGGTGTAATTTCATTCAGCTGCATTTAACTGCCTACTACCATAGGCAATTGGAAGATCCATATTACCTTCGCCCGTAGGTTGTGAAAGTATACACCCAATGGCATAATTGGATGCATCCACATGGACATGGAATTGTTTGTTTCAGTCTGGTGTAGTCAAGATTGGTGATGAACACAATCACCGTTTAAGCTCATTGAAGGATTTCTCGCATTCATCTGTCCACTCAAAATTGGTCAAAAGTCTGTAGAGAGGCTTTGCAATGATGGCATACATGTGTATAAAATGTCAGTAATAGCCACAATGCCCCATGAAAGCTTGCACTTCCTTGACACTCTTTGGCCTAGGTAGTTCTACGATAGCTCTCACTTTCTCTTCTTCAGTGGATATGGCATTCTTTGACACTATGTGTCCTATAATCTTGCCATGCGTGACCATAAAAACACACTTTTTTGGGATCAGGTAGACTTGATATTCTCTACATTTGTCAAAGATTTGCCTGAGCTTAGGTATATGTGTCTGTCTAATGTTGGAATGAGCACAGAGATCATCAACATAGACGTCCAAATTCTTCCTGAGGAACTCTTTAAACACATGGCACATCAGTCTCTGGAAGGTTGCAGGCGCATTGGTTAGACCAAATGGCATTCCTCGAAAGGCAAATATGCCTCACTCTGTGGCAAAAGCTATCTTATGCTGATCTTCTGGTGCAATGGCTACTTGATTGTAACCAAAGAACCCATCCAGGAAGCTGTACACTTCCTGCTACCCTTTCTAATATATGCTCAGTGATAGAAAGTGGATAACTATCTTTGATAGTGGCTGCGTTAACCTTCTTCAAGTTAATGCATACACGTAATTTGCTGTTCTTTTTGGGCACCACTACAATGGGGGATACCCACTCAATGTGCTCGATTTCATAGATAAATCCAGCTTCAACCAGGCGATCTATCTCTTCTTTGATCTTGGCAGCATAGTTGTCATTGTATGTGTATGGTTTCTGTTTGGAGGGTCTAGCCTCTGAGGTCATGGGGATCGTATGTGAGCATATGTGAGGGTCAACACATTTCAAGTCCTTATAACTCCATGCAAACACATCTCTATATTCTCGTAGTAAGGCTATCAATTCGTGCTCCTCATCCTCACTTAGGTCGTCTCCCATGTATGTGCATCTCTCTTCACCCTCCTCTATGGTCACTATGATTTTCTTTGTAGTTTCTTTGTTAACATAGGCCTCTCCTGTGGCTGCTTCACATTTAGGCATCCTGATCATGACTCTCCTATCTTCAATTTCATACTTCTTGAAGTTTTCAGGGACTTCAAACAAAGATTCTTCTTCCTTTGGTGTGACTTCTCTCTTCTTCCTCTTCTTGCGTTCGTTCTTAGTGGTCACTTGTGTGGTTAATCTCACCTCATTTGTAGTTTCTTCGTATCTTTGAGGGTTGGCTTCTACTTCATAGAAATATTCCTCATCTGATGCAAAAGGTGGGTCCATAATATTTGACTCTAAATCCGAATCGCTTGAGTGCTAGGTTCACACTCTTCAATAATTGGATCACACATGATTGGCTCTATTGTGAAGACTGAAATGTCATAGCCATCCTCGTCACAGTGGGGTGTCCATTGTTCTTCATTGATGGCTACATCCATTGTTGCTAAAATCTCTGCCCAACCATGAGGTTCAAATTCTTCGTCAAGAAATACTACAGGTGCATAGGCTGGGTCTTGAATTGATCTATGGGTTTCCTTCACACCTACCTCTCTTGCTTTTTCTCTCTTTTCTTCTTCTACTGCTACTTTGCACATCCATAAGTGAGTATCTTCATGCATCCATGAGGATCCTGATCCTATGGAATGCACTAACTCTGTATCATCCTTAGCTCTATGGATGGGATTCCATTGAATAGGGGGCACGTCTGTATGAGAGAAATCTTTGAGATTCAATTTGGTCGTGACACCCAAGTGTTGCAAATACAAAGAATTTGTCCCCCAATCTTGTACTACTTGCAATTGGCTCAACAAGGGTCTTCCCATAATCATCTCGTAGGCCTGGTTCTTGCTAAAGTCACATATAGCAAAAGTATGTTCAAACTCTACACCACAAGTGATGAGAGTTATTCCTTCTAGCAGTCCTAAGGGTCTCTCAATGTGACCATCAGCCATTTGTAACTTCCATAAGGAAGTGGTAACAATTGCTGCATCTGAGTCCAAAATTGCCTTGGTTGTATAACCCTGATGAGTGATACGGAGATAGGTGTTTCCTTCTTCTCCTTCGCTCATGTCCCCTATCTTGTCCAAGGGTATTTCTGGCATTGTCCTGTGAGATCCTACCTGGGAACGAGGTCTTGATATGTCTGGCACTTGCTTGGCTACATGTTTCCATAGTTCAGGCTTAACCTTGAGTAGCTCTTCTAAAGTGAGATTGCACTGCACTTTAGTATTCTTCACTACCTCTGTGTTCCTAGGTATGATTTAGTCTTCGTTTCTTATCATGATCGTGGGTGCTCTCATACAAGTAGACTTTGCCTCCCATGGGCCTGTAAAATGGTGTAGTTCTTGTAAGGAATTGGAATCGAAGTCTAATCTCTCTTGAGATTGGGCACTCTACTGCTTTCCATAAATGGAAGGAAGGTCTTGTGGGAATTGATTGTGTGTGTCATCCACAAGTTCAATGGGAGGAGGAACTTCACTCTCTTTAGCCCATTTCTCTTCCTGAATCTCTCGCAAGAATTCTGGTGAGTACCGATTCATAGAAGAAGAGGTGTCTGATTCAGTGGAGTTAGGCACATAAGCTTCTTGAGGAGGAATGCTTATTCTATCACTTGCCCTCTCGTTAGCCTGGGAGGTGGCTCCTTTTCCAGACTTTGCAATTAACCTCTCCAATCTATCTAATAGACCATCAAAATGCAATGGTGTTCTTGTGGAGCTAGAGCAATTGAAAAGGCAACTGGCCTCAAACATGGCTTGAGCCAATTCCACCATCTTGGCACAAAGTTTTGTTTGTTCGAGCTCCAGGTCCGCTCAAGGGTAGCACTTTTCATGATCTATTACATTTGGCCCTTCCTAGATTCTAGCCTAATATGCCCTAAGCATCATGTCTATATCCTCAGGAGTGGGATCTGCTAAGACTGATCCTACTCGGGGTGGTGGGTGGGTTATGTGTGGTGGATTAGAAGGTTGGGGAATGGAAGGTGATGGAGATGGTAGTGGGGGTGATGTGTGAGAGTGCGTTTGAGATGTGATTTCTATTATTTTGGCTTTGGTCTCTCGTAGACGTTCCTCGAGTTCGCTCATCTTCTTTGCCCATTGCCTTTTCATACGCTCGTGACTTTCTCTCCAAAGTCTTGTCCTCTTCTTATTCTGACTCTCAGTTTCGCTAACCTCCACATTCTTTTCCTGGCCTAAGTCTTGGTTTTGCTTAAGTGCCTGAGCTCTTGTGATGACTTGCACTGGGGCTGTGGAAGTCACACTTCCCGTGGAGTCTACCACTAGTCCAATCACATTGATAGGGGAAATTTTTGGCATATTGTTGGGGTTCTTGGGACATTCTCGCAACAAGTGCTCCTTCCCACAATCTGGAAAAAAGACTTGAATTGTCACAGATTGGGTTTGAGTAGGTGCAGATAGAGGGCAATCACGAATGAGGTGATCTCTCTGACATTGGTAGCATGGCCCTCTAGGAAATGGAGGTCTTATCGGCCTAGGCTGGGGTCTCGAGTTGAGGTTTGCATACATGACATTTGCGTATTCTGGCTCCCAACTAGATTCACTTGGTTCTTCATAATAGTATGACTCGCTATGCTCCAGTGACTGCATGTAGTAAGCCTGTGGGCTCTCAATATGGGTGGAGTCAAAACTATGATCACTTGGGTCACTTTCTGAAAGCGATGGTGTCACTGGCACTAAGGCTCTATTTAGATTTTCTTTTGCAACTGCATACTTTACCAGAATCACATTTGTGGGGGGGAGGAGGTTGCTGCACTAGGACTGGTTGAGGTCTTTGCTGCCCTTGATAGGGTGGTTGATAGGGTTGCTGGGGCCTACCATACTGCTCCTATGGGTATTGATTCTGGTATTTTGGTTGCTGTGGATATGGCTGAGGATAATTTTGTCTAATAGCTTGTTTGTTATATGGGCAGTCTTGTGCAGTGTGATTGGTGTATCTCCTTTCTATGGTGCAGTACTGGCTGTTAGGATTAACTTGGGGTTGGGCCATGATAGGGCACACACTAGCCATATGGTCTCCTCCACATGTGTAGCATCATTTTCCTAGTGCAAATCTAGGAATTTGCTTGCTAGAGATGCCTATTTCTGAGCTACCTTTTCTGCTAGATCCTTAATTGATGTGGATTGTGAGGAAGCGAGGCTAGTAGAGTTGTCTGAACCTTTATAGATCTTTGAGAGCTCTAATTCCTCCCCTAGATTATCCTCAATGTCTATGCACATGCGTACATATTCTTCTATGGATCTAGGGTCCTTCAAGTACACATATGATCTCAGTTTGGTACTTAACAATCCATCTAGAAATAAGGCCACTTGTTTGGCTGGAGTGGGTAACTCTAGAACAGGGCATCTCTCTAGGTATTGCCTGCACCTTCTTCCTGCGAGCCTCACTGTCTCTTGAGGTGTTTGCTTGAAACTATTGCCAAAAGAATTTCCTCTAGAGTTCCCTTGGTGTACCTACCCCATAGAGGGTCAACTTCAAAATAACCTATCTGAAAATCAATGCATTATTCTTATAAAAAACAGTTGAGGTCGTGTAGTATTCACCACGAGCTTTCTGACAAGCCCTAGAGCTCAAAAAATGGATTTCATATGAAAAAGTTATGACAGTTCAGGGTTTAGGGGTTTAAACAGACAATCCGGACCTTTCAAGAGTTTAGTGCATTTTTCTAAGGCCTGTCGCGATAGACGGTGTTTGTCATGATAGACGGGGTCTATTGTGGGGTCCTGTTTCTCGTGATAGATGGGGGTCTGTCGTGATAGACGCTGTCTGTCGTCTGTCGTGGGCCTGTCTGTTGCGATAGATGGTGTCTGTCATGATAGACACGGTCTATCGTCCGTCGTGGTTTGGTCTATCGCCATAGATGGTGTCTGTTGCGATAGACGCTATTTATCACAGGGATCCGTCTGTCGCAATAAATGGGTGTCTATTGCGATAGATTGTGTTTGTCATCTGTCGTGGGCTCTGTCTATCACGATAGATGCTGTCTGTTGTGATAATGGTGTCTGTCATGATAGATGATGTCTGTCGTGATAGACTGAAAAAACGCAAATTTCTTAGAAACTTCTAGTGGTTTGGAGTGCTCTAATGGTGTGGGTTATCGTGCCAAGCATGCATTCAAAAAATACTAAGTTTTTCTCTCTGTCGCAATAGACAGAGGTCGTCGTCCCGAGACCTGTGCAGAGTTCTATCGTACCTACGTAAGCTGCTGGAGATGGTGGTACCGCTAGATCCTATAGCAAAAGCTCAAAAAACACACAAAACCAACAACATGCAAGCTCTCTCTCGCTCTCTCTCACAAATGAAATTAGGGAAATGAGGTGGGGAGTGGAATATGACCAAAAAACTGAAATTTTTGTGAAGATGGAGATGGAGGTGGGAGATGGTGAGGATGATGATGGTGATGATAGTGATGCAACAAACTAGAAAAAATGAAGAAAAATAAGGAAAATAAAGGATATTACCTATGACTCCAATGTCTCAACTCTACATCTTACCATCACACGCTCGTCTTCGAAGCTCTCTCCCCGGAAACATCACCAAATTTGGTGTCACTCTAGCACAATGGCAAGTACCAACTTGAGGAGATCCACCTCATAATTGTCAATCTGTGGAGACGTGAGGACTAGTATGAAGACTATGAGCAAGTGAAGGCACAAGTGCGTGAGTGAGAAGCACACAAACATGCACACACATACACACACACGCGCACACAAGGCAAGAATAAAGAGAGGAACAATGGAGTTCTTTGCATTAGTCAAAAAGTCTCTTACATAAGCTCAAATCACTAACAATCTAACCCCAGAAATGAGCTCTCTAGCTCTTTTTGTAGTTTTTTGACTAGCTTTGGCCTTGTCCAGACCTATTGTTCGGCCTAGTTAAAAATTAGGTTCTAGAGCTTATTTGAGGGCTCAAACGGAATCTAAAAATTATGAAAATTGGTATGTAGCTAATTCTAACACTCCTCAAGCTCAAGGACTCCTCATCTTGAACAAAATGGAGTCTATTCTACCAAAAACGGAATTTACAATGTTTGTGTAGTGATTAAAATCACTTTGAGTTGGGAGTTGTTTATGAAAAAAATGATTGGGCCTTGTTGCCATATTGTGCATGACTGCTCCGTTGTGCCTGTATGCTCTTCGTATGACTTGTATGCCAACAGCCTGTGTGCTGGTTTGCCCCAAAGCTTCCACATGGAAGTGGTAGCAATTGCAACTCCTACCCTTGAGTCCAAAATAGCCTTGGTTGTGTAACCTTGATGAGTGATGGGGAGATAGGTGTTTCCTTCTTCTCCTTCACTCATGTCTCCTATCTTATCCAGGGGTATTTTAGGAATTGTTCAATGTGATCCTACTTGGGAATAAGTTTTTGCTACTTCACGTAGTTGATTAGCTATGTGTTTCCATGATTCTGGTTTAACCTCGAGTAGCTCCTCTAAAGTGAGATTGCAGTACACTTTAGTGTTCTTTACTACTTCTATATTCCTAGGTATGACTGAGTCATTGTTCCTTATCATGACCATGGGTGCTCTCATGCAGGTAGACTTTGCCTCCCATGGGATTGTGAAATGTGATAGTTCTTGTAAGGAATTAGACTCGAAGTCTAATCATTCACTGGATTCAGCATCCCCTTGTTATCCACAATACAACCAAATAATTTCATATGTGATAAGTTTGGCTTTTTACCTATAAACTTCTCTTTAGGTGTAACTTGATGTATAGTAGTAGTCAGAGTATATTCATGATGTATACATTAGTGTGCATAACTTCTGCTAAAAGAATTGGATGCATAAACTTACAAAGGATGAAGGACATGCAAAGGAAGGGCTTTGTGAGTGTACTACCAGATCTTACATCTGTTCCTAACTCTTATTGGGCTGATGCAACAAATAGAGCCATATAAATTATGAATAGATGTCCAACCTCATGAGTACATGGAGTTACACCTTATGAAGCTTGTTGTGGTAAGACACCCAACCTTTCACATCTCAAAGTAATTGGTTGTGTGTGTTATGTTCACATACTTCAAGAATTGAGACACAAGTTAGAACCGAAGGCAGTTAGGTGTATATTCTTGGATATTCTTCATAGTAAAAGGGTTTTAAATGCTATAACCCTTGCACAAAAGAGCTTAAGGTATCTATGGATGTAAGTTGCTTCCTTGGTATTGTAGCAAAGATGTGTTACAGGTTGTCGATGCATATCAAGCCGAGAAGAAGTTCAAAGAGCAACAACAAAGCATGGATATAAGTGGTCCAAACACTTCAAGCACACCATCAGAGGAGATTAATACATCAGCTTGGCATAGAAGGATAAGGAATGAATCTCATTCAAGTGAAGGAAGTAGCAAACAAAAGGAAAAGTCAAATGACAAAGACCATCGATGGGTAGATATGGAGTCTACAAGTGACGAGGATATGGAAAAATTAGAAACTCAAGGATTTAAGGCATCTAAAACAAGGAGGAGGAGATTCCTACCACCTAATGGTGAGGTAAGGTCATCCAATAGGGTTAAATAACTTGCTCAAAGGTTAACTTATGATTCATTCACTACAAGAGACTATGCCTACATGAGTCAAGTTATAGCTTGGGAAGAACCTAACTTTTTGGAAGAAGCAAATAAGCATAGGGAATGGATTGAATCCATGGAGGAGGAAGTCAAGGAACTTGTAGAAAATGATAATCGGTCATTGGTGCTAAGAACAAAGGACATGAAAGTCATTGGCAACAAATGGGTGTAGAAGGTAAAGAGGCATGCAGATGGGAGCATCTCTAGGTATAAAGCAAGGCTGGTTGCCAAAGGTTTTGCTCAAACCTATGGCATAGACTTTGAGGAAACATTCAGTACAGTAGCTAAGATGCCCATCATAAGAAGTTTGATTGCAATTTCAGCCTCAAAAGGTTGGAAGATGTACGAGTTAAATGTGAAGAATGCTTTCCTAAATGGAGATCTTGAAGAGATAGTCTTCATGGAGTAGCCCCAATGCTTTGAAGATGAGAGGTTTCCACATCATGTATGCAGGCTTAAGAAGGCTCTTTATGGATGCAAGCAAGCCCTAAGTTCTTGGAGCCAAAGACTTGTGGATACAATCAGTCATGCAGAGCCATCACTCTTTGTGAAGAAGGAAGGTAGCAAAATTGTTTTCATATGTATATATGTTGATGATTTGTTCATTATAGGGGATGATGAAGCCAACATCAAGGACATAAAGAAGAAGCTTGGATGTGAGTTTAAAATATCTGATTTAGGAATTTTAAGGTACTTCCTTGGGATTGAAGTACTATATAAAGAGGAAGGTATATACTTGATGCAAAGGAAATACACTCTAGATCCCTTGAAGAAGTTTGGTTTGTGTGATTGCAAATCCATTTCAAATCCATTAGAAGTAAATGTTAAACTAAGTGCTCATAAAGGTGAAGAACTGAAGGATGTGACCATGTATAGGTCAATAATTGGTTCTCTCTTGTATGCTACTATGACAAGACTAGATATTGCACATGTAGTTGGAGTGTTATCTCAATTTTTATAGGCACCAAGAGTACCTCATCTTGTTGCAGCCAAAAGAGTACTTAGATACCTCAAAGGATCAGTGCATGAAGGTCTATATTATCCATTTGATTATGGATTAAATGTACAAGCTTATTGTGATGCTGATTGGGCAGGTTCCAAAGATGACAGGAGGAGCACTAGTGGTTATGTTATCATGCTAGGGAAGAAGACCATCTCATGGATGTGGTTCTCTCATTGACCAAGGCGGAGTATAGAGGCTTAGCACAAGTATCATGTGAGGTTATGTGGCTCAATAAGTTGTTTGTTGATCTTGATTTGTAGGTTACACAAGTGCTTATTTTTGTGACAACATAAGTATCATATGCTTGGCTCAAAATCCAGTGTTCCATACAAGGCCGAAGCATATAAAAGTGCATTACCACTTTATTAGAGAGAAGATAATGTCAAATGATGTCAAGGCGGAGCATGTCAATACAAAGGACCAATATGTAGATATGTTTACCAAAGCTTTGGATGGAGTAAAGCTACAACAGTTCAAGGCATGCATTGGAATGAAGGACCTAGGGATTGAGACTTGAGGGGGGGTGTTGAAAATCAAGTCTCAATAATGCAAAAGGGCTCAACCACAAGTTTTGCAAGTGCACCAATAAAAAAGGAGGAACCAAAGTGGCGGAATCAAGTTAGAAGCTCCACCAAACTCAATCAAATTCAAATCTCATTAATCAGCCACCAAAAAGTGCACCTACACTGATTGGTGAGTGGTTACCTAGATTGTAGGAAAAGGAAAACCTATATAAGCATCAACTTGTCTTTGTTTCTTGAGTTGTATGCATTCCATGAGTTTTCCATTTAGTTTAGTGAAGTCATAAAGCTCTAGCAAGCAGCTGCCTTGCTTGCTTACCTCATTTTCTCATGATTTTGCTCCTCTCTATCTAGAGGTGTAGTTAGGCTTTTCCAAATCTGATTTTACCAGATTGCAGAGCCTTTGCCAAAGTTACAAGTTCTTTGACTGAGTGAGTGTCACTCTAGCACAATGGTGAGTACCAACGTGAGGAGATACACCTCATAAATGTCAATCCGTGGAGACGTGAGGACCGGTATGAAGACCGCGAGCAAGTGATGGCACAAGTGCGTGAGTGAAAGCACACAGGCATGCACACACATAAACACACACGCACACAAGGTAAGAGCAAAGAGTGGAACAATGGAAAGCTTCGATTACCAAAGAGCTCTCTTACAAAACTGAAATCTACAACAAGCTAACCCCAAAAATGAGCTCTCCAGCCCTTTTTATAGTTTTTGAGTGGTTTTGGCCCTGTCCAGACCTAGTGTCCGGCCTAGTTAAAAAATAGGTTCCAGGGCTTATTTGGGGGCTCAAACGGAGTCTAAAAATCATGAAAATTGGTAGGATGGTAGTTCTAATACTCCTCAAGCTCGAGGACTCCTTGGCTTGAACAAAATGGAGTTACAAAAATGGAAAATGGTATTTACAATGGTTTTTAGTGATAAAAATCACTATTTTTGGAGGGATGTCTTCTGAAAATTTGACAGGTGCTTCTTGGAGCTCCCTACTTGCTCCTTCTTCTTGTGTGTCCACCTCCTTGATGCACTTCCATTCTTTGTCCTTGATCTTGAGCTTCAACACTCTCCCCCCCCTCTTGAGTCTGTCGTCCCTGACAGACCCTTGTTGTAGTGGTCGTTCCATGTAGTACGTTGAGAGGTAGCGTCCTTTGCGTCCAACAGGGGCGATCCCTCTTCCCAATGTATCCTGGTCGTTTGTCTGGTTCTTCACTTTGCCACTGTTATCTCTTGCAGTTTGTAGTCCCTTTGTACGTGCTTCTGCCTTGTATTCCATCTGGGTGGTGCATTTGTGAGTTTTCCAAAACTGCTAGCTGCTCAAAGGATGTGGTCAATGTTGATTGTGAGCAACTCTCGGTGGTGGATGGCTCCCTTGTTCTTGTAGTGGTCACCGTGATGTCCTCTGATTCTTCCAAAGATGGCTTTCATAGTTTTCGTGCCAAGTACTTGTAACCCATAATGGATGATGGTTAAGTGCATTAGTGCATGGGTTGAACAAATTATGTGCCTTGTGCATGGCCTTGTAATGTGGCCCTACGTATGCGTACTTGGATAATGCATGGCAAGAAGTATGGTGCAAGAGATTGGGTCTTGAGCTAAGTGCTCAAGGGTATGCTGACGAAGAGGTTTCCTAATCTATCATGGTTATAGTGTTGTTGAAACATACACGTCTTACCATGGTGAAGGGTCCGTTGGTCTTCATCTCTTCGTGTTGTGGTTCCCTCATGATGTTTGATCGTCGGCTTGTCCTTTTTGTTGAGGGATGTCCTTGCTGGAAGTTCGCTGATGAGCACTTTCAAGCACATAGTCTCCTTGTTTTTTTTTTTTTTTTTTTTTTTTTGAACAATGGCATCAAACAAGAAGAAAGAGGTTAGTATCAATAACATATTTTTCATGTGAAAATTGTGTCTCATGTGCCTGGGATTTCTCAATTGTGTCTATGCACGGCCATGTAAGGTGGCCCTATATTGATGCATACTTTGGAAATGCATGACCTGAATGGTGCAAACGACTTGGTTATGCCAAAGGCACATGGTTGCTGCTGGTCGAGGCTTTTGATGTTACTTGTATACTTGATGAATTCTTTGTTTGGAGGTGTCGATTGGATCTCGAAATGATGTAATCCTCCTAATGGGAACCCATTTCCGAATAGTATTTGGCCCTGTAGAGATCACCTCAGGCCAATTCTTCTTTGGATGCTGTCCAAGCTTTGGTATCCAATGTGGTTGACCCCTTGGTTTTGTGGATGTTGCTTGTGCTTTTGGCTTCCAAACCCATATCCTGGGTGAGTGCCTGCTTATTTTTGTAGAAGGGTTAAGTTTATCTTCTTTTGGTCTTTGTGCTCTGTTCTTATCCTTTGTTTTCCTTGGCTTCTTTGTTGAGACCTTTTGCATGGCGGGGAGCATAGGTCTTTGTACGTGTAAGAGCTTCTTGGGTACCCACATCTGTAATCGCCCTTGTTGAGCTGTAGCTAATTTTTTAGGCACCCAAATTTGTACTTGATTGTGGTCGGCCTTCATTGATAGCTTCGGTACCCAAATTTGATGGATTCTTCGTGCTTGACCCTGTCGTAGGTGCTTGGTCCTTTTGTGGTCATGGTCGATCTGGTTGGGTGGGAGTCCTTGAGGCAACATCGATGGTTGTACGCCTTTCTTTACCCAGATCTGTGTCATGCCCAACACTTCTTTCTTCTTGAGGGCTCATTGTCTATTTGATAGACTGGCTGTCTTGCACTGTTTGGCTTGCTTCTGAAGTTGAGCTCCTGTGGATGCTTTGCTCTTTAAAAAACAAGAAGAAGGTTCATCTTGCCTTTGCGACTGTCCTCCCGTGATTGCGTCTGTTTGGATCATAGAGCTTTTGACATCTACAACATCTTGTTCGAGAAGATTAGCCTTAGAGGAACAAAGAGAGTGTGTGGTGTCAGTTTCAATGGGTATGCGATTCTCCAATTCTAATGTAATGCATTGATTATATACCCAAACTTGAAGAAGTTGACTTCTTAGGTTCAAGTTGACAGCATGGTTGTAAATCCATTCTTGACCCAAGACAAGTGGCTCTGTGAGGTCCTCATCATGACACACTAGCATTTTGACTTTTATTGGAACATCTTGAAGGTAGACGGGAAGTTCCACCTCTCCCAAACAGGGTGTTTCCACACCTCCTAATCCTATGAGATAGGCTTCTATGGGCTTGATGTCCAATTGCAGGTCTTGGCAGTATGAAAGTCTAACTGCACTAGTTGCTGCTCCTGAGTCAACCAATGCTCTCACAGTCCTTACACTCTTTCCTTGTCCTACCTCTATAGTCACAAAGGGCCGTCGATCAATTATTCGAGAACTAGTTATGCCCGATTTTTGGCACATGTCCATGTGATATTTTGGAGCTTTTGTGTTGACATCTAGGCCTAGCCGCCGTAACTTATTTCTTCTGATGCGCTCTCTAGCCTCTGCTTGTGCTTCTTCTCTAACCCTTAACTCCTCTTCTTTTCGCTTCTTAGCAGTGTTGAGTCTCGTGAGCATTTCCTCTGTAAGAGGTTCTTGATATAACTTGACTCGGCATCCACTAATATAGTTGGGTAGGACATCACCTTCTAAAGTGGCCAATTGAACAGCACCGCTAGTGGAGAGTCTATTAATGATCATGGGTCCATATCCTCGTTTCTCCAATTTGCGAGCATGTTGCTTTAGCCTGTAAACCAGCACTAGATCACCTTCCTTCAATCCTTTATCCTTTACATGGGCATCAAAGTATGCCTTTTGCCTTTTCTTTGCAGCATAAATGCCTGCTTCTGCCCGTAGCCTCGTCTCACCTAAGCGTTCTAGATCAAAGATCCTGGAAGACAACTCATGTCCATTCCACTCATGCTCTTGTGCTACTTTCAAGGCTGGGATTAAGAAGTCCAATGGTAGCACGGCATTCTGTCCAAAGACCATCTGAAATGGGGTAGCATTGAGTACCGTTTTGTAGGCAACTCGGTATGCCCAAACAGCATGATGAAGTTGTTTGTCCCAATCAGAGCGTTTATTATTTACAAGTTTCGTCAATACGTTACATAGGATCTTGTTCCTGCTCTCGGCCTGTCCGTTAGCTTGTGGGTGATAAGGGGCAGACTTCTTGTGTATCACCATGAATTCTTGAAGGAGATTTTCAATGACCTCATTCAAGAAGTGCGTACCTCTATCACTGACCAACTCTATTGGTAACCCATATCTAGTGAACACATTTTCGAATAAGAACTTAGCCGTCGTTTGAGCATCATTCTTTGTCGTGGCTTTTACTTCCACCCACTTTGTAAGGTAATCTATGGCTACAATGATGTATTCTGCATGGGAGTTTCTAGCTGGGGGGTTAATAGGACCAACAAAGTCTATACCCCACTTTGAAAATGCACGTCCTCCCATCATTGGCCTTAAAGGCATCTCGTCTTTTCTTATCGGATATTGGGCACGTTGGCATGTGTCACATTTCTTCACATAAGTATGTGCATCCATATGAAGAGTTGTCCACCAAAGTCCTGAGAATAGAATGGTCTTAATTACTCTGTCAGGCCCAAAGTGTCCACCTGCAGCACCGCTGTGTGCAGTTTCTAAGACTTTCAAATAGTCTGATTCATGAACGCACAGTCTTAGGTAACCATCCTTGCCTCTTCGATATAGGTTGTCTCCTACTAGGGCATAGTCTTGAGCCTCTTGCTCCATACTCCGTTTTCTTGCAAGACTAGCCTGATTGGGTAATGTTCCCGATCTCATGAACGCAACCAATGGAGCACTCCAATCTGGGATTAATGACACATGATAAAGAGTGGCATGCTCCACTGGGGGTCTCTTCTGGCACACTGGACAATTCTGGATCCACTCCTGTATTTCTTTGTCCATGCTAGGCCAATACACTCCTAAACGTTTTAGATTCTGCAATGTTCGTTGTTTAGAGTAGTGATTTCCTAGCAGTCCCTCATGGGCTTGTTGCATCCAACTAGTATGTTCGTCGTCCTCCACACAACAAGCTAATACGCCCTCAGTATCTTGCTTGTACATACTTCCGGCCAATATTTGATACTTTTGTGATTTCACAATTTCTTCTTTGCTTGTTTTCACATTTTTATTTGCAGGTCCGAAGGTTAGGACCGGTACCAACTTATTTGCCCATTTAGGAACAACTTCTAAATTGAACAGATAAGCATCGGGCAGTTCATCAGACACTCCTTGCGGTGGCTCTCCTGAAGTGATACGAGAAAGATGGTCTGTGTTGGAGCAAACCAATCACAAATTGGTGATTATACAGATCTTGGAGAATGCTTATGGTCAGAATGAAGCAAAGGAAGACATTTGCAAAAATGAAGAAGAAGTCAGAATGTTGTCTTGTACACATATGTACATATAAGTGAAGAATCTTGTAAGCTACCATAGTTAAATCCTTAGGATGATAAGGAGTAGAGTCATAGACGCGAGATGAGTCCAAAGTCATGTATATATAAGATAATTATGACAAGAAATGTATGAGAGAAAGTAATAGAGTCATTTTGTAGATGACAATTTTGAGGAAGATGTGTAGAGAGTTTTTTCCCAGAAAATAGCGACGGGTTTTTCTCTGAGTGCTCTCTGTCTGATCATGTGGATCAGAAATCCTTTTGTACACATCTAATTGAGAAGCTAATGAAGCTATGTCTAGAGTTTCAGAATCTAATTCCTCTCCTACTGTGAGAATGATCATTAGGAACATTCATATGTAGAATGTGAGAACTGAAGCCAAAAGTAGCGCACTTTTCCGTCTCAGTATTTTGATCAGATCTGAGTGTATACTGTAAAGTTTTTGATGAGTGAGCACTTAAAATTTAAGTTAGAAGATGAGGAAGCTATGGCTAAAAGCATTTAGCAAAACGGGTTCCAGATTGGGAGAAATTAAGTTAAGAAGTTAACTATGTCGAAGGCGCAACTTCTGAGAGTCATTTTCTGACATGTATTTGATCTTAATGATCAAATTAAACTTTTGGTGATTAGTTTTGAGAACTAATGGCTAGTATGATTGCGCAAAAGTATTGCTAATACTTGTGCATCATTTACTTGAAGAAATTTGAAGATTTGTGCAGGTAAAGAAGTTGATATCTGAAGCAGACTTTCTGAAGTTGACACTTCTTCACTCAGAGAAGTGTTGCTTGAAGTTTTGGTAAAAAGGAACATTGTTTGTGTAAAGTTTGGTTTATAGCTGACATAGAAGTGTTCTTAAGTCAGTGTAGATCAAACCTTTGGAGATTAAAAGGTCTCCAACAGTGGTATCAGAGCTAAAGGTGAAGTACAAGAGAAGAAAAGATAATCGAAGTTCCGACTGGTGCAGATATTGAAGATCTTCCAAATCAAAGGAGGATAAGGACAAATTATTGAAGATAACTTGCAGAAGTTCATAGTACAAGTTCGAAAGAATCAAGAAGGACAAAGAATATATCAAAGGTACACTTTCTCTTCATAAACCATAGTAATTGCAGATACAGAAAGTCAAGAATGGGAGAAAGCTTGCAAATTGATAAGCTAGATAGGGAGAACTATCCAGCATGTTCCATGAGGATGGAAGCACACCTCATGAGCAAAGACCTTATAGCATTTATTACAGGAGATGAAGAAAAACCTGAGTTTGCAGATCCTAGTATTCCTACTAGGGAAGAGCTTGCAATATTGAAGACTTGGATGAGAAAGGATGCTCAAGCAAGGAGTATCATCTACATGGCTGTAAATGATTATCTTCTACCTCACATCAGAGGTTTGGAAAGTGCTACAGATGTTTGGAATGCCTTGGAAGAGCATTTCCAAAATACTACTAAGTCAAGGAAGTCCTCACTATGGGCTGAGTTCACAACTTTCAAGAAGAAGAGCTCACAATCAATTTCAGATTATGTGGCAAGAATGAAAGATATTGCAGATAGCTTGGGAGCAGTGGATGAAGATATTGAAGAAGAAAAGTTGGTAAGACAAATACTTACAGGTCTAAGAGGTGATGAGAAGTGGAAGCCTTTTATCTTGTCCATAGAATTGTCACTTGATCACTTTACTCCTGATCTTAATCAATTGCTAGGACACATGCTAACCTTTGAGCAGGATCTTAAAGGAGACAATGATAGAAGTACAAGTCAAGCTATGTACTCCAAAGACAAGAAAAAGAATGGCAAGGGAAAGCAATCAAATGATGATGAAGGGAATTCAAATCAAGCCAACTTCACAAAAGGGAAGACAAATTTCAGAGGTAAAGGAAGAGGAGGTAAGAACAAAGATAATGCTAAAGCTTGTTGGATTTGTGGCAGAACAAATCATTTGGCAAATGATTGTTGGTATAATAATCAAAGTGGAGGATACAACAATCAGAATTATAGTCAAAGAGGTAGAGGAGGCAGAAACCAAAGAGGCAATTTCAGAGGAAGAGGTGGTAGGACATCATATGGTAGAGGAGGTGGAAGAAACTTCCAATCTCAGTCCTACAACAATAATTATTACAATTATGCATCAGATCAGAAGGATGACATGACTCTTATCCTGAATGCAACTCATGAATCAATGGGAGATGATCAAAGAGTGTTTTATATTGACTCAGGGTGCAGCAACCATCTGAGTGGGAATCTATCCTTGATGACTGATATGGAAGCAAGGGTGAATGGACATACAGTTCAAACAGGTGATAATACCAAACATAAAGTGGAGAGCATTGGATCAGTGAAGACAAAGAGTGGAAGTACACTTCTGAGTAAGGTACTTTATGTTCCTACTATTCCTAAAAATTTGATAAGTGTAGGGCAAATTGTGGAGAAAGGATATGAAGTAAGATTCACAAATGATGGTGTCTATGTACAAGATCCAAATCAGGGATATAGAACCATAATTGCAGGTAAAAAGGAAGGAAGATTGTTCACTCTCAAGGTCCAAGGTAATGTGGGACATGCATTGTTTACCTATGGAGGTCAAAAGGTATCTGAATTAGACCTATGGCATAAAAGGCTAGGTCATTTCAATGAGAGAGCTATAAAGGAGATGTCAAAGAGTCAGGTGGTGCTTGGATTGCCAAACATTGAAGGGCAACATATGGTGTACAAGTGTGAAGCTTGTCAATTAGGTAAAGCACATAAAAGTTCTTATAACAAATCAGGGTACAAGTATCCAAATATGCTTGAATTGGTTCATACAGATGTATGGGGTCCCTCAAGGGACTATAGCATAAATGGATCCAGATATTATGTGTTGTTTGTTGATGATGCAACCAGGTGGATTACTTTGTATGTAATCAAGGACAAATCAGAAGTCTTTAAGACATTCAAACATTTCCATGCTTATGCAGAAAGGATCACAGGACAAAAGCTAAAGAGGTTAAGATCAGATGGAGGGGGAGAGTATTTCTCAAAAGAGTTTGATGATTATTTGTGGAATGCAGGTATCAAAAGAGAAGTGACTTGCAGGTACTCCCCTCAACAAAATGGAGTAGCTGAAAGGAGAAATAGGACTCTTGTAGAATTTGCAAGAGCCATGATGAAGGAAAAGAATTGTCCAAATTACTTATGGGCAGAGGCCATTAACACTGCAACATACCTTGTGAATAGGTTGCCTTGTAAAGCTTTGGATGGAGGAACCCCTTATGAAGCATGGTGGGGTAAGAAACCTAGTCTTGATCATTGTAAAGTATTTGGATGTATTGCATATGCTTATGTTCCTTCACAATTAAGACATAAGCTAGAACCAAAAGCAGAGAAGTATGTGTTTATTGGATATGATGATAGACAGATGGGTTACAGATTGTGGAGTCCATCCACAAAGCAATTTCTTGTTACTAAAGATGTGACATTTGATGAGCAAAACACATGGTATACAGGATCACCAAATGAGTATACAGGTGTTGAAGAAGTTCAAAGGAAAGGAAAGGCAAAGGTAAAAGTTTGTGAAGAAATTGTTGATGAAGTTGACTCTAGATGTAGAGTGCAGGATCATGTAGAAGAAGGGCCAAGATTTGATCCAGAATCAAATGAAGCTGAAACTTCAAGAAGTGCAGAAATCAGAAGATCTACAAGAGAAAGGAAAGAGCCTATAAGGTATAGTTATGATACATCTTTCCTAACAACAAAAGATTATGCCTACATTGTGAAAACAGAAGAAGATCCAACCACTTATGAAGAAGCCAAAGGTAAACAGAATTGGGAGAAGGCAATGCAAGAAGAGTATGATGCTCTACTTGAAAATGAAACTTGGGAGTTAGTACCAAGACCAAAGAATCAGAAGGTCATTGGATGCAAGTGGGTATATAAAACAAAGAGGTTTGCAGATGGTAAGGTGTCTAGATATAAGGCTAGACTTGTGGTCAAAGGTTATGCCCAAACTTATGGGGTAGATTATGATGAAACCTTTAGTCCTGTTGCTAAGATGTCTACAATTAGGACATTGATTGCTATTGCTGCTTGCAAAGGATGGAAATTATCACAATTGGATGTGAAGAATGCATTTCTTAATGGTTACATTGCAGATGAAGTATATATGGAACAACCAGAAGGCTTCATGAAATCAATTGGATCAGATTATGTGTGTAAGCTCAAGAGAGCTTTATATGGGTTGAAGCAAGCCCCAAGAGCTTGGAATTACAGATTGGTCAAGTTCTTGAATGAATGTGGATTTCAAGCATCAAAGGCAGATAGTAGCTTGCTAGTGAAGGCAAGTGAAAATGGATATATTTACATGTGCATTTATGTTGATGATATTATTGTTACAGGAACAGATGCTCAAGGAATCAATGAACTCAAGAAGCAAATAGAGAAGGAGTTTAAGATAAGTGACTTGGGAAACTTATCTTATTTTCTAGGAATGCAGATTGTGTATACTCAACATGGAGTATATGTTTCACAAGAAAGATATTTGAAGAATCTTCTAGCCAAGTTTAACATGGAAGATTGCAAGACCTCAACTACACCATTGGAGGTAAATCATAAATTAAGCAGGTATGGAGGTGAAGAGTTCAATGACATGAAAAAATATCAGAGTTTGGTAGGTAGTTTGATCTATGCTACCTTGACAAGGCCAGATCTATCATATGCAGTAGGTGTGTTGTCACAATTCATGCATTGTCCAAAGAAGACTCATTGGATTGCAGCCCAAAGGGTACTCAGATATATCAAAGGAACCCTAAGTGAAGGTTTGTACTATGGTTTCACTTCTGACACAAGAATCAAAGTGTTTAGTGATGCAGATTGGGCAGGTGACTCAGATGATAGAAGGTCTACTCATGGATATCTATGTTATGTTGGAGATAAGCTAGTATCTTGGTGTTCAAAGAAGCAACATACAGTTGCTTTATCATCCACAGAAGCTGAGTATAAGGGAATGGTAGAAGCTGCAAAAGAAGTCATATGGTTGAAGACCTTGATGAAAAGTTTTGAGATTGATCATAGTACTCCAATAATTTTTGGAGACAATATGAGTTCTTTGTATTTGGCAGCTAACCCTGTTTTTCATGCCAGGACTAAGCATATAGAGCTACAGTATCATTTCTTGAGGGAAAAGGTACTTGATAAAGAGATTGAAGTGATGTACACTCCAACAAAAGAACAAGTGGCAGATATGATGACAAAGAGCTTGGATGGACCTAAGCTACAGAGATTCAAGGAGATGGCAGGAGTGAAGAAGAATGGAATAATCACAATTAGTGATTGAGGGGGAGCTGTTGGAGCAAACCAATCACAAATTGGTGATTATACAGATCTTGGAGAATGCTTATGGTCAGAATGAAGCAAAGGAAGACATTTGCAAAAATGAAGAAGAAGTCAGAATGTTGTCTTGTACACATATGTACATATAAGTGAAGAATCTTGTAAGCTACCATAGTTAAATCCTTAGGATGATAAGGAGTAGAGTCATAGACGCGAGATGAGTCCAAAGTCATGTATATATAAGATAATTATGACAAGAAATGTATGAGAGAAAGTAATAGAGTCATTTTGTAGATGACAATTTTGAGGAAGATGTGTAGAGAGTTTTTTCCCAGAAAATAGCGACGGGTTTTTCTCTGAGTGCTCTCTGTCTGATCATGTGGATCAGAAATCCTTTTGTACACATCTAATTGAGAAGCTAATGAAGCTATGTCTAGAGTTTCAGAATCTAATTCCTCTCCTACTGTGAGAATGATCATTAGGAACATTCATATGTAGAATGTGAGAACTGAAGCCAAAAGTAGCGCACTTTTCCGTCTCAGTATTTTGATCAGATCTGAGTGTATACTGTAAAGTTTTTGATGAGTGAGCACTTAAAATTTAAGTTAGAAGATGAGGAAGCTATGGCTAAAAGCATTTAGCAAAACGGGTTCCAGATTGGGAGAAATCAAGTTAAGAAGTTGACTATGTCGAAGGCGCAACTTCTGAGAGTCATTTTCTGACATGTATTTGATCTTAATGATCAAATTAAACTTTTGGTGATTAGTTTTGAGAACTAATGGCTAGTATGATTGCGCAAAAGTATTGCTAATACTTGTGCATCATTTACTTGAAGAAATTTGAAGATTTGTGCAGGTAAAGAAGTTGATATCTGAAGCAGACTTTCTGAAGTTGACACTTCTTCACTCAGAGAAGTGTTGCTTGAAGTTTTGGTAAAAAGGAACATTGTTTGTGTAAAGTTTGGTTTATAGCTGACATAGAAGTGTTCTTAAGTCAGTGTAGATCAAACCTTTGGAGATTAAAAGGTCTCCAACAGTCTGCCCTAAGATGGGTTCTACCTTTCCTGACAACAACTTCAAAGTCGTATTCCATTAGTAAGAGGAACCATCTTACTAAGCGGCCTGTATTGCAAGGTTTATTGACCAAATATAGTAAGGCTTGATGATCAGTGAAAAATTTGAACTTATTTGCCAATAGATAGTGTCTAAACTTCTTCACAGCATATACCATACCTAAACCTTCTCTCTCCGTTGTGGTATAATTTTGTTCAGCTGCATTTAATTGCCTACTAGCATATGCTATCGGCAAATCTAGGTTTCCTTCACCTGTGGGTTGTGCTAGCACACATCCTATTGCATGATTGGAGGCATCTACATGGACATGAAAGGGTTTGCTCCAATCCGGAGTAGTCAATATTGGTGCTGTGCACAAACGTCTTTTCAGCTCGTTGAAGGAATTCTCGCATTCCTCGTTCCACTCAAAATTTGTTAACAACCCATAAAGAGGTTTAGCTATGATGGCATACATGTGGATAAACCTACGGTAATATCCACAATGGCCCATAAAGGCCTGTACCTCTTTAACATTTCTTGGTCTTGGCAACTCTGCTATCGCTCTTACCTTGTCTTCATCTGTTGAAATTCCATTCTTAGAAACAATGTGACCTAAGATTTTACCTTGTCGTACCATGAACACACACTTCTCTGGGTTCAGACAAACTCGATAATCTCTACACTTGTTGAAGATTTGTCTGAGCTCAGGGATGTGGTAACTTCTCTGTTGGGAATGCGCACATAAATCATCTACATATACTTCTAAGCTCTTCCGCAAGAACTCCTTGAAGACATGACACATGAGCCTTTGGAATGTTGCAGGTGCATTAGTGAGCCCAAATGGCATCACACGAAATGCAAAGATTCCCCATTCTGTGGCAAAGGCCGTTTTGTGTTGATCTTCGGGGGCAATGGCCACTTGGTTGTAACCTGAAAATCCATCAAGGAAGCTATAAACTTCCTTGCCTGCAACACGCTCCAATAGATGTTCGCTGATTGGAAGTGGATAACTATCTCTGATCGTTGCGGCATTAACTTTTTTAAGGTTAATGCACACTCGCAATTTCCCATTCTTCTTGGGCACCACCACAATGGGGGACACCCATTCAGTGTGCTCAATCTCATAGATGAATCCAGCTTCAATCAGCCTGTCAATTTCCTCCTTTATTTTGGCTGCATAATTGTCATTATATGTGTAGGGCTTTTGTTTGGTGGGCTTGGCATCAGCGGTCATCGGAATAGTATGAAAGCAAATCTTTGGATCTACTCCTTTCAAGTCTCTATAGTGCCATGCGAATACATCCCTATATTCCCTTAATAGAGCTACAAGCTCTGCTTCTTCTTTTGCACTTAGGTCATCTCCTATGTACGTACATCGTTCTTCGTTTCCTTCAATGGTCACTACAATTTTTTTGGTCTTTTCTTTATTGTCATATGCTTCTCCTGTAATGGCCTCTCTCTTAGGCATCCGTACCAAAATTTTTCGGTCTTCCACTTCATATTTCTTGAAATTATCTGGTACTTCAAACACTGATTCTTCCTCTTCTTGTTTCACTGCTTTTCTTTTCTTTTTCTGTTGACCTCCTTCACTTCCTTCCTTTGAATTTATCGTTTTAATACTCGTGAGGGGTTCTTCTTCTTTTTGGGTTAACACTCCTATGTCTTCTAAATAGTGTTCCTCTGAGTCAAAATAGGTATCCATCACAATGGATTCTAGATCATCATCATTCTCTTCTTCTTCTATGAACTCATTAGGATCACACTCTTCCAACAGGGGCTGACACATGAACACTGAAATA